>CP136067.1:125385118-126027208 GCA_032622095.1 Siphonodentalium dalli | reverse complement strand
TAATTGCCAGGTGGTGATGCCCTAATATTTTTTTCAAAAATCATACTTGACATAAATTCATGTGATACTATGGGACACATCTAAAGTTACACTTGCTGTGATGAAAAGAAGGTACACTAATGCTTTTATACTTGTTTACATGTATAATGAGCTACCTTAGACAATATTTGGGGAAGAAACAATCAATAATTTACTGATCAGCACATGTATTCTGTGTGTTATTTTGGATTTTTCCAAGTTTATTTTTAGAACCTGTTTCGTGTTATTACAAAAGACTGGAATGACTTAGAAGAACCAGAAATGGAAATAGGGTAACTGTAATACTGACCATCAAGCTTAAATGGTGTGATATTACAGATTTGGAGGTAAAAAGGGGGTGGGTACCCCGCATGAAATTGGAAAATATATTTTTTCCTTCAAATAGGGGGGGGGTGGTGGGTACCCATGAGCCGGAAAACAGTTTTTTCAGCATAATGTCATGGCACTTTTTTCCGACCCCCCCCTGACTAATGCTCATAAATATTGATGACATTTAATGTGCAAAACACATGGTTTCTAACATATCCCTGTGAAAAGTGACCATGAATTGGCAGCTGTCTCAAAGGCCCCAGGTGTGTGATAGGTTGTGGATTGATGGGCATACATTTTGCAATTTTAATTTCCTGACAGTGTATCTCAGACTATCTCCTGCCTGCTTTTACAGTGCTTTATGTCTTGTTTGGGACTTATGGAACACTATCAACAGACATGGTGGGTGTATATATACATGTATAGAGGTTATCACCACATATGTTAGGGGTATAGATACTGTCTCCAAAAACCAGGCATGATCGGTGGACGTACTACCCACAGACAATGGGATGTAGTCGTCACAATACAAGTACAGTACAGTATATATAATGGCGGTATTATTGGTAAAATTCTTATAAAAAGTTAGTGACATCAATTTCCTACCAAGTTGATAGCCAAATTTATGAAAATGTGCTACATGTCATGTATGTGAATAATAAAAAACATACCTATTAACCATGAAATTATATTTTTTTTATCAACCTTAATGTATATTTCCAGTTTCCACTGTGTTGATCAAGTAATACTTTCCCCACAATACGGTTTGGCATTTTATGTCACTTCGGTCGATGTAGTTCAATATTTCTGCAGCTGGATAAAAAATATCGAAATAAAATTAAAAACAAACATTTCCCTACCTACCTACCCTAATTTTTTCGCTCCGTTACCGGAAAAATACAATCTTTTTTCTTTGGCCTAAGCGACATAACGCGAAAGCAATTCTGTAATATCGAGCTGGGAACTTCACGTACCAATGAATAAATCATTAAGCCACAGGTACATGTATGAACAAAGAAGTACATTCCCCATGTTATTTTTTTTTACTTTATAATGTTCCCTGTCAAAACTTAAAAAAAGCTCCCGGGTTTTGTACAGGTGGAATATGATCTCTACGGGCGTCAGCTTTAGTAGAGATTCATGGCTTGATCTAGTTTATGTCATGATGACATGTAAATCATACCACACAGTGGCGCTCTCTATTTGTGGAACTGTTGGGCAAATTGCATGCTGCTTCGGGGAAGGTTGTGCAAACTTACTGTAATTTCTACATTTCAGTCCGTTTATACCTATAATTCAAGTTATTTGAAATGTGTTTTGCTGCGTACATGCAATGTATATTCTGAACTGATAGTGTGCCCTTTTTTTTGGAACTTCTCCGGGTACCAAATTCATTTGTTACAGAGTGTGTATTTTAGCTTAGGCATGGAATAGGATGCTATTATAAATGAGAAACAAACTTATCATTATACGAGGTCACCATTCGTCACTGATTGCTGAAATTTCAATAAATTTTCCAAGTCTAAAAGACTAAATTGAATCGCGATATGCATATAATATCATATCATTAGCACCAATAGTGCTATCACGTACCAATCACTGTAGCAGAAGTGTACATGCAATATCCAGTTCATTGAATGAATCATGAGTATAGCCTGGTTGAAATACTACTGTGTGGCGAGTCACACTCGTCTTCGGGCTATTGAGGCCATGTATGCATGGTGTTATGAACGGTTTGTATTGTGAATGGGTTAAATTATCTGCTCGTAAACCCTCACAGTAGACAATTTTATACCAGGTTCTATTCAGTATTCAGAAATAGCTCTCAATGGAAATTTGCATGGTACATATTTTGTTAAGATTTGTTAGTGAAAGGTGGTAGCCGGATATTTGGTTTAAATAACCATCAGTGGCAGTGCTTTGGTTTGTTTTTCCATCAGTCTGTCTGGATCACTTTATGTTTTACTTTTACAAACATATTTCAGAGTTAATAAATGGCTGATATATAGAGTCCTGACGAATCTTCCAAAATGAGGACTTAGCCCACCAGATGTACACAGGTACAATGAACCTAAATGCCTGACTTAAATAACTAATAGTTGTATTAAATGCTATTTCTAAATCATGTATATGACCCCCATATTATGTAAACAAACAGTATTTAAATAGTATGAGATAACCAAAACACTAATCGCCAGATATACCCCATGCATTAAATGAACTTTGGTTATAAATTCCACCAAATTGTTTATAACGTATCAGTATAGCGCTAGCTAACCCTCACCTTTCAAGATTTCGATGTTGAATGAGTCACTGCGAATAAGTCTCCTAAACACATTTCCTCGGTGTTGAGTGTTGTTCTTATTGCTCACTCTCTATGTGCTGTATATAAACACACACAATGTGTGTTTTGAGGATAATACTATCATAGTATTATACTATTATAGTATAATATTAGTATATTCTTTACAACATACAGGGTCAGGGTATTATAATTTAGTAACTGGTATTCCTAAATTATAACCTATAACGAAGGCCATCCGTGTCTTAAAGTGATGTGAAACGTAAATTGAACCTCACAATTGAGTTCCCTGCGTCATTCTGTGGGAAGAGTGAATAAAATAACTCAGATACACGAAATCCCCCATCCTGAAGTCAGTTTGTACACTTATACGGCCATTCGGCTAACTATTTATATTTCATCAATCGTCCCGATTAATCTCACCATAATAACACGAAAAAACAAACCGATGCGTTGTCTTGTGCAGTCACGGAAATGCCCGAGCACTTCCGACTCGATTGGGATTGAATCGGGTTTCGTTCTCAGAAATGGCTTCTAGGGAGGATGACCGTTCGCTGGAATAGCGTCATGCACATCAGAATATTAAAGCGAAAAACAAATTGACATCGCAATCGGTAGTCAATTCGACAGGGAAGGAATAGAAAGGGAATTGTTGCGTGAAATCACAAACGGAAGAACATTGGCCGAGTTAGTGGCAAAGATTATAATCGAACAGTGATCGAGAGGTAATAATTCCAAAATGTTACTATTTATAGAAAATTGTAAGCGCATTGACCGAATTTTTACATCAATCTGGCCGCAAACACAGTACCGTGCAGAAAGAGTTGTCTTACTTTTGTAACTCAAAACTGTTTAATTACATTATACCTGTACAATAGTACAAATAATTGGTATTCAATATGCCAGTACAGAACATTTGTTAGCTCATTGGCCATGAAATGTTTTTAATGGCAAATTCTGTTGTCAAGCTTTAGTAAGCACTATTCATTCTGATGGATGATAACTATAATGGAAAGCCTTTTTCACATGTATTAGCTAATTGCACTTTAGCGTAAGTGAATTACAATTAAGCGTAATGTATTACACTCAGGTGTAATGCACACATATAAAGCGTACTTCACTTACGCTTAACCGTATGATGTAGATAAAGCATTACTCCTATGAGTAATAGAATTATGACTAGTGTGATTAAGCGTAATTGATTAAAGTGTGCTTAAGCGTAATTGATTTACGCTTAAGCTCACTGGTCATTTATTTTCATTGATAGATTAATTACACTTAATCATAAATAAATTATGCTTAAGCGATTATACGAGAAGCCGTTTTCCCATTTATTCTGATTCTGCTTAATCGCAAATCATTTACGCTTAAGTGTAAATCATTTGCACTTAAGAGCAAATCATTTATACTTAAATACAAATCATATGCGCTTTAGCGGAAATAGTATGGGAGGCCCTTTTCACATTTATTATTTATTTGCGCTTAAGCGCAAATATTTGTGCTTAAGCGTAAATCATTTGCGCTTAAGCACAAATATGTGTCTATCAATTTATTTTCGCTTAAGCGCAAATACCTAACACTCCATTACATCCCTCTGATGTGAATGATTGAGTCCATCTCATATTATATTAGCATGGGCCCTTAGTATTAGCCCCATACAGACTCGAAGTTGAAGAAAAAACATATTTCCATATGCATATCAGCATCTCTGTCCCTGGTGTCCCAAGATTTGGTGCCTCACTCCCAGAGCTCATGTATATTTTATTATCTCCTGCACAGATATATACCATTTCCATGGCCATATATAAATAGGGAATTAGGGGTTACTGGGGTTTGCTTCCCTCATATGGTGTACTCATTGACTTGAAGTTGGGGAAAAACCCCTATTTTCATAATATCAGCATCCCTGTCCCCAAGAATTTGTGTCGCCATCCCAGAGATATAGTATATTTTATAAAAGAGACATATCCTACACAGATCTAAATCATTTCCATGGTCATAAAACAGATATTGGGGTTTCTGGGGGATTGTTTCCCTCATATGGTGGGGCTATATCAACTTTATTGATGTGTTTAGGCCTGTGCCATGTAAAATTAATTCAGGGGGGATCAATGCATAGTGATTTTTATTTGCGCTTAAGTGCAAATGATTTGCGCTTAAGCGCAAATATGATCTATTTGCTTAATTGCAGATGATAGAGGTTATTTTCGCTTAAGCGTAAATAAATAATAAATGTGAAAAGGGCCTCCCATATAATAGATCACATTTATGGCAATTTTATGCTAAAGCGCAAATATATTATTAGACACATATTTTTTGCGCTTAAGCGCAATTGATTTACACTAATAAATAATATATTTGAAAAGGCTGTCTCCCATGCGATTTCCTCTAAACTCAAATTTACTCTGGCAATAACACATCAATCAAACATCGGTTTAGACTCCCCCATATACTATGAGATGGACTCAATTATTCAGACAGAGGAAATCAGTTGGAGTTAGGTATTTGCTTAAGCATTATTCATATTAATTATGCTTAAGTGTAAATGAGTTCCGCGCTTAAGCGTAAATGAAGCACGCTTAAACGTAATTCATATACACTCTCATTGAACTCCCCTCAAGCTGAAATGGATGCAACCGCATTACTAATGCCAGTAACCTACATCAGGTTATACCAATATACACGAGGTATATGGGGAGCCAAATTAACATTTAATAAATAATAGAGCTTAAGCGATATAATTGAGCTTAAGCGATATAATAAGGGAAGATATAATTGCGATTAAGTTCAATAAGGAAATATCTAATTGCGCTTAGCACAATAAGGAATATCTTATTGCACTTAAGCACAAAAAGGAATATCGCATTGCACTTAAGCGCAATAAGGAATCTCTAAGCGCAATAAGGAATCTTCTTATTGCACTTAAGCGCGATAAGAAATATTCTTATTGCACTTAAGTGTAATTAGAGATTCCTTGATTGGGGGGGGGGGGGGCTTTAGCTCAATTATTTATTAAATGTTAATTTGGCTTCCTCCCATAGAGGTGAGATAGCTGATGAACCCAATTACACTTAAGCGTAATTCAAATGTATTACGCTTATCGTAAGTTAATTATGCTTAAGCATAAATAATTTATGCTTAAGTGTAATTAGCTACTATAAAGTGAATCTGGGATAAGGGGAGTACACTAAATTGTTCTTTCGACCAGCTGTTTCTACCAATTAAAAAAAATTCTCATTTATTTTGAAACTAATGAAAGACAATGGTATATTTTTTTACTAGTAATATTCATTATAAACTTGTACAAATCTGAAAACAAACAAAATTTTAATATTTAAGAAATTTAGAGTTCCCTCTCTTACAGCAGCAACCACTATGCCAGGAAGACCAATCGATCTAGTTCAGCCCGATTGGGCTATTATAATTTATAGATCGATCGGTGGTTCATGCACTCCCTGCGTTTGAAATATTGCTAATAATTTCCATTTTCAGAAGTCAATAATGCCATTGCAGATAACTTCATCTTAAATTCGACCAAATGTGTTGACGTTTGATAAGAAGGGCAGGAATTCCCCGATTTGTTTATTTTCAGTCGATGAGACCTGGAACAGCTGATCGGTTCGGAGGTGTGCCAATCGTATTTTGCATGCTGTGAATACCCATTCACGCCTAAATTTGCAAACAATCCATATGTAACATAATTATACACAGTGTGTACACTTTGTTAGTTGCCAATTAATTCTCGACATTTCAATTAGAAAACATGAGATATCGATGCAAAAATCAAGACATAATCACATTATCTAGTTTGTGTTTTGTTGAATCTACTTTCGGTTATCGACATGCCGGCTATTGTTTTGGCTGTTCTGTCAACCGTGCGTGCCAGCCGATCGTCGTTTTTCGGGCGGTTCCGATTTCTTCCGAATATAATTCCATGACCTCCACGCGATGATTCGCGCCGAAAATGTGGTTGTATCTGAGAAGATTTCTTACTCTGACCGCAGTTTTCAACAATTTAATACGGGGCGAATACCGCATCAATAATATGCAACCTTGGGGTTTTATTTCTAGTTTTTTATGACCTTTCTTATGGTATATCGGATACAGTTCTGTCTGACATGAAATATATACCCACCGGGAGTGAAGCTAATGACTTTAACCAATAAGGTCCAAATGATATGTGTGCTTTCAGTAACAGTGCGTGGAACATACATTCAATTGTTATATACCGGTACAGTGTCCGTGAAATATAAATACACGACACCATTGAAACCGGAGTTAAACCGGCACATGCGACTTGAGAATATACTTCAAAGTATCAACCTGTGCGGGTACAATTATTATTCATCTAATCTAATTGTATATTTACATATCATGGCCTTGGGTGGAGTAAGTTTTCGAATAACGTAGTACGTTCTTATCATATTATAAATTAATGTATGAATCATAAAGAGATGCCGTATATTGTAAAATCTGAGACCGATTTCCAAAATTCAAGGTAAATAAAACTGTGACAAAATCAAACTCAGAAATTGTGTGAGAATTGGCACAAATGTTCGATATAATATAATAAATAATGAATGTCTTGTCGTTGACTATGCCAAAATAGTGGTCCTCGATGAGGAATAGTCCACTCGCCGGCGGATCGTGGACTATCCCTCCTCGATAACCACTATTTTGGCATAGTCAACTCCAAGCCATTCCTTATCTATATAATAACATTGTTCTACATGGCGACTCAGTAGTGGGTGATCTACCGTTGACGTTGATGTCGAATTAAGATACCTGTTGACAATAACATTGACACAAACAATTTCCTTTGCTATTGCATACTGCAGACCCGTTCTAGTTGATGGGTGTATCCTTGATAACCAGTCCAATGGTTTCACCCTGGCCATTTCACTCGCCCTTGCATATACTGCAAGTCCTTTCCGATGCATCACTCACCGCCAGCCAAGGGTTAATTTTCTACTGCCCGGTATATATGTGGACACATTCGGAGAAAAATTGCTATTGGCATTATTGGTTCACATAACTGACATGGGTTGTTTATACAAAACACATGATTTCTACCCAATCATTATATGTACCTTTAAAAATCAATCAATATGTAATAATCAAAATTATATTATCCTGACTTTAGATAACTTCCATATAAAACCTCATAATATACCATGATTCACTTTTCATCTCAACCCACTAGCACGCATAACACAATTATTGTCCAACATTATTTAAATTTTACCTGACATAGGGCGACTAGATCACCTTAAATGTGGATTATCTCTTTGTAAACATGTATTATATAGTTACGGATGTATCAAATGTTAGATCTGAATCGAAGACCCCTGTCCGGAAATGTTTTATCGATTAATATTCATTTTATTTCGAATATATTCTGGTCTAAAAAGGTGTGGTTGTTTAGTTAACGACCAACAGTTGTTACTGTTAGCAAATACCATAATTTTTATGGTGTAATTTTGTCGCAATTAAACATTAATTATACTCATTATCGCTTATAACTATGGAATAAAACAATACAACCAATCAATCTGGGATATTTGACGTTCGTTATGTAGCCACAGGAACAGCCTAATGCTCTCTATCACTATATTGTATAACCCGAATGGTCTGTTATATAAATAGACAAACAAACGGTCCCAATAAAATATTCGAAATAAAATAAACATTAATTGACATAAGCCTTTCCGGACAGGGGACTTCAGTTCATATCTATTATTTTATAACCACGCAACTATTTTAAATCTGTTATTTAAAGAGATAATCCATCATTAATTAGCATGCATGAACAATTTTGACACAATTTCATTTCACAATAGGGCTCTCTGTCGTCAATTGAAACAGATATCATAACTTGATAATTACAAAATCAGTAATAACCAACTTGTCAACCCTGATCAAGTTCGGCTTATTTAAAACCTGAACACATTAAGACAATCAATACTTTGGTAAACATCCTCCCAACCGCATATAACTGTCCATGTTATATGTATCGCCATTTGTGGGTTTGTGTTATACAAGTAAAAGGGTCTCACATAATCATATGTGAAGCATGTGTTCACATATGTTTATGCGAAACCCTTTTACTTCATTAACACAAACCCACAAATGACGATACATGCACATAGATCTATACCATTTTGAATCAAAATCTTAACTTATTTTGAGCATGTGTTAACACAAAATACCAACTAATCATGTGTGTAGATATACCTGCAAAACCTTGGAACTATTGTCTAGATCTGAAAATTCCAGCACCAATGTTTTCAATAAATCAAATTTCAAACATCTATATCTTGACCACGAATTATTTATTTTTAGATTTCGTGAACCACTTATTTCATTTGAACTGACTTATTTTCAAATACTTCTCTCTTGGCGCAACCAGTCTCTTAACAAACTTATAAATATAACTATATAGATTATCCGAGCACAGTAACACTAAATTTAATTTACTGACAGAACAATTTTATCTAATTTCCAAACCGGGACACACTAAAATCATACTGATTAACTTGACAACATTCTAAAATAAGCCAATTTTTTTACAGACCTATAACCGGCATATAGATAAGACCATTTAATGCCTGTTTAACCCGAATTACCAAAACAAAAAATTCCAATTTGTTTAAACCTCAACCTAGTTTACAAAAAGTGCGTTAATACTATCTGTAAACGACTTCGACTTGGTCAGAACAAAACTACAACGAACACAAAGGCTTTATTTTTAAAATATTTTTTGAAACACTTAAAACTGTTTCTAAAACCAAAACCAAATTCTAAAAACTTCTGAGTCATACACCAGCCTACATTTGTTGTTCGACAAACCCATGCACTATATACCATAATAGGTTTTTGTAAACCCTGTTGAAACTACATGTCCATAACCATAACTCTGTGACAAATATTTACTGTGAAAACATTTAAATAAATCAGACTTATTTGAAAACAAGCAGACAGACAAACTAACTGCATACTCATTGAACAACTTTTGATTAACCCACATACTGTTCAAACAAACTACTAGTCAACTGATTACTTGCTGTGAAATGTTTTCAACACATTTGCATAATGCATAATATCTCATAATTCACTGGGACTCATTGTCGTGAAGATACCATATAACGATGGCCACTAATTGTATCACAGTAATTATGTACACAATGAACCAATTACACATGGTAACACTTGTCATATTTAAATTATTCGCACCGAGCTTACATACGACTAATAAATACCACATGCATCCATGGTCGAAATGTTAAATATATAACATTATATAACCTTATAACAAAGAAATATGAAGACCTTGAACAAAGCCATCTTTACTTCAACTTGCATTGATACACTGATATTTTGACAAGTTATTTTAACTTTCCTTTCAACGGGAACAACTAAACATTATCTATTGGACTGCATGCTTAAGTCTAAATAGATTACCTCATAGCTAAGCAAATACCTCAAAATAAGCAATAGACTCCCAAAAATTTAGCGACATTACTCCCCAAGCAAGACAAACTAAGGGAAATAGGCTCAATGATATTTTCATTATTTTTCAAAACTTGACTCCTTACATATGTCTAACTATGCCAAATCGACGAAACGATTCTAAAACAACGCATTCGACATATACATCAAACAAGAGAAACTATCACTATATTGTATAACCCGAATGGTCTGTTCTATAAATAGACAAACAAACGGTCCCAATAAAATATTCGAAATAAAATAAACATTAATTGACATAAGCTTTTCCGGACAGGGGACTTCAGTTCATATCTATTATGTTATAACCACGCAACTATTTCAAATCTGTTATTTAAAGAGATAATCCATCATTAATTAGCATGCATGAACAATTTTGACACAATTTCATTTCACAATAGGGCTCTCTGTCGTCAATTGAAACAGAGATATCATAACTTGATAATTACAAAATCAGTAATAACCAACTTGTCAACCCTGATCAAGTTCGGCTTATTTAAAACCTGAACACATTAAGACAATCAATACTTTGGTAAACATCCTCCCAACCGCATATAACTGTCCATGTTATATGTATCGCCATTTGTGGGTTTGTGTTATACAAGTAAAAGGGTCTCACATAATCATATGTGAAGCATGTGTTCACATATGTTTATGCGAAATCCTTTTACTTCATTAACACAAACCCACAAATGACGATACATGCACATAGATCTATACCATTTTGAATCAAAATCTTAACCTATTTTGAGCATGTGTTAACACAAAATACCAACTAATCATGTGTGTAGATATACCTGCAAAACCTTGGAACTATTGTCTAGAACTGAAAATTCCAGCACCAATGTTTTCAATAAATCAAATTTCAAACATCTATATCTTGACCACGAATTATTTATTTTTAGATTTCGTGAACCACTTATTTCATTTGAACTGACTTATTTTCAAATACTTCTCTCTTGGCGCAACCAGTCTCTTAACAAACTTATAAATATAACTATATAGATTATCCGAGCACAGTAACACTAAATTTAATTTACTGACAGAACAATTTTATCTAATTTCCAAACCGGGACACACTAAAATCATACTGATTAACTTGACAACATTCTAAAATAAGCCAATTTTTTTACAGACCTATAACCGGCATATAGTTAAGACCATTTAATGCCTGTTTAACCCGAATTACCAAAAAAAAAATTCCAATTTGTTAAAACCTCAACCTAGTTTACAAAAAGTGCGTTAATACTATCTGTAAACGACTTCGACTTGGTCAGAACAAAACTACAACGAACACAAAGGCTTTATTTTTAAAATATTTTTTGAAACACTTAAAACTGTTTCTAAAACCAAAACCAAATTCTAAAAACTTCTGAGTCATACACCAGCCTACATTTGTTGTTCGACAAACCCATGCACTATATACCATAATAGGTTTTTGTAAACCCTGTTGAAACTACATGTCCATAACCATAACTCTGTGACAAATATTTACTGTGAAAACATTTAACTAAATCAGACTTATTTGAAAACAAGCAGACAGACAAACTAACTGCTTACTCATTGAACAACTTTTGATTAACCCACATACTGTTCAAACAAACTACTAGTCACCTGATTACTTGCTGTGAAATGTTTTCAACACATTTGCATAATGCATAATATCTCATAATTCACTGGGACTCATTGTCGTGAAGATACCATATAACGATGGCCACTAATTGTATCACAGTAATTATGTACACAATGAACAAATTACACATGGTAACACTTGTCATATTTAAATTATTCGCACCGAGCTTACATATGACTAATAAATACCACATGCATCCATGGTCGAAATGTTAAATATATAACATTATATAACCTTATAACAAAGAAATATGAAGACCTTGAAAAAAGCCATCTTTACTTCAACTTGCATTGATACACTGATATTTTGACAAGTTATTTTAACTTTCCTTTCAACGGGAACAACTAAACATTATCTATTGGACTGCATGCTTAAGTCTAAATAGATTACCTCATAGCTAAGCAAATACCTCAAAATAAGCAATAGACTCCCAAACATTTAGCGACATTACTCCACAAGCAAGAAAAACTAAGGGAAATAGGCTCAATGATATTTTCATTATTTTTCAAAACTTGACTCCTTACATATGTCTAACTATGCCAAATCGACGAAATGATTCTAAAACAACGCATTCCACATATACATCAAACAAGAGAAACTAAGACGAATTAGCACTACACAATGTTCACTAGTTTTCAAATCTCTACTCACTAAACATGTCTAAATTATGCCAAATTGACGCAACAAATTTAAAAACCAAAAATATCGACATAATGTCTATGAAGGGATGTGAACCAGCCAAAAGCAAATTGCCTCCTACCTTCTTCTCCATGATTGCCCGCGTTCGTGTCAAAGAATCCTGGCGCTTAGAGACTTGATGACTCAGTATGACTCACATTGAGGCACAGTCTTCTAATAAGCTTTAATGATTCCATTTTCACCTTGTAGGAATACTATTACCACGCACGTGCAATACAGACAAAGGGGCACTGATGGCCTATCAATTTTCTACTGAGATTCAGTCTCATTTTAGACACTTTAATCAGGAGAGATTATCGTTCCTGGAATTACAAACTAAATTATTTTAACATACTCACGGCTTACCAGCTGTTATTGGATATTGCTACAGGTAAAAGTTAAATTCGGATGGGTGCACTGGTACCATATCGGCTCCTGGACAAAATGTATGGCTTGCCATTGACTTTTTCGAAATATTTGTCCTCGGTGAGAAAGATAGTACATGAGCCACAGTACAGCTACTTTGGGAATAACGCCTTAACACAAGGCCAATGTGACTACACTACTGTTTGTATTATCAGTATATCATTGGAATAACACCTTCACAGGTGGTCAATGTGATTAAACTATTGCTTGTAATACCAGTTTATAATTGGAGTAACACCTTAAACAAGGCCAATGTGACTACACTACTAGTTGTAATATCAGTATATCATTGGAATAACACCTTAACACATGGCCAATGTGACTACACTACTGATTGTAATATCAGTTTATCATTGGAGTAACACATTAACACGTGTTAATGTGACTACACTACTGGTTGTAATATCAGTATATCATTGGAATAAAATATTAACACATGGCCAATGTGATTAAACTACTGATTGTAATATCAGTTTATCATTGGAGTAATACTTTAAAGATGGATTATCTTTTTAAGTAAAAAATTTGAAATTGTTGCGTGGGTAAACAATTATAAATATGAATTGAAGACTCCTGTCCAGAAACGCTTCTATCACTTAAGGTTTTACCAAACCGCTCCAAAATTGTCCCCGAGAACAATTTTGATAAATTTTAAAATAGAAGAAAAATGGAACAAACTTTACAGAAGTGGCTCAAAACAACTATACATGCATTATATACAGTAAATAGCACTTTACCTGTGACAGAAATTGGAAACATGTGATACTTGCTTCACATATGAAATCCGACTTTGTGTGCGCAGGCAAGGGTTTGTAGTTGAACAATTTCCATAAATAAAAGTAAATCCTGATTTGGGAATGCTTTGTCGAGAAATCCAAACATTATGCCACAGAACATGACTTTATTCTCATGTTTTTGAAGTGAGTGTTTGAAATTTGAATTGACACAACAAGGTATATCACATATCTGTTTGACCATGACTGTATTCAGTTTCTTTCTGCCAGTGGGAAAACATTGAACAATCTCTTGATTAATCCTGATTGGGATTTGGACCAGGTTGGATATGTTAAATTGTATACTTGGGCGGTTGGGTGAACTTGGCCTACTGTATAAACAAGCCACTACAGTCGGTACCAAACATGGCTGTTTACTTTATGTTGAAGTTGAGTCAAAACTCATACCCTCACTTTGGAAAATTGAAATTAAATATGTTTTTGTACTATAAAATGTGGATTTCTGAACAAAGCGTTTCTTATGGAGTTCTCCTGAATCAAAATATACTGTATCTTATGGAAATTATCAGACTATTGTGTCTGTATGTGAACACACATTCTTATTTTGGTTGGTTAGTAAGTGCCACATATTTTTTTAACTTGATACCAGTATAGTGTTATTTATTACATATGACAATATTGCTAGTTGTTTTCTGTGAATTTTGTGACATTTTTGATACTTTTCTACCAATATTTAAATTTGATAAACATATCCATGGAGGCCATATTGGAATGCTTTGGTTAAGTGTTGGCGCACACGATCGGGACCGTGTGCGCCAAACAATGGAGCCGATTTTGTCGCCACGTGACCTGGTCATCCAATAGCAGCGCGTTTCCGGTGCGGGCGAGCATGCGAGTTTTTGGCTCCAAATATTTCAAAACAAGATGGACGACTGTGTGAAAACACTCCTGAGCGACTGGAAAATGGGACAAGACGTCGTGGATAGTTTTGCCGGAATAGTATACCTTTGTTATTATTATTCATTGTACGATACACTGATTATGTAGGCTTTGTGTATTGAGTGTATATTTATTTATATATGCCAAATTTTGAAGTTTACAAATGTACACACAACTACGGCACTAATTTGACTAAAGTAGTACACTCATACACTCAACACATAAAGCCTACATAATCCGTGTATCATACAAAGAATAATTATAACAAAGGTATACTATACTGGCAAAGCTATCCACGACGTCTTGCCCCATTTTACTTTCCAATCAACGTTGGGTAAACTTTCCAATCAACTAATGTCATCCAACTCTACCCAACACCCAACAGTTCAATAAACGTAGATATGTGCTGTGGGCAATTAACGTTGATAGGGTGTTGTGTGAAATTTCATCCAACACGTTGTATAATTAACATACAACCGTTGTTAGTAAATATATATGCAACGTTGTGTAAAAGTGTATCCAACAAAATTGTCATGCAACTTTTCACACAACGTAGATAGGTGCTGTGGGCATACAACGGTTGATTGGCTGTTGGATAACTTCTTATCCAACTAGATTTAGGGTGTATAGATGACAGTGGATAGCATTATTTTTGTCAATTAATCTTACTGATCACTGAAGTGGTTTTGTTGTTGTTGTTGTTGTTGGAATTTGATGACATGAGGACAATTGAATCGGATTGTGTACCTTTATCCATTATATTATTGACGAGCTGTGAGAGAAATCCGATGCAGTACTAGACGGAGAGGCTTGTCGATTTCATCATATTCATAAAATGTCGATTTCATCATGTTCATATCATTCATAAAATGTCGATTTCAACGATACTTGAAGAACAATGTCATCATGTTCATAGCGTTCCCCATTGACCAAATTCGCCGTAACTATAATGTATCTTCTGCTTTGTTCATAATTATGTGTCCCTAGTTTATTCATGAAAATATAAGGATTACTATGGATTATCAGACGCGTGCATGTACTATGTAAAATAATGATAATTTAAACGCGATATAATAAGGTTTGCATGTAGCACAATTTGTCAGGGAAACAATATTAATTAATCAGTGTTAGGCAAAAAAAAAAGAAAAGATTTTGGTTCTCTGGCCCCGCCTGCATTGAATACAAAGGGCCGCGTTATGACTTTTTATTGCGATGCCTGATGTTATGACAAAAAACTTCCGAAAAATAATTTGGAAAAAAAAACGAAAAATGTTTGTTATTTTACAAACATGACCATAGTAGATATGTGTTGGATATTAGTGAGCATTGAGCTCTAACATGTATGTGTAATGTGTGAAAAGTGACTTGCGAGATTACAACATGAAGTAGATGACCACAATTAAGAAAATGATTAGCTGACCCTCATGCTCCTCTTAGTCATGGGGAACTAAATTACACTAATTGAAACTCCATACAATTGGAAGGCAAAGGATGAAATTTAGGATCACATATTAGAATGGAGAGATATCAGTTTTAGACAACAACAACAATAGTGAATGTCAGGGGCATTATATAATGTTAGGTAATCCCAGTCATACACTGGTAGTACAATGCCATTTGGTGTAAACATATTTATTCCAACCATTTGATATAAGATTTACTTAGTTTATATGCATAATAGTTCCCTCTACATTTATGGTTATTACTAGACAGAAAAAAGTATCTTAGTCCATGCTTACTATGTGTAAGAAACAATAAAAAATAAAAATAAACCCTCCCTCCCTCATTTGTTTGAAAAAAAAATCCCTTGCTTTGTTTTGCATTATCCTTATTTTTAAACAAATCACTACACACTATGAGCAGATAAATATTGAAACTCCCGTAAAGTAATCTTCAGTTCTTTGTTGAATGTACACGTTAGATCTGGCGAGTGTACGATCTGCCCATTTGATTTCGCTGTCTTGTACGTTGTGATTCTAACAGCAGTCTCGTTCGTGTAGACCTGCATATCATACACGTAAAACGCGTCTTCTGTGCGTGGATTAAACACAATGTGACCTCCATCGTTGCTTTGCCGTAACACTGAAATGAGACAAAGAGAAAGGAGGATTGTATATACGCCGATCCAAATTCCGTGCAGGGTTTACCCCCCTTGATGACTCGGTAAGACCGCTGCTACCGGCGACATTTTACCAACATTTGGTGGACTTCCGTGATATTAAGACATTCACTAAGAGAGTAGAGCAACATGCTGCCCTTGTTAAACACATTAAATATCGATTAAAATTTGTGTGATTCGTGCCTTAAGTTTGGAAAGTCCCACCAGAATCAAAGAACTATATTGCGAAACGGTGTGATTTGGTTCTCCGATTATTTTATCAACACAAAAGTATAAACGCACATGGACGACAATGTCACGACAACACGCGTGGCAAATTAAACACAAGAGTTCTAATTTGCTGCAATTTTGACGAGTAGCTTGCGAAAATCGTGAACAAAACTACCGCTCTGACAGGGGGTGGTCATGAAAAAAATTCCGGACACTAGGCGCTTTTGTTTTATTTGTTTCGCCCTCTGTGTACCCCACCCCCCCCTAATGTTTATTTTTTCCGATTCTGGGATAGGGACCCACCCCTTCAAACTGTTACAAATGACTATTTTACTTAGTTGTCCTGATCTTACCGATCTATGTTCCATATCATGATTATAGAAGCATTCATACTTTTGATTTACCAATAAGGCTATAAAGTTTCAAAGCAATGCTCCAATAAATGTGGGCTGTAGGTTGTGCTGATGGATTCACATTTGAAATCCAAGATGGCTGCTGGCGGCCATGTTTGTTTTGAACACATTCGGGGGGAAAAGGGGAGGCTTCCGTCTTGAGGTTATCCCGAATATCCATATGAAGTTTGGTGATGATTGAATGAGAAATGTGACCGTAAGGTGTAGCAAAGGATTTAGTCATACAAAGATTAATATCTAAGATGCCGCTGGTAGCCATGATTTTAACACAATTCGTAAAAAAAAATAAAAAATAATGGTTGGCACCCATTGAGAGGTCACACCGAGGATTCGTATGCAGTTTGGTGATGAATGGTTGAGGGATAAGCTCTGTATGGTGTGCTAAATGATTAAGTGGTGCAAACAGTAAAATCCAAGATGGCTGCCGGTGGCCATGTTTTTCATCGAAAATCGTTCCAACTTTCAGAGCTCCCATGTGGAGGTGATTCTAGTCCCGTGTACTGAACAGCATTGAAATCGGTTTCAAAGTTTGTTTTAACACATTTATGTTTTATGTTTTTATGGTTTTTTGAATTGTCTATTTTTACTAGTAGAGTTTACTTTTATTTGATGAATCTATTATTGTGTTATGTTTTCATTTGTATCAGGTTGAATAAACGATTTTTAATAGAATTATTTAAACCTGAGCCTTTCCATGTCAATGTGCATTGGTAGATCTTTGATGAAAACATTTAGCAAACTGACTTTTTTATTACCTATTGGTGTCATCCCTCATTATTAACTGACAATGAACTCAAACCCCCCTACTAAGAGTTAAGTTCATACCTATTACATAATAGTATTATTTTTACGAAAAATTACTACAGGAAAACATTTACGGAGTCAGGAAAAATTGTGTTGCTGAGCCACACACCCACCCTCGCCTAGTGTTGTAAAAAAATGCAGACCCCCCCCCCCCTTGTCTCTGATCCTAAATTCTGTCTTTAAGATTTAATGCAGGAATTGTTCTCAAAGCACATAGGAAAATTTACTTTCGGGCGATCGGTTTTCGCCAATTTTGCTGGAAAATCCCATGCTAAATATATAAACCACAGACTAGTACCCAGCCGGTAACATAGCCAGAAAGGAAGTATCACTGGCGCGCTCTGGTAGAGATTGACGCCGATCTGGGCGTGAAATTTATTTTTGTATGTGGCGGCTCCATGCTTCCGTAAAAATGTGATGCAGATGTAACAAGAAAACCATATATAGTCAGAAATGGTAACGCCACCAAGATCATATTATTAGCCATAAATATAAATTATAATATAATTATAATATAAACTAGCTTTCAAATTCCATGTGGGAAATTTGGATACTTCCATATATCAAGTTTTCCCGTTTCTCGTGTTATACATTACATTCTTCAAGCTGTCTTTTTTATTACACTAGCTGGTGGGCCCGACTTCGTCCGGACTGTTTCCCACCTGCTTTCCGGCGAAAGGCGCTATTTGACCTTGAATATACTATTTTGAAAGTCAAGGTCAGGTCGGGGTCATGATTTGACCCGTCCAAAACACTCCCCGGAGAAAAGTAACCCTAGGTATCAAATTTCGTCGAAATCCGTCCGTTTTACCCGATTTGACCTTGAATTGACCATTATAAAGGTCAAGGTCACGCCGAGGTCACGATTTGACCCGTCCAAAACACTCCCCGGACAAAAGTACTCCTATGTATCAAATTTCGTCGAAATCCGTCCGTTTTACCCAATTTGACATTGAATTGACTGTTTTAAAGGTCAAGGTCAGGTCGGGGTTACGATTTGATCCGTCCAAAACACTCCCCGGACAAAGGTTTCCCTAGGTATCAAATTTCGTCGAAATCCGTCCGTTTTACCCAATTTGACCTTGAATTGACCATTTTGAAGGTCAAGGTCAGGTCGTTGTCACGATTTGACCCGTTCAAAACACTTCCCGGACAAAACTACCCATAGGTATCAAATTTCGTCGAAATCCATCTTTGATTACCACACGATCGCATGCTTTCCAAAGGGTGCGGTAATATCAGTATCAGAACATGTGCTAATATGTGTCGCATTATTTTATTGAGCGGGGTAACACTACAGCTTTTAAAGCGACCCATTTTTACTTTTACGTCGACCTAATCCCCATAATCCCCCATAATCCCCCATTAATCCCCCATAATCCCCCATAACACCAGTCGATTTTATATTTTCAAGAACAGTATACACGCTGGCGTGCTAATAAATGTTATACATTGGATATGAGATTCGCTATATCCTAAAAAGATGTGAAAACGTTCGGACCAATTGTTACAACATGATTACTGTCTACGGTACGATTGTGTGATTTAATCGCAAATAATGGCCAAGTCTATGAAACTATATGTTTTGTTACAGCAATTAGAAATGTACAGTCCGATATGGGCGGTCAGTTCGTATAATGCATGGACACCCGGTCACACCCCGCCAATCGCGCAACCTCCGGCCACGTCCTTGCTTGGTTATTAATTACTACCATTTCCGAAACATCCCTCCGTGTTCGCAAGATGTTATTCAGTTAAATTTATTTATAATAACATACGAATAAGATCCCATCCATATTTCCGACAAAAGGCGGATCATAACTAATGTCTTAACTTACAGATTATCTTAAGACACCTCACATCAGACTTAAAGTTAAGACCTGTAGTTTGAACTTATGACCATCTCAAGTGGACATAGGTTGCTTTCATAAAATTGGGCCCAGTAATCCAGCGCAATTGTGGTTTTTCCTCAAAATAATTGCAACACAGTGTTTATTAGCAGGAATTAGTACATTAACCAAATAAAAACAATATACATAAAATAAAATAAAGAATTGGGAATCAGATGAATTTGTTAGTTTAAGTAGATTTGCGAAAGTGGGGTAAAATATTAAATTTATGGCTTTCCACAGGGGAGGGGTCTCACAAAATATTCCGTACACAGAGCCGGGGTGGGTGTGTGATTTGGTCGGCAATTATGTGATGTTGAGGATTATGACACCCACTGCAACACCTATCGGAAACAATAGATGCCGGATGAACAGGACGACGAGCAATTATTTACAAACACTGAAACTATGCTGTTCATCAGCCTAAATAACAACCTTTTGGTTATAAGGTGAATATATACATGTATGTTGCAATACTGAGGCGCTTTAATTTGATTCAGATTGAACGGAGGTCTTAAGTCTATTACAGTGTGATTGGTACCGTTCACTAGCATAACATAACATCAGTTTTGAGGAAATACTTTATAATTAACTGGATAAATAATTTGCAACAAAATATATTTTTCTAATTAGCAACAAAATATAATTTCCTAAGAAATCCTGTTAATATAGAGAGAACATGATATCAGTTGTCCTGAGATAACTAGATAAGATCCACTCTGTAATGATCCAATTAATGCAGATCGATGCCTATGCTCAATGTTCACAGACTTATGCCATTAGTGATCCAAAGCCATGTATAATCAATACATTTTATATAGCAGAATGGAACAGGATAGAGCACTCTGTCTACATATGCATCAATTGGTTATCAACATAGGGGTGGCCAAATAACAGCAGATGTATAAATTATACATATTCTATTCCACTTTGAAATTATATAAAAAACACAAGATAGAACAATAACATTGGCGGGCACCATGGGATTTTATGAAAATAGTTACTATATATCACTCGAAATCATCAAAGGTAAACCATTCAATTTGAATCACAATGTTATGTGCAAAGTCATCTAAGACATACATATTTGTTTTTGCACGTACGAGATAGTGGGCCCCGGTTGGGCGGCAATTTTGTTCACCCTGTGTACGTAATTTTTGTTGCAGACCCACCCCTGCTTTCCAAAGATATACAATGGCAAATATATCGAGAGAAGTAACTTTGTAGCTGCATCAAATAGGCTATCACTGCAGTGATGACAGAGATTTTTTTTATAAATTAATAAGAATTAAGGGTGATATCTAAATAATCCAATTGTCCCAGGCACACGTTTGGAGTTATTTCATTTAAAATAGCAGCTATAAATGTAAAATTTATGGGAAGAGGGGTGGATTCCCAATTTGTTGGACGAAAAACATGTTTTTTTCACGTAGCGGATGGTGGTTCCCCGGTTGGGCGGAGTTTTTTTTTTTCACCCCTGTGTACAGGGGGGGAGTCGGAAAACATTTGCAGGCACGTATGCTGAGTTTTGACTTTCGACCCTTGTTGTGACCCACCCACCCCCGCGTCCAAACTTTTTTCCATTTTCATCAGTATTTTCCGACCTATTTTGGACACCCACCCCCCTTTTAACACTAAAACAGAGATTTGCGGGTGAAAATTCACTGTAAACAGCTGTATATGAATTTATGTGCATACTTTTAGTCATGGATGTTAACATTGACATGTAAATATGAACAAGTCATTTTGGGGTCATTCGGTCCAAAAAAAACATGGCTGCCAGCAGCCATCTTGGATTTCAAAATTCAATCCATTAGCATGGGCTACAGGCTATACTCTTTGTCTGATCATCATGAAATTTGTCATTTATGTTAATATTGACATATAGACGTGTTTTAAGCCAAACTCATTGCGAAAACAGTCAAAAAGACTTGCTGGAAAAATATTTTTTGAGTTGCGGAAAAATTTGTTTGTTGGTCCTATCGACCACCCACCCACCCCGGAACACGTGTCCGGAAAAAAACGTTTTTCCACCCCCCCCCCCCCCCCGCTGTGTATGGATTTTTGTTTTCGCATACCCACCCCCCCCCCCCCGCTATCCAATTATTGCATTAAAATCTGCATATCTGGCTAGCATCACTAAATTCACCGTCTGGCGACCTCATTCTGTTTTGGACTCATCTTCTCAGGAAAAATTCTTTATTATTAAATGTCAATAGAAATTCTTCACATAGATTCTATTTCTTTTTTAGATTAGTTTTTCTATATCCCCAAATTGGCAGACGACACATTGTATAATCGAGGTTCCCAATGGGTGTACATCACAATATTCACCATTTGGGAACTTCAATCTGAGTCTATGTCTTTCATAGCAGATGAGGCCACGAAGAATGCGGTCCCCAGATGGTGAATTGTGTGATGTAGCCCGCTGTGTGGGATCATCAAAAAATTATGTTAACCATTGTCAACTATAGTATAAAATTGCCCGAAACGTGTTATTTATCAACATGTTGTTCGACGAAATTTGGCCTTATTGTCAATTGAAAGCCTCTTGATTTTATAGGCATCCATTTTCATCCGCAATTTGGCCCGATACCGTCGGCTCGTCGACTGTTTACTGGGCCACTAATAATTCTCGATGGTTAAAATTAATAGATTTCAAGTATCGATATCTAATAACTCTGATCTTTGATAGGTGGGTTCCTCCACTCGAATCAAATATGTTTTACCCCCGAATCCAAATAAATAGTAATTGAGGGGCGCTTAATCGGATTATGCATCTCTGAATGTTTGAATGTTTATTTGCACATTTATACAATACATCAGTGGTACAAATTTACATGTGCAGCCATGGGTGACATGGCCAATGCAGGCCGTCTTCCTGTCACCCTGTAACATAATGTTTAATTAAGATGGCGTTCATAGGTGAATAATGAGTATTTACAACATCCGACAGTTTGACATTCGAATATGTGTTTAATGTTAGGGCTAAGCTAGTTATGTACGTGCATGGAAATATATGTATTATTAAATTGCCCATTGTAGGTGAGGGTACCAGGGTGACTCATACTTGTTGGGACTGCCAATAACAGTTCAGTAATTTCCACTTGTTACTCTGCAGGATTTACATTCTCGATTTTTACATATGATATAATTACTATATTGTGATAATAGATTATTGGTGATATACTTTTTGAATTGTGTTTTGTTTGGAGAATTTTTGTGCGAAGTGTTCAAGCAGTTCCATACATTGAGGAATGCGTGTTTTGGTAGTATTAATGAGAAATTGGTTTTCGGTTTTGTCATCATCAAACTTCCGGCTTGTCTGGTTATCACTGTCGGATACCCGTTTAGGTTCGGACATTCCAAGATGGCGGCGCCAACTAAATCAGATAAACGGTAAGTGTATATATTGTCTCCCAGCAGCAATCAACGACATCTTTCGGTGATACACCTTGAAACAGTTATGTAGGAATTTGTATGCCCAACACATACGTAATACGCCTTTTGCATAACAGGCATGTGAATTGTTGTATTTGGCGTGTCAAGTCGTCATAATTTTTCGAAATTTTATCGAGGCGGCGAAATGTTCGCTTTTTCGTATTTTTCTGGCCCTGGGCTCATGCATCCGCAAATTTATGTATTGTTGTGGATAGATTAGGTCACCACACATCTTCGGAATGCAAAACCGGCGATATTTTTATTGTCTAACTACGAAAAACGACCTTTGAAAATTTCAAAATGTTCAGGTTCGGATTCGCAACATTCGCGATGATTTTGTTCAGGTTCAGACACAATTTTCGTTCAGGTTTGGACAAATATGGTTCAGGTTCGGACAATTTTAGTTCAGGTTCGGACGCATCAAAACCTGACCTATAAATGACATGCCGAGGTGCAGTCTCGATCTTATTGTGCGTGTTATTAACGAACATGCACTGTTAATTTGTTATTTCTAAATATGGCAGCTGAAATTTCCAAATATAGGTGGTAAATTCTCCGAATTAATGGGATAAAAGCCACAGTTGAATATTCTCGAGCAATGTCTACTATAAACCAGCTAGTGGGAATTATTACATTTTACATATGAGCAACAGTGGTATTATACTTATCTTCTGAAATATCGGGGATACATGGATATTTAATACCTGGTTCTCGATTTTGAACCCCGAGGCGGAGCCAAGAGGTTTCAAAAAGAGACATCCGGGTATTAAATCTCCTAGTATCCCACGATGTTGGAGGAGCTAACGATTTTGTTCCACATCAATAGCTACCATGTGGTGTGCTTTTTATAGTTTTTTATAGATAAATTCACACCAATCAGCACCAATAAGAATAATTCATTAGCAGACCTATCGATCCTGTTTTAGGTGACGTCAATTAAGCTCAGCGCGCTAGAACAATGTCACGATTGGTGAAACTGCTAGTTCAAGGGTAATTCATAACCACGATGTTTCACGTACTTTTATACGCCCACTGTCAAGAGTTATACGGGACATGGTGCATGACTTAAACGTGACGTTGTTGTCAGTCAGATTGTTAGTTACAACCGGGTGTGGGGACAAGCGCTGTTTGTAAAATGTTTCCCTATGAAATAGCTGTAATTTTAAATGACATACGATGCGCTCTCTTTCGTCAGGACCTTGGCATGGATAATAATTTTCAAACGTTATCTCACTGTAGATACTTCTGTTTAAAAAAGGGTACACAATTATTGACGCGTGTATTATCAATGAAACTACGCGAAATTCCGCGGAAGACTGAAAATAGTTTATTACTGCGATAAGTTCTATAGAAAAACAAATGATCCCGTTTTATTACGTATTCATTTTTGTTAATTGGGTTTATGTGTGTAATATTTAACCATTGGGTAGGCACTATTCTCTTAAGCACATGAAGGAAATTTTCCACCAGAATTTAAAGATGCTTAATTTGCCAACGGAACAGCTGATGTTGCTTGCATAAGTTTCGCTAATTCGCCGTCTAAATTCTTGTTTTGATAAATAAATACTTGTAGTTTTGCAGAATTGCTTACCATAAGCATAACATACAGAGAACACATATGGTTTCTCGAATAATATATTCCTGAAATATCGCCGCTCGTGAAGATTCGCATATTGCAGGTATTATTCGGCAAACCATATATAGGTATTCTCTATGTTCGCATAGTGCTGAATAGAACGCAACATGTTCGGGCTCTAATTAATAGTCCGGCATAATAGTCGTGTGACAAATGGTTAACTTGTAACTGGATTCAACATTTAGAAATGAGGCAAAACACATAAGGCTTATATTGAAAAGAATATGTTTCGTGTGAATACCCAAATATATCATCCAATTATTGATACAAAATATATATTGTCTATCTATCAGCAAGTATTTATGGGCAAATTGTGGGAACAGCTATATAATCACACTCATCGTATAAGCAGTCTAACAAAATATAATTACTGTTCGTGGCTCGTTTCTGCGCTTTATGTCTGGGAATATATTGTCAATAGGGACTGGGGGATCGCCTCGGGGGATACGAGCCTCTACCGGGGCATACCACACAGTATCCCATCAAAAAGCCGTGTAACTTATGTTATGGACAGCTATCTGCTCATCGGCGACCTTCGTGGTATCGTATGTGGATGTGGAGGGGTATCACGTGATCGCATAGATCTCACGCGCATAAAATAAGAAAGTCCGCCCAAATTATTCACGAGTGGGCTAAAACCATGCCTCGTGTTCCCCATTTATCGTTTCTTTTACGAATGGAAGAAAATCAAATGCACAAAAACGCAATAAGAACGCGACTGTACCTCGGTGTGTCATTTTTATGCGAAGTTTTTGATGCGTCCGAACCTGAACCAAATTTGTCCGAACCTGAACGAATATTGTGTCTGAACCTGAACAAAATCATCGCGAATGTTGCGAATCCGAACCTGAACATTTTGAAATTTTCAAAGGTCATTTTTCGGAGTTAGACAATAAAAATATCGCCGGTTTTGCATTCCGAGGATGTGTGGTGACCTAATCTACCCACAACAATACATAAATTTGCGGATGCATGAGCCCAAGGCCAGAAAAATACGAAAAAGCGAACATTTCGCCGCCTCGATAAAATTTCGAAAAATTATGACGAATTGACACGCCAAATACAACAATTCACATGCCTGTTATGCAAAAGGCGTGTTACGTATGTGTTGGGCATACAAATTCCTACATAACTGTTTCAAGGTGTATCACCGAAAGATGTCGTTGATGGCTGCTTGGAGACAATATATACACTTGCCGTTTATCTGATTTAGTTGGCGCCGCCATCTTGGAATGTCCGAACCTAAACGGGTATCCGACAGTGGTTATAGATATGGGTGTATATTTGAATGTTTTATCGAATGATGATGGGAGAGTTTTATTTTTTCCAATTATACATAAATAATGCGATTTGGAGATGATACAGATCATGCAGTTTGAGGATCTTTTCCCTCTTAAAAAGTGGTTCGGTATGGCTACGATATTTCGTCTTGCATATAATGCGTATGGCTTTCTTTTGAAACTTGAATAATGATCCGGTTATATTTGTATGGCCGCATATTATTAAGCCGTACACGAGATGACTGTGAATGAGAGCGAAATAAAGGGTTTTGAGTGCGTTTTGGGGGAGAAATCGTTTTGCCATGTTTAAGCAATATGTGGCATCTTTAATCTGGTAGATCGTGCAGAGCAAGAATCTGACTCCCCATGCCTATCCACGCATTGTCGTATTAAATAGAGAGCTTTCGCAACGCAATGATAGTGTCCAATTAACCCATTGCGTTTAACAAAGGTTGATCTCTACTCATTACGCCTTTCTACGATATATATAATTGCACGATCAATCGTCCAGAATTGTGTTTGACCGTGTCAATCCCTCATTCACTCACATGTCATACACGAATTAGTTTTATTGATATTATCTCAATACATGCCTATCTACTTATATTAATTTCATACGTATTCAGACAGTTCCCCAAATGCGTTTTTTATTTTGCGACGTTTAGTTCTACGCATTATTCCGCTAGCATTATCAGCTGGGGCGATGAAGCTGTGTCGGAAATGTTGGCGGAAATGCAGTTGAGAGAAAGTGTCTAGAATAAACAAAGCGAACTATATATATACAAGGACCAAAACAAGAAAAAGGCTGATTATTACGAACTTTGGAAGACTAGTTGTGCGAATATGCAGCGGACGACATGGCTTGCTGTGGTTTATTAATTATGACGACCAATTGTCACCGAACTCCACCATAATAAATTGTCACACCTGCTCTGCCATAGCTACTGTGGTACGTGTGTCCGCAGCCACTCGTTCCGCAAATATAACGTCCACGATTAGGATTATGATTAGTTATAATTATTTGTATGCCTTAAGACATTAGCTAAATGTATATACTGTGTAACCAAATATTGAACCCAGGAGGGATTGCTTGTTCAAAAAAAGGAGACAGTTTCTCATTCGCAATTGTGGAACTGTCTTAATACGCATGAAATTAATATATGTAGATAAACAAGCATTGAGATCATATCAATAAAACGTACTACATGATATGTCAGTGAGTGAGGGATTGCCACGATCAAACACAATTCTGGACGATCGATCGAGCAATTATATATATCGTAGAGAATACAATATAGCAAAAACGTAATGAGTAGAGATCAACTTTGGTGAAACGCAATGGGTCAATTGGTCCAGTCAACTCATTGTGCGGAAACTCAGTGGGCAACATGGCTAGCTATGGTACAGAATTACGACGACCAATTGTCACCAAACTCCACCATAATAAATTGTCACACCTACTATGCCATCGCCACTGTGGTACGTGTGCCCGCAGCCATACATGAGGTTCCGAGCACGTGTCTTTATTATGATAGTTGAAGTAACCGTTCGTAGCACGAACTAAATTAAAGGCGTGGTTAATTGTGCAGCCTTGATTATTGCTCACATAATAGACGACAAATAGGATCGTTAAATAATTTATGTTCTTCAGAATCTAAGTATGCCTATATGTAGTTTAATATTGCTGTGAGATGCAACATAACTCTCAAGCTGCTAACATACTATTGGGGAGGGAGGGTGGGAAAATTAATCCTGATAATCAAAGGAATATGGGAATTATTTTTCCCAAAACAATTAATTTTTATATTCCCGAATCAATTATGTCATTGCAATTAAATGACTGCGCATGTATATGATGTATCGTACATAAAAGCTCATGCAATAAGGGGAAAACCCATTATATTTTAATCGATTGCTTAGATTGCCTAGAAAATAAAATTTATTATTTTATAAGCAAGGTTTTTTAATATGTATTATGTTCTTGAATATTTCATGCAGACACTGGCATATTTCTCAAATCGTTCAGATTCGTATAATTCAAACATTTACGGTACCTTTTCTTAATATAACCCCGCCCTCCACATGTATCATAGCTGTCATATACATGTCAGTGGCACATTATCTGATCGAACCACGTGTCCAGCTGTGATTATAACTGGTTCATGATATGAATGTTGTACTGTAAGTATAGTACCTGGTATATGGCCGGCCCATATGTACTCGTTCTGCGTTGGTTCTCCTCCGTCGCATGCCGATCGATTCAGACTGAAGCGCATGTCGTAGCCCTCACTCGTGTACCTGCGGTTTGTAAATAATAGCCTTCTTGTCAATGATCAATTATAATATGTGTAAATGTTACAAGGAACTAAAATAGTTTATTCCTCATAAATCACACATCATATGATATAAAGAAAGTACATATACATGCATAGACAGACCGACCCCTGGTTCACATTTAACAAAACAATCATTGAATCATTACAAGCATTACATTGAAATTTGAAGGATAATTATCACATGCATATACACTTATAGAACAACATAAAAAGGTGGGGGTCGGCCCAAATATAAACAATTGCATGCGTCGGTCCTTGTGAACAAAATATATATCGACTTCGAGTATAAACAGTATATTGGCTACAACTGTGCCAAGACGGGGGACATATCACGTTCAGACATTAAAATGATTTGATCATTTATTTACAAACAGTTCAATAAGATATCTTCGGGTAGTCGGTATGGCTTCTCCTAGTTTGGTGAGTCTTCCTGTCGTCTGCATGAATCGTGGGGCTTCTCGTGTCTTCATATGTTAAGTGCGTCATCCTGTCGTCTGCGTGAATCGGGGATATCTTGTGCCTTCGTGGATTGAGTCGTTGATCTCTATTTGAGTATGTCGGCCTGTCGTCTGCTGTCGTTGGGTGTGCCGTGTCGTCGATACACCGGGGATGCGTTGTTCAGAACTACAAGCATTTTAGTTTACCTTGATTTATCGGCCATCTCGCTTGCTAGTCTTTTCTTCTCGAGGTGTATCTGCTGTCGTCGTTGTGGGAACGTGCACTGTGTTGACTGCTGGATGTCTCAGAGGATACTGCATACTTAATACGAATTTTCGGGTTACTTATACTTCTCTCCGACGCGGCGCGCCTAAGGCTTTCTTGTCGAGCGATCGTCGACGCGGATCCGAGATCAGCCAAACAGGTACTCAAACTCCAGGCAGAGTTATATCCCATCGCTCCGCTGAGATACCACTGCCATAATGACATTAATTGGTAAGGAATTCTCACGTGTTTTTAGTTCTTATGTTTTATGATTAAAATTGTCTATGTCTGGCTCAGTTCATATTGTTCTTATCAATACCGAACGAATTACCATTAATGCAAACTTTAAAAAAATGTGGTGGTCAAAACAAGATAATAGGTGACTAAATAGTAGTAAATACAGTTCCGCGACGATATTTAGAAATAGATTTATCGTCTGCAAAGTACACTCATTGTGGCAGCGATATATCGCAGCGATAGCGTATAGGGCGCTGTATGGAGTTTGCCAGGTACTATCTTCTTGATTCTATCTACAGATTGTTTCGTGTGGTCAGCCAGTCCATAGTATTTTGCAGACCTGCTCCGGGCATTCGTGTCGAGTGACCGACCACGCGTTTGTATCTTAAGATTATATCTGTAGATTTGCCGTTATGCGATGTGTATATCTAATGGAGTCGTCCTCGTCATTGGCAGGGCGTAAGGAGGTTTCTGCTCCCTATCTCGTATTGAAGAATCTGTCCCTGGGTTCCTTCCGTCGTTGTGTTCGTCCTGCATATTGACACATGTCCCGGACTTCCCCATGCATGGACAAATATCCAGTAAGTGCGGAGTCCCTGACTACATTCGCTGCCGACGACCGGTCCACACATCATTGCAAGGAAAGTAAATATTCGATTTAAAAAATGAATACTTTCGGACAAGGACTGTCGGGTATTCTGGGTTGCACCCAGGTCAGCGCGTTTGCGCTCCGTATATACCTACTACTCACGAATTTTAACTTTTTCAGTGTCAAGTCCGATTTTTGTATCAAGGAAATATGGGTTGATACAAAAATCGTACTTGGCACTGAAAGCGTTAAATCAATAATGTTTAAACCAATGATGTCATTGAAATTATTTTCCTTTTTTGTGTGTGTTGCCTGGTAAGCTCGAAATTACCTTTCGAGTGTTTCACTATTTCGGTGTTATCCCTTTCTGTACTAAGGTAACAATACACAATTTCCAGAAATTGTTTGGACAATCGGCATAGGAGGTTGTACCTTACTTCAAATCTACATGTATGTTGAGCCATTATCTTTGGTATATGGCCCATCAAGCATGTTTACTGTCGACAAAAATCGTAGTTGTAATCAAATGTATGTACTTTATCTTATTCGTACAACTGCTCATTGAGTTATGCCCCTTGGTTGCCACACACAAAATGTTTAATTTAAACCATTTTTCAACACAACAGACCATGACATAGCGAATGTTAGTAAATAAGCTTCTTCCATCTGCTAGAGCTACAGTATGTCAGAGCTGAGAAATATTTGAAATAGAAAAAAGGTTATCGTAGCAATTAAAAAAAAAATATCTTGCAAGACAGATGACAGAATTCATGGGAGAGATATCGGGCTATTTTTTGTAAAATAAAACACAGAGTTGTCCTTCACTGAATACGGAAATCATGTTACGTATCCACATGTTTCACTCTTTTGTGAACTTTCCGAGTTTTGTAAAAAAATTATTAAACCATCAAATCAGTATTGTCACATTCAACACAGGCTATGCCCCAGATATATATTTGTTTTATTGTTCAGACCCCTCCCCTAGAACCCGATAAATCGTGTACCTAAATGGATACTCCCATTCAGTTATAAAAATATACACTGGAACGCTATATTAATCATTTGGCAGACCTAACGCACTGATCCTTACGCAAGCACTTCATTGTCGTGGGGACGTATTGGGTACTCTTAGAACAGATGTGTATAAATTCTACACAATATGTGTTCGTTTGTAGGGGGTGCACACTCATGTAATAGCCATGGGTGTATATATGCCAGATATAACCGTACAAAAACCGCCGTGGTTTTTATCGTGTATTTATTACGCGCGCCGCGTGCATACTGTCCTAGAGATTCTAGATAGCTATGGTTCGCTGTGCGTTTTATTTATAGATAATGGGTTTATCCGGTTATTTTGGGATGCATTAAAAGTTGTACTGCGACCCCGATCCGGTAAAAGGTGTAGTTGGAATTTCAATTTCGTGTATTGTCGTTGATTTTGGTTTATGACAAGCTATGCCAATTACAAAAAGAAGAAATGAAAAATATAATTTGTAAAATGCGTATGTCAATTGATACGTGTTTTAAAGAGTGTAGTCTGAGACAGCCGAGTCAGCCACCGCGTTAACTAGGTGCTGATCGGTGTTACAGTTTGCAGTAGGTCCCCAAATTGCGGAGGTAAATTTGCGAAAGTCCCCGAATTCGCGGAGTTCCCCTAAAATGGGCGAAATATGTTGATTTTAACGAGGGAACGGGTGCGTATATCTCAATTGATACATATTTTAAAGAGGTTAGTCGGATACAGCCGAGTCAGCCACGGTTCGTTAATTTGTGCTGATCGGTGTGACAATTTGCAGTAGTTCCCTGTTTGCGGAAATCCCCGAATTCGCGGAGATCCCATAAAATGGTCGAAATATGTTGATTTTAATGAAGGAACGGGTGCGTATATGTCAATTGATACGTATTTTAAACAAATATCGACACGATCATCATAATAGTGGTTTGTTCTATCAATCATATCATCATCATCATCATCATCATCATCATAATACGGAAAATGTCTTGCAACCTTTCGTCCAATAACATTATTTGCAATGTTTGTTTACAAATATATGTATCGTCATTCGATATTTACTTGTGAGTCACTTGAACATATTAGTAACTAATTATTGTCGTCGAACTCGTATTTTATATACCAGAAAAATGAGTCTATGTCTTGAAATGATCGATTATTGGAGCCTCAACATCGAAGTCTGGCAGAAAGTTCCAGCTATTTACCACCCTCTGCGTGAATAAATATTTTCCTATGGCCTTGTTAAAAATGGGCATCTGTAGCTTGTTATTATGTCCTCTTGTTCTTCCTGATGAATGTATTTCTAATAAGTCACAGGCATTGATATTGTAATGACCATTTATATACCTCGATTAGATCTCCTCTAAATCTTCGACATTTTAAAGACATCAGATTGAGTCTTATCATTCGGTCTCGGTAGAATAGAGTTTTGATTTCACGAACTAGTTTCGTTGCTTTTCTTTGTATTTCGCTAACACAATGCTTTGGTATTTGTGATGTGGGCTCCATGCAGAGTTACAGTATTACATGATAGGTATGACCATGCTTATGTAGATCGATTAGAAAGTATCGATGTCCAAGTTCGTGAAAGTTCTATTGACTATGTCGATGATTTGAGAAGCTTTATTGTTTTAGGATATTGTAGGAAGGCTAATCTGGCCGTGTCAAATTGAGCCATAGCGATGGGATATCTCGCAGGACAACACACTTCGGGTTTTCGTGGGGTGTGTATTCGCTGGATGTCTTATAGTTGCAGTATGTAATTATCATGACCGCGTTAATTGCGTTCGATGTTTAGGTATGGACAATGGCTAGGCCATGCACTTGAAGATGTTATGGCGGGAACACAATGCCTCCGATTTTTGATCCGCATTTAGAAGCTTTCTGGTGTGGTGAATGGGAAACCTTCAGTAATAAGCCGTAGTTTTTTGTAATAATTTGAAGGATTATTTGTTTTAACGGAATTGTAATGTAACCAATATAGTTTATATTATAATTTATATTTATGGCTAATAATATGATCTTGAGGGCGTTACCATTTCTGACTATGGTTTTCTTGTAATATACTAATGTACAAATTATTGTTTCGCCTGGGCCCTGCCATAGCGCTGGGGGTTCTATTTATAAAATGTTAATTATTGGGACACATTAAAAGTTGTAGTGCGACCCCAAGATCGAGCTGTAGTGCGATCCCGAGGCCGAGCCTGGTAAAATGTGTAGTTGAGCATTTCAATTTCGTTTATTGTCGTTTACATTATGTTAATATGTTGATTTTTGGTTTGTGATAAGCTATGCCAATTACAAATAACATAAATAAAAAAGATTCTATAATTACAATCATGGGTATATACTATATGATATTGAGCGCGTTACCATTTCTGACTATGGTTTTCTTGTTCATGGTGTGTGTGTGCCTCTGGTGGTCTGTAACCTGGTTCCCTGTGTTATTGCTTTTAAGGGTAATCATGTTCTACTGGCATTGTTACAATAGTAATGAGATTATCGGTCTGGTCATGAAGTTTGTCTGAAATAGACGCACATTTCATACTATAATTTTTGCAACAGGAGCGCAGGGAAATCGCACGTCGAGTTGGTTTAAGGGTTTGTAGAAAAGTAAGTTATATGATGTATAGAGCCAACAGAACGATATACCATATATATACCATATGCGACTGAATCCAATTTGGGTTGATAGGGATGTCTTTAGTGTAGTTTTGTGGTTATGAGAGTTCATTCCCCCATCCTCTGGTGTTTGCTCTATGTGGTATTCTCCTTTACAATATCTATATGATTTCAAACATGGGTGGCGCCAAGGTATCCCCGACACACGGGCTATATGATTCCCTGGCAGGAGTGGGGCTTTACCTGGTTGAACGTTGCAGATCTAACCGACGGGGTGGCTATCCCTCCCCGACAGCGGTGGGGATGTAGCCCCCTGACCCCTCCCCATGTGCCACCCATGTTTTCCAACATAATTTAGTATCGACGAGTTCTCGTCTTCAGTGAATGCAAGACGCGCTCTTAGCATGGGTGCCAAGCAGGGACGTGCCGACAAGGGTGGTTATGCAGGGGTCTTACAACACCCAACTGTAGTCAAACCTAATACAACATTAGTTGGAAATTTCACACCAACATTAGGTTCTGAAATGGCCATCAGGTGGCAAACCTTAGGGTGTGTGTCAGGTTGAAAATGTCCCCTACATGGAAAGTTTCGAGGTCAGTCTAGACGCTAGGATTGTCAAATGTTCAGATTTCAAAATGTTCTCACACCGGGCCGAACCATCGTTCGACCCGTGTGTCCTGTGGCCTTGCCAGTAATTACTTGCTAATTAATTTAAGACAAATAAATCGGGGTGTGAATTTGTCTGGCGTTTTACCACTAGATGTTAGGATGTTTTTATTTTCAGGTTAACATCTAAACAATATTCTCATACTGGGCCGAACCATCCTTTTCACCCCCTGCATGGCTAGTGGCCACAAGACTACTGGTCCATTTACAATAGGCTAACATAAAGTAGTCTGTGAGGGAGCATTTGGGAAAAATCAAAGCCCCAGGGGTGTACAAATTCAATTACGCAAACTTGGGAGTTTGGTGTGGGTCAAGGGATGTGGTGCAGTGGACATTCCAAGGTGGAGACCCCCCCCCCCCCACAACGAAAGCCCTCTAGCCAAGTCCCGAGTGCCAAATATCCCAGACTCAACCAGGGGTGCCCCTCGCGAGTTAGTTTCTGATTTCGGCATATTTGTTTTCTATTCGAGAATACACTGTATTACATATTGTCACAACGGTGAATTAGCAAAATAAGATAACAAAAATTGGTGGTGACCCGTGAAAAATACCATTCGTCTGACCGTTATTAGTTACGGTATTAATATTAATTAAACGGGTTGAACCGTAAAACATACAACGGTCTGACTGTTACTGCATGGTTAAAGTCTGTCAGTTACTTAAACAGTTTCGTAGCGTGGAAAATGTTACAGCCTGACCGTGTGTTTAACGGTCAAATGTTGGCAGCGATGTTGCGCGGTATGACACCGTTAAAGCGACGGGCATTTCTCAAACAATGTAGTTCCCAGTCAATTGCTTCATGCATAACTTTTGTTTGCTGGGGCGATTTGCATGGAAATCCCCATTCAGAATTGGTCACTTGACCTCCTCCTTAAGGGTACGTTCATACGCTGGCAACATTGCACTGCAAACTGCAAAAATGCCAGCTGCAAAATTGTCAACACGGATTAATTTCTCCCAGTTGTCAACAAATCAGCGTTAGTTGTGATCAACGAACGACAGCGGTTTTTGCGTGATTGGTGATATCGCTGAGTTGTTCACAATATATTAAGAACACAGTGCGTGTTAGTATTCTTAGGCCAGTCAAAATAATGTTACTTAATAAGTTGGAATGTGAGATAGCTGCGGCCAGTTCCATCGATGGGATGTTGCTCATATATGAGTACCATAAACGCAACCTAGAGAGGATACGGTGGGTCCGCACTTGGCTCAACGAAGAAATCGAGAAATCCCATTGGTACCCACCGCCTTGTATTGGTGTTTTTAACTGGTACCACAAGCAAAATAACTGTCGATGGAAATTCCTAACCTAACATCCAAGATTGTCAATTTACTAAACAAAATTACCACTGTATGCATGTAATGTCCCCATTGTAACATACATACATTATTTAATCTTAATATCTATTATAAAACTGTCCAACTATATTTGATATTCCCATCGTAACACCCCTAAAGTTGATAATTCTCAACTGATTGCTAGATAATACATCAGTAAAGCAATTCGGTTTTTTGGTCTAATAACAACAAATATCACACCTACTACAGTACTGTTTGATATATCAAATTATCGACACAAAATTCAAACAATATTGGTCGGAAATTGCCAACTAATGTTGTGTCAGGCATGAAATGTCCAACTGTTTTACTTTCGGGATCCACCCCTGACACACGTCCCTGGTGGTAAAGTATTGCCTTGATTGAAATGGGTTTACTTGAGAATGCTCAGATATGTCAACTAACTGGGCTATCCGGCTTTGTTCATGCGAGTTAGATTGTATTTGTTATGCTTTATGTCAGCCTATTATTATTTACGTAATAATAGCCTATACATATACACATCATAATTGACTGAACAGTTGTATACATGTATATACATGTATATACTTTACCAATGCCCCAAAGACTAACCAGTATCACTACTGCCAAGACCCACACCATGACACAAGCAACATCACTTTCAAAACAACTATGTTACATCAATACAGTGGATACGATCATCGCAGTCTGGGCTAGACGATGTTTGAATGGGTTCCAACCCCCACATGGGCGAAAATCGGGACATCTCAATGTGCCATTCCGTTCGATACGTGACAATGTCGATAATAAATGAGAACTTGATCAAGTTCATTGAATTAAGCACATTTGAAAAACGAATACTCATACTGAGTCCGTGCCTCCATAAATATTATATACGTTTGGTGAAGTTGTATACGTTTCTGACTTGAGAACTACCACATTCGGGAATCTTTATACCAAGTCATGATATTCCTCGCGAATAACGGCGAAGCGTATACATGTATAATTAAGTGTGTATGACAATCGTCGAGAACAAACTGTTCTACCAATGCACCTCTCCGATACACAATTCGTACCAAGGACAACGGGGACACTAGCAATTATTGTTAGTGGCCTCGTTTTGTGGTAACCGGCTAAGTGGTACACGCCGTTATCACAAATCATCGTTGATTGTTGTCAGTCAGCCACGACGGAGCACGAGGTAGTCGGCAGCCGGCAAAAATGCCAGCTTACTAAACGACAACCGGGCATGGCATTTTTGCAGTTTGCAGTGCAATTTTGCCAGCCTATGAACGTACCCTAAGCGAAGAATCGTCGTTTTACGGCACTTACAGTTTCAGCCAGTCGTAACTGGTCACGTAGAGAGAACTCGCTGGCTGCGTCGTGTCGGCATAGAAGAAGGCTGATCTGTACCATGTGGATAATAAGACAAAATTAATGTAAATTGTAATTCAATTTCAAAAGGTGAGACATTTTTGCCCAATCAGAAGTTGAATTGAATAGAAGATGTAAACTTGCGGCGGACTGAATATATAAACAAACATATATCTATGGATGTATAATTGGCTAAACTTAAATGTAGTATGCTGTTGTCGACTGGGGAATCATAAGACGTTTGTACAACTGATTAAAATGTTATAAATAAGTCGTTATTGCGACTTAATCCCATTGAACATATAAGCACGATGGGGGATCACGTGGCTTCGAGTTGATGAGTACCACGCATTCAAAATAGCCGAGGCGATCTAAAACGCAACCAGACGCGAGGAAGAAAGTTAATAAATAGAGGATATGAAATGAGTGTTTCTCTCATATGATATTTATGAAACGAGTCTAATAATTCGTGACGAGTTTCATAAATATCATATGAGAGAAACACGAATTACATATTCTATTTATCATATGTCACCTATAAATTGATTATGATGTCCAAACCGCACACAAATCACTAAATAGCTATATGACATCGGCAGCAAAAAGTTAATGTGACGTCATTTCATTGCACCGGAAGCCCAATTACACCTGGTGAACTAGCAGAAATAATATGCACGCGAAGATATAGTGGGCTATTCTGTTCTCAGTTTGTGACATTATATCGTATGTTTATTAGATAAATACGAATTACATATTCTATTGATCGTATAACAATGTCCAAAACTATATATTTCAAGATTATAATTGCGAGAATTTCGGCATCGCGTTGATTGACGCGCACGAATTTGACCTGCATTTAGTTAGAGATACGGCTCGGCACCGGCTGCCATTCAGCCAATCAAAACACACTTTTTGTCAACGAACCAATCAAATTATCGGAAGGTGATATGAACTAGTAGTTCATATGAAATTGATTTATGACATACTTTCCAACGTAAATAATGATTGAGTCATATGATAAAATAAGATATGACATATTACATATTATGTTGATAGCTACGAGCAGATGCTATACTATTTTTCAAACAAGCTGATACCTCATTTGTGTCAAAACTCATATCTGTTTGCTCTAACATTCTGACCAAAGTTGTAAGTCGAAGGATTCTCCAAGATGTATGGACTGGTGTATTCCATGCACCTCCGACTGGCAACTTTGGTCAGAATGTTATAGAAAACCACTAAGTATTTCAGAACAAATAAGGTATCAACTTGTTTCAAAAATAAACTAGCATATGCTCGTAACAGTCAAACTGCTAAGTTTTGTGTCAGTTCCTCGTATATTATGTTTCTGTGCGTTTGCAAATTTTGAGCTACTCACCAACCTCGAAACCACGTGATTTCCCCACCGTGTTAAGTGATATTATATGTGGTTGCAACTTAACTAGCTGGCCCTGTTATCAGGTAATATAAAGGGGACAACGCTAAACTGCAGGTAGATCGGGAAACATGTATTGCACACAAAGGTGTCCACAGCTTAGGGAAATGTCAATGGCGTGCCAACCGAAATCGTATGTGTTTCGGTTGACCATTATGAGTAAACGTTAGCCCAAATACCTGTAAAAGTATCATCGGTTATGTTGCTTAATCGATAGTAATCATACCGAATTGCATTAAACCAACCCAAATATATTGACACGTGTCAATTGGGACACACCAAAGTGTTAGCCGAGGCCGGCTCCAAATAAAAGGTGTAAGCGGGGTGTTGTTTTGCCTTTTCTACATTGTTATCAATGGATATGAATGAAATTTTGAATATATGTCCGTGTTATGATGTGGAATGTATACGTAAACGGCCAGCGCAAATTAAAATGTGTAAGCGGGGGTCATGTCGCATTCTTCCAATGTGTTTCTCAATGAATATGTGTCACAGCGGGGAATATAGCTGGGACGCAAATAGTCATATCGATGCACATCTTTATTTCCGATTATAAACAAATGTGAAGTGAACAAAAGCTAAGCCATGGCAGACTAACATTGCCACACCTGGGCCAGCAAAATACAAGCATATGGTTGCTACATATCAAAAGGTATCATTCGCAGATCTCTCCTCTCCAATCCACAACTTCCCGCTCTCAAAATGGAAGTCCCTTCTGACCAAATTGATTCGTCTGTTAAACCAATTGCTCAAAGGTGATTATACAGAATTGCTTATCGCCAATTAGACATGGATATTCGAGTAACAAGTCAACTATCTCGATAGCATGCCATGTGTAACAAATATATTATCATGTGCAATTCTACATGCACGCATAATCCACTAAATGCTAATAATCATGGCAGTCAACACACGTGCTTCTGTTATGCAGAGTTGATATATGCTGGCACGCTTGACATTATACAAGCTGTTTATTAGTTGGAATTTAGAATAAAATGACCACCGGGTGTCACTGTGACTGTGTATCTCAATGCGCAATTATATAATCCGCATTCATAATCCACTAAATGCAAATTACTCCCCAGCAAGCCATACCGGACTTTCATTATTCACAGGTGGTATAATTAGTTGTTTCTGAGTATAATGTCGTATATGCTGATAGGTATGACATTCCACAAGTCGCGTTGCGGTTAGAAATCACAATGAATTTACCACCGAATGGAAGTTTGCGTTCCAAGAAGAAATTAACTCTACCCTGCTGATATCACTTTGTGACATATGAATGAAATTTGGAATTTATGTCCGTATTGGGTATGGAATGACAATTTGGTTGTTTTCGTTCTGACACACGGCTGACCCAATGGGTGTAAGCGGCTTATGTGCTTTTCGCATATAGGTAATGGGTCGGGTGGAAACTTCACCGACCGGTGCATTATGGAGTCGTGTTTCAGTCACGGGTAACGAATTTGATTATTTATTGACATAACGCAATGAAACATTGACATCATATATAGATATTTATATACCTCAAATGTTATTTTCTATTATTATTTGAACTTTCAATATTAAATTTACAGTATTTCCCAAATTTTCGTGATTAATTCTTTGTAAATTAATTCATGGGTGATCTGATGCATGCATCTGTTTTGTACTTGTTACAGTAATGAATAATTCGAAATAATTTATACATGTAGAAAAATATACCCAAAGAAATACACTGAGAATAATCACCCCTGGTCAAGTGGTCCTGCTAATGTGCTATGATGCTGGTGGTCCTGCTGAAATGCTATGATGCTATTATAGCAAACTGATACCATTACGAAAAAGTACCGTTATTTTTTCTAAAGTTGTTATTTTCGCGGTGTTTGGCTAACCGAACGATTTTAGGAAAATCAGTGTGTGTGTATGAAACACTCAAGAACAGAATATATATATACATACATATTAATAATGGCTGCGCTTGTGTGTGCAAAACGACACGAACAGGCATATTGGTCGTAGTCGATCTGCAACAACTAATACAACCAGAATTAAACTGTTTCGCAATATATATGTTCTTGAAGTTTTATACACATAACGGCTTTTTCTATATATGTTCAGATTATCAGAACACAGCGAAAATGACAACTTAAAAAAAATATGGGTAGTTTTTCTTAACAGCATCAGTTTGCCCTAACAGCATCATAGCAATTCAGCAGGACTAACCAGCATCATAGCACATTAGCAGGACCACTTGACCCGGGTGATAACTCTACAGAATCTGAAACTTATAATGCATATAAAAAGCTCGTATTGCCTCTATGGATTAAGCTCTATATAAAACTGCCATTCGTCAGTACAAATACAGGAATACTTCACTCACATGTCTTTGCCTGTCATCGGACATTCCATTTTCGCTGACCCAAGAATGCGAGAAAAATCGCTCTGCTCCGTGTCGGTTACATAAACATTGAGTATTCCGCTCAATATGTCCAGTGAAGAATACACCGTTCTCTTTGCTGCACCTGGATTAGTTTACAAACACGAAATCAATTTAAAAACCAGTGCAAGGAACCTACGTCACCAATAAAGTCACTAACCCTTTGAGTGCCAGGTCCGATTTTTGTATCAACCCATATACCCTGTGCCAATGCATTCTCTTATATATGCGAGCCGACCATAGGTCGCCTCGCATATATAAGAGAATGCATTGGCCTAACAATTTTTCATCATTTGTTATTATTTTTAACAATTTTTAACAATTTTTTACAATTTTAATAATTTTTTCTTATATTCTTTAACAGACTTATTTTGTATGTTTAGGTGACGTTTACACATAGCCGGTGAAGCCGTTACCCGGCGAACCCGTTAGCCGGCGAAGGTTGGGCAGAGTGTTTACACATCGCCGGCGAAGATACGCATATATTCATGTGTCTCCTTTACTTGTTAATAGTTTTCGTTTTAGTTCTCACTGAACTGCAATATGATATTGCTGTACACGTGTAAACATCTAGCCGCTTTCTGTTAGAGATATGGTTTGGCAGTATAGTGAAATGAAACTTTTTAGAAATGGAAATGCCGAAATTATTAATATCCAACTCAAACTTCCAGGTATTGCTATTGGTAATTTTATAGATATTTAAAAAACATTGTTAATGGTTTGTTTGGGTTCACACACAGCCTGTGAAGTGAGTGTCGCACCAAAAGCATGGCCATTGTCAGTTTTGAGATCTTTTCGTCGCATACATCTACAAATTGGTGTCTAATCATTCGGATTGGATTTTATATTATATATATAAGTTTCAACATCGCGAATCAAATGTGACACATTTTCCGTTTGCACCTTATACAATAAAATATGTTTTTCATTTTACTCGGGCGTTCACCATGTCCATGTATATAGGGCCGTGGCGATGGGGGTGTCTCATCCCAACTTTAATCAAAATATTCAAAAGCTGGAAATTTCATACCTGACACGGCAATAGTTGGACATTTGATATCAGCAATATGTTGAAATTGTTCTCGTAGTTTTATTTTCAACAATTTGTTATTGGTGATTTCTTTAGGCAACATTTGCTTATTTTTTTACCAAATTGTTGGACTGAAATGACCATCAGTTGGAAATGATCCAACCTTATTAGAGGTGCGTCAAGTTTGGAAAATGTCCAACAATTGGAAATCTTAAGGCTGGATGCTAGGATTTTGCAATTTTCAGGGTTCAGATTAAAACAAATTCTCACACCTGGCCATAACCACGGTCGGTCGATAAATTCCAAAGATGAACAGTCCCACACCTCCAAATCAGGCCCTCTAGACCCGTCCCTGTGTAAATATGTCCACGGCGCACTCGGATTTAGATTATTGAACTAATTGTCCATTAAGTTTGTATCCACAGAAACGTGCCATCCCATTTTTTCCATATATATATATATGGACATACATGTACATGAATTAATTCCCTCGAATGCGCAACAAATGTATCATGCACATGCAGAGTACGTGTACCATCATCGGTTAGTATTTATAATAATAGCTTATAACCAAGGTGCGTGACCACCGACCTGACAGCTGATTAGAGACAATCAAACTGGCACACTGACCAATATATACACAGGTGAAAAGCGGGCTGGTCTATCAGCGATTGCACAATAATAGTGTTCGAGTTAATTGTTGAAAGGAAATCACCCATGACGGCATGACCCCAGATAAACATCTAACTTAACCGCAGAGCGAATTAGAATCCATATGATAATCAGGTGCTTGTACTAAATCATTTTTATCCAAAAGTTGAAAACCGTATAGCTGAGTATCCGGATAGCCGTAATTCTTATCCGGCGAAGTATAAACACTCTATTGTTATCGCTGCCGGCTAAAGCGAATGCGATCTTCGCCGGGTAATGTATAAACACCCCCTTAGTGCCAGGGAATCTTACGTTTTTCATGGGCATCAAAATTATTACTATGAATACTTGGTGATAGTTTTGAGTTATAACATGCCCCTAATGTTTTATCCAGTTTGTTTTTAAATTCGCTATAGCATGCTAAAGCATACCCAAAAAAATTCAACCCAAAAAAATCTAAAAAAATAAATAAATAAATAAAATAAAAAATATTTTAAATTTGTTTTAGGGCCAATTTTACAGACCGTAAATTAGGGCCGATGCGATCGGCCCCTGGCACTGAAAGGGTGAAATCATATATAATTACAACTACTTTCGCGTTCGCTTAAATGCTTGCATTTGATTGGTCAATGCCCTTAGATACGCTTGGTAGTGACAATCTCTATCAGCCGATGGAAATGTCGTTTCCCACATCACAACACGCAGTGATACTTTAAGAAATTGGGCGACATGTACCAACAGTCGCCCGACATCATGACGTAATTTCCTAAACGCGTCCATAGTTACCGTGAAAAACAAAATTAACGAATGAGACTGATCATCGAAACTATGAAATGCGATACTTTAGTATCGAGGGATAAAGGAATGTGTTACATAACTAGTTCACCATTAGTATTAGCAATACTAATATGACACGAGAGTGGTCATGAGAGCATATAATGCACCTGTGTAGCGATTGTTAACCTTTCGATTTTTCACCGGAGACCGCAAATTCGGTGGGGAAATTTGGGAACACCGCTTGGGAATTGCTATCGACTCTATGACATCAGAGTGGTCATGAGAGCATAGAACGCACGCACCTTTGTAGCGATTGTTTACCTTTCGATTTTTCAACGGAGACCGCAAATTCGGTGGGGAAGTTTGGGAATACCGCTTGGGAATTGCTATCGACTCTGAGTGTCTTCATGACAATAGATGTTCTAGAATCGTTTTAAATAAGTGAATTTTACTCCAGCAAATGCAGTTTAATAGTTTACGGGTGTGGTGTCCTGCTTTTGTGTAGTTCATTCGCGACGTTGATTGCGTAATGTTCATCTGACGTGATATATAGCATACTAGCAGGTGACCCGACTTCGTCCGGGCTTTGACTTTGAATTGACCATTTTGAAGGTCAAGGTCAGGTCGGAGTCACTATTTGACCCGGACAAATCACTCCCCGGACAAAATTACCGGTAGGTATAAAATTTCGTCGAAATGCGTCCAGCAGTTTTCCCGGCCATAGCTAACAGACAAACAAACAGACAGAAGTCCGAAAATATATATTAGATCATTTGTGGGTACCCGTTTCAAGGTGAAGGTCATCTCGGGCGGAAAAACTGACCCGATGAAAATCTCCCCCATTCACAGGAACCCCTAAGTACGAACACAGACATAATCACACAACACGCTCATGTCTGTACACAGACACAACACGCTCATGTCTGGACACAGTCTGAGTAAACTCATACCTAAATATTCATTACAACATTGAATATAAGGTCTGACGGATAACATCGATATTTCATTTCCAAGTCCTCGGGATTCCGTAATCTGATTGATTGCGTAAATTATTTTCCGTCCAATGAAACCGTATGGGTTAATAAACAAGTGTCAGTGGGCGGAGCTAGACTCCCATAATGTCACCTCTAAATATAGTAACAGAGCGGAATTTCTCCGATCGAAAGCGATGCTTGCAAATACAACAGACAGAAACAATGGCTTCGAAATTATATATTCGGTACGATTCGGATTAATTTGAAGGATGTGCTAGACCTGATAGATAGGCCTGCGCATGGTACCAACTTGGCCTCCCATAAATATAAATAGAACTCACTCACGTCCGTGTATTTGATTTACTTTATTGTACCATGGTTTGCAAATCAAATTATTTGTCGTAAAAAAGTCATCTGAAAGTTAACACCGAGGAAATGACTTAATTTTATGCTTTTAAATAGTTCTAAAGCATCATTTTTGATGACGACCTTATTTTTTGCTCTCGGATGCAGCTTTCCTGGTGATGCAGCGAGTTCATCTCCCGAAAAAGCATAGTCGCACACACGACAAATATTATCTGCTGTAATCTTATGTCGCGACACAGGCCATTACTATTATTGCGAAGCACAACAAATAACACGTGGGGACACCTGTCAATCATCGATGTATTTTTTTAAATCCGTGACGTCATTTTGGGGAAGCTCTTCGCTGAATAGAAATGGTTTTGGCTACATAAGCTCCAGACTCTATATTTCAAATATAGAGTCGACGTTCACCCAGACTGGTCTGGACACACACACGCTCTTTATCAACGACACTGCGGATACGAACGGTCTTTAACTATCACGCGATTAACCCATGAATTGCCATTGCTGTGGCGGGGGATTGGAGAGTGAGTGATCTGACGTTCTCAGAAGCGGTGCGATGACACTCCATCTGGTATTTTACCCTTAGATAGGAAGTTTGGGCTCAATCCGTCCGGCAGTTTTCCCGGCCATAGCTAACAGACAAACAGACAAACAAACAGAAGTCCCAAAATATATATAGCAGGTGGACCCGACTTCGTCCGGGCTGTTTCCCCTCTGCTTTTCAGCGAATTGCGCGATTTGACCTTGAATTGTCCATTTTGAAGGTCAAGGTCAGGTGGGGCCACGATTTAACCCGTCCAAAATACTGCCCGGACAAAATTACCCGACAAAAGTACCCGTCGAAATCTATCCGGTTTGATAATTGATAATTTTGAAGGTCAGGTCGGGATCACGATTTGACCCGTCCAAAACACTCAGTGGACAAAAGTAACCCTATGTATCAAATTCCGTGGAAATCTTATCAAAATTCGCAATTTGACCTTGAATTTACCCGACTTCAAGGTCAAGGTCACGTCGCACGGGCAAATGAATAGGCTTATGGGACTCCCCATACGAAAGTACCCCCACATACCAAGTTTCATCGAAATCCCGTGATATTCGGGCGTTTGACCTTGAAATGTCCCGATTTCAAGATCAAGGTCACGTCGCACGGGCAAATTAGCAGGCCCATGCCACTCCACGACCGAAAGTACCCCCAGATACCAAGTTTAATCGAAATCGGATCGGTCGTTTTCGAGTCCATCGCGAACACACAGACAGACAGACAGACACACAGACAGACATATCTTCCAAAATATATAATAGACTAGCCGATGAGCCCGACGTTGTCCGGGCTATTCAAAAACCAAATTTCAAGTCGATAGCTCCACCCGTTTCCGAGATCTGGTCTGCGCATGCGCGAAGCTGGCGTCGCACGAGCTCGGCGACTCGATAAAATTCGTATCCGGGGCAAGATACATTCACATAGCAAATTTCAAGTCGATAGCTCCACCCGTTTCCGAGATCTCGTCTGCGCATGCGCGAAGCTGCCGTCGCACGGGGCTCGGCGACCCGATAAAATTCGTATCCGGGGCAAGATACATTCACATAGCAAATTTCAAGTCGATAGCTCCACCCGTTTCCGAGATATCGTCTGCGCATGCGCTGCACGGGCGTCGCACGGGCTGGCCAATACGACAACGACGACCGCCTGGTCAAACTACACACACGTACCAAGTTTCGTCCCGATCGGTCCAGAATCGTAGATTTGTATAAATGACAGACAGACAGACATACAGACAAACAGAGGTCTTCAAAATATATATGAGACTAACCGATGAGCCCGACGTTGTCCGGACTATTCAAAAACCAACTTTCAAGTCGATAGCTCTACCCAACCCGATGTTGTCCGGGCTATTAAAAAACCAAATTTCAAGTCGATAGCTCTACCCGTTTCCGAGATCTGGTCTGCGCATGCGCGAAGCTGGCGTCACACGGGCTCGGCGACCCGATAAAATTCGTATCCGGGGCAAGATACATTCACATACCAAATTTCAAGTCGATAGCTCCACCCGTTTCCGAGATCTCGTCTGCGCATGCGCGAAGCTGGCGTCGCAGGGCTCGGCGACCCGATAAAATTCGTATAGTCGATAGCTCCACACGTTTCCGAGATATATATATTGCCCAATGTCATTTGCGGATACCTCGGCTGGTGATGAGTTAACGCGACATCGGCCGGTTAAGAGTTAAACGCGATCACGTCACGATCTCTCGACGGCGTAATATATTTACGGAATGTTTTTCGATCACTGAAGCATGGTCCTGCGTTTTTCCCGATAATTAAGGTAGACACTTTAAACGGACACAGGCGTGTGATACATCGTTGGAAGGAGGAAGCGCCACATATTCTAACCGTGCAAATTATATGACTGGCAATTTATTATTCGCGCTATATCGAATCGATTTGTGAGCACAGAACTGAAATATATTAGCGCAAAACGGCGTAAAAACAGATTTGACCTCGGCACGTGAAAAGTTGATCTCGGATCTGAAATCTGATGAGCTCATATTGACCGCCTGGTCAAACTACTCACACGTACCAAGTTTCGTCCCGATCGGTCGAGAATGTTCCGAGATCTGGTCTGCGCATGCGCGAAGCTGGCGTCGCACGGGCTCGGCGTCCCGATAAAATTCGCATCCGGGGCAAGATACATTCACATAGCAAATTTCAAGTCGATAACTCCACCCGTTTCCGAGATCTCGTGTGCGCATGCGCGAAGCGGGCGCCGCACGGGCTCGCCAATACGACAACGTCCACCGCCTGGTAAAACTACACACACGTACCAAGTTTCGTCGCGATCGGTCGAGAATCGTAGATTTGTATAAATGACAAACAGACAGACAGACAAACAGACAGAGGTCTTCAAAATATATATGAGACTAGCCGATGAGCCCGACGTTGTCCGGGCTATTCAAAACCAAATTTCAAGTCGATAGCTCTACCCAGCCCGAAATTTCAAGTCGATAGCTCTACCCGTTTCCAAGATCTGGTCTGCGCATGCGCGAAGCTGGCGTCGCACGGGCTCGGCGACCCGATAAAATTCGTATCCGGGGCAAGATACATTCACATACCAAATTTCAAGTCGATAGCTCCACCCTTTTCCGAGATCTGGTCTGCGCATGCGCGAAGCTGACGTCACACGGGCTCGGCGACCCGATAAAATTCGTATCCGGGGCAAGATACATTCACATAGCAAATTTCAAGTCGATAGCTCCACCCGTTTCCGAGATCTCGTCTGCGCATGCGCGAAGTGGGCGCAGCACGGGCTCGCCAATACGACAACGTTCACCGCCTGGTCAAACTACACACACGTACCAAGTTTCGTCCCGATCTGTCGAGAATCGTAGATTTGTATAAATGACAAACAAACATACATACAAACATACAAACATACAGAGGTCTTCAAATATATATATGAGATGTACCTGGTGTCGTCGCTTAAACTGTATGGCCGGATTCGTCATCTCAGGTTTAAACCTCCGAGTTTAAACCTGGTTTAAACCTACATTGGCGGTCCAGCCAAACCGGGTCTAAGGGGGCGTTTTTGTCGTTCAGTTTCCAGCTAATTGACAACTCGAGTCGGTGATATGAGCAAGCAGTCAAACTACCCTCTTACAAATCGGACAAAAAGCCGATATAATGGTTACTGACATGTCATAAATGATCGCGAACACGTGCACGCTCAATGGATTTATTCATTGAGAAATGAGTATCGCTCCTGGACCATTAATCCGATCTCTTTGTGGGTTTAAATCGTCTGACAAAGGGCATGTCTATCAGCACGAGTTTCGCGCGATGTTTATCACTTTGTGTGTGATAGATGTTCTACACGATGCTTTACCCGCAAAGACAAACTTTGGTGTATTTGCATTTATATCTGTATATATTAAAGGGTATAGGATCTGTATGTCCGTTTGTCTGTTCGCAACTCGTCTACACTTGAACTGATTTGAAAATAAGAGTAAGGAGTTGTATCTAACAAGAAACAATATTTAAAATATATATTAATCACTTTTTGTTTTAAATTGAATTAAGTATTTTTTTAAATTAAAATGTTCAAATGATCAAAAGTGCGTAAATTTGACGCAGGCTCATTTCGTGCGAAGGGGCCACAGGCCATTCTGACGCTGAATAAAGTCTCCATAATCGGGTCAATACTGGACCAAGAGGTCAGGCAAGTAAAAGCAATTTGCTTATGAGTGCACACCAGAAGTGACATCTGAACTGTTTGAAGTGGGCAACCATATTGCATGCGTTGCTTTTTTCCAATATAATAAATTTTCCGTCGTGCATAATATCAAAAAGTTCCCAGGTTTTGAACGGTGGAATATTATAGGAATTTATGGGCGGAGCCAGAGTAGAGCTTTGTGACATGATCTACATCAAAATATGTTATCAAATTTGACTCGTATAGCAATATAAGTTTAGGATTGCAAACTATGTGTATAGCATATCTGGGCATGGAGTAGCATGGTTTTGGTGCCAAATTAAAACGTTGAACCATTCAAATGAATTCGTAGAAAACACCAGTATTTGTGATTGCCACAAGCCAAAAAAAAACAAAAAAAAACACACAATTGCAAGGTAGTAAAAATCTTATTGAAGGAACATGTCCATATCTGAGCAAAGCTAGCGTGCGAATGAATCAACTGTGACATGATAACACCAGTCGGCAGCCGCCACTTAGACACGCCCCCACTCGAGATAATTTACAGCTCCACCCTTTGATTGATTGTTGACAATTCTAAACCGCGATGAAGAAAAGACGGATTCGTCATCTCAAGTTTAGCCTCGGTACAGCTGGTTTAGCTGGACCGCCGAATTAGATGGTTTAGTTGCCGGTTTAAGCTTATAAAACGCAAACAAATTTTCGAAATTGACAAAAACTTATCCCCATATGCTTTATAGGTGTGAGTGATTCTCGCTTATAAATTTCCAATCAAAATATGGTCGCTGTCGTAATTATTGATTTCCGCAATCAATAAAATGAGGCGGTCCGCATTAGGAAAGTACGATTATTTATCTCGACGATAGAGAGACATTACTGCTAAACCACTGGTCTGGCTAGACCAGGTTTAAACCAGAGATGACGAATGTGTCACTTAGACCTGCGGTCGCGGGTTTAAACCACGGATTTTGCTGACTCACGGCGGTTTAAACCTAGAGGTTTACGTAGACCAGGTTTAAACCTGAGATGACGAATCGGGCCTTTATGTCCGTGAGGGGGATTTGACCATATATTGGGCGAGGCTCTGGCTAGTCATATAGATGCCAAATCCCCCGAGCGGACATAAACAGTTTAAGTGACAACATTAGCTATATATTTTATTTATCCATCGCACAAAACTTCCCTTTTGTCAAGTAAATATGTCATGTTTCTCAGTTTACATTGGTTACTCCAATGACGCCCTTACATTTATTAGATCAAGCAAACTAATTAGCATTCATGACGTACAAAAACCGGAGTGCTGCTTAGAGGGAAAGAGTTCGTTGGTTTTTTAATAGTCGTTCTAAGCTGGCCTTGTATTCTACTGGTTTATAGATGTTTTAGAGCGAAAACACATATCTGTTTACGAATTTGTTATCAATTGCGGTGAATTATGTACGATAAAAATGTCCCAAAATCACAATGACGTTGGCGTCCCTAGTTATCTGCGCAATTTGCATATGCAATTACGTCATGAAAGTAGTACTAACCTAATAAAGGTACGTTGACATTATAAAGCTACATTGACGTAATAAACGTAACGTTTATTAGGCAGGCTTTGTGTAAGCAATAGAGATAGTGAGCGGTGGATAAAAACTAGTACATGAGCTGTGGAACTTCGCAATGTACATTACAAATCAGTAATCGTTAAAAACTCATATTTATATCTGAATTTTACCAGGAAAATGGGTGTCAATTCTACCCCGATTTTAAAAGCTAGACAACTCAGCCTCAACCATTCAATAGATTGTCGTAAAATGCACATAATCCATTCCTCGTTTGGAATTCGTTTGAATAAACTTGAAAAATTGGGCACAAACACATCGGATGAAATAAAAAAGTTACAATGGATGGCTTCGGAATCACTTGCGGAAAAATATGAACATTTATAGGTTATGTCATCGCGTTTACGTACACGTTCGCGACAAATTATTGCTCGAAATATTTATTTTATAACTAGGTCAAAGGCTAATGAGCGGACATGGAGATACGATCCGATTTCTCCGTTAGAGATTTGGCTAGTTTCCTATATGATATCTCGACTTCGATTCGTTCAATTTCGCTGAGTTATATATCAAATAGAAGGGAATTGCATTTCCAATAAGACACACCTGAGGATATTTTGGCTGCAATTATCTATTTCTAGAATTGATTAGGGTTTTGTTAGTGGGTGTCATTTTAGCCAAAATCGACCATTGGAATCTTTACACTGGTATAGTCTATATTGGTATTTTAGTAATTTCCCCAGGGGCCTGCGACATGTACCTGTAAGGTTGTAGCGAATTCCGTTAATGTCTTGAGTGAAGAAGGTATCTAGCATGCTGACCGGTACTTCATCAACTTACCTGTAAGGTTGTAGCGAGTTCCGTTTATGTCCTGAGTGAAGAAGGTATCTAGCATGCTGACAGGTGGTTCGTCAACTTTGAGGGTCGTTCCGATAAACATGTCACTTGACGTCACATACAACGGCAGGCTGGGCTGATATTCGTGGCGACACGCCGTCATGTTTATCATATACCGTATCACGGCTTTACCCTGAAACCATTCGACCACCTCTTCTGGTGTGCTCAACCGCATGGGTCCGGCCGCGGAACTGAAAGGGTGGACATGAGAATGTGTTAAATAAACACCTTTCGCCGTGTTAAAATTCGCGCAGTACTATTTTTCGCGCACCCGTCAGTGTGCAAAATTAAAACTAAGCGAAAAATAGTACGACTCCTGACCACATGGGGTAACAAGGTCGAGGGTTATGTTGATAAGTTACGCACATTGCGAAAGGTTAATAGACAATTACGCCTATACATGTAGGCATATATATTTACAATCGGTCAACCAATATAAAAAATTCAAAACCATCATTCATCGCCAAGCGACGTACAATTGCAATCATGGCAAATAACGTCGACGATGTTCAAATGCTAGTAAGAATTACACATATTCTGGGTTGCTTGGGAGACTCGCATATAAAAGAGAATGCATTGTCACAGGATATTCGCTAAATTTCCGGAATCTCCAGTCATGGATGGAATGTTTAGGTCCATTGTTGTGGGACATTTTTCCGTTGGACACTATCGTGCGGTACATGGATATTTGGTACCTTTGGCTCCGCTTCGCGGGTTCCATCGACAGGTATAAAATGTTCCATGTACCCCCCAATGTTTCCTGGGAGAACGTATATGCCATGTAAGATTAATTCACGCGACAATTCATATGTGCACATATATGCATGTTGACGATTTGCTTGACAAAAGTTCCACAGGACAGAATTAGACGATTACGCAGTGTGATATTTATGGAAAGTTCCCCAATCACCATAGACCAGTTCTTCTCGGTCCACAACAGTTGGGAATAACGGTTGGGTTGATTCTGTTTTGGACCGAGTCCAGTCCTGTTACTCTTCTATAACGGATTTTACGCCCATAATCGTGGGCGTGAGTTATCTTGCTTGTATGTCTTCGGATTAAGTCAAATGGAAGCTTTTTGTATATTACCAAAGAGCGCAGCCTTCTCCAAGCATGCTGATATAAAACATGGATATATCAGAGGTCCGTTGGAAGTCAAAGCATCAAGATTTATAAGTAAATAAAGCCTTGTTTTTGTCCAAAAAAATCGATTTGTTTCGCTATCAGAAAATGCATTTTGTAAATAATGCATTAAACGATCGTATCATCATTATACATATTTCTATCACCGTAGATAATATATAGAGGATCTCACATGAGCTTCTATTTTATACAGAATTTATCAACCGAGTTAACTAAATTCGATTTGAGCCGAGGTTCACCGAGCTCAAATCAAATTTAATGGACGAGGTTGATAAATTACGTATAAAATAGAACGAGTCTGAGATACATTTTATCACATGATCAAATAAACGCGAAGCAACGCGAAGTATTCATCGAAAACAACAATCATAAACTTCAGCAATCGCATGTCATTAAAATAATGGCGTGAAGTCATCGCACACGCTAATATTACTCATGTGTCTTACCAATAATTATGAAGCTGGTTTTGAGGGTTAATTATGTGATAAATCATTTTTCGCGTCATTAATCACATTCAAGGTTTACGTAAATTATCGGGCTACACGTGTACATGTTGTACATGTGTTGAATGAAAGTCCGTTCAGGAACCTGCGTCACCAATGTAAACTCTAAACCGTCGCTTCAGACGTCCAGGAACCTGCGTCACCAATGTAAACTCTAAACCGTCGCTTCAGACGTCCAGGAACCTACGTCACTAATGTAATATCAAAACGGTCGCTTCAGACGTCCAGGAACCTATGTCACTAGTGTAATCTCTAAACGGTCGCTTCAGACGTCCAGGGACCTATGTGTCACTAATGTAATCTCTAAACGGTCGCTTCAGACATCCAGGAACCTGCGTCACTAATGTAAATTCTAAACCGTGGCTTCAGACCGTCGGATCTGCTATCTGTAACTGCAACATATCCGCGTACAAATACGCACATAATCGACTTATAATGTAAAATGGGTACATAATGTGATTATTAGATTCTGAAATAAGCAGATGCTGGACTCATATCCGTTATTTCGTTTTAAGGCGCAGGCCATAGTGAAAACACATATTAAAGAACGTTCACCTGAAAAGTCGTGAGTTGGCTTATTCGTCCGCACATAATCTGCTTAGAATCGCCTAATTATGAGTCGATAAAATGACTAAAGAAAGTTCTATTATAAGCAGATAAAGGGCGGGTTTTCGGGAGAATAGGCCGGGAACTCATTTGGCGGATGATTTATATAATTGTTGCAGGAGTTCTAATACTTACGAGTAATTAGCATGATAAATAGCCTACATGCATACTATTAATATGACAAACTTACACGTTTTCAGCCTTGCACATACAACCCCACCCTAAAGATGATTCATGTACAGGCCTGTCCGAATGGTAATTGGGATATTTTCAAGCAAAAACGGTCAAAATGTTAAGTATATCATTCGCATTATTGACATCCCAGATCTGGTTTGGTGACATCTCGATCTGCGGCTTTGATACTCGAAATTATGGTGTTCGCACACTCGGAAGCAGATAGTATTTTTGCGAACCGCTCTGCAATCTAGAAATGTTATGGTTAATTAAACATATATTGTTATATTGATATACGCATTATCCGCCATCTATGGCTGATAATTGTGTTTAAACGAACTACCTAACGTCAAAAAGTGTCTATTATTTATGATAAAATCGCAAATTAGTCAGAATTTACATTAAATTTATCGGGGTGAGAGCAAGCTATGGTCGCTATCCCATTGAGGGAACATTCCGCTTTGCGAAATTATGTATTGAATACTGGATATCACCATTTAAATGGGAGATATATAGATTCATCTGAGGGAAGTTACGTTTATTTATCAAAACTGAATGGTCTGGTTTGGTTATACCCTCGGGTTTGGCGATACCACGTACACGGGGGTGGACAGGCCTTTGTATCCTGTCCATTTATAAATTCAACCAGCAGTACTCATTCATATTCGGAGCAATATAACATGAGGGGTCATTGTTTATGAGATTTTGGGGTCGGGTTTATATGGGCTCGCCTGGTGACCTGGCACGGTTCCTTGTTATTGTACATTTGCACGAATAAACTCTTTTTAAAATATGTGCATATGCGATTGTTTCAACCCTTTCATGACTGGAGCTCCCTCAAATTTTGCGAAAACCCTGTGCCAATGCATGCTATTATATACGCGAGTCGCACACAGGGCGCCTCACATATATAATGAAATACATTGACCTAACAATACTTGCCTTTACATTGTAAGCCAGTACATTCTATGAGAGACTCGCATATATACGATAATGCACTGACACATGGTCTTGAATGCTCCACCAGAGCATCTCCCGACATGAAAGAGTTAACATTGCGCATTGTGTCTCACCTTTGACAGAACAAAACACATGCTATAAGCAGCGGAATCCATAGTATTCCTACTGATTTGGTATGAGAAAATGCACACATGTTTAGAGGTGCCAGCTATAGCGGTCTGGATTGTTGACCAACACTCGTTTCGTTCAAAGAGAAATATGTGTATCTCACTGATAAGACAATATATTCAGGCTGTGTCTACTGGTTCATATATAAAACTGACCCACAGAGAGCCCCACATACATACAAACACGCGCTGGTGATAGTCGTCTGCTTCAGTCTAACTGGGGCTACATGTGGGGTGTGTATCAAATCATGTGTCTATGCTATGAAACGCAATTGAATTTATGACTCCAGCCATTTATTCATTTTCATTATAATTACCATGTGTATTGCATCGCCCATAGAGCACACGAGTGTATTTAGAACTGATACATGGCTCAAATTCATGCATAACATTTTGTTGCATACATTTTGTTGAAAATAAAAGGAGATGGTCCAATAAATGGGCGGATTTAGAGTGCAGTACCCCCTTAATTTATAACCAGGAAATGCTGACAGGATACCTCGTATAAATACGAGGTGTCCCGGGGCAGATACTCCGAAAACATACGTGGGATATCAACCTCGAATAGCTATCTAGGTAGGATCCATCGATAAAAGTTGTTTGAACATTTTCAGTTAAAGCAGAATGAAGGGTGATAACTCTAAATAATTAATATTGACTAAATAACGGGGATATTTGCAGATTTTTTTAACGAAATAACGGACATATTTGACAAACGTGTTTTTAAAGAGCGTATCCCAAACCTCCAACAGGCTCACCCCCCCCCCCCACCCAATATGAGAAGTTTACTTAATTGTAGACCAAAGTGTTATTAATTCTTTCACACATATCTCCGTTATTTCGTTAGAGTACGTTTAATTAACTTTTTGTAACTGAAGATCCTCTGATAACTTTTTATCGATGTATCCTACCACGATAGCCATTCGATGTGTATGACCATATCTTTGTTTGCATTTTGGGAGGAGGGAGAGCCTGAATGTTCCATATTATGGCTGATGTGGTCATTGTCACAAGGCATCGATCACATTCGTAGCCAGCTTTTTAAATCGATCACAAATGTAGCCAGCTTTTCTATGGCGATCACATTTGTAGCCAGCTTTTCATATTCAGGCGAGCCTCAATGAACACGATCAGGTTAATCTCATTTTTCTGAGTTGATGGATGAACAACAACTTGAATTTTGTTTTGATATTAGTTCATCTAATAACCTGAGGTTTCCGATCAATGTCGTTGGAATGCTCTAATTATAGCGAGCCCGAAACGAGACCCCGCAGGGGTCTCGTTCGCGAGCGATAAGCATATACGTGTACGCGAGATGAACGCTATACTATTCGATGTTTTGGCGGGAAATCTATAAATAGCGATGTGTTACTAAAATACTGACCTATCAAAATTGACGTTACTTATCAATTGCCAATCAAAATTAACGTTACTTATTAGTTACGACGGTTGACCTAGTGACCTAGAGACTTAGATATTCCAGTATCCGGTTCCACCTCAAAGTTCATAATAATTAACAATAACATAACTGATTAAAGTGGTCAGGAGCAAAGGTGAGTTAGACTCCATTATAAATATCGAAATATTGTAAATTTGTGGATGATATTTTTCCATAAAAATGTCAACAACTTACATTTGTTACAACTTACAAGAGACTAAAAGTGCTGAAATTCGAAACGACAATTGTAATTTGTAGTAAGTTGTAATTGTTCTGTAAAGGTTTTGTGTTCATATTTCATTCAATTATTACAAATATTTGACTCGAAACACAATTCTAGTTTGCCTATTGTACATTTGGAGCTTGTCTTTAATTTTCTATAGACGTTTTCACATAAAAGATTGATGGAATAGTGGCAAAGCTCGAAGCCAACAAACCGGAATTATATTTATAACTTAATCAACCAATATTCAGCGGTTCCCCTTTAAATCGACGGTTACTAAGGAAATCCAAAGTACTGCTCATCCTAACATCGGCGAGATAAAAAATAGTTCGCAACATTTTTATCATTTGAGTCATTATATTCACACAGGAAAGAAGGAATATAATTATGTAGTGTATTAAATTGTTGGCCAAATTTGTGTTTTTGTGCAAAAGCGAATCAAATACAAGTTTGTGTAATTTGTGGTGAATTATTACGCAAAACAATTATGTCAATAGTCCGCAGACATGACATTGAAATGTCTATATTGTGTAATCTGATCGACAGAACACGAATATTTGTCAAGACGGAGAAATACACATCACTGTCACTGTGGTAAGCATTTTGTGCCAATTTACGAACACAATTTGAACATGATATTTGATAGAAAAGTTTAGCCAGACAAGCCACAACTTGGCACAAGAATGTTCAAAGGTTGCCGACGATTTTCAATTTCACTGAAATTTTCAGCGATTTCGCAAAAAAAATAACAATGGCAATGCCTTTGACAAATGACCGCTAAATTGCTAATCATGATATAAATTGAGAAATGATGTTTCGCACTGTTGTCAGTGTTGATATTTCAGTGCAGCAACCAATTCTGGTTAGAGGCACACTGGTCCAGGTGCTACCACCAGGTCGGGCACACATCCAAAACGGTCTACGTAGCTCATTTTGTCTACTGTAGCCCGATTGAGGTGATTTACACACCTCCATCTATTAACGCCATACCACAAGAAAAGCGCATTTCGAATTTTCGTTCATTAGTTGTGTACCACTATTGCGTCTACAAAGAAACAAAAAACCCAACGACTCACCGCGGCTTAGGCGCAATTAACGATGTTTTAATTAAGACCTGTTAGCGTTTGGTAACTTTGACTTTCCAGAAAATATCAGATTTTGCCATAAAAAGTAGGGAACAATCCATTAGTTTTTGCAGGATATTTATTTTTGAAGGTCAAGAACGTCCAGTTTATGCATGTGGCTCACCTGATTAGTGATTGGATAAAGCGAACAGCTTCACTCGGAGACGAGTATTTGTTAAATGTTTGGCGACCGCCATTCAGAGAAGGCAACTACGGAAACACGATTCACAACTCTACTTTGAAATTTGGAAGCACCTCGCATAACATTACAGTTATACAAATATGGTTGTCCATTTGTCGTTCCGTACATTCCAACAGATAGATGTTACACTGAAATTCCATTAAGAACGTACCGGTACCATTAATCCCCGGCTAAATGCAACCAATCAGATTATCGCCTGCACACGGATGTTTACGAACACAATTGCGACCGGAACTACCTCAGATTTGATGAAGATTTACATTTTGATCAAGAGATTTTGATGATCATTTCTTACGGTTTTTCATGGTAAATTGACCAAAACAAATCGATTTTGAATCGCTCAAAAGGTATTAAAGCCGTGGTGAGTCGTTGAGTTTTTTGCTTCTTTGTAGACGTGATAGTGGTACACAACTAATGCACGAAAATTCGAAATGCGCTTTTGTCGTGGTATGGCGATAATCGCAGGAGGCGTGTAAATCACATTAAAAACGTAGCTCAATCGGCCGGCTACAGTAGACAAAACGAGCTACGTAGACGGTTTTTGATGTGTGCCCGACCTGACCACGGCTGAGTAACTTTAAAGTTAACCCCTGGGGTACTGGTACAGTCAGTGGTAGGGCCTGACGAAGATTCAATTCAATTTCGAATCTTAGTTCTTACATTCTGATTTGAAAGCGGTCGTGTGATTAGGGATATTTCGAATCTTTGTATACCACTTACAAGTCTTTTATCACCGGGAATAGACTGCATAATAAATTTATATAAAAAAAATCATTATATCCCCTTGAGTCTTCTTCCACGACCATCGGGGACCTCCGTATAGTCCAATGTGTATCTATAGTATAGGCTAAGTTGCTCAATAACCCACTGTTCATATGTATTGGCCTCCCAGTCCCGGCGCTGGTTACTCGTGGAAGGTCTGTGTGTTATTGTGCAACCTGCAGGTACCGGTAGGTCTGTGATGGTTCGCGTGTTCATCACGGTTGTACCATAATCGTGGCGCAGTCTAGTGTTGAAACGATTAGTGAATTTCAAAGTCGACTAGTCGAGGTACAAAAGTCACGTTGCGTCGACTGGTCGGTACCCGATATCAAAACTTTCAAACATAACATGGTACGGAAAATTCATTGTACATGGCGTACACTGATGACTGATGCAATGACAGTCTATTGCATAGCGCATTTCCCTGCATAGACACCAATTTATTTGGGAAATAATACAGTAAACATCTTAATATTTATCCAACACACTGAATGTAATTATATAATTTGACATGTGGTGGATAATGATTAAAAACACGATCATTTATACAGGTATTAAATTTATTATCGGCGTTCGAGATTTCGTTTAGGGATCACCAATAAACTGGTGCCGAGCGGTGTCACTATAAAATGTTAATGTTCCGACTAAATACGCCCTATAGTATAGGCTACGACGTTGTAGAATACCGGTACGATAACCAGTTCTTAAATCCAGTATCATTTATATACGGTAGCACCAATAACGTGACATTGACGTCACCTTAACTTCATCCTTAAGCGACCTTCACACAGATCGCATCATAACCCGACGGTGCGAGATCAATTGAAATATACACAGTGTCTAGATCAAAGCGGTCTCCGACAAACGATAAAGCCGCATCAATCATTGCCATCATGTCGCAGTGATGTCTTTGACCTCAAACGACGAGTGAGACATTGTCTTGTCAATTTCATTCTTTCAATTAATAGTCGGGTCACCATCTATATTAGTACTAGTAACACTGTCAATTCAGGGTGCCACCAAACGTTATACTTACCGTAACTTACACGCAGTTTACACCGTTTATGCCGGAATCGATCTTGAAAATGTTATACATGTAACTAATACACTTTGTCCCCACATCCGGTTGTAACTAGCAATCTGATTGGCTACAACGCCACGTTTAAATCACCATGTCCCCCCGTCACCCTTGACGGCGGGGTATAAGAGAATGTGCGCCAAACATCGGGGGTATATGAGCACGTGAAACATCAGGGGTATATGAATGACCCTTGAACTCGCAGTTTCCACCAATCGTGATGTTGCTCTCGCACTCCGAATTTGACGTCACCTGACCCCAGGTCCTTAGGTCAGCTACTGAATTATTAGCTCAACATACTTTGTAAGTTTGAGCTATTGCCATGGGTTGGCATCCGTCATCCGTGTCTCTGTGTGTCTGTCAACAATTTCCTTTGGCACGAGCTACAGGTCGTACCTTTGGTTTGATCTTTATGAAATTTGTCAAGAATGTTGACATTGACATGTAGATGGGAACGAGTCATTTTGGGGTCATTCGGCCAAAAAACATGGCCGCTGGCGGCCATCTTGGATTTCAAAATTAAATCCATTGGCGCGGTCTACAGGTAGTACTGTTCGTCTGATCATCATGAAATTTGTCATGGATGTTAATATTGACATGTAGATGGGAACGAGTCATTTTGGGGTCGTTCTGTCAAAAAACATGGCCGCCAACAGCCATTTTGGATTTTACTCTTCGCATGACTAAATCCTTTGGCGTGGGCTGCAGGTCGTAGCTTTAGTCGGATCTTCATGAAATTTGTCATGGATATTAACAATGAAATGTAGATTGGAACGAGTCATTTTGGGGTCGTTCGGCCAAAAAACATGGCCGCCAGCAGCCATCTTGGATTTTACTCTTTGCATGACTAAATCCTTTGGCGCGGGCTACAGGTCGTAGCTTTAGTCCGATCTTCATGAAATTTGTCATGGATGTTAACAATGACATGTAGACGGGAACGAGTCCTTTTGAGGTTATTCAGCCAAAAAACATGGCCGCTGGAGGCCATCTTGGATTTCAAAATTAAATCCATTGTGCGGGCTACAGGTCGTACTATTCGACTGATAATCATGAAATTTGTCATGGATGTTAATATTGAAATGTAGATGAGAACGGGTCATTTTGGGGTCGTTTGGCCAAAAATCATGGCTGCCAGCTGCCATCTTGGATTTTACTCTTTACATGACTAAATCCTTTGGCGCGGGCTGCAGGTCGTACTGTAGCTTTAGTCGGATATTCATGAAATTTGTCATGGATGTTAACAATGACATGTAGATTGGAATGAGTCATTTTGGGGTCGTTTGGCCAAAAAACATGGTCGCCAGCAGCCATCTTGGATTTTACTCTTTGCATGACTAAATCCTTTGGCGCGGGCTACACGTCGTAGCTTTAGTCGGATCTTCGTGAAATTTGTCATGGATGTTATCAATTACATGTAGACGGGAACGAGTCCTTTTGAGGTTATTCAGCCAAAAAACATGGCCGCTGGAGGCCATCTTGGATTTCAAAATTAAATCCATTGGTGCGGGCTACAGGTCGTACTATTCGACTGATGATCATGAAATTTGTCATGGATGTTAATATTGAAATGTAGATGGGATCGAGTCATTTTGGGGTCGTTCGGCCAAATAACATGGCCACCAGCAGCCATCTTGGATTTACTCTTTACATGACTAAATCCTTTGGCGTGGGCTGCAGGTCGTAGCTTTAGTCGGATCTTCATGAAATTTGTCATGGATGTTAACAATGACATGTAGATGGGAAACGAGTCATTTTGAGGTCATTCAGCCAAAAAACATGGCCGCCAGCAGCCATCTTGGATTTTACTCTGTGCATGACTAAATCCTTTGGCACAGCTACAGCATACATGTACATGTAGGTTAGACAATTCAACCATTAAATTATTCCCTTACCTAAGTTGAGCTACAGTGTCATTGACACTTTCATTCTTATTGGTGTGAATTAATCCGATAACCTATGAAAAACACACTTCAATTAAGGAGACATGGTTATTGTTGTGGGGACAAAATCATTATCTCCGGCAACATCATGGGGTACATGGAGATTTAATACCTGTATGTCTCTTTTTGAACCCCTCTGCTCGCCTCAGGGTTCAAAATCGACATCCAGGTATTAAATCTACATGTACCCCCGATGTTGCCGAAGATAACTAATAATGTTTCGACTAGTGGACAGCAAAATTCCGAGTTGATTAATTGTTTAACCCTACTAGTATGGCGTACACGGGTTTCCTCCATCACATAAAACCAGCAATGTCGTTATATAGCCTGGCCCCAGCTGGCAGCTGCCAAAGCGAGTAGGGGTGCCACGATTAATCGTATAATCGATGAACCCTTGATAAAGCCGATAATTGACACCATTTCCGTCGTCGATTAATCTGCGTTATTTATTTCGGTAGTTGGAAAATGCCGGTTATTGTTGAATACCCTGATTGTTTTACACAGTTTAATATACAACATCATGTATCAAAGAGATTCGAGTCATTGTATATTCTTCAAATTGCATGGCGGCACTGCAGCTTTGAACTTATGCCGACATCGTTGTATATTTCTACAAGAAAGGCGGCAAGTGCTATGTCTTTGAAATGGGCTGTCTGAAAGTGAACTGAATGACCTCACCCTTGAATCTCATTGGACCAAAGGGGAGTTGATTGACATTCTCTCGAAATCAGGGAACCTACGGCATTTTAATCAGCGATATTCTCGGCGGTGTCATTTGCAGCAAGTACTAGTATACATGTACTTTGTTTGTATTTATAAGTATGCTTAGATGTTACTAGTACAGGCTATCGCTTATAGTGTGGTGACTGCTAAATGAAATTAACTATCTTATACCAAATACTTAACTTGTTCTGAGTCCTGAAATTTGCGGGCAGGGGCCCACCTTTGTAATTGTTATCCATGCTCTGAAAGTTCACTGAAACTTATAGTTTCCGTAACATTAGTTTCCTTTTTAGCTCAACTTACTTTGTAAGTTTGAGCTATTGCCATGGGTTGGCGTCCGTGTGTGCGTGTGTCTGTCAACAATTTCCTTTGGCGCGGGCTACAGGTCGTACCTTTCGTCTGATCTTTATGAGATTTGTCATGAGTGTTGACATTGACATGTAGATGGGAACGAGTCATTTTGGTGTCATTCGGCCAAAAAACATCCAAAAAAAGTCATCAGACTTGCGCAGAGAAGTCATCAGACTTCTAAGTTTTACATATACTAGTACTAGTAGTTCTATATTTACAACATGACTGCTAACATACTCTCGGGGTCCAAATAAGCATACGGTGCGGAATAAGAGTACAGGGTGGACAATTCTGCTAAATGCAATAAGAGTACGGGGCGGAATAACAGTACAGGGTGGCAATTTCCAACATGGAAGCAAGACTATCTGAAATGCTAAAAGGTCAATGGTCGTCATACCAAAAATTGAAGAAAACAATACGTCCATGAGGATCTTGTTAAATATACAATAAACGTTGGCGGTGGGGTCATGCTGTCACGTCTGAAAAAAATTTCAGGCACATATACATGTATAGATTTTTTACTATATATAGATTTTTTACTTTCAACCCTTGTCGGGACCCACCCACCCCGCGTCCAATTTGTTTTCAATTTTTTTGTAGCTCCTGGGGAGGTCGGGAAAAAATCTTGGATTTCAAAATTTGGAACCCGATAACTGGACCACCCAGCCTGGAAACAAATTTGTTCACCCACCCCCCTTTTAACACTAAAACAGAGATTTGTGGGGGGGGTGAATTCTGCTGTACATAGTGATATATGAATTTCTGTGCATATTATTTATCATGGATGTTAACATTGACATGTACCATAAATAGGAACAAGTCATTTTGAGGTCATTCGGCCAAAAAACATGACTGCCAGTGGCCATCTTGGATTTCAAAATTTGCAACAAAATACAACACAATAACTGCATGGAGTCAGTTTAGCAGTTAGAATTACATTATTTCTCTTATTCTAAGGTGTTTTAAGCCAAACTCATTGCAAAAAAAAACTTGCAGGAAAAAAATTTGAGTTGCGGAAAAAATTGTTTGTTGGTCCCATGGACCACCCACCCCGGCATACGTGCCCGGAAAAATGTTTATCCCCCCCCCCCTGTTTTTGGCAGATTTTTCTGACCATTTTTTTACCCCCCCCCCCCTTTAATACCAAAACAGATTTTCGGGGGGAGGGGCATTAACTGTAAACATCTGTTCCGGTATATGAATTTCTGTGCATACTATTTGTCATGGATGTTAACATTGACTTGTAAATATGAACAAGTCATTTTGAGGTCATTCGGCCAAAAAACATGGCTGCCAGTGGTCATCTTATATTTCTAAATTTGCAACAAAATACAACATGATAACTGCCTGTATTCAGTTTAGCAGTTAGAATTACATAATTTCTCTTATTCTAAGGTGTTTTAAGCCAAACTCATTGCAAAAACAGCCAAAAGACTTGCAGGAAAAAAAAATGGTGAGTTGCGGAAAAAATTGTTTGTTGGTCCCATGGATGACCCACCCTCCCCGATATACCGGTACATGCCTGGAATTTTTTTTTTGCCCGCCTCGGAGTTTACTCCTGCTCGCATTAATGTTTTACTTTATCGATGTACATGTACATGTATGGTAAGATGTATTTCATCGAGTTACTGGATATGGATTTGGGGTTTTATATCATCAAAACACGTCATTGGTAGAGTGTCCCATATAGAATGACCCATGTTTTTTGTTCAAATTCTCGAGAAGAGACTGCAGTGAAAGTTTTACTGAATGAAACTTAAATTTACCCCGAAATTCCAAATGCAATCAACTAAGATTGTGTTTTTCTCAAGAACTGATATCTGAATTTTCTCCGAACTACTGCCACAGCATACTTTAAATAGACATTGCCTATCATATACATCTTCCATTGGTTGGTATAACTTCTAAATTGACTACATGTACATGTATCTAATTAGACTAGCCCTGGTGTGGAAAACTCTTAAATTTTATAGCCCGATGTGCTGTTTACCGACGCCTGAACCGGGGTTTACTGTCCGCAGTTGGTATTCTAGGATGACCAGCATGTTAATTTTGTGAGGTAAATGAACTTAACAAGAAAACCCGCGAAAACAAAACAAAATCATATTTAATGTTTTAAATTATTTCCTTCATAAAAAGAATTAACCTTAAAATAACAAAAACCTTCGGAATAGCGAACCTTCGGAATAGTGAACCTTCGGAATAGTGAACCTTCGGAATAGCGAACATTCAGAGAACCTTCGGAATAGTGGACCTTCGGGATAGCGAACCTTCGGAATAGAGACATGCCCCCAATATTCATATTATATGCCCAGAGTTAAAAGGTATGGGCCCATAAATTTTAAAATGTTGCCCTTAAAATATTGAACCCCAAATTGGAGCCCGCACAGAACAGAACTTAAGTCAACTGTACCTGTGTCATGTCCCAATGCAGGAGGGTCCATATATACCGCAACATTCATATTATATGAAATTTTGTCTCGGTCGAGTTCGAAAACCGGCCAGGTCCGATAAAATTTGATAGAGTAATGGCCCTTAATTAGTCATTTTTCACGAATTTTCAGCTCGTTAGCGCGATAACTTCAACAAACGTTATCCGATTTGATTGAAATTGGTATATAGGTGTCTCCCAAGAATATCTCGGTCGAGTTCGAAAACCGGTCAGGTCCGATAAAATTTGATAGAGTTATGGCCCTTAATTAGTCATTTTTTCACAAATTTTCAGCTCGTTAGCGCGATAATTTAACAAACATCATCCTATTTGATTGAAATTTTGATATATTGGTGTCTCCCAAGAATACCTCGGACGAGTTAGAAAACCAAATTTGAGCTCGTTAGCGCGATAACTTCAACAAACGTATATAAGTGTCTTCCAATAATATCCTGGACGAGTTCGAAAACCAGCTGACCCAATAAAATTTGATAGAGTTATGGCCCTTAATTAATCATTTTTCGTGAATTTTGAGCTCGTTAGCGCGATAACTTCAACAAACGTCCTCCGATTTGTTTAAAATTTGGAATAGACATACTTGCCAAGAATATTTCTGACGAGTTCGAAAACCAGCCTGGCCCGATAAAATTTGATAGAGTTATAGCCCTTAATTAGTCATTTTTCGATTTTACCTACATGTATTAATTAGTCTACCGATACTGATGCACACCGTAGCTTGTTCAATAGCCTGTATAGGCCAACAACTGACGATCGACCGCAGCTATAGAACAGAGTTTTAGCCAACGTTTTATAAAATATAATTGAGTTTCGGCTGGAAATGTGAACATGTGCGTCGTTGATTGTGCTTGGGGACCCAGGCGGGACAACGAAACTATTATTGACTGTACTTTGACTTTATCTCCATATTGGGGGGGGGGGTATTTGTTTGTGTTTATCCTCCATGCGTGTAATATGGCTCAAATGAATGGTGTTGTCACTATGAATTCGCGCTATAAAGACAGGACAGGTTCCGTATTATTGACAATTGTGAAATAAATCACTTTGGGATTTTGTTGAGTATGCATGGCAATATACGCATAATAATCACATGTTTTTTTCAGGAACTTCACTGACATCGAACTCAAAACAAATGATAATACAGCAATAAGATAAATGATCAACATTGAGTAGTTTCATCCACGAAAATCCTGTGTATAAAAATGTCCCGACTCAGCAATTGGGTGTTATTTGATCCAATTATGTAATTGTACGATATGACGGGGTCTTCGAGTCTGAGTAGTTTCATCCATGGAATCCCGTGCACAAAAACATCCGTACTCAACAGTCCGGCATTCTTCGCTGATGTTACGCTGTATCTAATGTCGCTATTTGGCCCGCTTTTTCACCAGTATTCTGTTTAACCCCCGAACTCCCCTTGCAGCCAAATTTTTTTTACGACATATTGCTACCGGTACTGACATTTGGTACATGCATGAATCAAACAGATCATCTGCGAGGGGAATGGGTCCATGTGACGGACCCGCAGCCGGCCTGGCGGAAACCCTGGAATAGAGAACCTTCGGAATAGTGGACCTTCGGAATAGCGACCTTCAGAATAGAGACATGTCCCCCAATTACACCGGTGGCGTAAACACATGTGCTAATCTGTGTCGGACTATCGTGACTCTATCGGTACGGTTTACTCAAGTACGAGAAATACCTAATCACCCATAATGCATTCGCCCATTGGTCCACGCGTATATAAAATTACCAAAACATCTTACACCTGTGGCGTAAATGAAAGCAAATTTCAATTTAGGCCAAAACTTTGTCTGGATGGCAGCCTTCTTAATTCAGATTGTTTGGTCTAACTGGGCTGTCACTCAGGTTCAATTAGTCATTTACTTACCGGGTAGGACAATATAGTATCATCAGGGGTGGGGATTGTGGGGGCTGGAAATATCTACAGTTCACCTTGTCCTTAGTATACTACGACTAATGTGAACAGGCCCGTATAGAAGCGTCGTATATGGGCAGCACAACAGGGGACGGGTAGCGGAGCACGTTACAGGCCCCTGTGGTTTTTAGCTCAACTTACTTTGTAAGTTTGAGCTATTGCCATTGGTTGGCGTCCGTATGTGCGTGTGTCTGTCAACAATTTCCTTTGGCGCGGGCTAATTGTCGTACCTTTTGTCTGGTCTTTATGAAATTTGTCATGAATGTTGACATTGACATGTAGATGGGAACGAATGATTTTGGGGTCGTTTGGCCAAAAAACATGGCCACCAGCAGCCATCTTGGATTTTACTCTTTACATGTACATGACTAAATCCTTTGGGGTGGGCTACAGGTCATAGCTTTGGTCGGATCTTCATTATACCCCCGTTTTTTTTATCAATTTACGTGAAACTTGGTACAGACATCAACCACCATGGGAACCTGTGCACCTGCGATTATGACGTCTGTCGGGACTTTTTTTGGTGGAGTTATCCCCCCTTTTTCGACTTAGAAACTTTTTTTGCAACATGCATAATTTTGTCCGAGCTTTTATTCCTACATTTTTCGGTCAATTTTTAAAAAACGAGGCACAGATATTTAGTACCATGGGAACTTGTGCACCTGCGATTATGACGTCTGTCCGACATTTTTTGGTGGAGTTATCCCCCTTTTTCGACTTAGAAACTTTTTTTGCAACATGCATAATTTTGTCCGAGCTTTTATTCCTACATTTTTCGGTCAATGTTTTTTAATCTTTGCACTGATATTTAGTACCATGGGAACCTGTGCACCTGCGATTATGACGTCTGTCCGACATTTTTTGTGTGGAGTTATTCCCCTTTTTCGCAACATACATAATTTTGTCCAAGCTTTTATTCCTACATTTTTCGGTCAATAGGTTTAAGATTAGGGTTATGGTTGTACACCTGCAATGGGAACTGTTATTTTATTATTTTAACTAAATGTTTACTGACATTTGAAACATCTTAGTATTTTAAAAACGGGGGTATCCGTAGTCCCATTGGGACAGTCACACCTAGTTAAATTTGTCATGGATGTTAACAATGACATGTAGTTGGGAACGAGTCGTTTTGGTGTTATTTGGCCAAAAAACATTGCCGCCAGCAGCAATCTTGGATTTTACTCTTTGCATGACTAAATCCTTTGACACAGGCTACAGGTCGTACCTTTGGTCAGTTCATTATGAGATTTGTCATGGCTGTTGACATTGACATGTACCCGGTAGATGGAAACGAGTCATTTTGGTGTCGGTCGGCCAAAAAACATGGCTGCCAGCGGCCATCTTGGATTTCAAAATTCAATCCATTAGCACGGCCTACATGTCTTATCTTTTGTCGGATCATCATTAAATTTGTCATGGATGTTAATATTGACATGTAGATGGGAACGGGTAATTTTGGGGTCGTTCGGCCGAAAAATATGGCCACCAGCAGCCATCTTGGATTTTACTCTTTGCATGACTAAATCCTTTGGCAAGGGCTACAAGTCATATCTTTTGTCGGATCATCATGAAATTTGTGATGGATGTTAACAATGACATGTAAATGTGAACGAGTCTTTTTGTGGTCATTTGGCAAAAAAGCATGGCTGCTGGTGGCCATCTTGGATTTTAATCTTTGCATAACTACCGGTAGGCCTTTCAACTTTCCACATTCCTAATCACTCCATTGACCTTAACACATGAAATTATTCCCTTTCCAAGTTGAGCTACAGTGTCATTGGCACTTTCATCAGTAATGTGTTTACTGTTGTAAGGCCAAAATAAATTGAATGCGTGTTTCCGTTAACGAGCCCAAAAAAATATGGGCTGGCGGCTGCTGGCGGTAGGCTTTTCATTTCATTTTATTTTTTCATTTTATTTTTTTATGGTCTCCTGTGGGCCATACCTAACCACCATCAATTTCATCAAACACCATACAATGACCCAGAGCAACTGATATATTGAGGGGAAACATATAAAACAGTTAAACAGTAGACAGTTTACTAAAATTACTTTAATAAACCTGAAACAGGCACTGCCTTGCCATGTGGCTTGGCCACAACAGGCATCAGTCCTGCATTGAAACAATTAATACAAATAGGGAAAACTGTCCTGTAATGTTTTTTCAGAGATGTTTTTACATCCCATTGGGAGTCCTGCACAATGGGCACAGGTATCAATGGCCACAAGGGCTGCCCCATAATATCCCAATTCTATTGGAGACCGAGAAACAATATCCTGATGCACCACCATCCTTGCAGCCTGGTTATGGTCAGGTGGGACCGAAGAGGAGCGATAACTTGTGATCTTCCAGTATAGCGTCCGGTCGTAATTTGACTTTCGTTTGAAGAGTGACGATGTAGCTTTGCAAAAAATATATAAATATATCAAAGATATAATTTATTTCAAGGTGAATCAGGGTGAATCCGATAAAATGGAACCACGTGTACACAGTTTGGATAACAGTGCGGTCGGTCGGTTTATAGATTGATTTTTTTTATTTAAAACCAATCAAATGAACTTGGGTCCGTGGGTTTTGAAGACGGTCGGTTGGGTTACAGGAAACACAAATTAAATTTGTTTTGGCCTAATTGTGACATTTACATGTATATTCAAAATTTTGCTTTTAATTGCTTTAAATCCTGGATACATCTCGGTTGAAGTGGTAACATTAAGACAGTGTTGGTGGTTAACGCAGTATTTATCAGAGTGACACCACTTTGCAGGTGATCAATTACTTTAAGGATAGCTGTGAGTGCTCTCGCTGTATTTTCCTCATGGTAATGACTGACCGTTCAGCACATTTTCAAACTTTTTTCTCGGGTGTACGCACACATGAGCGCAGCAAGTATTGAGTAACTCCACACACTATCTAATGGTAGATGTAGATAATAAATCCCCCATGTGCATCACATAGATACGCTATATACATGTAGATACCTGGTGCATCATTACTCATCACCTCGTGGGGGGGTGTATATATTCCCAGGTACATCTTTAGTTCTTTACTCATCACTCTATAAATAAAATTTGTTGAGAGTGACCCTTTAACTCTTCAGCCAATATAGAATTTCATGCAATTTTAAAGTAATGCCGTAGAAGATAAGTGTCAATTTTGAACAGGACAATTTTGTGGCTGTGCACTGGATTGCACAATCCCAAAGTTTCCACAATGACAGGGAAATAGTGTATTTGGCACTGTCAAATTCAACTATAATTGATAGGCCTAAATATACCTACAATAAATATGTAGAAACGTCACAATGTTTTGCGCATGTTCTCTTCAAACCCACCATCCCAGGTGACAGGTATATCGGTGGACATGGTGATTCAACATGTACGCATACCGTACATGTACATGTATGTAGTCGGTCAGATACTGGTAGCTTGTTAAAACCAGATGTTTGGGTCCTGCAAATATCTGATAAACAATTAGTTTTATATATCACTGATGTAATGTTGTTCATTGAAATTTCAAGCAAAAATAAAAATGAAAAATAAAAATACTAGTAACAACTGTACCATATTGCATCCAACCAACACCCAAACTACCCCCCCCCCCCAGCTCCTAGCTCAAGTTTTAGCCAGACTTTACAAAAGTTACCATTTTTTTTTCAATTTTCTGGGAAAAACACGTGGCTGCTAACAGCAATCTTTGTTTGCACTCTTTGTATGACTAAATCCTTTGGCACACCCTACAGGCAACATCTCTCATCCAATCATCACCAAACATAATATGGATTCTCGGATTGACATCTACATGTAAATGAGAGATTACCATCCCCCCTCCCCCCCGAAATTCTGGTAAAAAACATGGCTGCCAACAGCCATCTTGTTTTTACTCTTTGTGTTGACTAAATCCTTTAGCACACCCTACATGTAACATCTCTCATCTGATCGTCACAAAACTTCATATGGATCTTCGGGGTGACATCTTGATGGGAGCTATCCATTTTTTCCGAATTCTGTTAAAAAAAAAAAAAAAGGCCAGCGGCCATACTGGATTTCAAGCATGAATTTAATAATTAATAGTGAAATGTTTTGAAAATTCACGGGTACATGTATGTTTGGGATATCACCTCTAGATGGGAACTATTGAATTTAAACGAGTTTCGATGAAAAACATGGCCACTGGCAGGCATCTTGTATTTCACTCTTTGCATCACTAAATTCTTTGGCACACTCTAAAGGCCACAACCCTAATTCGATTGTCATCAAACTTAGTATGGATTCTCGATGTGACCTCTAGATGGGAGATTATCATTGTTGACATACAAACATCCCCGCGGTTGTGGGGTTTCACACCTGTAGATGTACCACTATAATTAAAGTATTTGACTTGAAAAACGGGGTGGTACCCCGATAAAGACCATTGTATTGCTGGTAGTATACGGTATCCACAGCGGTATCAAGATGGTCACCGGTGGAGTTACGGTACCGTTTTGTCAGGGACATGGCCAGAGGATCTCCATGGGGGGGGGGTGTCCACTTCAGGAAATTTCAACACTACACCCCTCCCCCTTGAATCCAAAAACACAAGTTTTGCATAATTCCATTTGCACCTCAATGCTCAGGCCTAATAACCTAGATATATTCATAAACCATGGTTCTATATACCCAGTATCAGAACATTCAGATATCTGAACCTGAAAATTCCATAAATACACAGAACGACACGATGTGTAAATGGGTTTGTCAATACGGCACGAGTGCTGTCGCAGAAGGATAAAGAAGAAAAATTGTCATAAATTAGTTTGGAAATATTCAGGATATCATGCAGTATCAGATATGGGTTGGTTTCAATTTTATATTTAGGCGTCTAATATCTAGTGTGTGTAAGTTTTACAATCGCGTTAAGTGTTTTTGGCATTTACATGGCAATATGGGCCAGGGGGCTGAGGGGCTGCAGTACCCCTCCCCCCTCTGAATGATTTGCAAGCATAAAATTTGGGCAATTTTTGGGAGAATTGGTGGAACTTTCGGGCAAATCGCATGGTGCTTCGGGTGAATTTCTACATCTATATCTATACTTCTCCGGTTAGCAAATTTATTTGTTCCAGAGTGGCTATTTTATCTCAGGCATGAAATGGCTTGATATTATATTATCTTATACCAGACCACCATTCGTCACTGCGTGTTGAAATTTTAATAATTTTTCAAATTCTAAATTAAATCACGATATGTAAATTAGATCCTATCTTCAGCAAAATACATGCAGCTTTACCTACCATATCGTAGCTGAAGTGTGCATGTAATATTCAGTTAATGCAATGAATCATGAGTAGAACCTGGTTGAAATACTACTGTGTGGCGAGTCACACTCGTCTTCGAGCTATATTGAGGCCATGTACACAATGTACATGTATGCATGGTGCTATGAACGGTTTGTATTGTGAATGGGTAAAATTATCTGCTCGTAAACCCTCATAGTAGACAATTTTATACCAGGTTCTATTCAGTTTTCAGAAATAGCTCGCAATGGAAATTTGCATGGTACATGTCAGGGTTTCCGCCAGGCCGGCTGCGGGTCCGTCCCACGGACCCATTCCCCTCGCAGATGATCTGTTTGATTCATACATGTACCAAAAGTCAATAGCAATATGTCATACAAAATTCGGCTGCAACGGGAGTTCGGGGGGTTAAACAGAATACTGGTGAAAAAGCGGGTCAATTGAGCACAGTGTGTTACCAGTACAGCGTAACCCTTTGTAATCAAAGCACCAAAAACTACAACGTAATGTTTGGTGTGCATTGAAATAACGACGTTATATACAGCAAGGTCAAAATGACATGGTTTCAGTAACAGGGCATGGCAGACATTTAATTTTACCGGTATATGTCCATGAACTATAAACATCTATACAGTACCAATGATACCAGATTTAAACTGGCACATTAATTAATGCGACTTGAGAATATATATACTTCAAAGTATCAACCTGTGTGGGGTACAATTATTATTCACCTACATGTAGGCCTACATTGTATAATCTAATTGTATATTCTAATTTTATATCTACATGTACATATCATAGACTTGGAAGGAGTAAATGTTCGGACACGTTATTATCATATTAATAAATGACAAACAGTCACTATGCCAGACTTGGATATTTTAGGTGTTGTCAGAGTAACAGATCATGAGTTGATAGAATGCAAATATTTCACTGATTGGCTTGATGCACTGATGAAAAGTGTGATGACAGATATTTTCTACCCATTGATAGTCACATTAATATTTGAGACAGTTGCTTGCTCTTTTTCCATGCACACAATGATCTTGACTTTAGTCGCATCAAGAGAAATTTATTTATTTCAGTTATACATTTCTTGAGGCTTCTTTCTGAAGGGTTTCATGAAGGATTTTTTTCACCCCACCACCCCATATGCAACATGTCATATAGCTTAATGGCATCTCCACTATAAAGGCCCATATGAGGTCCCAGTAACATAAAATATAGTGTTTTGCAGTTATAAAGATGGTGTACTGATAGACTTAAAATTGGGTAAAAACCCATATTTTCATGTCATCAGCATCCCTGCCCCATGCAAGTATCTCGCCATCCTGTAGCTCTAGTGTAACAGAATAAAGGGGCATCTCCTGCACAGATACATACAATGTCCATGGTCATAAAAGGGAATTAGGGGTTACATTGGGCCTGCTTCCCTCATGTGATGGGCCTACATGTACATGTACATGTATATAGACTCGAAAATTTAAGAACAAAACATATTTCCTAATGCATATCAGCATACTTGCCCCATGAATGTGTGTCTCCACCCGGAGCTTTAGTGTATTTGATAAAAGGAACATCTCCTGCACAGATATATACAAGTTCCATGGTCATAAAAAGGGAATTAGGGGTCCCTGGGGGCTTGCTTCCCTCATATGGTGTACATTGGAGCATCTCCTGCACAGATACACACAATATCCATAGTCATAAAAAGGGAATTAGGAGTTACAGGGGGCCTGCTTCCCTCATGTGCTGGGCCTATATACATGTACATGTAGACTCGAAAATTAAAGAAAAGCCATATTTCTGATTAAATCCTGAAAAGTTACCCTTAATTCTGCTGTGATTAAGGAGTCGATTACTTAGGGCATTAATGTACTTATTGACTTAAAATTGGGTAAAAACCCATATTTTGATGTCATCAGCATCCCTGCCCCATGCAAGTATGTCTCCATTCTGGAACTCTAGTGTATTTGAATAAAGGGGGTATACCCCGCAGACCTTGCTCAGATGCATACAACATCCATGGTCATAAAAAAAGAATTAGGGGTTACAGGGGCCTGCTTCTCTCATGTGGTGGGCCTATATATAGACTCGAAAATGGAAGAAAAAACTTATGTCCTAATGTACATTGTATATCAACATCCCTGCCCCATGAATGTTTGTCTGCACCCGGAGCTCTAGTGTAATTGATAAAAGGGACATCTCCTGCACAGATATATACAAGTTCCATATATATGGTAATCTATGGAAAGTTCCTAGCCAAAGGGTTGATTCGATGAAGATTTCCAACAGTTGAAAGTATTGAAATAACAGTCAACTGTTGCAACATTCCAACCCAGTGGGTGCAAATGTATGTCCCATTTCTATTTGTGAATTCATGCATTCCTTAGTGTCATAAAAATACATTTGAGGGCTCGCAAATTACGTTTACGTATAGTCATATTAGGCCTATTCCAATATACGTTGATAAACGAAGTCAGTTTGGAGCATGACGTCGACATTTTAGTCACGAACGTGATGACGTCATATTTCGCGCCATATAAAGCATGGAATTAGAAAAGCTGGCTACGAATGTGATCGCCGATGAAAAAAGCTGGCTACATTTGTGATCCATTTAAAAAGCTGGCTACGAATGTGACCGGAGCCTTGTGACAATGACCCCATCGGCCATATTATGGAGGTCGAGGACCTAAATGATCTATGCTATGGAGATCGATAGTACTAGATATGTAAATCATGCCACCAATCTCTACTTTAGCTACATTAGTATATTCCAGCAGTACATAGCCTGGGAACTTTTTGATGTTGTGACAGGGAAGTGTATAACATTGAAAAAACAGTGCAGGTAATATCTTTCTTATTTATTACCTTTTCATTGATAATGTAGTTCACTGTAGGTTATGGTCACAACTTGCACGATTTAAGTGACTTTGTGTGCGATTTTGCTTTGCGTCCCTTACAATTATGGAATTTCTTCCGGGTAACTAATTCAATATTGTTTTTAGATATTGTCACACAAAAGTCACCAAAACGCATGGAATCTCGTAAAGGGACCACCCCAAATATGAAGTATATTATTGAGGAACGAGTATTAACAACGAAATATGTTCCCTGTCTTGTTTGTTCAATGTTATAAAGTTCCTGTCAGAACGGGTCAGAACTCAAAGGTTCCCAGGTTTAGTGCTAACAGAATATGATATCTACGGGCGTTAGTCAGAGTAGAGATGCATGACATGATCTGGATATAGTGATTGGCAAGAAGTCGCATAATTATACCAGTATACCATTAATTTATCGAGACTTATAGTGTATTCCGGTGATGATACAAAACCCCAAAACTTCCTGAGATATCTCTCTTTCAGAAAATATATGACATAACCGTAATTATCCTGCAGGAACCCACTCAGTATCCAAAAACGTAACCCTCCCCCCATAAACGCTCGCAGATAACTGAAATGGACCAATTAAGATATTGTTTTGTGAAAGGGTTACACTAATTGTCGGGCGCTGTATGATAAGGTGCAGAATAATATTTTGAATATCTATGCTAGATATTTTCTCACCGGACCCGACCAATTTACAACTTTCCACTATAAATACCACCAAAAAAACAAACAAATGGGACATCCAATTTTCAAAGTTTTTTGTCGATTGAATGGGCACAGTATTGATTTCTGATGATATTTAATAGCATAATAACTTCCCTGGATATATTGTTCCAAACTATGTATATGAGCTTCGTATGGTTGTTCTTATAATAATAATTAAGGCTCAAAATTTGACTCCCCCCCCCCATTTCGTAATATCCGCTAAGTTACGAACCAGATTACGGAAACACAATTGGCATATTTTGTGATTAGTTATTCTGTTATACCTTTTCGTTAGACAAGACATTATTCAACCCAGAAAAAGAGTTTCTTGAATAATAAGTGTTATGTATACAATGTATATCACGAAACATAGGATTCTCGATCAGTTGGCTGCGTACTCTTCTACCACCACGTACTCTCATCATCCGAAACTCTATAGGTTATAATACACCAAATACAAATTAGTAGAGTGATTTCCCCTGGGACCCCCAAGCTATGATCAGCATATAAAAAACATCATGGCAGCTGAATGGTCAATGACACATGGATGAAAAGTGCACGAAAAATGCACAAACATGTTTCCCGACGAGAAACATCAAATATAGCCACATGGTGAACGGTTACGGTTGTCAAATTGGCAAATAATTTATTGGAGGGGTTGGTGTTTTTTTCTATGTCATTATTTCTCCATTTTAAGGGTAGTGTGACGTTTGTCAAAACTGCAGTGTGACGCAGCACGTTTACAAGTACTTTTGGGCACATTTTCGTGCGTCTAAAAGGACGTTCTTCAATGTTTGATACTCGTGCAGGGTCAAAGCTTTCCTGAGAATACAGGCCAGCGGGATTTGTTAACACTGAGGCATATGCAAATCATTTGCTGTATTGTAACCTATTCCCATTATCTCTGTTTTCGCAATAAGGGTCGTCGCCGCCTCCGCACATACTGGTACATGTGAGATTGTGTTTTTGCAGCCACAGCTTTTAGTGGAACAATTACTTTTGCATGTGCACCGAGTAAACTCAACCAATTCTTTTGGGGCCTGGTTCACTATTCTTTGTTGATGGCAATCGGTCGCTTGATGACTGCTTCTTTGTGAATAGCCTGAATCTTGCCTCGTCGACTGATTTGATCTTGTAAGAGCCCGTATACACGGCACATACGATTCGCATGCTTCTTTTCCTAAGTAAGTCAGGCAGGTGCGCAGGATCTTCACCATCGTGAACAGATATGACCTTCGTTATCTCTTCGTGATATTCCGCAGTTGACATGGCATATTTCTTTCCGTGTTGTACGAAGTAACTGGTGGTATCGCTGCCAGTCAACGTATGTAAAGCTGGAATCTGGTCCGATTTCTCTCGCGATGTCATGGAGAGCGACAAATCGTTTCTTCTGTTTTACACCAGTGTGGTAGAACCGTTCATTCAGACGTAAGCATTGGAAGTGGTGCAAACCTAGCACAGCAACATCACTATCATGGCTCCAGACAGCCACCGATTTTATTCCATCTCGTATATTAGAATAGGCAATATGGACAAACATTCGAGAGTCAGCCTCGTCGTGATCAGAATTCAAATCTGGACAGCTGTTTGGTCCGACGACATCTACCATCACCCATCGTCTTCCTTCTGTGAAGCCACCCGCAAAATAAACGTTTTGCCCATTCAGTAATCTAGCAGCCAGGTGTGATTCGAGTTGAACGTAGATATACTCCACTAAATTGCTCTTCGTCGTTGAGTTGGCAAACATTTTGTCAAGTTCGATGGCAGACGAGTGTCACCTGTCTCGAACACTCGCTCAGACCAGAGAGGCTGCCTTGTGCTGACCTCTTTGATCATTCAGAAAACTTGATGGAATCAGCATTGTCAAAACGGTCTGCGATTACGGCAACAACCTTGCACGTCAAAGTTAGTTTTGATAGCACTAAACGTTCAACAGTGTTAAATAGATCTCCAACAGTGTCATGTTTCGAACTTGCACTGCCACATAGCATCTGGACAATTGCTATACAATCAAACACCCACATGCCGATTCTCTACGTTTCCAGGTGCGAACTGTCACTGACCTTGTCTTCTAGAAGATGGAGCAGATCACTTTTTGTTTCAGAACGCATAGTTCCATCGATGTTGAATAGCGACAGTGGGACAGGGGATAGTTCATAACAGAACATTTTTCTGGTTGAATCTTCCTGTCGTTTGCAAGGAACAGGATTCTCGCCAGGAAGTGACGATCAGTATTAAGAATGGTCACCTGTTTCTTGGCAATGTCATCTTGGTTGGCTTCCGCATTGAAGCAAATGTTTTCGTTTTAGATTTGAGAATCGGGTCCATAATGTCAACTGTTTCACTGTCTAGCCTATCTGCAACGAATATTTTCATTCTTTCCTTCCCAGTTTCAAGGGACGACAAGAGTTCTTCTGAGTGAGGCTCGTTAGGAAGTTCCACGCCTGTAGCGATATTGACGAGTGGCATGGGCGAATCCTCGCTTGCATTGTTATCAACCTTAAATGGATTAGTCAAACCTTAATCAACTTTCTCCATGATGGCCCGAACTTTTCTTTCATACACAATGGTTCTAGATTGGGTATCTTCCCTGTGGAGTGAAGCTGACCCAGCATTTAGATAACACATTGTCGGTAGGTTCGACATCACCTCCGCTCTTAGATGTGCTGTAAGATAATGACGCTCGATGGTCGTGTCACTTCGAAATGTGCCTTTCAAGAATCCCTCGGTACCACAATCTATATTGAGCGTTTGCTCAATTCCCTGGTCGGACCATACGCCATTGAATGTTGCCGACAAGTTTCGAGAACGGAAGATTGTATGAAGTCCCTGACCCATAGCAGTGTACACATCTGGATACAAATCTTCCAGGGTGCTCATCTCTGCAAGGTATAGACATCCCCAACGCGAGTAGATCAAGTGGTCATATGCGAAGTCATACGGAATTATTTTCGCAAACATATCCACGTGGTTTGCGAAATCAGAGTTTCTCTCGCCTGCAACATAGTTCAACAGGCACTGAACCATACTTAGATATTTGTCCCAAAAATGCAAACATGGCTGAAAGTTCGCAGCAACGCGACCTAAAATTGGAGAATAAGTCTTTGAATTAATTCGTTGATGATGTCACACGATTCATAGTTTTAAGCACATCCTCTTCAATGGGGTCAGTAACACCGCTACTGAAGACCATCACCAGATCATCCATTGGGATCTGCAATTTGTCTCTGATATTGTTCAGCATTGTAGGATCCCAAGTAGTTAATAAACTAAACTATTTCTAATCTCAGCAAGGCGTAGAACAACAGTTTGAGCATTCTCATTCCTCTGTTGTATTATTTACCGGCCAACACCTTTCCAGTTATATTTGAACCTAAATTTCAGATTCCATGACCATCTCCTCAATTCCAGAATCCTGCATTCGTTTACCTATTATCCCTTGGAAGTTGAGCGCACTATTTAATCCACCAAGTCTCAACACTAATCGAGGGAAGAGCTCGCGATTCCTACACTTGATCAGCTGTGCTTTTGCGTATAATGCCTTGATCATAATGCCTTGTCAAGACCAATCCTCCTGAATACTTCCAACGTTTGTTGCGGGTCCTTGGATCTTCGATGCTAGCTTCATATGCATAACAGTCCACCCTGGTATAATCTGTTCGCCGACACTCAAATCGAAAAGTCTGTTGCTTAAAGCTCTCGTTGTGACCCACGCAATATCAACTGGATTTAAATCAGGTTTCTCGGTGTCATAATAGGCAAAGAAGTCAACAACCCCTTCAAATGAACTGGAGATGCACGTTTAACGTTAATGTTAGGGCATTCAAGAAGAGTGTTTATGTTTACCGAAGTTCCTTCCTGTTCAGATACTTGTTTCTGCTTCTGGCTAAGAACTCAGCTTTGAAAGATGACAATGTTCATAACATCCGAAAATGTTCTATCTAGTCTCAGCTTTTTGTTCGAAATTATCGGCTGCGGCGTGAGTGAAAACAACTTTCACCAGCAGTTTGTATATATGTCCACATTGATAGAATTGTTTGTATGTCGTTGTAACTTGTACCCATCCCATGTAGATTTAGAACATTTATTAGCATTCTCATTAAGTTAAGAGCTTTGCATACTTCTGTGCAGATAAATTATTTGTAAATTTGAGCTAAAAAATCGACAATGAGCATCATTTATAATTAAATTTTAATTTTCATGCTCTCTTTTGCTCAGTATTGGTTCCTAGAGAACATTTTGGTATTAATATGCGAAAACTAGCATATGTGCATCGAAAAAGAGACGTCATTGGCACAAGCTATGCATTAGCGATTTTCGGGCTTTTATGGGGAGGGTTAAGTTTTACGCCCCTGTTACCGATTCACATGGATAGCATGCTATATATCTATATTTATTTGTGGATAAATGACCACATAAGTTTTTGATAGCATTTACGACGATATTTCCCCGCCAGATATGCAGTTATTGACCTGTTTCGTCGTCATATTTCAGAAAAACGCCTGATATTTCGAAGAAAAAAATTAATTAATTCAATTTTAGGGCCACCGTTATGATTATATGGCACAAACATTGGCTTATTTCATTCTAACAATTTATTTCGGTCGGAAAATAATCTCCAGGGAAAGTTCTGGATCGAATCTATGGTCGATTTATCGATTTATGTAAAAACTAGCTTTAAAAACCATTAAAACCTATTTCAAATGACCGTGCCAATCCGGAGTAAAAAATCGCACACCCATGCAATGTGTCCCAGTGGTCACTGCAAACGAAAATAGCAAGAAATTTCGGGGGCTCGGAAGTGCGGGGTCGATTGTATTTTTTGAAAACTGTAGAGTAATGCACCCCTACCCCTTCTTATTCAAGGGACGTGATGGTACATACTAATCATATCCATCTTACCTATGGGGGAGACAGAATATAATCGAACTATAGTGACTCCAACCAAATTGCCAAGGTCATACTCGGAGAGGCCGCGACCTATGAGTTATGCAATACTAGCCACAAGGAAAGAAGGTCTTGTGTAACAACTGCAGTTCACCCATCGGTCGGGACAGACAAAGGAAGATCCTAATGACGGCTATAAGTCATTAGCCTATATATAAACCAAACATTAATCTACTCTTTAATTAGTTCTGGCTCTTCAGACATACCTGACATCTGCCAACATGGAATCGCTAATTAATAAGCGACGGCTTCGGTCGTTCTATGATATCTATGATTGATTCACAATTATGTATCATTTACCATCACATGCTGCTTACTACATGATGTTACAGATGAATAAAATTTATACAGAGAACAGTCTTATTCCTTCACATAGATGAAATGGTACCGTGATGCAGTTCTGCTAAGCACGACACAACGAAGTCCTAACGATCACAGCCAAACAAAGAAGAGAAGCATGTATAAATTGCTAAAGAAGATCGCAGCCAAGACAAAGAAAACTTTATAAATTGCTACAGAAGATTGCAGCCAAAACAATTTTTTTTTTATAAATTGCTAAAGAAGATCGCAGCCAAAACAAAGAAAACTTCATAAATTGCTAAAGAAGATTGCAGCCAAAACAAAGAAAAACTTTATAAATTGCTAAAGAAGATCGCAGCCAAAACAAAAAAGTAAAACGCTATAAATTGCTACAGAAGATCGCAGCCAAAACAAAGAGAAACTTATAAATTGATACAGAAGATCGCAGCCAAAACAAATAGAAACTTTATAAATTGCTACAGAAGATCGCCGCCAAAAGACAGACGAAAAAGAAGAAGAAAAGACGACATTACCCAAGAAAAGAACAAAATGGACAATTTGAACTCGACAGTTGTGACAATTTATTCATAGGATTTTGTGAGTCAAACTTTTTAATTTTTGCCATATTTGCGTTTTCACACCTTGTTAGAGGCTTGATAAGTATTAACACCCAATTCCACCCTAAAGTTTTCGCGTGGTACGGCCTTGCCCCCAAACAATTTTCAAATAAAACACATTTAATTAACTTTCATGGAACCACCGCCACCCGAATCCGTAGAATATTCTAATCAAGATAGTTTATTTAGTCGAACCTTCAATATGGAACGAGAATGCCACCTACACGCGGCCAGTAATTCAAACATGCAAGACAAAAATATACCAAATCCATCCTTTCAAATTCCGAGCGTACAAGACACCCAGAATACCCTCATCTCTCAATTAACGCGAGAAATAGGCCAATTTAACATGACAATGCGTGAGACTTCCGCCGCAACCCATTCACAGGCCACAATATCCGACATTATAGGTATGAACGCAATTGTTAGATCATTTGATGGTAAACCATCAGAATTTTCCAATTGGATGCACGAAATTGAGAAATATTCTTCGACACTTGGGGTAGAGGATGAAACAATAATTAAAATAGCGGCCCAGACAAGTCGTTCACCTGTTTCCGAATTCGTGCAGCGATATATCAATGACAATACAGTTAACGGCACATTGACAGTTACATGGCCTGATTTGAAAGCGCAGTTGCGATCCCGTTTCAGCGCAATAAGTGACGCTCCGCAGGCCTTGGCCATGTTGAGAACATTAAAACAAACATATCAGGAAACAATACCTATGTTTGCAGAGAGAATTCACTCACTCGCAAACACCGCCTTTATTGACGAAATAAATACACGCGCGGTACAAACACAACTGGTAACATTTTTCGGGGATGGCATACGTGATGACCACATAAAATATACCTTAATTAAAGATGACCCAACGTCACTCGACCGTGCCACAGAGATCGCAATGAAAGAAATGAACGTTAAACAGAGGTTCAAACTTAGCTACGGTGATAGAACATCTAGGTCAAATGAACAACACCAAATTCACGACTCCTTACCACAACCCATGGAAGTTGATCATTTTAGGCGGCGTCCCATACTATGGAGACCGCGCAATAATATATCTGATAGCTCTGCTACTAACAAACCAGTGCACCGCGCAAATCATCACTCAAACCCACCATTCCAAATGCCACCAAAATTTCAAAACGCTAGTCCAGCCGGGTAGAATGTAGACCATTAAATTGATCCCGTACAGAAGTGCAGTCAAAGTCTGATCCACTTTGATTCCACATAGATCAAATGAACTAGTATAGAGGCCAGGAAACGCATCTCAACACATACGCGTAACTACTCTTCATATAAACATATCATGATTCATTATATTCCCAAAGATAGCTTTACCGGTTCAAGTTATCCAAATAATCACAATTATATACCGCTTGTAAAATATCTTAATCTCAAGTGTCAAAATCGCCCCACGCTACATCGACAAATACAATTGTCACATGGCGGGGTATGACAATAACATAGGCCGAAATGATAGCCTACATTAAGGGACAAGTGGATATATCTCAGTATATAACTTTAGTTGTGATGTAGCAATGCCAAGCATCAATGATGATCGAATCAATCGATATTTTAACCGTACGCGCGCGATGTATAACTTCAAACCCAAGTATCCAGTTGATATCGTACTCCAGTATAAATCATACGACATTATGTGAAAACAGATTTATTTCTATCTCAACCACAAATAAATATCACATGAATGCAAATGGCAGCCCATGTTTGAAGCAATCGCACAAATCCCAATATTTGTATATACAAAGCACGACTACCAACAGAGCCTATACCCCTCCCTCAATATTTAAACCAATTGAGTCCCACCCGAATCATTTTAATCATGTAACAGTTCTCCCGATTTGTTTTATTATCATGACAATTTTAATCATTATTATCCAACCCTATTTCCAAGTCATTACAACCGAATGCCTCCAAAAATACAAGCTTTGCAAACGCACATCTTATCGCAATAATGAAACAGTTTGTCCACAAGCCAGACACCTACAAAATGCTCGACGTCACGACGTCACAAGGAAAAGACCTTACCAAGACGATGAAACGTCTAAAGTCACATCACCCAAACCTCGTGACACAGGAGCCGGAAGTGGACATTAGCGCTCGCTAAATCAATCGAGCACATCCATGAACTTTTGAACGAAGTATCGTTCACCAACTTATTGTTCAACATAATTATGATTGCATTACATGTATTATAATGTCATTTATATTGATACCTTTTATATTATCACACTCACGTTACCTCATGATGCCAACTCTCTTCATAATGCAAATGGCTTCAACATGTACATAGATATATATATTCAATTTATACAATTTTTTATGACGACAACACGTCGTAACTTATATGCACAGGCGACCCTTGAATCAACTCTACTCATTGTCCAAGCATACCGAAGTACCAAACCCCTAGATTTTAACACTAGTTGTCAAAATCTGAAAATAAGGGGGACCCTATGTAGAGTAATGCACCCTACCCCTTCTTATTCAAGGGATGTGATGGTACATACTAAACATATCCATCTTACCTATGGGGGAGCCAGAATATAATCGAACTATAGTGACCCCAACCAAATTGCCGAGGTCATACTCGGAGAGGCCGCGACCTATGAGTTATGCAATACTAGCCACAAAGGAAAGAAGGTCTTATGTAACAACTGCAGTTCACCATCGGTCGGGACAGACAAAGGAAGATCCTAATGACAGCTATAAGTTATTAGCCTATATATAAACAAACATTAATCTACTCTTTAATTAGTTCTGGCTCTTCAGACATACCTGACATCTGCCAACATGGAATCGCTAATTAATAAGCGACGCCTTCGGTCGTTCTATGACATCTATGATTGATTCACAATTATGTATAATTTACCATCACATGCTGCTTACTACATGATGTTACAGATGAATAAAATTTATACAGAGAACAGTCTTATTCCTTCACAAAACTCGTACTGGCCAAGATATGTTCTTTCGCGGATCCCGGTGTGCCCGCGCGGTCCGTATACTATACATGTGTATACATGCTATATATCTTTTTATTTCATAGTTAATAAACATGCGATGCAGATGTAATAAATGTATAAGATCTGAAATTCGCGTGTGTGGGTTATGATAATATACATGATACTAATAAAATAACATATATTATGTATTATTATCATGCCGATATATATACGGGGTACATATGCAATACATTTTACAATCAAATTATAACACAATAATATAGAAAGGCAAGTAAATAATAATAATAGCTGACATAAGCATTTATAAAAAAAAATATTCACTATTATCCTCGATGTCAAAATGTTCGGACTAATTGTCTCAACATGATTATTGTCTACAGTGCGACTGGGTGATTTGAATCGCAATTGATGTTCAACTATGGAAATATATTATTTTTGTTACAGCAATTAGAAATGTATATATTATAGTCCGGTCTTGGCGGTTTACAGTTAGTAGCCGACATCCCACCAATCTTGCAATCGCTATAGCTTACCAGTTGGTTTTTAATTACTACCATTTCTGAAACACCAAGATGTTATTCAGTTAAATGTGTTTATAATAATATATGCATGAACTATATCCCATCCACATTTCGGACCAACTGCGGATCACAACGTAGGTCTTAACTTTAAGATAATCTTATGACACCTCACACCAGTCTTAAAGTTAAGACAAAAGTTAAGACCATCTTAGGTTAAGACATTGTTCGTGAAACGCACTTATGACTGAAGTTATGGCCATCTTAAGTCCCAACTATGTCATAAGTTGCCTTCATGAAACAAGGCCCTGGTGTGTTCACTTCGGAAGTCGATCTCGGGTAACAGACAATATTTATGTGGATAAAGTATTTTTACCAGTGGGCGGGACTACCTCTGTGGAAAGCTCCATTGTTTCAAACGTCGCATTTTTGACGCATTTAATACAATTGTCGACAAAAATCCGTTGTTTGAAACGGGGCATATGTAACATAGAGTTAGGAGATGAATTCCACGTTATCTTGAAGCGTGAAAAATTAAAGAGTTTGAGAGTGAGAGCCATCAAACCATACTATTACAATAGATCAAACGCTTGAATTGAACCAATTATTTAAACATAGCGAACGCAAAACAAAAAAACATTTCGATATTTATTAAAAAGATTTTTAGAAATTTTCAGTAACTCCTGAGGCCTACGCACATGTGTGCGCGTTCACATTTGTGGGTGCACTAGTACACATTCGTTGATACACACCATAGACCATATATTGGTAAATATATTACCTGATTATTGTGAGTAAATAAGTGTACATCTATTAAACGCGACATCGTTATGTAATATAGCACATCAGTGACATCACCCATGCATGTTCTGCTTAATGATTTTTTTTGTCTTTGTATACATGTACATGTATTGATGATACGTAATTGTAATGTATTCTATGGAGGCCAGAGTTACTGTTAAATTGAATTGAACATTTGTTTTCATTGGGCTGGAATATTTGTGACAACTATATTCTTCATTATAATATATGGGGGTATGATGCTATATTATGCAATTAAAAATCTAACTCATCATTATGATACAAACGAAGCCTTCTAGCATAAAGCCAAAAACAATAACATATTTGGTGATTGGAGTGTTGTGTGAAATTAATTATTAAATATTAATTATTCCTAGCAGTTCTTGGTACCGAAATGGACAACAACAAAAAAAAAAAAATGGTTTTCAACCTCCCAATGAATTAAAATCCGTTGTTTTGTCGTCTAATAATTGTTCAGATTCTACATACAATGAATATGATGATATGTGAAATTCAAGAATATTCGCCAGATAGATCCAGATAAATTCTTGATTGAAAATATTTTGCCGTTTTGGCTGAATTTATGCAAAACGTGCATATCCACCTTAACCGTAGCTTGCCAATACTGGATTAAACACAGTCCAGTACCATACACTCTATCTTAACCACAGCTTATTACTACTTGACAAACTCCATACAGGATTTACTTCCCTTGATGACTCGCCATAAGACCGCTGCTACCAGCGACATCTTACCCACATCTGGTGTACTTCCGCGATATCGAGATATATGGCTTATCTGTATTATACAAGAAAACCATAATCAGAAATGGTAACGCCCTCAAGATTATATTATTAGGCATAAATGTAAATTATAATATGAAATATATTTTGGTTACATGAATACACCGCCTCAGAATTCCATTAAAACAACTAATTCTTATAATTATTATAAAAACACTACGGCTTATTACTGCAGGTTTCTCATTCACCAAACCAGAAGGCCTCTAAATGCGGATAAAATATCGGAGGCATTGTGTTCCCGCCACGAAATGTGTTGTCCTGCGAGATATCCAATCACTAAATCTCAATTTGACACGGCCAGATTAGCGTTCATACAATATCCTAAAGAATAAAGTTTCTCAAATCATCGTCATAGTCAATAGAACCTTCACGAACTTGGACATAGACACTTTCCGATCTCTATACATAGAAGCATTGTCAGACCTATAATCGAATATTGTAACTCTGCATCGAGCCCACATTACAAATATCAAGGCATTGTGTTAGAGAAAATACAAAGAAAAAACAACGAAACTAGTTCGTCAAATCAGAACTCTGTGCTACCGAGACCGAATGATACGACTCAATCTGATGTCTTTAATATATCGAAGATTTAGAGGAGATCGAGGTATATAAACTGTTGAATGGTCATTACAATATCAATGCCTGTGACCTATTAGAAAGAAATTCATCAGGAAGTACAAGATGACATAATAAAAAGCTACATATGCGCACTGTTAACAAGGACATAGGAGAATATTTCTTCACGCAGAGGGTGGTAAATAGCTGGAACTCTCTACCAGACTTCACTGTTGAGGTTCCAAAACCCGACCAATTCAAAATATACATAGACTCATTCTTCTATTATATAAAATACGAATTCGACGACAAGTAATATGTTCAAGTGACTCACAAGAAAATATCGAATGACGATACATATATTTGTAAACAAACATTGCAAATAATGTTATTGGGACGAAAAGTCGCAAGACTTGTTCCGTATTATGATGATGATGATGATGATGACGGTGATGACGATGATGATGATGATGATAATGGTGATGATATAATTGATAGAACAAACCATTATTATGATGATCGTGTCGTTATTTGTTTAAAATACGTATCAATTGACATATATGCACCCGTTCCCTCATTAAAATCAACCTATTTCGACCATTTTAGGGGACCTCAGCGAATTCGGGGATATCCGCAAATGGAACTCCAAAAATAGGCACCTACTGCAAATTGTCACACCGATCAGCACCTAATTAACGAACCGGTAGCTGACTCGGCTGTATCCGACTAACCTATTTAAAATACGTATCAATTGGGATATACGCACCCGTTCCCACATTAAAATCAAAATATTGCGACCAATTTAGGGACTTCGCGAATTTGGGGATATCCGCAAATGTAATCTCAGCAAATAGGGTACCTACAGCAAATTGTCACACCGATCAGCACCTAATTAACGAACCGGTGGCTAACTCGGCTGTCTCCGACTATACACTCTTTAAAATACGTATTAATTGACATACGCATTTCACAAATTATCTTTTTCTTTTCTTCTATTTGTAATTGGCATAAATTATCACAAACCAAAATCAACGACAATAAACGAAATGGAAATTCCATCTTTTACCGGATTCGGGGACGCACTACAACTTGTAATGCGTCCCAAAACAACCGGACTCGGGGTCGCACTACAACGTTTAACGCGTCCAAAAAAAACGCCATAAACTGTAAATAAAACGGCCAGCGAACCATAGCTATCTAGAATTTGTACATTAGTATATTATTGGGGTATAGTGCCGCATAATTATACACGAATACGTAATACGTGCAAGTGCAGAATAATAGCTTTTAATAATACAGCAATGAAATAATACGATGTTATCAATGAGAAGTTCTGGATTCTATTGCCGGTCTTCATTCGCCTGCTCGTTTCGTGAGCTTCCGGATATATTCGGTCATCCTCGGTGGATTCGGATTTCCCGGAATCTTCGCTTCAATTTTGCTATATTGGCGCCGTTAACCGAGACGTATATGTATTTGGTACATATTGTATTCTACCAGCCCTAACTATGAAAACCCATAAATACAACATTAGTATACACCCGAGGGCGAAATGACAACACATTGCACGAATCTATTAATTGAGAACGCCTTATCAGTACATTTGTGCAATATTTCATAGAAAGGCAGAAGTGTGTGTAAAGTGGCTCGATCATTGTATACTGTTTTGAGTTATAGTTTTATAAATGGAAGCATCTAATGAATGTCATGTATATCGTCCAAGTTTAGCACATGACTGTTACGGGACATAGTAGGAAGTAGTGATGACGCGGAACATGCATTTTAGTTCAAAACACACAAGGAGTTAGCTGTCCCGACTCGTAATATGTCGTCTGCGGTATGTAAATAATATTATAGTTAGCTGTGTATATACATGATCCCGACTCTTACTATGTAGTTTTCGGTGAGATTTTTCTCACTTCCGTGTTTACTTTTCCAAATCATGATTTCTGATGATCCATATACGGTACAGGCTTTTATAGAGAATTAAGTGCCGACAAATACCAAAAATAACCACAAAAGTTTTATTTCCAAAATTTGGATAAACATACAGATGGATAATAAAAATGTCATTATACAATGTTGTGTACATTATGAGTTTTTCTTGTACTCGTCCAGGTTGTGGTGAAAAGTCATATTGGACTCGACACTGGCGTGTCTCGTCCAATATGACTTTTCACCACAACCTGGACTCGTACAAGAAAAACACATACTGTACACAACATTGTATAATAACTTTATAGTATAGTTAGCTGTGTATATACAGGATCCCGACTCTTAATATGTCGTCTGCGGTGTGTAAATAAGATTATAGTTAGCTGTGTATATACAGGGATCCCGACTCGTAATATGTCGTCTGCGGTGTGTAAATAATATTATAGTTAGCTGTGTATATACAGGGATCCCTACTCTTAATATGTCGTCTGCGGTGTGTAAATAAGATTATAGTTAGCTGTGTATATACAGGGATCCCGACTCGTAATATGTCGTCTGCGGTGTGTAAATAATATTATTATCCATCCCTTAACTAACACCATTTCCGATTGGGCAAAAGCCGCCACGTGATAGTCCTGGAAAAAGTCATATTGGACTCCCGAAGTCATATTGGACTCCCGACTGTACAATATGACTTTTCATATTGGACTCCGTGACGTCACGAATTAACTCTATTGCGAAATGCATCGGTGAAATTGTGATGCGCGCGCAACATTGATGGATTTTAGCAGACGTTTCACTTCCGCATTGAGTTTTTTCTCACTTCCGTGTTTACTTTTCCAAATCATGCTTTCTGATGATCAATATACGGTACAGGCTTTTATAGAGAATTAAGTGCCGACAAATACCAAAAATAACCACAAAAGTTTTATTTCCAAAATTTGGACAAACATACATATGGATAATAAAAATGTCATTATACAATGTTGTGTACAGTATGAGTTTTTCTTGTACTCGTCCAGGTTGTGGTGAAAAGTAATATTGGACTCGACACTGGCGTGTCTCGTCCAATATGACTTTTCACCACAACCTGGACTCGTACAAGAAAAACACATACTGTACACAACATTGTATAATAACTTTATATTATAGTTAGCTGTGTATATACAGGGATCCCTACTCTTAATATGTCGTCTGCGGTATGTAAATAATATTATAGTTAGCTGTGTATACACAGGGATCCCGACTCGTAATATGTCGTCTGCGGTGTGTAAATGATATTATAGTTAGCTGTGTCTACAGGGATCCCTACTCTTAATATGTCGTGTGCGGTATGTAAATAATATTATAGTTAGCTGTCTATATACAGGGATCCCGACTCTTAATATGTCGTCTGCGGTGTCTTAATAATATTATAGTTAGCTGTGTCTACAGGGATCCCGACTCGTAATATGTCGTCTGAGGTAGGTAAATAATATTATAGTTAGCTGTGTCTACAGGGATCCCGACTCTTAATATGTCGTGTGCGGTATGTAATTAATATTATAGTTAGCTGTGTATATACAGGATCCCGACTCTTAATATTTCGTCTGCGGTATGTAAATAATATTATAGTTAGCTGTGTATATACAGGGATCCCGACTCTTAATATGTCGTCCGCGGTGTGTAAGTACTATTATAGTTAGCTGTGTATATACAGGGATCCCGACTCGTAATATGTCGTCGGCGGTATATAAATAATATTATAGTTAGCTGTGTTTATACAGGGATCCCTACTCTTAATATGTCGTCTGCGGTATGTAAATAATATTATAGTTAGCTGTGTATATACAGGGATCCCGACTCGTAATATGTCGCCTGCGGTGTGTAAATGATATTATAGTTAGCTGTGTCTAAAGGGATCCCGACTCTTAATATGTCGTGTGCGGTATGTAAATAATATTATAGTTAGCTGTCTATATACAGGGATCCCGACTCTTAATATGTCGTCTGCGGTGTGTTAATAATATTATAGTTAGCTGTGTCTACAGGGATCCCGACTCGTAATATGTCGTCAGAGGTATGTAAATAATATTATAGTTAGCTGTGTCTACATAGATCCCGACTCTTAATATGTCGTGTGCGGTATGTAAATAATATTATAGTTAGCTGTGTATATACAGGATCTCGACTCTTAATATGTCGTCTGCGGTATGTAAATAATATTATAGTTAGCTGTGTATATACAGGGATCCCGACTCTTAATATGTCGTATGCGGTGTGTAAGTACTATTATAGTTAGCTGTGTATATACAGGGATCCCGACTCTTAATATGTCGTCTGCGGTGTGTAAATAATATTATAGTTAGCTGTGTATATACAGGGATCCCGACTCTTAATATGTCGTGTGCGATATGTAAATACTATTATAGTTAGCTGTGTCTACAGGGATCCCGTCTCTTAATATGTCGTGTGCGGTGTCTTAATAATATTATAGTTAGCTGTGTCTACAGCGATCCCGACTCTTAATATGTCGTGTGCGGTATGTAAATAATATTATAGTTAGCAGTGTATATACAGGATCACGACTCTTTATATGTCGTTTGCGGTGTGTAAATAATATTATAGTTAGCTGTGTCTAAAGGGATCCCGGCTCTTAATATGTCGCGTGCGGTGTGTAATTAATAATATAGTTAGCTGTGTATATACAGGGATCCCGACGCTTAATATGTCGTCTGCGGTATGTAAATAATATTATAGTTAGCTGTGTATATACAGGGATCCCGACTCGTAATATGTCGTCTGCGGTATGTAAATAATATTATAGTTAGCTGCGTATATACAGGATCACGACTCTTACTATGTCGTCTGCGGTGTGTAAATAATATTATAGTTAGCTGTGTATATACAGGGATCCCGACTCGTAATATGTCGTCTGCGGTATGTAAATAATAGTATAGTTAGCTGTGTATATACAGGGATCCCGACTCGTAATATGTCATCTGCGGTGTGTAAATGATATTATAGTTTGCTGTGTTTACAGGGATCCTAACTCTTAATATGTCGTCTGCGGTATGTAAATAATAGTATAGTTAGCTGTGTATATACAGCGATCCCGACTCTTAATATGTCGTCTGCGGTGTGTAAATAATATTATAGTTAGCTGTGTCTACAGGGATCCCGACTCTTAATATGTCGTCTGCGGTGTGTAAATAATATTATAGTTAGCTGTGTATAATATACAGGGATCCCGACTCTTTATGTCGTCTGCGGTATGTAAATAATAGTATAGTTACCTGTGTATAATATACATGGATTCCGAATCGTAATATGTCGTGTGCGGTATGTAAATAATATTATAGTTAGCTGTGTGTATACATGGATTCCGAATCGTAATATGTCGTCTGCGGTATATAAATAATATTATAGTTAGCTGTGTATAATATACAGGTATTCCGAATGGTAATATGTCGTGTGCGGTATGTAAATAATATTATAGTTAGCTGTGTATATACAGGGACCCCAACTCTTAATATGTCGTCTGCGGTATGTAAATAATATTATAGTTAGCTGTGTATTTACATGGATTCCGAATCGTAATATGTCGTCTGTGGTATGTAAATAATAATATGATAATAACGTACCACGTTATTCGAAAACTTACTCCTTCCAATGCCATGATATGTAGATATACAATTAGAATATACAATTAGATATGATCGATTATAGGTGAATACTAACTGAACCCCACACAGTATTATTTCGACCAGGCTCTACTCATGATTCATTTGATGAACTGGATATTAAATGCACACTTCGGCTACGATATGATAGGCAGTGCTATTTTGCTGACAATAGTATATAATATACATACCACGATAAAATTTAGACTTGGAATTTTTTTTGAAATTTCAACTTGCAGTCACGAAAGTTGGGCATTGTTGGCCTGTATAAAATAATATAATAGCATGCAATTACATGCCTAAGCTAGCATAGCCACTCTGTAACAAATTAATTTGGTAACCGGATAAGTTGGGCCCATTATTAGCTCATTGAATATACGCTGCATAATGTTTACATTTATATACAAATAATGTGAAGTATACAGGTAGGTACAGATATAAAAACAATACATGAAGCACCATGCTATTTGCCCGAAAGTTCCACCAATTCGCCCAAAAATTGCCCAAATTTTATGCTTGCAAATCGTCCAGGGTATGGGGGGTTGAAGACCCTCACTGGCCTCAGCCCTGGCCCATATTGCCATGTAAATGCCAAACACACTTAACGCGATTGTAGAACTTACACTAGATATTAGACGCGTAAATATAAAATTTGAACCAAACCATATCAGATACTGCATGATATCCTGAATGATTCCAAACTAAGTTATGACAATTTTTGTCACGAAAACTCTGTCTAAATGTTATTAATTGACTAGCAAGTTAGCAGAACTACATGTAATGTATTAATTAGTCTGATCGCATTTCGGGGTACGACAGTGAACTGAGTATCTAACATTGGAATTCAATTCAAACTAACAGTAACACATATATTAATAACACATAATATTATTATTAATCATAATGTGAATAATTTCACATTACAAGTATCTTTACTTTGGTCAAAATCAAGACCAAGTCGGTAGCCGAGAGGTAGCGTATTGGTCTCTCGTGCTAGCGGACCGGATCGCAACCTGGTCAGGGTATTCTGACAAAAATCAGAACTCAGTCAGATACCAAGTTTGTCAGGCTGAAAAGTCTCATTCGAGATCACTGAATAAAGATCCGAATGCAAAATGCCGACTCATAATAATATGTTAGTTAGCTGTGTTTATACAGGGATTCCGAATAGTAATATGTCGTCTGCGGTGTGTAAATAATATTATAGTTAGCTGTGTATATACAGGATCCCGACTCTTAATATGTCGTCTGCGATGTGTAAATAATATTATAGTTAGCTGTGTCTACAGCGATCCTGACTCGTAATATTATGGAATTATGTGGTCTAAAATAAGACAAAAAATAAAACTCAACCTTTTGGATTGTTCACATTGAAAACACACTTTTGTGGGCCATTAAAAGTCCTTTGGTGTGATTTCGGCCACTAGCCCAAGTTAAGCATCTTCCACCACGACCGCTAATACAGCCTATATATTCTATGTTTTTTCAGCATTTTCAGATAAGAAGGGGTCTTTTGACTGAAACCCCCAAAATGTAAAAAATCACTTTTATACGAACTTTGGCGTACGTCCTTGAAATTTAATACCGTCATTCTTCGATATATACTAAACATAGAAGCCCAATTTAAGAAGCGGATTTCTGCAGCATTATCAGACACGAATGGCTAGTTTGACCCTCGACTAACACTGTTTAGTATTCGCTATTTGTCCGGTAGCTGATAGCCCAGTGTACCCCTGCACCATAGGACTTAACATCACCTTAGTAATTTTCTTTTGTATTATATCGCTCACCTTTTGAGCAATTTTAACATTAAAATGTGTCCGCTTAGACACCAGACAAAATGGCGTCAAATTTGGCCGCCGTTTTTCAGACGAGGCACTAAGTCATGTTGATCCGAATTATAGCGAGATAATCTTGTCAAATATATATATCTGTGAAACCAAGACATTATGACACCACTTTAGGAAAATTGGAACTTCCCGTCCAAGATGGCCATCAAAAAGGCCACCGGAACTGGAAAATTTAACTATTTTAACCAATAGTTTCCAGATCAGTTTCTGCTGTTTGGAACTGATGGAGACTAGTGGATGTATTGTTTGTGTTCCATGTTAACTGATCATTGGATCAACGACTTATGACATTATTAAGTCCCAGTTTCTTCGGATCCCTCAAAAAGTCGATTTTACAGAACGCGGTATAAAACTTCACCAACAATCGTCATTGGGACTCTTGTCATAATATCAACAATAAATGTACAGAACTGGTCGATTTAACTGATGCATACCATTACCTATAAATATCCCACATCAATATAACCAACATTATCACTGTTGGATCACAATAGTCACCAAAATGGCGGCCAAAATATTAAAAATAGTAGATATTGACCCAGTGGGGCTTACCGGTTGTAGTCGATATCATATAACATATTACACATTTTAGTATGGCGTACATATCACTGAGGTTTCAAGACGCTTGCCAACATTAAAATTAATTCATAAAGTTAGTTCAGACATGCGATAAGTATGCAGCCGCATTGAAAGCTGGTACATTAGTTCAACATCCAATATTCCATGTATAACTGAGATTTTCAAAAAACCTTTGAATTCATCATATCCAGGACAGCTGCGAATGATCAACGGTAGCGCATTCCAGAGAGTCAATGTCTAATAATGGCTAATATACCCTCTAAATATATACTACTAATATTTTTGATTAATACAGGAGGGGGGGGGTCGAACAAAATTTCCAGGCACGTATGATCATTTTAATTTTTTTCCGGCCTCGGGGGACCCACCCACCCAATTTATTCCATTTCCGGCCTTTTTTTCCAGGCAATTTTGGACACACACCCTTGTTTCCGTTTCAGGAATTTTTTTCCGTCAGTTTTGGACACCCACCCCCTAAATTTGAGAAAATTATCAATTGACCAACCAAATAGCTGATTATCCCTGATTATCCTGCATTATCATAGTTTATTGCGCGAGATTTTAATAGAACAATGCATAATGAAGATACCGATACTATTTTAATTTATCATATAAGTGCCATTAATCAAGAAATGTGTCAACATAATCACATTTCTAGGGATAGGCAGAATGCCAAAGTTTTTATTAAAATTCATTTTCATACTAGATAGTCACATGATCTAGTCGCATAATCACATTTGAGTATTCTACAGACTACATGGTACAACACATTTCAGATTATTTGATATTTTAATATTTGCTTTGTGATATGTTGCTTGAACCAAATTGTTTATCAAAACATGTGGAAATACAACTGTTCATCCCAGTTCATGCCAGTTTGAAGAATAATGCTAATAGCAAACATACCCATGATATACCCGTATGACTATCCTTGGGGCATCTCAGAAACCAGAACTGAGGAAACATATTATAGCGTGTAATGGCAGGCTGGTAGCCACTGCCTGACGGAATAGGCCTCGTAATAATTGGGAATAACATATGGATGGATAGCCCAATCTCACTTATTTTTGCTCACGATATCAGTGACGATAAAATCTTTGTTACTGTGATTAACATTACACGCTGCTCCACAATAGCGAGTTTGCGATACCCGTCCGACGGGAACGGGTACGGGTAAATCGGTGAACATCGTCACGGTCTCTTGTGTACTTTCAATGCAGCTCATAAAGCGATAGCGATTTGGAACGGGTAGATGTGTTCTGTTGACCGGTAACCTTTCACTACGATTTTCTCACTCAAAGGTTCATGAATTACATGAATTCCAGTCAGCTACGTTAACCTATTTATTGCAAGATGTCACGAGCAAACATCATTGATAAAGTTGTCATTTTAAGCCAGGTTTTATGTTCAAATTCTCCAGGCGGCTTCTAGCACTTAGATAAATACGGAAGGCCGATCATTTGACTGACAACTTTTTTCACGCATTAATGACAGGTTGTCGTTAATAGAGTGAGTATATAGTGCTCTACACACAGTCTCGACCCATTGCAGGGACGTGACTATATATGGTCTCCGCGTAAGGAGGGGTGTCCACCTTCGAATTTCTAACTACACCCCTTGAACCATATAACATTCACAAGTTTGCGCGTAATTCCATTTGCACCCCCCGGGTTGGGCTTTATTTTTCCCAACTGGTCCCTCACAACCGCCTGGATGGTAGCATATTCTAAATAAATCAGTAGTCATTTTGTCACTAGTCGGGGGGGGGGGGGGCATAATCCAATGGGTCGACCATGCAGTACAAGAAAATGTGCAGATCTGAGCCTGAAAAATCATAATATCCTTATATCTAGTGGTCTAACGCCATGCACATTCACCCAGATTTGTATTTTCTTAAATTAGTTATCTGTTACTGACTGGCCACTGGGGAGGGGTCGGGACACACCGGATCGACCATGGTTCGGCCCGGTGTGAGATATTTTTGAAATCTGACATGAAATTTGCTAAATCCTAGCATCCAGACTGGCATCAAACTTTCCAATTGTTTAAAATTTTGAGACCTGACACCCGCCCCCCCCCCCCAAGGTTGGAAAATTTTCAACGGTTTCTGACAGCCATTTCAGTCCAATTTGTTTGCTAATACTAGGAAAATATGCAAATGTTGGTCTGAAAACTACAAATTCTCCACTAATAATGTTTTGGAAAATCAAACTACGAGAACAATTTCAACCATTGTTGGTGTGATATTTCCAACAAATGTTGTTTCAGGTATATCACATTTCCAACAGTTGAAGATTTGACCAAAGTTGGGGGCGAGACACCCCTGTCGTCACGTCCCTGTGTCAACCCTTTGTACAAGGGAATCAATATATCGTGTATTTATCTATGCACTGTACATTTGAATACAACCGTTTAGTTACTTCCATGATCACAATTTTACCGATTAAAACTTAAAATCGGGATTACATCATGGATATATTGAACAATAAATTTATATGTGAAATGGCAAAGGGTGATATCACCCTTCCATGATCACAATTTTACCGATTATAACTTCAAAACCGGATTACATCATGGATATATTGTACAATGAATTTATATGTGAAATGGCAAAGGGTGATATCTCCCTTCCATGATCACAATTTTACCGATTCAAACTTAAAAACGGGATTACATCATGGATATATTGAACAATGAATTTATGTGAAATGGCAAAGGGTGATATCACCCTTCCATGATCACAATTTTACCGATTATAACTTCAAAGCGGGATTTCATAATGGATATATTGAACAATGAATTGATATGTGATATGGCAAAGGGTGATATCACCCTTCCATGATCACAATTTTACCGATTATAATTTCAAAACGGGATTACATAATCAATATATTGTACAGTGAATTTATATGTGAAATGACAAAGGATGATATCACCCTTCCAAGATCACAATTTTACGCGATTGAAACTTCAAAACGGGATTACATAACTGATATATTGTACAATGAATTTATATGTGAAATGGCAAAGGGTGATATCACCCTTCCATGATCACAATTTTACTCGATTCAAACTTCAAAACGGGATTAGATCATGGACTTACTGTACAATGGATTTATATGTGATATGGCAAAGGGTGATATCACCCTTCCATTACCACAATTTTACGCGATTCTAACTTCAAGACGCGATTACATCATGGATATATTGTACAGTAAATATATATGTGATATTGGCAAAGGATGATGTCACCCTTCCATGACCACAATTGCAATTTTGTAAACACCACGACCTATCTGAATCGTGAAAGGTGTAAGTACTTAAGCACTGTATCAGCAAGAAATCTTCGATACTGTGGTGACCACGGGATGGGAATGCATATACTTGAATTCTGATTTCTTATATTACAACTTTTTTTTAAATCTGATTTCTTCTGAGCGATTTTTGTCTACATCTCTTTCTCAACGTTTGGTCTTGATTTGTTTCGGTTTCGACTATAGTAATATTCCGTTATCCGTTAACTTGCTGAAGTCAGTGAAGTCTGAAGACAGTGAAGCTTAGTAAATATCGTCTGTTTGTTAAATATAATTTCAACAATAATTGACATAAAAATTTAACTAAAAAAAACATTAAAAACGGAACAATAACATCACAACCACCACGACGACCATCGTCATTGACAACACAAAATTGAACGAATGGAAATACTGATAATATTGAAGAATAAAGCCATAGAATTATGCACCGGTTATTTAATTATCAATTCAATAATTAATTAGTTATTAATTCGCCGTCATTCTAAATACTAGAACGACATAATAATAGATTGAAAAACATTTGTAAAGTGCAATAAATCACACAGCCTCAAACAGCAACAGCAAATAGCTTTTACTGAGTCAGATCCCGCATATTGAAGATCCCCCGGAGATACCCGAATTATGTGAGCAATCTTCGGGGGATTTTCTAAAATTTGGAAGGGACTATATGGCCGCGTTCCTGCGCTGTGGGCGTCCACCGGGTGCACCGCGCGGAAATGGAAGGATTCCCGGGTGGCCGACATGGTTCTGGCTACACAGCCAATTTAGTAACAAAAAGTGCAATGTTTAGCCCCATGCACTACTTAGCCCAATTTTCAAAAATTTGGAAGGGGTTATATGGAGCATTCCTGCTCTATGGACGCCCGCCGTATGGCACCACACAAAAATGCAAGGACTCCCGGGTGGCCGCCATGGTTCTGGCTACGGAGCCAAGTTAGCAACAAAAAGTGCATTTTTCAGCTTCATGCACGACTTCAGCCCAATGTTCAAAAATTTGGAAGGGGATATATGGCCGCATCCCTGCTCTATGGACGCCCACCGGGTGGCACCGCACGAAATGTAAAGATTCCCGGGTCCCCGCCATGGTTCCGGTTACGCAGCCGATTTAGCAACAAAAAGTGCAATATTTAGCTCCATGCACGACTTCAGTCCAATTTTTCAAAATTTGGAAGGGACTATATCGCCGCATCCCTACTCTATGGACGCCCGCCGGCTGGCACCGCACGAAAATAGAAGTATTACCGGGTGGCCGCCATGGTTATGGCTACGCAGACATTTTAGCACCAAAAAGTGCCATGTTTAGCTCCATGCACGAATTCAGCCCAATTGTCTAAAATTTGGAAGGAACTATATGACCGCATCCCTGCTCTAATAGACACCCACCGGGTGGCACCCCACAAAAATGCAAGGATTCCCGGATGCCGCCATGGTTCTGGCTACGCTGCTGATTTAGTAAAAACAAAATCCTATTTTAACCGCTCACGTACGAATTCAGTCCAGTTTTCTAAAATTTTGAAGGGGCTATATGGCCGCATCCCTGCTCTGTGGACCCCCGCTGTGTGGCACCGCACTAAAATGGAAGAAGTCCCTTGGCGGCCGCCATGGTTCTGGCTAGGCAGCCATTTCAGCAACAAAAAATGCAAATGTTTGCCCCATGCACTACTTCAGCCCAATTTTCTAAAATTTGGAAGGGGCTATATGGCCGCGTCCCCGCTCTGTGGACGCCCGCCTGGTGGCACCGCACGAAAATATAAGAATTCCTGGGTGGCCGTAATGGTTCTGGCTACGCAGCAGATTTAGTAATAAAAAAGCAATTTTGACCCCTCATGCAAGACACCAGCCCAATTTTCTAAAATTTGGAAGGGGTTGTATGGTAGCTTCCCTGCTCTATGAACGCCCACCGGGTGGCACCGCTCGAAAATGCAAGGATTCCTGGGTAGCCGCCATGGTTCTGGATACGCAATTTAGTAACAAAAAGTGCTATTTTGACCCCCCATGCACGAACAGCCCAATTTTCGAAAATAATGAAGCTCTATGGATGCCCGCCGCATGGCACCGCCCGAAATGCAAGGATTCCCGGGTGGCTGCCATGTTTCTGGCCACATAAATGATAAGGAACTGGGAACGAAATTCATGTAGCTCCTCGTGAGACATTCCGTTCTCGAGCGGGTAACAAATCTCAATGTCTCCCTCGACAGTGGGCGACAACTGAATATTGTTTTCTTTGGCGTATACTTATGTAGAAGTTAGACGATAAAATCGTTGGAAATGTCCAATCTGACACCCCAATCAGACCAGCGTATTGATGGGAAATTAATCTACCTTTCCGATACCTAAAGCTGTTGACTGCTTCATCAGAAGTATTGCGTTACTTTCACTAGCGTGTATACTGGGAGTTCATGCTGATATTCCGGCTGGGTGTGTTTATGAGAAAGTGGGCGATCGGAAAAGTGGTCTGCGTTGCTCAATGCAGCCATTGGTTGTTCCCGATAATACGACGGACGTCAAGATAGCTCTGACAGATAATAACGTTGAAAGACAATTAAACTTCACGCACATCTCATGGAAATCTGTCAGGAGTCTTTTTCTCGACAATTTAAATATCAATGTCCACGAATTCATGTTTAGCGGATTGGAGGATCTGAGAAGACTTCGCGTAAGGTCTCGCTCTGATCACAGAATGATTATTCCTCCGCGAGCTTTTGCCGAACTTCACAACCTTACACATCTGGACTTAAGCGAGAACTATCATTTTAATTTGAGGAGTATGCATACATTACTGAACGGCTTATTGGATAGCAGAATATCAATTCTAAATCTGAGCAGAACGAACCGATATAACAGTGGTCGTAATACTATGTATGTTATCTCCAAAGAGATATTGAAGTATCTGGCCAAATTATGTATAAAATATTTAGATTTGTCATACACAGGATCAGTTATATTCCATGATGATACGCGATATTTCAACGATACATTGTGTTTAGATACGTTTAATATATCATTCACAACAATTGTTATTCGACCAAGGAGTAGAGTACTACGAGAAGTCTGTTCACAGATGAGGATCTTCGTCGTGCGTGGTTTCGACTTGTTCATGCATGCGCACGACGAACGGTGTAAACAAAGTTCTCTCCTAACAGAAGATTCTGATTATAATATGTATTGTGCCGAAAAAGACGATTTGCCATTCTTCCCTCCAAACTTGGAAATATTCGATTTTAGTTCCCCGATCGGCTACAGTGGTCAATGCCTCAACGGTGGTGTGCAGTGTTTAGATGAAAATACAATAAATCATCTGTTAGTGAAAAATGGTGGAATCTCGGGATTGAACATGGTATTATGTCCTCTGAATTATTTGGAGTCATTGGACTTGCGAAACAATAACCTTGAGGTGATATCACCTGCATTTTTCAGTTGCACGCGGAACTTGAGAGTTCTTCTGCTGGGTTCAAACAAATTGTCCGAGATAATAAATTATGACCTGAATATATTCTCAATTCTAAGAAAGCTACCGGAACTCATCGAAGTAGATTTATCTGAGAATGGACTACCGAACACGGGAACAACATCTGAAACTGCCATCTGGAATGAAGACGTTTTCTTAAGAAACACAAAGTTGCAGAAAATTGACCTTTCTCACAATAAAATTTCTGCTTTGACGTTTATCACATATCATCTGCATGACCTCACGCTGTTAGACCTTACGGGAAATACAATAAAAACAATCGGAGCTTTAACTGATCATCACATGAATTCTCTCGCTCCTCACTCAATGGAGGAGTTCCTGGTCCTTGATTTAAATATGTCATCATGCTCGTTCGATACCCTGGACTTCACAGGTCAGCTACTGTCAATACGCCATCTTGTTATTGGTTTTGAGCGATATCGCTGTGGGTTTAGAGGCAAATTAACAAACTTATCTGACATCAAAATATCTGACATCGAAAGAGATTGCGTTCTGGAAGTTCTATCTTACGTTCTTCCTACGATTATTGGAACTATCGTTATAATTGTATGTGTTATATGTGCTTATCTAAAACGGGTGTATTTTATCAAGTTGTATGTATATTTACGGTTATATAAGCACAGAAAGAACCACATCGCTGCGACGGATCGTGTTTTCTTGACTTACTGCAGGCGGGATATGGAATTCGTTCTTGGAACTTTCTACGACGAACTAAATGACAGACTGAAAGCTTCAATTGGTACCGAAGATGATGTTCTATATATCAACGATAAAGATTTTGCCGTCCCTGGTGAAATAGACCAAGAAATTGTTAAGGCTGTGACGACGTGTCGCTGTACTATTGCAATCGTTACCAGCAGTTATCTTCAGAGTTCCTGGACTCACCTGGAGACTTGTTACTCGTGGGTGAAACGACGGCCGATTATACTGGTTTTCATAGAAGATATCAAAGAGACAGAGCTGACCGGGATCCTCAGATATGTCTATAATAGGAATGTTCGCTATGTCTGGCCAGAGTTTCAGGGTCGGAGGGAAATATTCTGGGCTTCTCTCATAAAGGGCCTGACCAAGTTTCTGACGAAAACTGACAGGGCTAATGATGTATAGATACATGCCGTATAATATGTATCTGACTCTCCAAGGCCTTAAGGGTCAGATGCACGTTTTGTCAAAATTTCCTGCTATTTCTAAATGGATTTTCTCAAAATCTATAAGGAATATCTTACTGAAATTTGGTACAAGCGATTAAGAACTATCGACCAATTGGATATTATAACCTCATTTACTTTACTTTTGATATGGCATGAAAAATATCTAAAAATTCACTGTTTTCAGGTACCAAGAACTTTTGTAAAATATATTTTTATCAAAATTGCTGGTCATATATCCATGATATCATATCTCAAGATTATAAGAGGAAACTTAATTATTCTTTATTTGTGAAATTTAATGTTTATTTTCATTAAGAAAGGCAACTACACATAACTAATATTCTAGATTTGATGATTTTCATGCCATGCCTGTTAATCAATGAACAATTGGGCAGAGATGAGTTGTGGGTCATGGGTTCATAACCACGTTAAAGCTTACCACCATATCTCATAACACTATGGCCTAATTCATGTTGATTGCTCCCTGCTTGAGTGGACCACACTGCATATCAACGTTTGCTTTGATTGGGCTGGAATATATGTGACTGCTTTATTCTTCATTATAATATATGGGTATTATGCTATATTATGCAATTAAAAATTTAACTCAACAGTATGATACAAATGAAGCCTGCTCTCATATAGCCAAGACAATAAGCTATTTTGGTTATTGGAGATTTGTGTGAAATTATTAATTATCCTAGCAGTTCTGACTATTGATGTATAGATACAAATAAATTTAGTTTCCACTGACCCCATATCTACCATAAAACTCGCAATACTCAAAGTATTTTATTGGCGACTCAGATAACTATTGTTTTTGCACTTTTAAAATAATTGTTGAGAATTTTGATATATCACATGAAACCCCTATTATATCATTAAAAAGGCCATTACATATTTCCTTTTATTTCATGATCATAACCTTATTCCATTCAATAAACCCATTATATAAGTTGTGATATTAAACCTTCGTTGCATAACATGAAATAATGCCAGGTGACCTTTGACTTCCGGGGTGTCGTCTGTTTACATATGCTACGTCTCAAAACCCTGTGGCTTCCAATATTTTCCAACACGCTCTAATGTTTGAAGAGTTTGAAAAGTATGTCATTAAATATATGCCATTAAATACGCCACATAGTCTTTAATTACCCGGGACTATTTCTTTACGCGGGCAAACAATGCGTGAATAGTCATCGCATGCCTTATAGAAGCCGATGTTAGTTTCAGGTGCTATTTGTTGATTTAAGTATGTTTTATCGAGGTTTTGGATCATGAAATAAATAGAATCTACAACTCGGACCCAGTTTATAGCGGAATTTACCAAACTCGTCCAGTAAATTAGGACTCGTTTTTTAAATTCTGCTAAAAACTGGGGACTCGTTGTAGGTCCTCTATATAATATAATCATATGCTGTCAATCCACGGAATACAGTAAAACAATTGGCTGGCACACACTTTGCCAGTTAGGTTATTTCTCGATTTCTTGATTACTTTCCCCGTTACAGAAATGACAGCAGCGCCGAATGACCACGGCTATACCGCGTGCCTAAACTGTACATAAAAACTTTAACATGAAATTTCGGTGCTACATCATACTTTCTTGGGTATGACTGTATTGACAATAACCATACTAGATGCTAATATTCAGTGCCCAAGTAAGCAGGCCAATCGACAAGATGGAACATTTGGAAATAACAGAAATGCGAAAATTAAATCTAACAAGGATTTATGCCACCGCGATCGAATATCAATCGCACATGCAACTACAGCTGCTCGGTGCCGGACGATACGCGATCAGTTGCGACAAGCCAATCAAAATCGCTGAATTTCCGACGATACACACAAGTTTTGAGTGACAAGTGTCGTTTTCAACTGCACATGTATTTTTCGTTGGAAATAGTCTCAATGTTGTAAGCTCGTTGTACTTCTATCTTCTACTTTTGGTGGTTTTCTTGTGAATGACGGATTAAATTATAAAAACTAACTCTTGTTTCGATTAAGGTTATGAGTTATAACCTAAAAATTTAAAGATAAATTTTATATAACTGCGCTATACGCTATATCTTCAAACTGTTCGATTATACAATAATTTGAATGAGTATATGGGACTAGTATGCATACAATATACCTTGGTGGGTTTTTTTACGCCGGTGTACCTCGGTGTTTTCTTACCCAGGTGGATTTCCCATTGAGATGCACCTGGGTTAGAAAACCCCAAGGTACACCAGGTAAGGAAACACCAAGGTACACCTGGGCAGGAAAACACCAAGGTACACCTGGGTAAAAAAAACACCAAGGTACACCTGGGTAAGAAAACACCAAGGTACAACTGGGTGGGAAACACCAAGGTACACATGGGTAGGAAACACCAAGGAACACCTGGGTGAATAACACCAAGGTACACCTGGGTGGGGATACCAAAGTGAAATGATGAGGATGGCAATGAAGTAGATTTTGATGGGATGCAGGGGTATTGTTATCAATGGAGTTGTTTTAGTATAATAGAACATTAAGGAAACTGATTGTGCAGCAATACAAGTTTAATCAAGGACAACAAACTAACTAAAGATAAAATACATGTATAAAAACACATGTAATATATAAATATATAAACTCATTAAACTGCATGGGTTAAAACTTACCTGACAACAAGAGTTGGGTTAAAATTTTGATTAAAAAACACTTGCAAAGTCCCTCTTCATACATGTATATGGTATGTTAGGCAAGTTACATGTACATGTAGTTGCAATGTATACCGGTACATGACATACCGGTGGACACAAAAATCATTATTTTAGTTCCAATGTCATTTACCAGAATACATGTACATGTTGTACCTTGCAACTACATCTACAGTGAGGTAGTTTTGTCTCATTTAAACTTTCTAAATGGGTTTCTCCCTTTGAATGACATAAACTAATGTGAGTATACACATGAGCTGTGGTGTGAAATACACACCAAAAAATTATTTCTTAGTCTGAGGACATGTTTCCTGTCATTATCTTACTGCTTACAAATATAAATTTGTAATAATGTGCTGTAATGCTCCAGAAATAGTCATATTTTGTCCTGGTTCATAAGAACATATTATTTCTTAGTGTTAGAAGGACATGTTGTCTGTTAGTATTTGACTCATAAACCCCCAAATGTACATGTAAACAGAACATTTGGGAAAGAGACACTCCATCTTTATCCTTTTTTATATCAGTACTAAGTAGCAATATTGATCAGATAGCAAAATATGCTATAAATAGATTTCAGATGGTAGAGACTAAACAATCACATTAATTGCACCAACTCGAAACAGTTAAAGGTGGATTATCTCTTTGTAAACATGTATTATATAGTTACCGGGTTATAAAATATTAGATCTGAATCGAAGACTACTGTCCGGAAATGCTTCTATCAATTAATATTAATTTTATTTCGAATATTTTCTGGTCTAAAAAGGTGTGTTTGTTCAGCTAACGAACAATATTGGTTACTGTTAACAGAGACCAGAAATTATATTGTGCAATTTTGTCACAAATAAACGTTAATTATACTCATTATCGCTTATATCTGTGGAACAAAACAGTACAAACAACCAATCTGTGACATTTGACATTCGTTGCGTAGCCATAGGAACAGCACAGTGCTCTATATCGCAATACGGTCTCATCCGAATGGTCGGTTCTAAAAATAGTAACATAAATGGGCCCGATTTAATATTCGAAGTAAAATCAATATTAATTGATAGAAGCTTTTCCGGACATAGGTCTTCAGTTCATATCTATTATTTTATACCCACGCAACTATTTAAAATTTGTTATTTAAAGAGATAATCCATCTTTAACATACCCTGTAGAATACAGACTATGATCAAGGAGGGCGTCACACACACCCCCACCCCGCTTTGGTATGAGATATTCAAGCCATTTTCAGGTGGTATGCTGTATACATGTACATACCCAATGTCATCTGGTACTAGGATTTCACACGGCAATATAACCGGCATTCACGATTCAGCAAAAAGGCTAGTATGCAGATATAATAGCAGAAAATTATACACATTTTGAGTATTTTCCAGCTTAAACAGACCCAAGTGATATATTGTTATCTAATTCAGTCTAATGGCTCTTGATATATTGATGTTTTGGATACTATTTCAGCAAATGTGAGAAAAAGTGGCTTCTTTGGGGCATCAGCTTGTCTGAAAAATATATCAAGGCCCCCTAAATCCGATACTACATTTCAGAACAATCCAACCAGTGTCCCATGAAATGGTGGATAATAAACTATCATACCAAATTTGATTCAGATTTGATCACACAAACTAAAATTATGATGCGGAAACCAGAAATTAACACGATTCTAAGTCGAGAAAGGGCCATAACTCTCGCAAAAATGAGCGGAGCACACCCATATTCGAACTTGACCTGTATTTTGGTCTGATAAATTTACATACCACATTTGGTTCAGATATGATCACACAAACTGAAGTTATCATCCGGAAACCTACAATTTTCAAAGTTTAAATGTCTATTAGGCGACACCAATTTTTAAGTCTGGTTTTAATACGAACATGTGGGCTGATGTCGGGAGAAAAAAAGTAGATGCAGGAGGGAAAAAAATAAAAATAAAAAAAATTGTTCCCCCCAATTTATATCAAGTAAATCTTGAAATTTTACATAAATTTTACAAAAATTGTGAAAAAAAAATTTTCGAATGAAATTCTGAACCAAACAAGACATTTCTTGTCATGAAAATATGGATCTGCAAATGATCATAAGCAGAACCGGATGCGACAGCCCATGAAAATCAGTACGCGTGTAAAAAAATTTGGGACAAAACAGTAATGTTTTTTTCATGAAATGGAAAAAAAGTTGTAGGAGGTGTTCGTAAACCGGACTTAAAAATTAGTGTCGCCTTATGTGTATATAACTCATATAGCTAACTATTAAAGGTGCTCAATCAGATTCGATGGTCCCCATATAATTAGATTCCAACAACAACATTTTTTTTAGAAATACTGCTTCAGTAATTTCAGAATCGATTAATTGCCCAAAAATAATGCTAACCACTGTCAACTACATGTATAGTATAAAATCGCCTGATACGTTATATTTATCAACATGCTGTTCGACGAAGTTTGACCTTATTATCAACACAAAGCCTCTTCATTTTAGAGTTATCCATCTTCATCCGCAATTTGGTCTGAGACTGTCGGCTCGTCAAATTTTTCTGGGCCACTATTAAGTATCGATGGTGATAAATATTAAAATTTCAAAAATTGATATCTAATAACTCTGAGCTTTGATACATGTAGGTGGGTCCCTCGACTTGATTAAAATATTTTTACCCCCCCCCCCCGATTCCATATACATGTATATGTAAATAGCAAATGAGGGGCACTTAATCGGATTATGGATCTTTAAACTGTATTTGAATTTAAAGATGCATAATCTGATTAAGGGCCCCCTGAATTAATGCTCGCACATTACTATTTATTTGGACTTGGGGGGGGGGGGTAAAAGATATTTGGTACGAGTCGAGGAACCCACCACCTATCAAAGCTCAGAGTTACATGTATTAGATATCAATTTTTGAAATATACTATTTTTCACGATCAAGAATTAATAGTGGCCCACGGTCTCGGACCAAATTTCAGATGAAGATGGATAACTCTAAAATCAAGAGGCTTTCTGTTGATAATAAGGCCAAATTTTGTAGAACAACATGTTGATAAATAACATATGTCAGGCAATTGTATACTTTAGTTGACAGTGGTTAGCATTATTTTAGGGCAATTAAACATTTCTGATACCGTAACTGAAGCAGCCTTTCTAAATACAAATGTATGATGTTGGAATCTGATTATATGGGTATCATCGAACCGGATTGAGTACCTTTAAAATGAACTGTATCCAGTATAAACATGTTAAACCTGATAATTAATTAGAGCATGCAGTCCCTGTTGACATGCGGTATCCGCTGGTAATCTTACCACAGTAATATGTGTTAACTGTGATAACCAAGTTAATTGTTTTTACCACAAAAATTCTGAATTCTATCTAGACATTTTGAAACAATAAAAAAAAATTCTGGTGTGATTACAATGTCAACTTTAAAACAAAATTCATATAAACATCGCATGAAAAATACAGCCTAACTGCATATGTGAGGTGGACCACATTCTGCGGCGGTATAACTGACTGCGGTTGATCGCATGAACACGCCTGAATACTGCAGTAATACCCGAGTAATATAAGGCGAGTTGATTAATTAAAGCATAGCTGTAATTTTACATGTATGTTCTATAGACTTTGTTGGGAAAGAGAATATAGCTGTGCGACAATGTTAATCCTGATGAGCTAAGTTAGAAATTTTTCAATCGAAACCTCATAAAAAAAAATATAAATTCAGTTCTCAATTTTCGAACACTTCTAGGAAATTGTTCAAAAATATTGTTAAAAGATGCCCATTCGATTTGACACTGTAAATATACCCTGTTCAAGTGTTCCTGCTAATGTGCTATGATGCGGTTGGGTCCTGCTTAATTGCTATGAATTGCACTACCCGCATCATAGCAATTCAGCAGGACCACCAGCATCATAGCATATTAGCAGGACCACTTGGCCAGTGGTAAAATAGTTTGTTTTCCATACGGATATGTGTTTTCAAATAATCATGTAATGATATCTAACATACATGTACATGTATATGATCCCATTTATAGGTTTTATTCATCACGGCCAGATAAACTTTGTATACAGACAGTTTTACCAAACTTAGAATTTTTATTAGGTGCTTCCATTGTAGCTGTAATTACTAGTATTAAAAGAGTGCTCAATAAAGTTTGTTTTATCATTTATGCTCATTTGGAATTTGGATGCTATTTAATTCTGTTTATCTATATAATTGGCTGCACTGCTAAATTTAGACTCATTTCAGTCATTTGATGTCAGTACATGTAGTTGTCCATCGAAATGGCGAACACAACCAAAGACAAATTACAAGAGGAAAGACAACAAATACATTTGATGTGCACTAAAACAGATACAGTAGTGCCCTAAGAAATCGACCCCTTAACCACAGCAGAATTATGTGTAACTTTTCAGGATTCAGTCGGATATATGGCTTGTTGTCAATCATCGGAAAGCTCTCCCCGAGTTACCCGTAATTCTGCTGTGGTTAAGGAGTCGATTAATTAGAGCATTACTGTAGTTACAAATGTATGTCTAGCCTCCTGTTGTGTCACTAATAAGATCTTTAATTCACATACGGTACACATGTACATGTACTATATACCCGTTCAAGCGTTTACAAGTGTCAGTCATCGAGAAACTGACCAAAAGTTTTGGTAGTATATACTATAGGCTAGCACTGCACTTGGGCTACATGTACATGTACTGTAAGTGATTATAATGTACTATTTTTATATTCTGCTGTGAAAGTGTTGCTGAATGAAATTTAAGTTTACCCCGATATTCTAAGTCCGCTCGACTAAGATGGGTTTTTTCTCGAAAACTGATATCTGAATATGCATGTACATGTACGTCTTCCACTGGTTGGTATTCCCTCTAAATTGACTAATTTTAACTGATTAGATTAGCCCTGGTATGGAAAACTCTAACTGTTATAGCCCGATGAGCGGTTTACTGCCAACAGCGGTGATGATATGATGACCAGCGTTGTGCATGGCATATGATGATCCAGGTAAGAATGCTACCATACATTCCAAACATTCATTAAATATCTTATTAATAGTAACCCAAACTACACAAGAGACTAGTATAACTAAGATTGGGCTCGATTAATGATGTGACACTTTCAGTACTTCATTTACTAGTAGCCTGGTACTGGTGGGCCTGGCTACAGATACTTGTTTGGCGTGTTTGAGGCCTGTGGCACAAGGGCAGCAGAATCAATTAAAATTTCTCTTATTGTAGTGTAGTACATGTACATGAATAGTACCGGTAGTACAGCACACAAAGAGGTATATAGTACCGGCACATATACATGTATTCTCTCTGTTTTCACACATGTTTGTTTTCAATTTAACAACATGAGTCTTTTATGACACATACTAAAGTGAAAGTAGGCCTACATGTATATAATGTGCACCCAGTATACCGTTACATGTACTGATATATTACATTGCAATACAGTCCGAGTACAATGATATAAAAAATTATGCATAGTAGAATAACAACCCTTTGTACAAACAGTCCTGACAATGATATACCGGGATATCATGGTGATAGTTCATACATTTGGAATTACCGAATACCTGAGTTTGTGGATAGACCGCTTCATGCGATGTTTATGTGAATTTTTATTTGTAAGTCGGCATTGCATACGGTAGTCCTATAAACCACACCAGAGAATAGCAATTGTCAGTCAGTGACCAACTTCTTATGTTTATGCAATCGATACAATCCGGTTCTGCTTTTGATGTCCAGTTCGATATTTGTGGTGTGTTCTTGTGCAAAAATATAATTCTAACTAATGCGCCAAAAATCAGGTTTATAAATTTATCCATTCTTGAGCAAGAGCAACTCGTAAAACTTGTATGGTATAACATTCCAAACTGAGTATTTCTGCTATCGAACCATATGATAATAATGTTGAACCGGACATCGAAATCTGAACCGCATTTATGGATTGCAGCACGTGATGTTGAATAAACAGTTATAGAGGATGTACAGTAATGCTCTAATTAATCGACTCCTTAACTACAGCAGAATTATGGGTAACTTTTCAGGATTTAGTCGGAAATATGGGTTGATGCCATTCATCGGAAAGCTCTCGGTGAGAGCTTTCCGATGAATGGCAACAAGCCATATTACGGACTAAATCCTGAAAAGTTACCCATAATTCTGCTGTAGTTAAGGAGTCGATTAATTAGCTCTAGAATTACTGTAACATGGTTTATAATATACAAATGTATACTGTATGGGAAACATCAGAGGTTTACAAAGTAATAAAAACAGTTGATTTGTTCTTTATTCTTGTGGTTATATACACGTACATACATGTATTCTAAAAATAAATGTCCTTTACAACGTGGATCAATGAAATGCGGTTGTTGCATTTAAAATGCATTGAGGGTGCATTGTGTCACGCCACTTTGTAAATGCCTTAATGACAGCATTTAAATTAAATGCGCTGCATTGGGAATAATCGCAGTCGCATTGAAATTACCGATCATTGCGCCGAAAAAGTATACTAGTATGAACACCCAAATAACGATACGATAGTGTATTTTGCAATTTTAGTTATAATTTTGTTTAATTTCAATTCACATCTGAATAATTCTGTGTTATTTTCCCACTCCTGGTGTACATGTATATGTTCGGAATCGGACATTCATGATGTAGTTTTCCATTAAAAATGGAATAAACATAAATAAACACTGTTGACATTAATTGTTTTATAATCAGAATCTGAGAATCATGATTCTCATTTTGATTCTAGTAAAAAGTCTTGATTCCCTGTAGAAAGTCAAACACTAACATTTTGATTATTGCAAAAAATCTGATGGATTTTAAGGCCTGCATCAAGAGATTTGTTTGTGAATAAATCAAGGTAAATGTGTTAAAATATGAACGCATTTACAAATGCGTTGCTCCAAAATTGCAATGTAGATTCGAACATGTGGTCGCTTTTCTAAGAAATTTGTGAGTGGTCTGTACATGTACATACATGTAAGTTACTTGACCAATTACACAAGGAGTCGAGGGACACAATCAATGAGGACGTTTGTACTAACAAATATCCTTTTACGCAAGGAACGAACACAAGGCCACTTTCTTAATTTATATTATGAGCCAACAAGACAGATCGTAAATCGCTGTTATATGACAATATATGTGGCCATCATAATGGTCGACAGGCATGACGCCAACAAAAACCAATCTGTCAGGCCAATATAAAGAAGTCGCGACTTATTGCTGGTGGAACCTATTAAAGTGATATGAAACACTCCGGTAGGGTGATCAAATAGAAATGGAGAACAATCTTGTTCAAAGTAGTTATGTTTACAAATATTATATGTATATTGACAACACATAACGTCATTCTTATATATTAATTAAATGCAGTGACTGTCGACGACGAAATCATTTTCGTTAGTTTATCGCCGATAGATGCGTCCCGAATCGAGTAGTAAATATTTACAATTTAGCGTAGTTCTGACAATGTTTTCTATGGAGCGGTACGGTTGATTTGCTTGAAGTTTCGGTTATGTTAGTAGAATGCTACATCCCTCCAGTTGGCATAGCACATTAATGCTAACTTATCAGTTTCACGCACCCGAATAAGTACACAATATGTCTTTAAAGGCATCGTTCAATTTCGTTAATAACAACTTACATGTAACATTCACCTCCACCTCTTTACTCTTGGGCTCCAAATAAACATGCATGCACCAGCTGCATCCACGTTTATTATTTTTCTTGGGAAATCCCCCCCCCCCCCTGCACAGTGCTTATTTGGGTCTGCACGTTTATTAATATTTTGAAGCTATGAAAATTTAAATCAGCACAAATTCAAGATTTCTATATGATTCAGATGTAAAAATGATCAACACGTCTACATTAGTTACTAACTAAACAAGACATTTTGTCATATGTGTATACTTTACTGTGAAATTGCGTTTCTTCCGTTCTCCATGAACGGATTCTCAAAATGTTTGGTTTTCCAAAAAACAAGGATTCGAACTGTCTGAACTGAACTCCATACATTTGTTTAAATAGATGAATAAATAATGGGAAAGACATACAATCCTAGTTCATAATGAATTTAAGTATATATAAAATATAAATAATAAACAGCGGATTCAACGTGGTCATGGGTTTTGACCGCGTTAAAAAAATCAGCAAACTCTGCATGAACCCCGAAGTTTGCTGATTTTTTCTCGCGGTCAAAACCCCATGACCGCATTGAAACCGCCGTTCATTTCTTATATGAATAACACAATTTAAGATTGGTGAATTATTTCTGTTGGTTAATTTAATAAACGTACAGGACCAAATAACGATCGTACAGGTGGGAATTTTACCTCGATTTTAATAATCGTACATTAGGCACTCAAGAGTACATATTCAAGTATGTGGCAAACCAAAAAAACACCACATGATACATACATGTACCTGTACTACATGTTGACTCGTATACTTGAACCTGCTATACAAATTATTTGGTTAACCACAGTTGATGTTTTGCTCAGAGTTCCCCCTGCACTATTATTTGGGTCTGTACTTTTATTAACTTTCAATGGAATTTCCCCCCCCGCACTATTATTTGGGCCTGCACTTTTATTTGGAGCCTGAGAGTAAGTTGCATTGACATTTATTTTCACGAATTACCATGCTAAAGGCCAAAGAAAAAAGATTGTATGTTTCCGGTAACATAGCGAAAAATTTAGGGTAGGTAGGTAGGGAATTGTTTTTTTTTTTTTTTATTTTGATATTTTTTATCCAGCTGCAGAAATATTGAACTACCTCGACCAAAGTGACATAAAATGCCAACCCGTGCCATGGGGAAAGTATTACTTGATCAACACAGTGGAAATATACATTAAGATTGATAAAAAATCAAACTTACCTCATGCTTACGTATGTTTTTTATTATATCTAATACCACATTTTCATAAATTTGGCTATAAACTTGGTACAAAATTGATGTCACTAACTTTTTATAAGAATTTTACCAATAATACCGCCATTATACCGTACATGTATTGTGACGATTACATCCCATTGTCTGGGGGTAGCCAGTACACCCACCGAGCATGCCTGGTTTTTGGAAACAGTAGCTACATGTATACCCCTAATATATGCAGTGATAACCACTTTACATGTATATATACAGATACACACCCACCATGTCTGTTGATAGTGTTCCATAAGTCCCAAACAAGACATAAAGCAGGCAGGAGATCCACTCTCAGGAAATTAAAATTGCGAAAATTTTGACTTTTTCTCAAAATATCAATAAAAAGTTTAGGGTAGGCGGGTTATTTTTAGGGTCGGTCGATGTACGGAAACATAGTATCTTTTTTCTTTGGCCTAAGGAACATTGCAACTGGTTTGAAGTAACATGACCGCGTTGCGTCAACACTGGAACTGCATTGATGGTAATTTTCAACATGGTCTCACTGAGGTTCTATCAAATATAAATACTAGTATGGTTGAGGGAGACAATTATTTTGAGAATATGTGATCCTGTGTTAACATGAGCCTAAGGCGACACCAATTTTTAAGTCTGGTTTACGAACACCTCCTACAACTTTGTTTCCATTTCATGAAAAAAAAATTAACTTTTTTTGTCCCAAAATATTTTATACGCATACTGATTTTCATGTGCTGTCGCATCCGGTTCTGCTTATGATCATTTACAGATCCATATTTTCATGTATTTCATGACAAGATATGTCTTGTTTGGTTTGAACAGAATTTCATTCAAAAACATTTTTTCACAATTTTTGTAAAATTTATGTAAAATTCCACGATTTACTTGACATAAATTGGGGGGACAATCTTTTTTATTTTTATTTTTTTCCCTCCTGCATCTACTTTGTTTTCTCCCCACATCGTAAACCAGACTTAAAAATTGGTGTCGCTTAAATATCATCTGATGGAGTCAAAATCATTGAACCGTCACTTATGCATGCACATGTTGTCTTGATATTGAGTCTGGCTTTCATCATTTTCATTAGTTTTACTGTTAATATCCACCAAAGGTTGAGGTGTTATGGAACAACTGTATGGCATCGTATACTGTTATCTTCCGAGTAAATATGGAGTCTCTAATTCTTTTATCAGTCACGCATCTACTCATCAAATAGTATAATCCTTAAATATTTGTAGTCCAGGTGATCTCGACTGCACAGTACATGTATAAACATTCATCTGCAGTGTGTTTTAAATTTCTTTGCCGTGTAACAACTGTTGTCCCAAGTTTCAATGCCTTGTCCTCCTGGTATGTAGGGATTACCAATTTACCATTGCCGTACGTGTTTTAATTTGCAATTTTGATGATGACGCTCACTAAGCTTGTTGATAATTTTCTTTGTCGTGTAACAACTGTTGTACCAAGTTTCTACGCCGCGTCCTCCTGGTATTTAGGGATTACCGGTGCCTTTAATAGCGTCAGATGCATCATTGCCAGTTAATGTACATTAGAGTGGAACTGAATTAACAATGTCACATTGACACAGTACTCAGTTAAGACCAGTAAAACAGCAAAAGTAGTATTATTGTACAGCAGGCTTATCACTATCAGTACTTACTACATGTACTGACCCCTTACTATCGTGGATCAATCTGAATCTGAATGGTTACGCTGCAGATCCCAATTATGGTAATTTCGCAGCGGGCGAGAGAGTCTCAGATCTTTTCCTTCAGCGCACTCTTGAAGGAATCCACAGGCTGTTGTTGTAGGATTAAGGATTCCTCCAGCTGATTCCAGTCGCATATAGTTCGAACAAATGTGGAATTAGCGAACTGAGCGGACACGTATGGTATAGCCTCGTAGCACTGACTGTTGTTCCTTTAAATTAGGTGCCGATGAACTTGGCTGGTGACGTAGCCTGTCAGAACTTTGCTCTGCGATCTAAGACGCCTTGTTTCGGGTGTAAAGTATTGATTAGGTGGTATAGCCGGGACCAATCCGCCCACCACCTTACTCATGAATCCCAGCCGATTTATTTTCCGCCGTTTCTGCAATGTTGGTAAATCTAGCTCGTAGAGGATCTTCGTCATATATCCATCTTCTTTGCTCTTATAGTCTCTTTTAATGAAACGGGCTGCTCTACGCTGGATTCTTTCCAGCTTGTCGATGTGATTTTGTTGGTAGGGGTCCCAGATGGTGTCTGCGTAGTCCATGATCTTCAAACTTCTCAATTCTTCTTCTTCTGGACAGGTGCATTATGAGCAGGCCACTGGCACTACATCATGATTGTACCGGTACCACAAATTCAATTTTGAGACAATATTCTGGTTATGGCCAGGTAGCTGAGGTACTGTTCAATACTATAGTTGATCCGTTTCGTTATCGTAGCTTAATTCTTACTGTTCCGGGTATTGAAATATTTTTTGTCACATGAAATTCAGTCTTTTTCGATATTTGCGCACATCCATGGGGAGAAATCGGCGAATCTTATATATAAGTCCACAGTTTATCCGTTTGTAGCCAATACACCATTTCCTTCTGTCAATCCGCGTTGATTCGCGACAAAATTAACTCAAAAAACCACAAGGAATTATCCGCGCTTCATTTTGAAGAACGATAACTAAAAGTTAAGATTGTAATTTGGCGGCAGAAACGAAACGAAACGAATTTTGAAACACAATAATTGTATTCACTAATATTTTCCTGTTGGTATATGGTCTACTATAGTATATGCAATCATTTATTTGAAATAATAAGTATCACATAGAGAATAATTCTTACTGATAATTTATTTTGTATCCCTTTAATATTAAATAATGGCCCTGAAAATTGTCTGTTTGTCAGTTTAATGTTCACTAATTATAGCTAGGCTGTTAGATAAAGTATGATATTGCTTCATTTGTCCGGGGTAGTGTATTGTCATACTGTCATAATAAACTTCAAGTAATAAGGTAACTACTCGTCAATGATGCTTGAATACATAAATGATTAATAAGGTAACAACTACCCGTCAATGATCGACGTCTTAATATAGAAAGGTTTTATATGGTAACTAACTACACGGCAATGATACTTATTATAGATGGTTAATAATTTAACTTCTTGTCAATGATGCTTTAATATAGAAAGGGTTAATAAGGTAACTACCCGTCAATAATGCTTTAGTGTAGAAATGGTTACGAAGGTAACTACATGTCAATGATGCTTTAATAAAGAAAGGGTTAATAAGATAAAGTTCTACACGTCAATGATGCTTAAATATAGAAAGGGCTAATAGGGTAACTACACGTCAATGATGTTTTAATATAGAAAGGGTTAATATGGTAATTACACGCCAATGGTGCTTTAATATAGAAAGGGTTAATATGGTAACTACCGTCCATGATGCTTTAATATAGAACTGGCTACTATGATAACTACATGTCAATGATGCTTTATTGTAGAAAGGGTTAATATTGTAACTAATCACCAATGATACTCATTATAAAAAGGGTTAATAAGGTAACTGCCTGTCAATTATTGCTTCAACGTAGAAAGGGTTAATAAGGTAATTACACGCCAATGGTGCTTTAATATAGAAAGGGTTAATATGGTAACTATCAGTCAATGATGCTTTAATATAGAAAGTGTTATAATATGGTAACTGCACGTCAATGATGCTTTGATACAAAAATGGTTAATAAGGTAATTACCCGTCAATGGCGCTTTAATATAGAAATGGTTTATAATGTAACTACTCACCAATGATACTTAGTATAGAAAGGGTTGTTTAATGTAACTACCTGTCAATTAATGCTTTAATATAGAAAAGGTTAATAAGGTAACACACGCCAATGATACTTAGTATAGAAAGGGTTGGTAAGGTAACTACACGACAATGATACTTTAGTATATAGAGGGTTAATTAGGCAACTACCCGTCAACGATGCTTTAATATAGAAAGGGTTAACATGGTAACTACACGTCAATGATATTTTAATAAAGAAAGGGCTAATAAGGTAACTACATGTCAATGCTGCTTTAATACAGAAATGGTTAATAAGGTAACTTCACGTCAATGATGCTTTAATATAGAAAGGGTTAATACTGTAACTACTGACCAATGATACTTAGTATAGAACGGGTTAATAAGATAACTACCCAGCAATAATGATGCTTTAATATAGAGAGGGTTATAATAAGGTAACTACACGTCAATGATGCTTTAATACATAAATGGTTAATAAGGTAACTATATACGACAATGATACTTTGGTATATACAGAGTTAAGGAGCCAACTACCCGTCAATGATGCTATACTATAGAAAGGGTTAACATTGTAACTACACATCAATGATATTTTAATATAGAAAGGGTTAATAAAGTAACTACGCGTCAATGATGCTTTAATAAAGAAAGGGTTAATAAGGTAACTTCACATCAATGGTGCTTTAATATAGAAAGGGTTAATAATGTAACTACTCACCAATGTTACTTAGTATAGAAAGGGTTAATAAGGTAACTACCTGTCAATTAATGATTTAATATAGAATGGTTAATAAGGTAACTACACGCCAATGGTGCTGTAATATAGAAAGGGTTAATAAGGTGACTTCAATGCAGATTATACAGTTTAACAAAATACCACAGGTGTATATATCCGGGTGAACACTGTAGTAAATACCTGGGCGAAACCCTGGTGTAAATACCTGGGTGTAAATACCTGGTGTAAATACCTGGGTGTAAATCCGTAAAAACCCGGGTAAACTGGGGTTTATACCTAACATATATAGAAAACACCTGGGTAAATATATATAAATCCCTGATTTACCCGGGTGTAACCTGGGTGTGACCTGGGTGGAACCAGGGTAAAACCTATATGTACCGGGGTATACCTAGGTAAACACCAAGATTTACCCAGGTACATTTTTATATGGGTCGGCCCGGACATAAGCAGCGCATGAAGCGAAGATGCGGTGAGGCAGGTGTAGCAGGCGAGACGTGAGCTGAGGTAGGAGTGTGAGCGGCGAAGAAGCCGGAGCAACAGCGGGAGCCAACGCGGCGGGGGGGGGGGCAGAGGCGGCGGGGAAGCACAAGCAGAGGATGGGCGGAAGCGCGGCGATGTATAACCAGCGGGGGAGGCGGCGGCAGCGGTAGCGACGGTAATGAAAAGCAGCGGGTGAAGCAGACAGTGAGATGAGCTCGATGGGATTCGGCTCGAGCAGCAAAAGCTGGAGGGTAGCGGCCCGGGCAGCTAGGGTGCGGGATGAGATGAGCTCGATGGGAGACGGCTCGAGTGGCAGATGCCGGTGGTATGTCGACCCGGGCATAAGCAGCGCATGAGGATGAAGAGGCGGTGAGGTATGAGTAGTGGCTGAAGCGAGAACGGCGGGCGATGGCAGGAGCGGCGGAAAAACCGGATCAGCGGAAGGAGGGAAGCGACAGGGAAGCGGAGACAGCGGCAAGGGAAAAAGGGATGGAGAGGCGTTTGCGGCAATGAGGGATACGCAGCGGATGAGGCGTGAGCGGCGGAGAAGCGGAAGCGGCGGTAATGAGAAGCAGCTCATGGGTGATACAGGAGCAGCGGGTGATACCGGAGTAGCGGGTGATACCAGAGTAGCGGGTGATACCAGAGTAGCGGGTCATACAAGTAGCGGGTGATACAAGCAGCGGGTGATACAAGCAGCGGATGATACAAGCAGCGGATGATACAAGCAGCGGGTGATACAAGCAGCGGGTGATACAAGCAGCGGGTGATACAAGCAGCGGATGATACAAGCAGCGGGTGATACAAGCAGCGGGTGACACAAGAAGCGGGTGATACAAGCAGCGGGTGATACAAGCAGCGGGTGATACAAGCAGCGGGTGATACAAGCAGCGGGTGATACAAGCAGCTGGTGATACAAGCAGCGGATATGCAAGAGCAGCGGATGCAGAGCTCGATGTGAGGCGGCTCGAGCAGCAAAGCTGGTGGTGTGACAACCCAGTCTTCGGATAGCATGGATCGCAGAGCTCGACGTGATGCGGCACGAGCAGCAGATGCCGAATAATGTGGGTCCAGACAGAACCAACGTATGACGCGTTGGCGCCGTGGGTGACCGGAGCAGCGGCTGAAGCCTGAGCGGCGACTCGAAGGTGAAGCAGGTTAAAAACAGAAACAGCGGGGGGGAGGCAAGGGGTGAAGCAAAAACAAAACAAAAACAATGTGGCGACGGGAGTGGTGTGAGCGGTGGGTGGGTTAGAGACAGCGGTTGGGGCCTTGACGGCGGTGACGTATAGGCGGCGGGAGAGGTGGAAGCGGCGACTGAGGCGGACGCGGAGGTGAAGGAGAAACAACAAGCGGCGCAGAAACTGAAGGGTAGCATCCGCGGCGGATGAAGCATCGCTGGGAGGAGAGCGGAAGCGGAGGGGTGGAGGAGGCGGCAGGAGAGAGGCACCAGTCGCGATGGGGTAGCACCAGCGGGTGTGAAGAGCCACGAACCGAGAAGAGACGCGCCGATGCGATGAGTACCACGGGGTAACGAGGGGAGTTATGAACGCCGCGCGTGGCGGCGAGCCACCAGCGACAAGAATGGGACACGCGACCGTGCGCGGCCGCCGGGGGAAGGACGACCGATAGAACCGATGGCCTGGCCACCGTAGGGTGGGAGGGCGGGGAAAATTTTACGTCCTCGCTCTGTGGACAAAAGTTGTAAAGGACGGAAGTGACAATATTTTCTGCGCATGCTCGGAGCGGATAACTCTATTTGGCATGAGTGACCCTAGTTGTCAGTGATGTTGTAGCTCTCGAAAGTCACACCCCGGTATTCTACGCTTATTGGAGCCAACGCGACTTGCCGCTTAATTGAAGACGTTGAGCTTGTATAAGTTGCCACAAGGGTGATTCCTTGTGGCTTCTTATACAAGACCCCAACTGTCTTCTAACAAGTATCCCAACAAGTATCCCAACAAGACCCCAACATTATCTAACACGTATCCGGGCCTAATTCAGGGGACTCCCCCACCCCATATTGAGAGCCCATTGTTTCCTAAGTTTGTTGGGATTGAGAGAGACTCAGTGGTGTTTTTGCGGAGATGGCCACATGTTTAATAATTTAAACGATTACAGAGGTTGAATGAGGGCCTGCCGGTCCGGATGGTCTTCCATGCGACGTGAGGCTCGATGGGATTCGACTCGAGCAGCAAATGCCGGTGGTGTGTCGGCCCAGGCATCTGGGTAGATGGACGTGATGAGCCCGATGGGAGTCGACTCGAGCAGATGTGAATGGTGAATGGCGGTGATATGCTCGATGGGACACGGCTCGAGCGACAGATACTGGTGGTATGTCGGCCCAGCATCCGGTGGAATGAATGTGATGTATGGATGTGGTTCACGGGTTAGATCCGGACCAGCAGGCCCCGCCATATGACGAAGTCACGCCATCGACGAGAAATCGGGGGCCAGGCCAGAGGGGAGAAAGGAGAGGGGCCGGTACACACAGGGCACCCAAGGGAGGCGCGTCCGTGGCGAGGACAACAGTGGAGCAGAACAACGACTTTATGGTGCTGTAGCGAGATGAATAGCGGTGGATGGACGATGGAGATGCTACAGCCAAACGGAAGTGGCTAGGCAAAGTAGAACTGGCCGTCGAACCGGAACCCAAGTTGGTCGAAAGCGGACGGTGGATGGAAGGGGCGCGGTAGGCGGAGAAAATGTCTCCCTTTCCGAGAAGGGCCCCACGACCGAGGTGCTGAACGAAGTGAACCGCGTCATCAAACCGCGAGTAGGAGACCGACGTGAATTCCGGGTAATGAAGTCTATGCGCGTGTAACCAGATGGGTAGGAAATATTGTGGAGAAGGCGGAAATCGCCGGGTGTGGAATTAGGCGCCAAGCCAAGAGGGGAGACCCGGAGCGGAGGCAGGGACGGGACGGGAAGGGACCCGCCACGCGACCCAAAGCTATCGCTTGAGCGAGTGATGCACGGACGACATTGGGGCGACCGAGGCAGACAGGAGGGATCGAGCATTGGATGGGGAGCGGGGTCCAGTGTGTTGTAGGTGGAAACCGGGGGGGGACCAAGCCACAAGAGCGAATGCGCGGCGGGGATACAAGTCGAGCCAAAGCTTAAGCGGGAGGAGTTCGCGCGGCGAGAGAGCCAGACCGAAAGGGCCGAGGGGTAGCGGGCGGTGGCTGGTGGGGGTGGAGTTTAGAAATAGCTGGAGCGTCACACAAGGAGCAAGCATGGCGGAAGCGGTGCGATGGTCGAGAGCGCGCTCAGGCATTGAAATCAAAACAGACTGGCGTACGTCGGTTGCCGGGTTGACGAGGCTGATCTCGAGGAGCAGACGAGGGCGCTGGTGGTACAGTGGGGGAGTGTTGGCGAGAGACACAAGAGCCAGCTATTGTCGATGTTGGCCCATGACAGCGATGGGCGAAGCGCGCGCTTGTTCCGGAGTTGTTCGTCGGAACGCGCCAGCCTAACACCCCGAAATCCCACGCGGCCCAGCGGAACACTTGCATGTACTGTGAAGAGCGAGAACGTTCGCCGACGGGTGGTACTGAAGGTGGAGCGAGCTGAAAGTGAAGAACGTGTCCGCCCACTGATCGATGTCCGCAATCGACGAAGCCGATGCGCGGGATCGGATGCCCAGTTGACCCGACGGAAGCAGACGAAATGTCTGTGCGGCTATGAGCGAACCCCCGGGCGCAGCTAGGGGGACGTATTCGTCGCGAGCAATGCGGTGGCGAATCGTCTGAGGCACATGCGAGCCGAAATCGTCTTGGGCCGAAACTGGCGGGGGCGGGCCCAAGCGCCCGGCCAGCTATGATCGAAATTGACGTCATTAAATAGTTCATTACCTCCAGTGAAAGCTGGCCGGACCCCGCCCCCAGGCAGAGATCGCACGTTTGTCGGTGGCATCCGGGCGGCGGCACGTCGCTGAAGGCTGGTAATGGCATGGAAGGACGACTGCATGAAGAAGGCGCCGACTGACGCGGCGGAGGCGGTACAAGGCGATCGGTTCTAGTGCGGCTGCGATGTGAGCTGTCCGATGAAGGGCACTCGGACACCGAGTGAAGCGGGCTGCCGTCAAAGTCTGAGACGATCCGAAACCCGGCCGCCGGGGGGGTCCCCCGGGGCGGCGACGGCGGTCACCGCGAGGCGCAGTCTGAGGCAGAGCGGCATGTGGGTGCCCGTGACATTACCTAGGAAATGAAAAGAAAGTGAATTGGTTAGCGTACGAAGGTGACAATGGCTGGGAGTGCCAGAGCGGAGCAAGGCGCGTGGAGTGCGGTTGCAGTGGCCAATGGTAGCGGACAGCGGGCGTGATGGCTGGACCAAATGGATGTGACGAAGGTATATAAAGCACCTGATAGATATAACACATACAATGTTGATACAGACAAAGGGACTGGAGGCCAAGTGCTGACTCACTTATCGGTGCCCCCTCTCCCATATGTTATGACACTGAAAATAAATAATAAGTAATGGCAAAGCAACCTGACCACCAAAAACAAGTGGAATAGACATACATACCACCGGACACCCCACCCCCGAGTTAGTCCTAAGGTTGTATAGAGATATAGGTTGATACGTAAAGCCGAGTCGGTGTGGTACCATTGATGGCTAGTACGTCTCGTAATGTGGAAGAGTTAGGCAAAGGAATCCCGAATCGTCTCGCGTAGGGATGACTGTACAGCTAAGAAATTTCTCATATTTGCACAATCAGGTAGTGCGGAACCGTCAAATGCAAGATAATTGAATAAAGAAATATGGGAATGAAGTAATTGATTTAATAGACGAATTCGGGATTGAAATGAGGTGGCGGCCAAAGAATAATGAAAGGCATTTACGATACCGTTCCATTGGGGCAGTTGATTGAATTGGCAATGGGAACGGATAGCAAGTCGCCACATTCACAGAGGAATCGACGGTTAAATATATGGGCAGGCCGCGGACCGACAGAGGAATACTGTGGTGGTACGGGTGTCGTATGCGTAATGGTGTGTACATAACAATGGGGGCACTCGAATCGAAATTGTTGGTTGTATTCCAGTAGAGTCCACAGCGGGCGCGATGGCTACGAGAGAAGTCAAGAGGTAGCCATTTGTCTAACTAACTATTTACTCTTGCTATGTCGGAGAGAATTAATTATCTCAGTGTAAGGACAACTCGGCGATGAGTAGTTACACGTTCTAACGCCGGGTGTACACAGTGTTCAAAGTATGCGAGCACAGAGAGATGGATAAAATGTTGTGGTTGCTGTCGTCGTCGTAATCAACAAAGAAACGAAGAAATGAGACGCCCTTTATTAATAAATGAATGGATTATTTAATTAGCCCGGTGCAGAAATGTTCCATGAATTCCAGGGTGGCGGAGTTTCTATCACTGGGGCCAAAGTTCCATCGCCATAAGCACATTGAGTTAAGAAAATGTCATGCTAGTGGAAGGGGGTAACGCTCATGACAATGTCAAAGAACCGATCCGAATAGTGGACTACTCGTCGATGAGTATTAGCGGGGACCATGAGGCAGATATGAGCACAGTCTAATATGACCTAACTGGGACTAAGTATAAGCCCATGCCACCGCTGAAGTATTGAGAATTAAGCGGAATCCCGAGACTACTCGGCAATGAGTAGGAATGGCGAATGATTGTGTGCCGGCTATCATAAAGTAAACGCTCTTTATAAACGCACATAATTAGTCAGCTAATAACCCATGTAAACGCCCCCCACACTATTAGTTTATCTTGAAGACGAATGTCAAAGCCGGTTACCTCCAAATTCCACCAACAAAACATCGGCGAACTCCGCCGACGAAAAGGGGGCAAGGTGCGATACCGACAAGTACGGGACGGACGACGGGCGGACGGGCGGGCGGGCGTGTCGGGACGGGCGGACAGCCGGGACCCATGCGGACAAACCCCGTAAGTTGTCAAAGCGGCGGGGGACAATCAAAGAAAATGGAAAAACAAACAATTGCTGATGGACGGACGGGTGGACGGACGGAAGGACGGGCGGGCAGACCGAGAACGGAATGCAGGCAACCAGAAGGGGGAGGGGCGTCTAGGAACCGAGGGGGTGTGACGCCCGCGAAAAATGGGCGTTGATGGAAAGGGGAGAAGCAATACACGGCGGACGAGTGTGCAAGACAAACCGGTCAAGCGGCGACCGTCATTGGAAAAAGACCAACAAAAAACAAAACAAACCAAGAGCAACGCGAGGGTGTGGCAAAACACGCCCTTTAGCCATTTCGAAGGTTGCTGAACGCAAATAAGACAATACCTTGAGTGGACAGGTATAACATATAAACATATATAGCTAATGTACAAGGTGTAAGTCGGATGAAATAAAGTAATCACCCGTCAGTGAGAAATACCATATTGGAATATACCTATGGGTGATATCTGTATCAGGGTGAATTGATTCAATCACTCGTTGAAGAGAAAACTATATCATATAGTATATATTTATAGGTGACGATTGTGTTAGGGACAACTCAAATTAATTGATATGATCACCCGTCAAAGAGAAATACCAAGTTATTAGGATATATTTATAGGTGATAGTTGTAATAGGGTTAAATCAAGTAATCACTCGTAAGGAGAGAAAACATATCAACTAAGATATAATAATAGGTGATGATTGCATTAGGGTCTATTGAAATTAAATAATGTAATCACTCGTCAATGAGAGATAACATGTAATTATAATATATTACTAGGTGAAAATTGTATTAGGGGAATTGAAAGTCCCTTAAGTTTAAATAAAGAAAAGGGATAGAATACGCAAATAATCAGTAACTCTAAAACTTAAATCAAGTGAACACTCGTCAATTACTTCATACGTGAAAGTGACAAAAAGTTTAATGTAGGCATCTCAGCTACTGCCAGCAAACAACATTGTATAGACCAGTCACACCATGCGCGAAGTAATGGTGATGGCGAAAGAATGTAAATATGGATACCTATAGATAAACCATTAATAGTGTAATCACTCGTCAAAGAGAAATGTCGAATTAATAAGGATATCATAGGAATGTTGTATTAGGGGTTCCTAAAATAAATCATGTATGTATTACGAATAAGGATGGGAAATGTATATGAACAGCATGAAAATATTAACCAAGTAATCATTGGTGGATTGATTTTAAAGGAAAACGACACAGGAGTTAAATGTAGGCACCTCAGCTAACTACCAACATAAACATGGTATCGATGAGTTATATCAATTAAGCAGGTAAGGATCTAGGCAAAGTCATGTTATAAGGATATCCATAAATGGTTACTGGGAAATCAAGCAATCATTCGTCGGGGAGGACGAACAAATAATTAAACAGAAAGTATCGGTGATAAAATTATAAGGGGATGCAATCGCATCATGTTTGAATTACTAACATGGATGGGAGTTATATATACCAGGATAGAGAAAAGTCAACAAAGGGATCAATAGAAAATGAGTTACCAAGATATGGTGTGGCTAAAGTAAGATGTAGGTAGTATGCGAATACATCCATCTTAATAGAATCTGTAGAAGGCGTGCGTTAAGCCGGAGGAAATTGTGGACATGAGCACCGTAAGCACGGGTGACGACACACATGGATTTAAAGCCATAATAAAGGGAAAAACAGTCAGGTGCACGGGCGTAACCTGACCAGGTGCGATAGTGAGATTATAACTGGTATACCGTATAACAAATGAAGTTAAATCAGTGAACCTTAAATTATCAGGTATTTAAAGTAACATGTAGCGCAAGTAAGAGGTATATATTGGATAAAATAAAGTAATCACTGGTCAATGAGAAATACCATATTGGGGTATATAAGCGGGTAATGACTGTATTAGAGTTCAATCAAGTAATCACTCGTCAATGAGAAAAGTCATATCACCAAGACTATATAAATAGGTGATAATTGCGAGGGCGATAGAAATCAAATATTGTAATCACTCGTCAATGAGAAATAAAAATATTAGAATTATCTCAGGTGGTGATAATATTAGGGAATATCAAGTGCATCATGTCGGAATTACTAACATGGATGGGAAATATATATATAACCAGTATGGATAAAAGTCAATCAAGGGATCAATAGTAAATGAGTTCACAAGGTATGGTGCGGCTTAAGTTAGATGTCGATATTATGCGGACTATGCCGGTATCGGTAGCTGGGAAACACACAGACCAACCTTGGCGCAGGTAAAATAATCCAAACTGGAGTTATCGGTCGGAAACCAAATTGAGTAACAGGCGGTCAAATTCTAATTCGAAAGGGGGGCAAAACGCTGGGAAAAAAATTGGACGGAACCCACAGTCGAACGTGGCCTGTATCTTTAGCGAAGAAAGACGCACACCAACTATGGAGCAGAGCAAATAATCCAAACTGAAGTTATCGGACGGAACCCAAATGGTAACGGACGGATGGACGGACAGACAGACGGACGGATAGACAGACGGACGGACAAAAGACCCGGCCCAGAGTGGGGGACAAATACTAAGTCGAGGTGCAGATAAATTAATCCAAACTGGGACGGACGGACAGACCGACGACATAAAACGACCTATTGCCAAAAAGGCGTAACATGAAAGGCCGTGGCTGTTACCTGATCGGGAAAAACGCAGCGGACGAGGAGCGAGGTGATTACACACACAAAGAGAACGCCGAACAGCAATTAGGACAATGCGGTGGGACAGGTGGACACTCAAAACCAGACCGCGGGGAACCAGGGCGTAAACACGGGATAATTATTGGAGACGACGGATTAGAAGGCGATGGCGGTACTGTGAGACAGCGGGCAAGGAGAAAACAAAGCGGCAATACATGACCTTAAGCTGTAGAGTATTGGAGAGAGTGGCGAGCAGCGATGGAAGCAGATAGAAAATTTTACGTCCTCGCTCTGTGGACAAAAGTTGTAATGGACGGAAGTGACAATATTTTCTGCGCATGCTCGGAGCGGATAACTCTATTTGGCATGAGTGACCCTAGTTGTCAGTGATGTTGTAGCTCTCGAAAGTCACACCCCGGTATTCTACGCTTATTGGAGCCAATGCGACTTGCCGCTTAATTGAAGACGTTGAGCTTGTATAAGTTGCCACACGGGTGATTCCTTGTGGCTTCATATTTTGCAATTGTTTTCACTTTTGTTAGATTTCCATCTGCACATTTCGTTTGGTAACGTATGATTAGATGTTCGGATTTTTGTCAAATGTTCTGACAAATAAAATGGTAAGCGAATTAGATATTTACTGAAACTTGGATAAGGTTTAATGGCGATATAAAATTGTCCTCTGCTGGACCCCGAGATACTAAAATGCCATTGTTGAAAGAAATGATCATTCAGATTATATTCTATATGTTTTCGTTCTGATGGTGACAATGGTAGTTGGCGATCCCACAAGGGAGGTATACCACACCCCTGTATCACACCTCGAACACCATTCAGCCACATAAACTTGTTTGTGAATATATTATCATTACCATCTAATCTAATTCCATAATTAGCTTATATATGATTTTAGCCAAGCGGCTGCCCTCTGGTGATAAAAGTTTACACCAATTGTTCACCATTCTCATTTTGACATGTATACTTATCGGGAAGCGTCCTAATTCCCCGTAGACCATATAATTTGGCGTCGATGTCTTCATGTTTAATATTATCTTACAAAACTTGAGATGAATCTTTTTCAACATTTTCGAAGCCCCATATCTCACTTCCGTAGAGGATGATAGGTAAAACTGTACGATCAAACAATTTAAGTGACAAGTCAATAGACAGATTAAGTTTATATATTTTGTTTAAGAGTCCGTACATAGCCCTTGTTGCAACCGTGCACGTTTTCTTCACTGCTTGACAAAAACGTCCGTTATGAAAAAATAAAACACCAAGGTACTGAAACTCGAGGACCGTGTCCAGAGCGTCCCCATTCAATAAAAAGCACGGCAATGTTTTCTTATTACTCTTACTAAACACCATAACCTTAGTTTTGTTTACGTTTATTCTTAGTCGTCATGAATCAGAGTAATCTGCGAAACAATCAAGAGCTCTCTGCATATTTACCTCATTTTCTGCAAAAATATCAGTATCGTCGGCATAGAATAAACAGTACATTTTAGATAACACTGAATCACATCATGACATTTGTGTGATACAAACGGCAAACCATCGATAACACATTCTTGAAAAAAATCTTCAATGTCGTTTATGAACAAAGAAAATAATATTGGGGAAAGATTAACTCCTTGCCTTACCCCAATGTCACATGCAAAGACATCTGACCGATGGCCATCATTAGCAACACATGACTTTATTTTACTGTACATATTTCTGATAACTTTGAAAAAGTTTCCATTTATACCAGCCTTCAGTAATTTTACCCAAAGTCCATCCCTCCATATCGTATCGAATGCTTTTTGAAAATCGACGAAACAACAGTATAGCCACTTATTGCTCACATTATATATCTCAATCAAACAATGTAAAACAAACACGTTATCAACCGTTGAATGCTTCGTTCTAAAACCAGTTTGACTATTACTTAAGAGGTCAACCCTTTCGGAAAATTTGGCTAATCTACGATTCAAAACAGCAGTGAATACTTTGCCCAAAGAACTGACAAGTGTTATACCTCTGTAAGAATTCGGATCCTTGCTATCGCCTTTATTCTTAAATAAAGGTTTAATTACACCAATAGACCAAGCATCTGGAAAATGACCAGTGCTGAGAATGATATTGAAAAAAGAAGTATAAATCGGAAGCATAATATAAATAGTTTGCTGTATATATGCATTCGATATTGAGTCTAACCCAGGTGCTTTTGATACATTTAATTTACTTACAACTTGAATAATTTCATTATCAACAATAGGTTGGTTTAGTTCACTCATATCTCCTGGGTCAAACAGATCTGCAATGATATTACCGAGGTCGTCGTAGTCACACCCGGTGTACTCATTGTTTTGAAATATTCTAAGAATGATTCGTTATCTGGCATTTCTTGAGAAACCTTTCTAGTCTGTCCCCGGATCATATTATTCGAAATACTCCAGAATTCCCCACCACGGGACGTCAAACTATTTCTCAATGACTGATTACAACTTTCGTACCAATCTTTCCGTTTCTTGTCCATGATAGACCTGTATGCCTTAGTAGCGGAAATCAGATTATGTTTGTCAACATTACTCTTGTATGTTCGATATTGACGCTTTAATTTGCAAACAGTTGATCTCATTTCAACACAGTCCATATCATACCATGGTTCACACTTTTTCTTTTTATTCAATTTCCGCGAAAACGAAGCTGCTTTCTACCGAAAACTTGCTCCGCATGCTTTGTTAGTACGTCTGATATGTTCATACATAATGTATTCACTTGTTCGTACGAAATATCATTACAGTTTTTACCAACGGACACGAATAGTTCAGATAAATCAAATGATCTAACGAGTTCTATATACTCATCCCGCTTATCGTCATTCCATTTACAAATGGATGTTATCTCAGTTCACATGGAGTGTCTTCAAAATACAGTCTGAACAAAAATAAACTATATTTTTAACAAGTTTGTTCACAAGTAGGGTAAAGAAACATTTGTATTGCAATTACACAATTCTTATTGCGTACTGTTATTTGACTTACCTCAATATAGCATATTTATTTTACACAATTAATGAATACAAACAATGAGTTATTGGGGATGGCATAACCTGAAAGGCTGTCTTCCTATTGTCCCCAAAACCGGAGGATATAAAGAAATAAGAACATAGAATGTATAATATATCTGGTCAATGTTTTACACTATTTACACAACAATATGATTATACATGTATTACACCTCAGTGCTCTGTCGGAGATTTTCAGTCCCCTCAGCAGCAGTGAGCAGCCACACATCACAACGTTCTCTGGTAGGCAGGGTCCAAAAAAACATTTTGCGAAATATTTTCCCAAATGAATAGGTTTTTTGCAAAATTATTGTTTTTTAATTGCCAAACGAAATAACTGATAGCATCAGTTTCTGCAACTCTGTGTCTTATATTTCGTCAATAGCTGTTGGAACGACTTTTGATATCGATAGGAAAGCAGTTAGTTATGAATTATTCTCGCCTCTCTAGTGTGGTTTATCATACAATAACTGGACAATATCATTTTATAATGGTTGTGTCATCTGAAGGGCGCACCAACAGAGGATTAGCTATGTGAATAAGTACTAGTAATACCCCAACCCGTCGATACTAATGCTATCAGATTAACTGCATATTGTTAGAGGTGTTAACTTTTCCTAAACCTTATAATACACCACGAATGCAATTATTGTAAGAGTTTCCTGAAATGAATGGTATTGATTCACCAATATTTTTCAACTAAACTGTCTTGAGGAATTAAAACGTGACTTGCCAACACTTTTACCAAATGAAAATATTTTTTTCAAAATGTGAATTAGTTTTGCCACTGTCTAATTTGGCAAGTGGCAGCGGGATCCCTGCTGGTAGGATGCACCCCAACTTTGTATAGCAGAACGTTAGAGCAGTAGTGTCCCTCTCCCTTTCATTTTTCTGTCATGTTCAAGATCCAACTCAAACATTGGACGGAATACTCCTTTCTCTCTCTCTCTCTCTCTCTCTCACTCTCTCTCTCCTCTCTCTCTATCTTCTATCTCTCTCCCCTCTCTCTTTCTCTTTTACGTAAATATGCCAAGTGTGATATTATTCTCCGACGCTTAGTGACTTGTGCTGGTTCTCTCCTGTCCCAATTATGCACGTGGACTTAAAAAGTGCCACCATACACATTTCCTAAAAGCGAGTTCGCTGTGCCGTGAACATGCATTTTATTGTTTGAAGTGTTCTTGTTTGTCATTGTTTTCATCACTACGTGGATGTTTCTCGAAACACTTTCAATAGCTGGAACTTCTGTTGATATTGTGTTCATTTAATTTTCTGGAGTTTTTGTGTTCGATGACGACAGAACACGTGAGATTTGTTGATGTTCTGAATTCAAACAGCTGTTTACAGACTGGATGTTTTTGTGACCGCTAATTTATACAATATGGTTTGCCGTGTTTTAAACGTCATTTAATTTATGGATCATATGCTTTCTTGCACTGTGGTTTGACAAGTGTTTTTCTGACGAGAATCCGGCTGCTTTACACATTCGTCCCATCAATGATCCCAGTTTATTTACTCCAATTGGCTGACGCTTGAACCACATATCACCTGGTTTCGGTAGACCTATTCCGGTGTGGGTTGCAAGATAGAACGGACAAACAGTACCATTGAAATCCTTCGGACGTCGGGTTCTGCGGATATCTCTTGGATTGGCACCGGTCCTGGTCTTAGTCTGACGTTCATTAAATTCCAAATATGGAAGAGAATCACCTGGTTCACACAATGTTATGTCACCCCAGCACATGTCACGATTCCCTCCTGTACCACGCAGACCAAAATGAACCGTGAAGTAACACCAGAGTGTATTTGTGATGGCCATGGGTAGGGACGATCCGAACTGCTCAGTTTCCCACAATGCGTCGATCTCTGCATCAGAAATGGGTTCTGACTTGTGTGGTGCGTTTACCTTGCCATCACGTTTCAACGACGTTTGCTCACATTTGAGAACTTCACGAACCTGTGCAAACTTAACGCTGGTATTGTCTGTCGAAGCTAGAAATAAATTCCCGAACTGATGTAGGCTCATATTCGGACCCATCGGATTTGAGGACACCAATCAGGAATTTGCACAAAGAAGATAGTTCACCATGTGAAATTAAGTGAATTTCCCTGACTATTTTGCCTGTGTTTTCTAGGTAAGTTTTGAACAGATTTAGGTCACCAGTTGTTTTATAATGGGTGTCCTGGTTGCTTTGTTGAACCACGAATTCATTTATGTCACTGACCTCTGCGAACCTTGCATTTGGAAGACTCGAATTTGATGTGGAAGCGATTGCATCATGAGCAGGTGTACGTGTTGACGTCGGCTGCGAGTCAGCTGACACAGATAAACTTTCCGGATCTATTTCAACTTCAATATATATTCCATCCAATTTCACGGTGTAATATACGCCATCTGTGCGATCCGATGACCAATTGTTCCTTGGCCCTCAATTTCAATATGTACATTAGAGTTTGTTGGAAAAATATTTGAAGCCATACTTTTGAAACGTAGCGCACGGAATGTTATCAGACGATAAACCGGAAGTCAAAGGTCAAGTTGGCGCAACGGTAATACATTTGGGTACACCTGGTACTATTTCCTGTTATTACACATACGGTTAAAGATACGGGCGGCGTTGGCGGTTGGTATGCTGTTAACATATTCACCTCCGTAAAAACCCGCCATAAACATAAATAATAGTAAAAATATACATAGACTTTGTTCTTATACCAATAAGAAATATAGCGTAAACAGTATGTTATTGTCAAATGTTTTCCTTTGTTATGTAAACAAAAGCAAAACACGTTAACAGAACCTGCCTTTTGTTTAGATCCGGATATGGTAAACATAAAGAGCGTTATTTGCTACTGTTTTCCTGATATGAAAATAATAAAGAGCGTTTATATCATTTGTGTGTGATTAACCAATATAATTGCGCTGTGTTATGTAAACAGAAGCAAAACTTCTGTAAAACGAGCAGGCTCGTGTGTACGTACACCCTCGTACGTCTTGACGACAATATACTATTTACGCGCTGATTATGTTTGGCATATGAACAAAACTATATATAGTTTAATATTCCTTCTGTTGATGGCGATTTGAACAAATATGAATGTCTGCAACGAACGCCGCCCGTGCCTTTAATGTCAGAATTTATAGAATGGGTTTATTGAATGGAAGAAGGGTAGGATCATGTAATAAAACGTAATTCATGTTAGTACCTCGAAGTTGACATGGACCACGATATATCAGGGTGTTCTTTCAGATTAATATGTATTAGCTTGTCGACAAATATACTGTCATATCAGAAAGAAACCGATGAGATGTACAGACTCTCAACACACGTGTATGCGTTCGAAACATGTATTCTCAATACAGGAATGTGATCCGTTGGATGAATTGGAAATGTGGATGTATAGTAAGATGATGATAATTTCGCATAAAGAACATAGCACGAACGATGAGGTGCTTACGATGGTTGGTTCGATGAACACGAGGGGCGTGCACTGCTTAATAACATCAGGGGGAGAAGGTTGAGTTAATTTGAATATGTGGTACAATTAGCCGGAATGGAGAAAAACATGTTGATGGAAGAATTGATGAGTGCAAGGACAAAAAGGGGAAGGCAAAATAGGGGCTGTGAAAACAATATGTGTATGTTGGACATACCGACTAATAAAGTCGCTGATATAATATAGCCCGGTCACCCAACCGTAAAGTTATTTAACTATTAACATCAGATGGTTGTAACGGTGCCCCCCCCCCCCCGACTGTCACCTGTGGATTTGCATTCACTGCGTAGAATCGATCACCCGTATAATATACCTAAAATGTAATCATTAAACACATAAATACTATATAGTAACAACATTTCAACATAAAATAACATAAATATATCAGATCTATAATCGAACAGGTTCTACAATATATATACACCTACTGTCTGCCTTGGGTATAATAGCGATTTTCCAGATAAAGTGAGCAGCAAGCAGGACCATTGGCTGACGCCATATGCCGATGTCAATAGTCCCGCTTACTGTCAGAAGACACAATAGAGGAAAATTGCACTCGATATTCCACTCCAAGGCAGCCAATGTGTGTTTTATTACGCCCTCTGGGTGTATACTAATGTAGAAATTATTGATACCTATGGGCGCTGGGTGTTTTATTTTTAGATATGGGTTTATTGGGACGCATTAAAAGTTGTAGTGCGACCCCATGTTTTTGGGACGCATTAAAAGTTGTAGTGCGACTCCGAGTCCGGTAAAAGGTGTAATTGTTACGTCAATAATGTTGATTTTTGGTTTCTGATAAGATAGGCCAAAAATAACCTGTAAGTCTTATATTTTGCCCTCTCGTTCTGGCATCGGTGTGTGCTTGTCGCTGTCTCAATGCCAGTTATTATACGCGATGTATCGTGTGTCAGTATTTCAAATTTTGATTTCGGATTTATTATTTTTCACAAACCCGTACTTTTATCAACAAGCACACTGCATACACACATATATAACTTTAGATATTACGAAGAACATAGTTGTTATCTATGTCCACATATTTTACAGTGAGTCCATTTTGGTTGGAATTTATTTGATTTATGCTTAATAATACGATCTTGAGGGCGTTACCATTTCTGACTATGGTTTTCTTGTTATATATGACAAACGTTCCGCCTCGCACTAACCGTGACTTCAGCAGACGGATAAATATTTCACATTCTATAGCCCGGGAGTTCGCAAAATGATGTTATCGAAGACTGTTGCCTGGGCGATAGTTCGCGCCAGAGGCATTGGTCAAAATTACTCTCTCACACGTGACGGCTCTTCGTCCAATCAAACGACAGTATGGCTTTATGCGAACGCAAGCTATATAAATAACATCTATGCTGTTTTCTAATATGATTGTTATTTTTGTCTGTGGTCTTTTCAATCTAGCTCATTGGTCATTGGTGCCGGATTCATCTCGACGCGAAGTTGAGATATAATACCTGGATATCGCGAAACTACCGGAAAACAGTTAATTCCTTTATGCTTAATAAACTTTCCAAATTGGTAATTTAAGCAAAATATGGCCTATCGATCATACAATTATTTCTTCCTTTTTAACATAAATATAACTCGACAGAATAAAACGAAACACCGTTCGGATATTGTACAAGGAACACGCGAAGTCGCCATTCGTCTTCATTACCGTTGACTTGATCTCTGGATCCATAACCATTTAGACACTTTGACGGCACCTTCGGAAGACTTCTATCACCATTATCTTTCACCAAATCGTCAAATTTTATCGTACACTCGAGGTGGTTCTACTGGAAGATGGAACCAGCGCGCTGTGATAACAATGTGTGTGGTGCCTGACTGAAATGGCGCCCAAGATTTCAAAATGTGGATATTTAAAACATAAATGTTTTTTTGACGTGAATTTCATCCTATATAATGTATTTATTTTGGATAAAAAGAGCACATCAGAATCAGCGGGCCAAGTATAATATATAAATATATATGTGCTCGTAGGGTATATAGTGTGCAATATAGACCATATATTTCTACCATAAGTGAAGATCGTGACCGATTTGCAAGCTTGATCTGAGTTGAGGGACATCGCATGCAATATGCCATTCCGACAGATACATTGCCATTTCGATAAGAAATGAAAATTTGTTTACGCGCTTTAATGAACCCACACACTGAGCCAGTGGCTAATTATCTCGGATACATATCTCGGGAAAATATTTAGGCGTATAACGAATTATATGCTTTGATATAAACAAAAGCTTGCCCCCAGAAATGAACTTCATAACGATCTGACGAATACATAAACAACAAAATGAAATCGTCTGGTCGAGTGTTGTTGCACTATATATAACAGCCCATAATATAATGATACATGTCACGTATACAGTCGTCAATATTAGTATCTATTTGCATTGTAGAAAATAATGACATGTTAATATGATTTGAAATGAAATGTCTACACGAACTTTATGAAAATTGACATTAAATCGAGGTAAGGCTTCAATATAAACATTTTTATTCACAACATCCGGGTTTTTTTCCCTATCTGAATAGATGTCTAGTGCCAATCTCCTGTTAACTCAGCCCGTGTGAAATCTTTTAGAGTTTGTAATAATTGACACACTGCAGCCAATGCAAACATTGTTCGAACTTGATCAGTTCGTCTGGAAGAGCATCACATGGGAAACGTATGTTTCTTTCTTCAACATCAACAAACAATGTTGTCTCAGTTTCTACTGTGCTTAGTATAGGTAATTGCTCATTTGTATTCGGAAATTGTTCACATGCTTCATTTTCTGGGGAAGATATGTAACCTTCGTCTTTGTGTTGTGTCGACGTATGCGGCTGGTCAGCTTATGCTTGGTCTGTGTCAGTAATTGTTACATGAGTAACACTTCTCTTATTAACTTGTTGACCAGGGCCGCTTCCACTAGGAAATGACTCTTGAGATTGCATTACCAGAGACCATTTGTTGAACTGCATTTGGGCCATAGACCCTTTCTAATACCTCTTCCAGCCCAGAGCCTTTCATCATTGAAACAATGCTTCCTAAAACGCTCATCGTGACGTGAAACCCAAAGAGTCTACATACTACATACATATATAGACCTCGAAGTGATTATTCCAACCGCCTTGAGATATTAATTTGTTGGCCTGACTCTGGATGAAAACCAATGTCGAATAGATACAGTCTTCATCCGATGGACTCAAATCAATTATCGGCAAAAACAAAACTTCCGATTTCTTGGAAAGACCACTGCCAGAATCCGCTATATATGCTGCATATAACCTGTCCTATTGGGTCTAGGTTTGATCGCGTTTCTGAATAGCCACCCAGAACGCCAGAGCAAATCTGAGTTCATATCGGTGGGCAATGTATGGGGGACTGTAACTGAAGAGGTTTGTATGCAACTGTCGATAGACCCTTCTCTGGACAACTGGCATACTGATAAATAGGTACCCCTTTGTCTTTGACAATTTCGGCAACATTATTACGTCTTTGTCTGATCACTACTTGCGGCTCCTGACGGAGTCGCGAATCGTCTTTTTGGGGTGCACACGGCAATTATTCCCATTCCATGAAATGTCCCATGACCATCTAGAGCGGCAACATTGTGGTCCACATTATCTGCGACCCATTGCACTAAGGAGCCATGGAAATATTCACTTGGAAGACTATCACGATCTTGGCCTGAATTGCAGAATGTCTATACCTCTCAACTTCGTCATATGTGATCGAGAAACATAACCGAGATAGTTCTGTTACAAGTCATTTAGATCCAAACATATGATCAAGTTCAAGGTCAAATATAGTCGGTGCCAGCACTGATTTTGGTCTTGCGGATTGAACTATAGAATGTCCAATACTGATATGCTTCAATTTCGAAGGGATCAGGACTTCCAACAGACATAACATATGTGATGGTATCCAGCTCTTTCCTCGTTCAATGTTGGTTATGTCCTCGCTTGTAAGGTATGAATTAGTTGTGCTCAAATAATCTTAGCTGCTGTCATAATTATTCTCTCGGTTTCTTCTTCAATGTCAGTTCTCTTTTCGGCGTACCACTTCTCGTTGATAATAAAGCTAGCCATGTTTCTGAAGCAAATCACGTTGCTCCAACACTGGACTTCGGCAAAAAATATGTATGACCCATAGTGATCTTGTAGTTTTTCTTTCAACCATCCTTGCGTATAAACTTCCGACCCCTCAGCGAATTATACCAACTTGTCATGAAGTTCAGATATCGTATACAGATCCGCACCAGCTTCCGACTCGATCCATGCACATACCATCTGGAAGAGTTTTTGCCTTGAATTGTCTGTTTTTCTGCCGATCTGTTTCATTTGAGATGGATTCGGGCTTATCTCCTTGTTCAACTTAAAACGGGAGAATCATATGCTATGGTAGACAGCTTCAGCTAAAACCAGATCGGTACAACCATCAAGCCTCTTCTGGACCTCAAAACTTATCGAATCCCCCCTTTCTGCACAACAATCTAATAAACTCTCACGCATTGGGATTGTGGAAAATCGATGCACTTGTGTGCTGTCAGGATGCCTGGGATCAAATGGGCTGGTTTCCCACAAACCAGACAGTCCTCTTTGTAATTGAGATCTGGCAGACTGGACCGGAGCCTCTTTGTAGACGACAGATCAACAGAATCTGAGCGATCACACAAACCTCTCTAGCTGTCTGTGAAATTCCGACGGCAAATGTGATTTACCAACACTTTCCTCTGTGGGTGACGATTTAGATATCGGGTTAGTCCCAGTCTACCCCGTTTCTGGGCGAAATAAATGAGAGTCAGTATGCCTGTCCTAGAAACATTGACTGCCGGGTCATCATCAAAACCAAGTTTACAGTCGATACAGTGACCTTCAGAATTTTGCCACTACTACCCGATGATGCTTTCTCGTCTGTATGGAAACGTAGTAGGGTCATATAACAAAAATACTATCTCCTAATTAGGAGGTACTATCTCCTAATAATATCTCCTAATGAAATGTGGCATGCTAGATTCCAAATAATGCTTCGGCGTTTAAACATCGAATTAAGTACAAAACCACAATCCAGGTTCTTCGAGATCATGTTATCAGTTACATAGACTCCCTTCCATATTGCAAAATTAAATAATCCGAATTATACATGTATTACTTTTATTAGTATAGATCGTGTTTTTGTACTTAACTCAAGGTTTAATATCTCGATTTCAGGATTTCCCTGAACTGTTCCCTGCATGTGAAGTAATATTGGTCTGAATGTCTAAAATAATCGGCCAAATTTCTAATATGTGTGCAATAATATTAAAGTTAACATTATAAATCAAACATCTTAAACAGGTCTGGATGAAACACCAATCAATCTATAACAGCCCAATAACTAAACAACTACCTTGCGATTGATCACAAAGGTTTGCGATTAATCGCAATGGTTTGTGATTTATCGCAGATATATTTTATGCATTGGCACTAATGGGCTTGAACCGTATAAATATAAATCAGAATCTTCAACATGTCTGGGTAAACCACCAATCGATCTATAATAGCACGGTTGGAATAAAATAGACCGATCGGTCTTTCACAGCCAGCATACATGTGGGATAAGGGGTGCAAACCTTTGCGATAAACCACAAACATCTTTACGATAACTCTCAGACTACGTACTGGGTGATTATATTTTGCGATTTATCGCAAAGATGTTTGATATTTGTCGCACATATTTTTTGGCGCTAATGGGATTCTGTAAATATTATAAATCAGACATTTTCCTAACCTGTTGCCTGCTCGTGGAGTAGACTTTGTCTTTGTCCAAATTTCTTAATTTGTGTGTAAACATTATAAATCAGACATATTAAACAAATCTGAGTGAACAACCTATCAATCTATAATTGCCCGGTCAGGCTAGAATAGACCGATCGGTCATTCACAGACAGCATGCATGTGTGATGAGGGGAGCAAATCTTTGCGACAAATCACAAAATTACATTGCGAAATATCACAAACACCTTTGCGATAACTCACAAACCTTTATGATAAATCTCAACCATCTTTACGATAACTCTAAAACTACTTGGTAATTATAGTTTACAATTTATCGCAAACATGTTTGAGATTTATCATAAAGGTTTATGATTTATTGCAGATATATTGTTATGCGTTGGCATTAATGGGCACTGGATGAACCACACATCGATCTACATGTATAATAGCATGGTCGGGCTAAAATAGACTGATCGGTTTTTCACAGCCAACATGCATGTGGGGCACGGGTAGCAAACCAATGCTTAAAACAATATTAAATCTGATTTCTTTTGCAGGACACCATATAATTATTTACCGAGAATATTCAAAATTAAAATAACTTTACGATAAATCACAAAACAACTCAGAAGAAATTACACATACACCTTTACGATAACTCGCAAACCTTTGCGATAACTCTCAATTAACTACTTGGTGACTATACTTTGCGATTTATCGCAAAGATGTTTGAAATTTATCAGAGTAGCCATATCAGCTTAAAATAGACTGATCGTTCTTTCACAGCCAGAATGTATCTGGGATAAGGGGAGTCAATCTAAACTGTGTTTTATTTATCTTTCAACCAATACTTAAAAAAAATAATTCTGATTTCTTTTGCAAGACACCAAATAATTATTTACTGAGAATATTCAAAATAAACATACATGTATACAGATATTCAAACAAATTAACAGATTCAAATTGTCAAGAAATTTAGAGTTCCCTCTCTTACAACAGTGAGCACTGTGCCATGAAGACCGCTCCGTCTATTTTAGCCCGACCAGGCTATTATAGTTAATCTGTGGTTCACTCAGACCTTTCTTTATACCCATAATAAATATCGCGTGAATAGTATGTTATTGTCGTAGTTCCTAAGCTGCATTATGTAAACAAAGCCAAATTATGTTCCAGAACATGTTGTAAAGTATGTAAATAGCGTGCGATAACAATGGGGAGATCATTAACTTTGGTTAATTAAAACTGAGACCATGTTGTTGGCAAAATACCGTTATAGGGCTCACTAGTCCTCGCCACAAGATTTTGGTGTTGAATGGGTCACCGGAATTATTATCACTCTCCCCAAAAAATCGCCATGGTGTTCAGTGTTTTGCTTATCGTACACTTCCGATGTGCTGTATCGGTATATGAACAAATGCTAAGATAACACAAAGAGAGTTTAATGTATTTAATATATGATCAAGTTTGGTACAGCCATAGTGAGTCAATTATTCTCCATTCGCATCTATGCGTCAACCAGTCATTGTCATTGCCTGATCACCAGAGCCATATAATCTAGAATTTCGCGACTATGGTTTCCAGTTATGGAAGAGGTTATTTCCTAGCAAAGCGGAAATGGCCGAATCGTTCAGAATGATAGCCACACATGTTCTGATAAGAACACGATGCAACTGGACATTGGAATGGTCTACATGTAGATGTACATGTATGTGTATAGCTGTGCTCTAATTGACCCCCCTCTTAATGACGTTGACCACCGATTTCACCGCGTTACTCGACCGCGTTGATGCTATTAATCATGATCAATACTACCATGGCCGACCTTTGTTCGTAACTTTTTAAAGTCAGCATTATAACCACAACATAGTGTATATTTCTGGCATGGCTTGACGCTGCATTGATGATGCAGTTGCGAATGTCTGCCAGTGGCCAACTTCGAATGTTGATTAAACCGTAAACAAATTATTAATGGAAATATTGTTTTGTGTATAGTTGACACGGTGCATGGCGCTCACAAAAAGCTGCACTTGGTGTAAAGTGGCCATGTGAAAAATTAACAGTGGTCGCGAAATATTATTACTAATACCGTAGTAAGATTACCCGCGGTTGTCACATGTCAACCGCTTGACCGTGGTTGAACGGCAGTATGGTATAACCGGTGTCATTAACGCCCTACAACCTTGTTAAAGGGAACGATTAATTCGAGCATAGCTGTAGTACGTTACAGTGAACAAAGTCAACTTCTAATAAAAGCTTGTGACGGATTCAGTGATAATGTGTGTCCTAGAATTGGATCCGTGTCTCCGAGATTATCCGTCATTCCATACATATATCACATCAATATCACAGCGTCACCGTCGTTTCGATCAAAAGAATAGCAGACTCCATAAAAATATCAATGGTGGTGATACCACTTGACTGTGGTTGAATGGCGGTACAACCGTGGTCATTAATGGCTTACAAACAGTCCATACATACATCACAACACTATAAATCAGTAGGAATATCAGTTCGTCGTAGACTCCGTAGAAACATTCAAAACAATGTTCAGCAGACTCCGAAACTGGTAGACATGGCCACACATATGTTTCGATGAAATATGATGTATCATGAGACGTGTGACTGATCTGTCATTCTGTTACCATACGTCAGTTTGCGATAATCATTCCAAAGAAGACAATATCGACACACCAATTCTGACTAAACTTTCTCAGCTTCTACGTTGTTGTTGTTGTTGTTGTTGATATTGTCATGAACTAATCACTAGCGGTTGACATCAAATCTTTGGGGAATTATCCTCGTGTCAGTACCAAGGCGTGTAATACCAACAGCATTGGCTTGGACAGCTGTTGGAATGTTGTGAACAGTGACAGTCGAATTAACAACTCGAAAATATCAATGTAGTTTAACAGTTTCTCCTATTCACATTCAGACCCAAATCAAACAGTGTTGATATTTTTTCAGAACAGCTACATGTACAGTACACGCAGTAACCTATTTGATCCAATTTCGCCAAATTAAATTCATTTTTCATTTCAATTTTCACCCCTTCGTTGTAACTTAGCAACGGTACATGAAAATTTATTCATTTTAGGCCACACTAAAACTTCAAAAGTGTACCTGTGAGTCGAGACCGAATTCGCCTTTAAATAAAAGATGCAAGCGGGTGTTGCGTCGTGTTCCCCCGTTGTTATAAGGTACTTTTAAACGAAAGATCTATGACAGCGAGTCGATGAGCGGCCATTTTTTCACTTCAATCTGATCATTTGCACACGACACTCGTTATCGACACACGTTACGGTCTCATCCAATCAGCATGGAGCCAACGATTAGGTTCTATGTGGAACCTACCATAGAGGTTCTACAGCGTTAAACAGGTTCTAAAGGCATATATTACCAAATTGTAAGGTACTACATGAGCTATAGGTTCTATGGGGTACCTAAATCAATTGCTTTATTTAAGAGTGTATATAAACTATTCGAGGTTATACTGCACAATGTTGAACAAACATACGACGTGTGTGTTTTATGTCCGTAGGCCACTCCACTGAAACCGGATTTGAAGGTACAAAAGATGAAGATACTGTGCATCACTAAGGTACGCGCCACTGATAATATTTAATTAATTCATGTGCGGTATCCTGGATGGAAACAGCCAATAGATGAATGGCGTATCACTCACGATTTTACTATATAAATACAAACTTGAAATATATTGACAAACCACTATACTGTGTTGTAGTGACCCAACAGTACAGTAAAGAGACAAAAATGACGCCACCTCTGGCTACTGCGAACACCAAGGAAATGGTGAGTAAATAGTTATAGAGCTAGCGACATCTGCCTGTCAGGCAGTATTTATAAGTTGTCAGTTGTTAATTTGTTTCAGTTGGCAGAAACTATTGTCACAATCTACATGTACGTGTTCTCATAATAGAGAGATTCCACGTCTAGCGATTGTGCGTGTTCGGGTGATTGTAACTGTAACGTCACGTGTCACGCGAATCTACACGCTTGTTGTCTATATGCGACTGACTTGTGCGGGGACTTTCTCTACTCTTTGTTTTTGTAACATTTTATTCTAACTCTGTGATGCTGCAAAAAGATGGCTTATTGATTAAAACCTCATTTAATAGTTCGATATGACCATTGCATCTGGAAGTTAGTTGAATCTGTAGGTAAATATTATACTCTTGGAATCCACATAGCTTACGCCAAACTTTGACTATAAAATTGAAAGATCTCTGTTATAGTCTGAAGTTTCGAAATAATCTTGTTTCAGGCATGCATGGCATTGGCCATTACTGTGATTAGTTTACTAGAACATGCGTGGGTTGTGTGATATCCGCCAAAGTACCTCCCGCCAGGTACCACGTTCGCTTTACTGACAATCCACATATATACATGTAAAAACAACGCCTAATTGTTCGGTGGAATTTATGTTACATTGATTATAGCAAATTATAATAAACAAAACTTATATTTTATAGCCTGAATTTTCGACAGTTGCTGTTTCGATGCGTGACAATTTTGCTTAGAATTGGGGAGTTTGTTGGTCTTATTGACAAAAAGCTTGTAAGTTAATTGCTAGGTAACATCAAGGAAAGTTACTACTAATATCGAATCATATGGCATGGACAATCACGTGCTGGACCAATGAAGATGCATAACTCTAAAATAAAGTGGCTTTTTTGTGTCAGATATTTGACAAACCGGCAAAAACAATTTCAACAAAATGTTGATAAATAACAGGTTTTGGACAATTTTATACTATAGTTGACTGTGGTTAGAATTATTTTTGGGCAATTAATCGATTCTTATAACTGAAGCGGCATTTCAAAAAATGTGTTGTTGTTAGAGTCTGGTTATATGGGGACCATCGAATCGGATTAAGTACAGAGCGTTTTCATGTCAATAATCTAACAATTTTAGACGTTTCATCGTCTACATGTATTAGACATTTACACAGTTACTAGGAGTACACATTCACAATCACTATGCACTCGCTATAGAAGCGAAATCTCTCTAATAATGTGTTCCTACAGTAATGCCCTTAATAATCTACTGCTTAACCACAGCAGAATTATGGGTAACTGTACCGAACAGACACATTGTAACTGCAGATGTGGTGCGGAGTTTGACGATCTGCCCTTAAATGTAATCATACATTGTCCTATGATTCTGGAACTTAGAAATGACATATGGTATGAAATACTAAATCTCTTCGGTATTCCGTGCTCACTTAAAATGGATAGCTACAATCCGCGTACACAACTGGAAGTATTTTTAACTGCACGTCCGCCGGATTTGTTCGACGAAATTGAAGAGCCGACCTGTTCACAAACTTAATGGTAAATAGCACATTTTGCTTATGGAAAGCCTATCGTAGAATCGTAACAAACACCAATGGTTTCAGTAACCGTACCATAATGAATGATGCTTAACTAAAATATATGTCTACTTGACTGTATGATTATCTATGATGTCATATATATATATATAGTTATGTCTGTCCGTCCCATCTACGTTCCTTGACGCCCGTGTAACTTTGTATATCTGGTGAGTGGTAGCTGTGTGCACGTAAGAACGTACATTTATGTTTGTTTTGTTCATGTATGCTGACATGTGTAGGTGTGTAAGGGGTGTCTGCGGTGTTGCTTGTATTAAAATATGCATTACATACATATATATATTTATCATATGACTCAATCATTATTTACGTTGGAAAGTATGTCATAAATCAATTTCATATGAACTACTAGTTCATATCACCTTCCGATAATTTGATTGGTTTGTTGACAAAAAGTGTGTTCTGATTGGCTGAATGGCAGCATGAGCCGAGCCGCATCTCTAACTAAATGTAGGTCAAATTCGTGCGCGTCAATCAACGCGATGCCGAAATTCTCGCAATTATAATCATGAAATATATAGTTTTTGACATTGTTATACGATAAATAGAATATGTAATTCGTATTTATCTAATAAACATATGATATAATGTCACAAACTGAGAACAGAATAGCGCACTATATCTTCGCGTGCATATTATTTCTGCTAGTTCACCAGGTGTAATTGGGCTTCCGGTGCAATGAAGTGACGTCACATTAACCTTTTGCTGCCGATGTCATATAGCTATTTAGTGATTTGTGTGCGTTTTGGACATCATAATCAATTTATAGGTGTCATATGATAAATAGAATATGTAATTCGTGTTTCTCTCATATGCTATTTATGAAACTCGTCACGAATTTTCAGTTCCGGAGGCACGAGAAAACTGAAAATTCTTAGACTCGTTTCATAAATATCATATGAGAGAAACACTCATTTCAAGGGGTCGATTATTTAGGGCATTACCGTACAATCATGTCAGCCCAGTTACCAGCTTAAATTTTGACGAGTATAATATAGCGCTAGAAATCACAAGAGTTATGAACTCATTATCCTATTTGATCAACGGACGGAATATTAAAATATATATAGTTTTGTTCATATGCCAAACATAATCAGCGCGTAAATAGTATAGTATCGTCAAGACGTACGATGGTGTACGTAAACAAGAACCTTCTCGTGTTACAGAAGTTTTGCTTCTGTTTACATAACACAGCGCAATTCTATTGGTTAATCACACACACATTATATAAACGCTCTTTATTAGTTCCATATCAGGAAAACAGTAACAAATAGCGTTCTTTATGTTTATCATATCATGATCTAAACAAAAGCCAGGTTCTGTAACGTTTTTTGCCTTTGTTTACATAACAAAGGAAAAACATTTGACAATAACATACTGTTTATGCCATATTTCTTTTGGTAATTTATCAGAACAAAGACTGTCTATATTTTACTATTCTTTCTGTTTATGGCGGTTTTTTGACGGAGCTGAATACTTTAACAGCATGCCCACCGCCAACGCCGCCCGTAACTTTAAACAGACACGTATATAGTTAAACGCTCTTTATGATACTTGTCAGTTTCCAAGTATATATGTAGATTAGACGAACTTTATTACAATTATAACCGTACAGCAGATTGAGCATTACCTATAGCGTAAGTGGTGTCTGATTGTTTGTTGCAGAATATAGACAACTCAAAACCCCGTGACGGGGACGGACATTACGCTCTCTGTTATTTAACCCCGGTCCGGTTCGGAGGATCGAAATACGCCTGACTGTATATACCACAGGACTTGAATAAGTTATAGAAAAATAACGAGCGTTCCTTGTTAATCTATATCTGATATGGTAACAATAAAGAGCGATACTTGTTAATCTATAAACGATATGGTAACAATAAAGAGCGTAACTTGTTAATATATAACCGATATGGTAACAATAAAGAGCGTTACTTGTTAATCTATAAACGATATGGTAACAATAAAGAGCGTAACTTGTTAATCTATAAACGATATGGTAACAATAAAGAGCGTAACTTGTTAATCTATAAACGATATGGTAACAATAAAGAGCGTAACTTGTTAATATATAACCGATATGGTAACAATAAAGAGCGTTACTTGTTAATCTATAAACGATATGGTAACAATAAAGAGCGTAACTTGTTAATCTATAAACGATATGGTAACAATAAAGAGCGTAACTTGTTAATCTATAAACGATATGGTAACTATAAAGAATGTTACTTGTCAATCTATAACCGATACGGTAACAATAAAAGAGCGTTACTTGTTCATATATATCGGATATGATAACAATAAAGAGCGTTCCTTGTTAATCTATAACCGATATGGTAACAATAAAGAGCGATACTTGTTAATATATAACCGATATGGTAACAATAAAGAGCGTTACTTGTTAATCTATAAACGATATGGTAACAATAAAGAGCGTAACTTGTTAATCTATAAACGATATGGTAACAATAAAGAGCGTAACTTGTTAATCTATAAACGATATGGTAACAATAAAGAGCGTAACTTGTTAATCTATAAACGATATGGTAACTATAAAGAATGTTACTTGTCAATCTATAACCGATACGGTAACAATAAAAGAGCGTTACTTGTTCATATATATCGGATATGGTAACAATAAATAGTGTTACTTGTTAATCTATAACCGATATGATAACTATAAAGAATGTTACTTGTTAATCTACAACCGATATGGTAACAATATAGAGCGTTACTTGTTAACCTATAACCGATATGCCAGGATATGGTAACAATATAGAGCGTTGTTCGTTATCTATAAATGTTACGATAACAAAAAATATTGTCACTTGTTAATCTATAACCGATATGGTAACAATAAAAGAGCGTTACTTGTTCATATATATCGGATATGATAACAATAAAAAGCGTTCCTTGTTAATCTATAACCGATATGGTAACAATAAAGAGCGATACTTGTTAATCTATAACCGACATGGTAACAATAAATAGTGTTACTTGTTAATCTATGACCGATATGATAACTATAAAGAATGTTACTTGTTAATCTACAACCGATATGGTAACAATATAGAGCATTACTTGTTAACCTATAACCGATATGCCAGGATATGGTAACAATACAGAGCGTTGTTCGTTATCTATAAATGTTACGATAACAAAAAATATTGTCACTTGTTAATCTATAACCGATATGGTAACTATAAAGAATGTTACTTGTCAATCTATAACCGATATGGTAACAATAAAAGAGCGTTACTTGTTCACATATATCTGATATGATAACAATAAAGATCGTTCCTTGTTAATCTATAACCGATATGGTAACAATAAAGAGTATTACTTGTTAATATGTAATTTGACTTTGACAATCTTATAGACCCTGAAGAAAATTAGTGCTGCCAAAATTAATTACGTAGATATTTGAAGGTTAAAATGGGTCATGTGTGTTTATATGGCCCGACTGACGTTCTATTTTATATTTACCTTGGCGTATTCACCGGGTATCCATGACAATTCAAAGCTCATATGTATTTTGATAAATACTATGGCCTATATTGCTAGTTATATCAACGCCTTGATAACTTATGTAATAGTATGTAAACCACACAATGGAGCTATCAAAATCGGATACGTCCTATGATCAACGATAAGCGCTCGGGTCACAGTGAAGGCTAGAGTGTTACAAAATACTCAATTCTCGGTTAAATTGTTCGAAAATTGACGATAACCATTAGAACTCCGGCTGGTACATGTTTACTGATGGAGATTATACACAGTCGATTCCGAATACAGACACCCAATCGAAAAATCACCGCATTGTATATACTACTGTACTCTTGCCATATATAATAATCGACCCAAATAATAAGTTTTGTTCATGTCACAAAACACTCATTAATGAAACTTGTCACATAAGGTTCAGAATACATATCATATGTTGCCCGTACCAGTGCATGTGTATATATATGCATCAAAGAAGTGTCAAGAGCGTATTCTCTCACTTTGTGACCAACCCGGTTTGATGACCAAACAGTCACCCGTTCTCTGTTTTAAAAATAAAATTTCCCCATCTGCAGTAATGTTAAGAACACACTGATACAATGCATGTATTCTTTACAAAATTTAAGGCAGGTGATCCGCCACTCCCAACCCACACCGTCATTATGTGCTGTATACCTACATGTGCAAGTATATAGTAGTGCATATATACTACCATGCCGTAAAGCAGGTGCGTATATAATGGTGGCACATAAGAGTAGTGCATGTTTGGATGGGGAGGGGGAGTGGAGAGCAGTACAAGCCCCAGTGACCGAAACGGTAACCCGAAATAAAATGTTTACGTCACAAAGATGAATACTTGTTTTGTGATAATTAGCATGTTATGTTCAATTATACTCAGCTTTTCATTATATCGGTAGGTCTCGTCTATCCAACGAAGAACATCATGCAATGATACAGGAAATATGTATATCTTTCAATAGTCATACCACTTAAGGCATCATGCAGGTGAATTTATTCATACCACTTAAGGCATCATGCAGGTGAATTAAAATGAGCTGATATTGGCATCGTATGGCTAATCGAAGGTCAAAAACAACAATGCACACATGTGAGAACTGATGGAATTAGTTTTTTTCAGTTATTTTTTTCCTCGTAAAAAGAGGGACCCATGCCCCACGATACATGTTATAAAAAAATTAATTTGGTAAATATTGAAACTAAGAGCCCCTTCTCTTGAATAATTCTCTATTTTGGTCCGCAAGCCTGAACATTAACAATTATTTTTGTAGTGATAATTTATCTTAAAATATAGATTTGGAAAAAAACATTACATGACCATTTGTGTATACGATAAACATAAAGAGCTTCATGTAACTGCTGTGTATAACGTTAACCGCAGCTGATAATTTGTTATACTTCAGTATGATTTTTTTGGGCGACAAACTAACATAAGTATAAGTATTTCAGGTACATGTAGTTATCGGCTTATTTTGACATCACCATGTTTAATATTAATCCCGAATGTTATGCACGTGTTGTGTACGTTTTTATCTATTATACATTTCTGGTTTTAAATTGCGGTCAAGTGGACATTATCGTCTTTTTATCACAATGCAACGCCACTATATGACATCGATTAGATTTTCGACGAGCATAATTAGAACAAGAAAAAGATGCATGCATCAGATCACCCATGTGTTTTACAAGATTTAATCACGTATATTTGGAAAATATTATAAATAGATGGAAATCATGTTCCTCCAGGCACACTATTGAAATTTTGACAAGTTATGGGTTCATAGCGGCACTTCTGCATGGCCGCGGCTCTCGTCCGTGGAGTTTTATGTGAACCCATCCCAATGTTGTGGCCACTAAAACGCCCCATGGACGGTCCGGGTTGGTTCGCTTCATTCGCGGCGATGTCGGTATTTAAGGTGTGAATTGCCTGCCATGCATGGATTTGCTATATGGGCAATTCATACGTGTTTCCTTGCGAATGTAGTTGGCGGTAGTTCAACTACATACAGTACACTCATAGTGTGGTATAAGGAAAACACTCAACACGGTGGGAACCACACTAAGCCCACTGTGAATCACCGGCATTCACGGTGATTTTTCCACGGTGATCCACGGTGAACTCGAGTGGATCGGATTAAGTTGAATAAACAAACGTCCGGGTGACTTGTCGGTGATCACTGGGAATCACTGGGAATCACTGGGAATCACCGCGAATCACCGCGAATCACAGAGAATCGCCTCAAAACGCCAACAGCTATATTGTATCACGTCATGCATAGCCGAAACCCTTTACTGTAGTTTATTCTAAAGCATACAATCAGTGGGCCATGCATTGTATGTTGTTGTACATTATATTTATATTATGGTTGATATTTTCAAAAATTCCAGAATGATTAACTATCTACATGTACATGTATAGGTAAAATAAATAAACAATTTGTTATTGTATTGATTGATTTCTACCGCCCCATGATCACTAATTTCAAATTTTAAGCGCAAATTTCGTATTATTTACACACATATATATATATATATATGTGTGTATAATATAATGATCCAAGTCCATTAAACAATTAAAGTTGTTTTAATTTATTTTTAATAATGCTATCTTGTTTAGCAAAATGTTTAAAAGATCGAAATGTGCGCGAAACGCAAATATGGATAACATTCCCTAGCTCTCTCATTTGTTCAGGCCCCTACATCAATGCATGCATAAACGTTCCGAGTGAAGACTGATTCAGCTAGCGTATATGTTTTTTTTATTTATTGGGGTTTTGGATTTAACCCTGGATGATTTGGAAGGGGCGGAACTACTCCCCTACAACCCACGTTTGAATTTTAATGATTATCATGCTATGGGTGTATAATAACATGTAGTGGATGAAATGGGTGTATAGTGTAAATACATGTGTATATACTAGCTAAAATAATAAAACAAAATGTAGGTGACCACTAGGATTCACATATACATAGTTATGTTTATATATAGCGTGCGACTGTGTCCGTGTTATTTCAGACAATGGTAGTATAATGGGAGTCAGTTAGCTCTTACATAACTTTGACAGTTCAGCCAAGTCTGTAAGAGGTGTCAAAATTAATTGTCCCCGTTGCAGCGCCGCGCATAGGGTGCGAGTTTCAATCATAACCATATGAGCTACATTTACATGTAGTGTTACTTTGCCATTCAGAATGAAGTAAGGCGCACAGTACACACACCGCATGGCTATTGTTCCGGTGTTAGCGGCCACAAATAAAATGTACGCCGGTACTGTCGCATGCAATCAGACTCAGGTGTTTCCTCTAGTTCGTATGACACGTGCTCTTTATATTTACCATATACATATAAGTACCATTGCTATTAGTCACGTTGGAACAATAAAGAGCGTTCACTGTTAGTCTATTCATATAAATGGTAAAAATAAACTTTCTCTTCAGTACGAATGAAAACACATTTAAAAAATGCTGTATGTGTATATGCTATATTTATTTATCCCGAATAAATTAAACCTCCGGGATTGTGATCTATATTAAGTTACCGTATTATCTTTCCTAATTCCGACTACGTACCGTTATGTGGCAGTTCATATGAAATGATTGAATGCTTTATTGCGAAGACACAAATTAATGGGCAACGTACGTTTGATGTTGGGGAATACTGAGGTCTATCCAGAGTAAAATATAGTTAATTCATATTTTAAAACTAATTTATGCGTGTATAAGCCTCTGCTGACTCGAACGCGATGATTACATATCCAATATTTAAATAATAAAATGCCCTTTATCATGACTCAATAATTGCATTTGCCATACTATCGTGTCTACAATATGGTTAGTTGAGGTATATATATCGTTATTGGTTAAAAACATGTTAACCAATTTAACATCGGATTTACCCTGCAACGTATCATTTGGATACCACGAAATCAGTCCGTCGCGATTCGGAATTTAAATCCTTCAGATATATAGCTTTTATTATATCATGAAAATCAGATAGGAATTAAAAAAACACAGTTGCGATCCGCAATGCGCAATATTACATAACAACGGTCAAATTCAGTTAGCTGAATATCCGAGCATCCTGTAGTTTTCTCGTGTGCTCTCTTTGTGTATACATAATGACGTAATGATGGTGAACGAGTAATCCGAAACCACACAACTTCCACATTTGACACAGGCATGCGATATGTAAATGTGCATACATACAGATAAAAAGTTAAAACAAAGCTTATACAACAAGTACATGTATATAGTTGCATATTTACGCACACGAATGACTTTAATTGATACCGAAAATCTATGTACATGCACATGTATCCCTGGAAAATTGGATGCAATAAAGATCTTTAAACCAAAATTGGAATGGTACCAACCTGGTGGGTGATATAACGGTGTTAGTTTTACTAAAGTTTGAAAATGATACTATTATTACAATGATATATTGATAAATACGCGATATATTTAGTTGCACCTGCTCTGAACAAAACATTTATTTGATAATGTCAGAGATATTTACGAGCTGTCCTCAGTTTTCGCTGATAAGTGAAATAAACGCTCCTTATTTGTACTATGTAATGACTAGAATACTGGGAATTATCTGTATGCCGAAGAACGTTCGGGACCCAAACGTTCTTCGATCACAATAATTAATACAACAAGAAAGAGGCCGTTCATGTATATCATTTTTAGCGTACTTATCGGCATATGCTGATCCATGATCCGCGATGTATCAAAATCGATCATAATTTGGACATTCAAACCAACAAGTGCCTTTAAATTGATCAAGAAGTTGAAACTGAAAACATTATATATTTTTTTTCTCTCAAATCAACATGTCAAAAAGTTTAAAAGATAAAAATGTGCGCGAAGCACACAAACGGACCACAGTATAATAAAGCGTTCCCTACAGCTAATTAAAATTTTACATTACCATGTTGTCCTTTTCAATTTTTTTTAAATGAAAACAAATAAAAGTAAATGGTGGAAAATGCAATGCTTTGAAGGTTGCGAATATAATGGTTTCGCAGTGATTGTCGGCAATCCACCGTGTTTCACGGTGATTCGCGGTGTTTTGTAGTGAGGTGGGAATACACTGCCATCACCTTGTTGATTAGACAAAAGCGCATCGCTAATACTCTCCACTAAGGCCCACGGTGTTGAGTGGGCCACCGTGAATCACTCTCCCAAAAATATCCCCACCGTGTTGAGTGTTTTCCTTACAGCACACGATGAGTGTACTGTACATGTATATGTTTGGAGTTATTAGCGGTACGACGGCGACATGTGTGTCCCGTCTGCAAGTCCTGTCATTGCAGACACCATATTAAAATCCTGGCAAATTATGTGTTAATATCGGCTGTCTCTAAATTCCCGTCTATACACCATGGGGCCTGTCTAGGCTGATCCGAATCCGAGCTGCTTCGGACAGGTCCAGGCGGTTTTAATTACCACCGGTAATTGGCACCCTGTCAATATATTTGGGCTGGTATTATTAACAACGAAAAGCAATGGTAATTTCGGGCTAACATCTACTCGTGTTGGTAAACCGCGAGACCCAGGTGAAATATATTAACACAGTGTAAACGGACAGTTTATATTAATATCACCCTTTGTGCGAAATAAAGACATGATAAACCACTAGTATAATTGCAATTTGATTATAAAATACAGTCGGAATGAACCCAGACGACAAAATTAATGTTAATAAAATGTTCACGTTGAAAAACTACGCCGCGTGCGTTTAATTCATAATAGTTCAACAGTTTGGGTTCACTCAGTCTGAACATTATACAACACGACTGAAATCTATTATCCACGAATGACAGAAAATTTGACGGAATGGCACGAAGCAGAAAACGAATACCTTCATTTGTAACACTTCTGTCTACGTTTATACTGTTTCACTGTTACCCATGTTGTTTTTTATGAAAACAATTTAGTTTCAAAAGTTTTCCCGTTATACTTTTAGCAGGAGGAAAACACACACGCATCCGTTGATTTGGTAATGGAGCCTGCTGCGAGACGGATGAAGAAATCACATAAATTAATAGCGGCAGCCATCATTATAGCAGCAGTGATTGTTGTGGCTGGCGCATTGTCAGGGATAGCACTATACCGCCACATGTGGAAACGAGAGGTGAGATTGTAAAAGAGGTGCACATAACAGTCAGGGACGTGGTTATAGGGTGTTTGTTTGGGTGTTGACCTTAGAATTTCCAACTGCACCACATTTGAGAATAAAAATCCGGAACTGTTGAAAAGTTCATTTGCACACTCCCCTTTTGGGTTGGAATTTTTTCTGAAACCTCAAACCTTTCAACTGGTTGTAAACTGAGTGCCTAGCCCCTATTTTAGTGAGTTTCCAACTGATGGCCTTTTACGTATAAAATGTTGATTGAAAGTTGTTAAATATTCGAGTATTGGTCTAAAACAAAACGACATATTTTACACGAAATGTTGGTCCATGCCAACTTTGATCGATATTTACGACAAGAACCACTCGGGTTCTGTCAATTACCATGTACATATACATGTATATCACAGGCAATCAGTTGTTTTTCCCCCGAATTTCATTATTATTAGAAGAGTTAAAAGAATCGTTTTTGGCAAATCAAAAACCCTTCTTTGAATCTACTAAACCAGCACTGTCCTTTCCAATGCATGTTTTCTTCAAAACTTAAAAACTAACTACTGTATAATCGAAGAACAATATAATAGCACGAACCCAACCTGAGACATTCCGAATGCAGGTTTTAAACGAGTGATTTTCTCCAGAAAATGTCTTGATCCCATAAACCGACGACAGTAATTTCTGGACATAAGTCAAATGTTCATGGCAAGCAATATTAGAACTTTGGACACAGTTTGAGCATATAGGCCATATTTGTCACATTTCAACCGTGTGAAATTCGCTTTTGTTGCATTCCGGTCCGATTTTGTATTATAATTACGATATATGACTAGTGTATATCATTATGTTTCTAAATATCCGTTACATATAATTGTCATGTGTTTATTTGGATGAGAGAATAAAGCATATCACTGGTTCTTTTGACCACAATTATATGTTGATAATAACTATATGCCACGCTAAATTTCACATACAGACTTATATTCGAGTCACATCATTTAGAAAAGTTAGGACATCAGCGTGGAGCGATAAAGTGCGTTCGTTTATAGTATACTTGATATGGCAATATAATGAGCGTTTGTCTCACTTTATGTGCGAACTTATGTATCGACCTATCTCATCTATCTGTCCTAATTACATGTACGTAGACTGTCTACTATCATGATTACCTCAGAACTGACACATGCTAATAGATTATTAGCACTAGCTAACCGTACACTGTTAGAAAAAAGACCGTCGCTTTAACGGTCTGAGACAGCGCAACATCTCTGCCAACCTTCGACCGTTAAACATATGGTCAGGTCGTAGCATGTTCCACGGTATAAAACCGTTTAAGTAACTGGCAGACCGTAACCAGAAACTGACAGACCGTTGTAGTTTTTACGGTTCAACACTGTTAATTAATATCAAGACCGTAACTAATAAAGGTCAGACCAATGGTATTTTTCATGGGTCAACACCAATTTTTTGCACTTATTTTGCTAATTTACCATATAATTAACCAGGTTCCCATGGTGACAATATGATTTCACAGTAGCATTACAATTCATATGTTTTTGGTCGAAACTAGTAGTATTCGTAACTGAAAATACATCTTAGTTCTTATGTTACGATCATAGTTTTGATGAAATGGAAATCCTCAATGCATAAAGTGATAGACAATACTTATGAACCTTTGCAGTTTGCAGAAGATCAAGCTTGTTATCTTCCTCGTAGAATTTAATCCGGAAAAAGGTTTCGCACGCGTAATGTGTTCGCATTTCGCTAACTACTGTATAAATATGGCTGTAAATAAAAAAAACGATACTAGTAATAGCTGATAAGCCAACTCATCACTATTCAGTTATGAGTAATATTAATTTCGACCATTCTTAAACATGAATCGGCATGCCCTTTTAAGCCATAAAAAGCACAAAGCTACATGTTTCACAGTTAAAACTCAGAGTTGTGTACATGTAAAAGTAAAATATCTTTTTGGTAACATGTAAGGCGTGAAATTGTCCAGTCACTTGTAACCACAGTTTTTGTTTTAACAGGTGAATCCGTACATCATGACAATAATGTACCAGTCAGAAGTAGTATTTTAGGCGCACCTTTATTGCGATATTGAGCGTGCTCAATTTAGAAAAAAAGGCGTGATTATAGCACAATACCAACGATCTGTCGCGCTTATTATTGCAATATTGAACGCAAAATATTGCGATACTAAGCACGCTAAATTTCATACAGAACCGATAGTGTTATATTTATATTAGATAAATACTCTGCATATAGTGTACATATAGTGTACATATAGCATTTACAACTTTAATTATACATGTATCTAAAACATTGTCTCTATTTATACAATAAACAATATAGAAGAAGCAATAATTTGATTTAAATGTCACAATTTTGAGCGCAAGATGTCGCAATATTAAGCGCAAAATAATGAGATATTAAGTGCACAATATTGCAATAATATCACAAGCGACAAGCTTATAAGCGTTTCCACTTGCAATATTATTACGATTTTGGGCGCGAAAATAGCGCGCTTAATATTCCACTTCTTTGGACTGGTACTGTATATCAACAGCTAGTTGGGATTGGAACATTCAAGACAACAACAGATCCCATAATAACGGTGTACAATGACTTGGCGACAATGTTCTCCTGTAGTCGCACATTTTCCATGAAATTTTAAAGCATGATGTATCAAACTGTATACTGGTATCACAACACCTAGTAACAATGTCAGTGAGTCAGCCAAAGACTGTTTGATAAGAACATCCAACCAATAATGTACTCCCGGTAAATTGTCGTAATTACTTGACGATAACATGGCGAATGATGACAATGTCTCATATTCACACGTTCCAATGACAATTGATGAACACGGGATGAATTTTTCCATGTAATTGTGAAGTTGGAATTGTAGATATGTTATCATCCATCACTGCGCGACGCCAGTTCATTGTTTACGGTATTTTTGTTGTTCACGTTGAAGCTCTTGTGAATTACACTGGTGCGTACAGTACATTTACATGTATATCCTCTCTTGTAAATGTACATGCATGTGCTTTGAAACAATCATATTCAGAACACTGTCAACTGAATTCTCAACATTCTAATAGTAATAGCTACTCGTTGAGTCGTTGTTATTATTGTCAGTATTTGTTGACATCGAAGCTCGTGTTAATTGTACCTGTATCCTTTTGTGTCAGTAAATGTGCCAGTATTTTGATACTAAGTCACAACACTATCAATTTCAACATCAGCACTGAGTCGAATGAAGTCAGACCCCGGATCATGCCATGATTGATTGGCATGGATCTCTACTATCGGATTTAGTGGAAATTGTCAATGATTAAGCCGGTTTTCGCAGAATTGAAACTTGTCCCGTTATCAAAGGAACCGAAATCAGACCGTCTTAACAACTGTCCACAATCGAAAAGATAACAGTTTGCGATCAAATACGCAACACCTACGATAAATGGCGAATAAATTATGTGAGTGCTAAAGCGGGAACTTAAACCCGGAATGAGAATAACGTACTCGTGAATATACGTACCGACCCGCATAACACAAAATGAATGCAGGATTAATAATACATATTAAATATCAGCAGAGTAAGAATCAGTCATACTGTATGGAGTCATTGCCGTATGTAATATGGTTGCCTATAAATATACTATTGAATTTTGACGGCATGACTTTAAATCACGAAAATATTTAATTTAGACTATTGCCATGGGCTCATAAAATAACGGTAAAAACCGTCAAACTGATGAAACGGTATGGGACCGTCGATTATGACGACCCGAAACCGTCGAACCGACAGTATTTTCTAATAGTGTACCAAACATTCATTATGTACCGACATTTTTTTAACACAAATTTCTACAACCCCTGGAAGGCAATACAAATAATATATCTGAACACTGATCACCATGTAAATACGTTTATACCGTCATCTTGATTACATGTGTGCTATTATATTATATAAGGAGAGGGGCTTCATAAGTTGCATAAACATGTGCCCCGATCCATTTGGCATATTATGCAAATAAAATGTGTGTCAAGTCATGTACGAAGCCATAATGTGAGAGGTTTAAATGAGCCATGTCCGTTCAAATACATGGATATGTGTCTATGCAATTTCGTATATACTTTATACATTGTTCTTATACTTTATGCATTTTTCGTATATACTTCATGCATTGTTCGTATGTACTGTATACATTTTTTCGTATGTACTGTATACATTGTTCGTATATATGTTATGCGTTGTAGAACTTTGAGACCCGTGCAAGAATTGACGACAGAATATTGAAGGAGAATATTAAGGTGGACTATAAAAACGAGGTTATATTTGTGTCCAACCCAGAACAAGGGGAGATAAACGAACTGGACGCCCTGCACGACTATGCCAAGGTACAGGTATATTCCATCAATGCGGTATGCGTTTAAAGATGCATAATGAACTGTCCGACTTCATAGAAAATTATTCAGCATTTTCCAAGCCGATTGTCAACTTATAAGATAAATGGTACATGCAGGCATAGCGGGAATCAAGAAGATCTAAAGGTTAAAAAAAAAAAACATCAAGCTTGGATTCCCACAAATTTCCCAGTAACAATTGCGAATATTTAATTTGGATTTTCAGGAATGGTTAGCTGAGAGTATGTTAGATATAATACCGAAAAAATGCTGTGAATTCACTCGGATGACATATTCAAAATAATCCCGAAATATTCCTACCTTTGGTTTTAATCCCACCCACACTCAGCTCTTAAACCGCGATTTCACTTTGATGCCGGGATGTTCCCATCGTTGTCCCGTATTAATCCTGGTATATTCGCACTAATATTTTACATTTCGCCTTCGGGATTTCCACTTTTATCCCGGGATATTCGCTTTCTCACCCGGAAATAATTCCACCCTTATCCCGGGAAAATCACACCCATATATCTACAATTTCATCCATATTCCCGGTACAATCCAACCTATATCCCGGGGAAATGTCAGTGCGGGGACACTTCCTGCTAACGAATTTGGATTCTGATTGGAACATTGAAAATATACAATCGAAAGAGGCAAGAATATTATTCATTCCTGGCCACACTTCATCGAATTAATATACAGGACAGCTAAGGTCATGCCTAAATCGGATACCGTGGACACACATACAGCAGTTTCAATTATTTGTCAGTGATATATTCTGAAGAGCTTTTTTGAAGCAATTGAGAAATGTCAATTTTCAATGAGTACACTATGACTTGTCATCTCTCTCAGTAGCGAATGCATTTGCATTCCAGAAACGTGGCAACGAAAACATTCCATTAATAATTCCAAACGTGAATAAACGTAGTAACGCTTTGAAAATTACTCTGAATATTCAGCATAGTCTTTTCTTTACTTTCAGAAACTATTGGCTTTTAAAGACACAACCGTTAACCGATGTTTCATTGATAGGCTGGATGAGACGTTCGACGAGGGACTTGACAAGTGGGAGAAATTTTCAGTGAGTAGCTTCACACTTTTCTTACTATTCATGAAGTGGTTATATTTAATTTTAAAGTGCATGAATGTCGAATACATGTGACTGGCAGCCATTGACAACATATCCAGGATTTGTTATCCAACTTTTCTGAAGTTCAACATGTATGAATACGTGTTCACATTCGCGTGTTTATATATCTGGTAAACATGTCTACGGTCAAAATATGTACAGGCCATTGTGGCAAATCTTGGTAATATGTTATTACCGTCTATAGAAAGGTTACATGTACTATTCAGCTTGACCCATTACAGGTGTCACACTATAGGCTTAACACTTCAGACATTTCGTCTATCAATACATTCTCATATTCATTACAATGTCTTTTCCAGACATACGACAGAGTTCCCCCAAAGAGGAACATGATGTACATCCATGAGCCCATCGACAAGTTGGTGCTGAAAACGTTTCTGGGTGGTAGCATCGCCGAGCACTGCAGAGATGTACCGACTCATTGGATTGTCGAACCAGATAATAATATGATAGGTACGATTTCTATCGGCCTAGATAGTAAGCCTTCTCGGTCCACAACAGCTTGGGATATTGGTTGGGTTGATGCTGTTTTGGATCGAGTCTCTTCTATTACGGAATTTACGCCCAGAATCGTGGGCGGGAGTTATCTTGCTAGTATGTCTTCGGTTTAGGTCAAATGGACGCTTTGCGTATATGGACATACATGGCAGCATTCCACAAGCACCAAGCATGATGATGTCAATAACGATCGTATGATAACTTTACATTTCTCTATCGCGGTATATAATATCATTTTGAAGTCAGATTAATCGCGGACATGTCAGATGATTGATCATATTCAGGGGTTTACGTGAATGCCACATGTAAATGTAGTACGTCTTTTCAATGAAAGTCTGTTGTAGAAGAGTACGAACTGGATTGGACTCGTGGACCGAGACGACATGATAGCTGAACAAATCTGGTTTTGACCGCCACGAACGTGTTGTGTTGTAAGCATCAATCTTCATTTACAAGAAAACTACACGAGACATTCAAGCGAAAATAGCGGCAGAGCCTAGCTCTCATCTGGGCATACATGTGGACTGAGAATTTGACATTATCGAAGAAAGTGAAAATATACATATCGTTTTTGTCGAGGTGGAGAGTCTCTTCAGAAAAAAATAATTACCAAAAAGCACGCATTCACTTCCTTTTATACATTGTGTATCGAATTGATTCTATTTTTGTTTTTATTTTTATATCTTTTTTTGTTGTTGAAAATAGCATATATGAGCCTACACTGTGCTCTTTTTTATCAAGGTGGGGAGTCTCTTCCGAAAAAACAGTTACCGAAAATATTATTTCGCGCCGTTCACTCGCTGTACGAGCACCAATTCGAATACACTCTTGACAGTTGTGTGTTTTAGTTAATATCGTGATTCTTTATTTTTCAGACATGGAACCATTGAAGTACAACAACCACACTGTTAGGTTCATTTGCGGTCCCGACAATTCGATCAGATTATAGTTGCATGAATAAAATCTTCACACATTGTCATTTGTGTCAATTTCTGGCCTTTGGTAGTACCTTTCAGTCAGGAACGTGGTGGAAATGTCGACTAAATCAACAGCAGTAGTTTCAGGACGACAATAAATATAAATTATCCTGTTAATTTAGTTTTCCAACCAATACATATATCTATATTTGCGAATGTCTGTCTGTCTGCTATAGAACTTAACCGGAACCAGCAAGCGGGCTCAAAAGGGGTCTATCAGGGGTAACATTTCATCGGACAGAAACGGTGCAGGTTAAACATTTCTAAAGTGACGCTGTCGTTATTAAGGACAACAAATTGAAAGGGGCAATACAATCGACATTATGTCGCGTTTTTTTTAAAACATATTTTATTGTATCACTAATGTACAATTGGGATTGGGGCACAAGTTATACAACTTAGAAAGCTCCTCTCCCCATACAATTACACCACGTTATTGTAATAACGATATGGTATATAATATGTTTAAATTAATTTATGTGTTACCCGATCCAGGTTCGATATGTGAATACTTTTGGTTTGATTACTGATTGTTGACATCGGAGAGATGCGTTAGTTAGTTTAGTACTAAAATGATGGCGATCGCGCGTGGCATTGGCCCAGAGGTGGCAAATTAGTTAATTGGTTTGTAGCAACTATATATTTTTGAACTTCTGCAAATATTAATTTGTTTTTGTTATTACTAATGTTTGGTGTACCATTTAGGAGGTCTGTGATATTGTGTACAGTGATGCCTTTTGTTCCAAGCCTCTTGAAAAGCCGTACGCGTTGTGTCTGGTATAGGGGGCATAAGAAAAAGTAATGGTGGGCGTCTTCGATTTCGTTTCCACAATCACATAAAGGGCTAACAGCTATGTGGTTTTCGAATTTGTCGTGATTTAAGTCGCTGCATTTGTTTTTCAATTTGGTATGTATTATATTGTTTATTCTGGAACCGGTATAATAGTAGTTAGGGGGTTTGGGTAAGTAGTATATAATTTTAAGGAATATCTTGAATTCGTGTAAGCTTTCAGCTTTGGTTACAATGTCGGGGAGTTTGTTAGGTACATTTTTGTTAGGCACATTTTTGGCAAGAACGATTTTCTGAAATGTTCTGTTTCGCAATAATATGCGTAGAAGTCGTCAGGTCTTCTGAAGAAATAGCCCGAAACCTCGCCGGCTCTGGTTTCGCCGGCTCGTGGTGGTAGGAGTATGGTTAGATAACTAGGTGCGTCTGCGTTTATTATTTTGTAGAGCGTTTGTAAATTGTGAAATTCGCGTCTTATTTTTAGTGTTGGCCAGCCAACTTCAAGCATTAAATCTTTAACGGAGGCAGAGCGCATTAATCCACTGACAATTCTTGCTGATCTTTATGAAGCCGATCGAGTCTTTCAGTTGTTGTTGTTGTGGCGCACAGTCCCAGACATGCAATATAAACGTAATCCAGTAGGGGTAGTATATAAGTTAGATAAATACATTCAAGTGTCTTTCGGTCAACCTTATATTTTAGCGTTCTGAGTTGAGATAATCTGGCAGAAACCTTTTTCGCTACGTTATCCAGATAATTGTTCCATTTGAGATTATTTTGGAGTTCCAGACCAAGATTTTGTGCGAATCTACAAAGGAAACGTCGTTTCCCTGGAATTGCAAGTTGATGTGGGGATCTCCGGGTTCTATGTGGTAAGATAGCGCTACATTTTTTGATGGATTAAATGACACCAGCCATTTATGAGCCCATTCGTCAATGGGTGACGTCAGGTATGTCGTTTATATAGACCAGAAATAGGGAGGGGCCCAATAAAATCCTTGGGGCACCCCTGCTGGGATACATTTCAAGACAGAATATGTATTATTTACAAGAACTCTTTGCTTTCTGTTATGTAGGTAATCCTCCAGCCAGGTCAGAAGTCGTCCCCTAATTCCATAATAACTCACCTTATACACCAGCCCCGGTGCCAGACTCTCTCAAATGCCTTTGAAATATCACAAAATACCGAACAAGTATATAAGCCTTTGTCGAGAGTCCGGCACAGGTTGTGGTATAAATCGATGAGTTGGTATGAGGTGCTGCGCCCTGGTAGAAAACCAGATTGATGGTGGTATAAGAGTCTGTTATCAAAAAAGAAAGTGTTAAGATCGTTTAGAACTACATTTTCAAATATTTTGGCCAGGCAAGTATAGTAGGGAGATAGGTCTATAATGTTTTGCTATCTGAAGGATCGTCTTTATTATAGATTGGAGTTACGTTGGCAATTTTCCAATCAGTCGCGTTGATTTCCACCAACCTTAAGTTACCCTCACACCATAGCGATCACCAGTTGCGTATGGTTGCGAATAAAAAATAGTGGTCATAAGTTCCGAACGCAACTCACGCGCAACTAATAAGTTTTATAGGCTTGAAGTACGCAACAAGCACGCAGGTGATCGCAGACACACGCAGACACACGCAGAGTAAGTTCGGAAATTTTGAACATGTTCAATAATTCTCTGCGAATGCCTGCGATCAATTTATACGCAACAGGGACGCAACAGGTACGCTACGCACGCAACACGATCGCAACAGGTACGCAACTCATAAGTTATGAACGCAGGTGATCGCAGGTCCAAATTTGAGGTATCTGGCCAGGTTTTGGTACCGTACATGTTGCGAATGTGTTGCGTACCTGTTGCGATCATTTTGCGATCGTGTTGCGTGCCTGTTGCGATCATGTTGCGTGTATAGCGTACCCCCAACATATTGTGCTTATTCCCAGCGTATCCCCAACCTATGCCCTGCGTATCCAACCTATTAGTTGCATGTGAGTTGTGTGTTAGTTGCGTACTACATGCGTGTTGAGAAATGGTATAAATAAACTTTTGGGGTCACTTTTATCTGATTTCTTGGTAGCTTTCCACATGTTGACTCTTCGATGACCAAATCAGTACTGAAGAAAATAATGAATCGGCAATTTTTATAGGGTTTTATCACGTGACAGATATTCGCAAATACCACGCAACTAGCACGCAGGTCAAACGCAACTTGTAAGTTTTGAACGCAACTCAAACGCAACTCGTAAGTTCTGCACGCAACTCGCACGCAACCCACACGCAACCCACACGCAACCCACATGCAACCCACACGCAACTCACACGCAACCCATAGGTCGAATAGGTTACAAATTGACAAAATTGTTGATTTCGCTTGCGTTTGGTGCGTATACAAATATTTTTTACACGCAACTCATAGGTTTCAGCATACGCTATGGTGTGAGGGTACCTTTATATGTAATCATCTCCATGCTATGAGGAGTCTTATTGCGTGGTTTAAAGATGCCAATAATGGCACCTTTCGAGTCAGGGATGGGCAACAAACTTGATAGAATATATCTTTAACGCCTATTTCTGCCAAATTAATTGATTCCCCTATGATACGATGAATCTAGTTGCGTGGTTTAAAAACATCAAATTGATGTCGTTTGGGTTAGGGATGGGGGAGCAAGGGGCACAATAATGTATAAGAATGTCGCCGATTTTCTAACAACTTGTATAGACTATACTATGATATGAGGAGTCTTAACGGTATGGTTTTAATATGCCAAAGGTGGCGCTGTTCGAGACAGGGATGGGTAGGAACACAAATACAGATATGTTTATTCACAAATTAGACATTATACATATAGACATCACAATGAGTCTAACTGTGGTTTAATGTTAGCAGAGCGGTGCCAGGGGCACGAACCATCACAATAATCTGCTCTAATCTTCAACAATCGTTTTTCAACAGTAAGCTATTATAATGACGAGCTCTCCCAATAACTCATCACGGATAATTCAAAAACCGGATATCGTACAGATTCGTTTTAAGGTGATTTTGGCATTCAAATATTACAACCTCGAAAAATGATGACCGACGTCACTTGAACTAAGTTGAGCACTTATATCTTGTCAGTAGTCATTTGTGAGATTCATAGTACTAGCAAAATTGATACATAGCTCATTGATATCTTTTTGGTTGAGTAATTTATAAAGGTGAAAAAACGATGAATACATGCCAGACATCTTGCCGTAACTTTCGAGCAATTGTTGTCGTATGTTCCAGCCCCCGGGTGGCGTTTGGGGAGATGGCCCTTGGAGCTTCAAATTAAAAAGTGAATGATATCTTTCTGGTCCAAATTGGTTGCAAGTGACAATAGAGACAGACACCCATCGTATTCTTTACGATTAGCAATGGACGCACGCGGAGAAACACCACCAATAATAGAACGATACTGGATTCAGTCGAACCTGGGACACACAAATCCCATTGACTAAATCGATTACTTCTAGCCTATATCAGGCGCTAATTGAACAGTTCCATTTGTAGCCCCCCACCCCAAAATCACAAAAGAGAGAGTTCCATTTGAACTGGAAATTTAAGTTCATAAATCGACGCGTGGTGAGCTATACAATAAATTTAAACATTTACCTTCCCTATCAGCCTATTATAATTTGCCCTTTAATATTGATATTAGCATACATAAATTAAAAACAGTTTGGCCATTGAGGTGAGCAAAGGGAAAAAGAAAATGAAAAGCACAATACAAGCCGACAGTGGATTATGCCTTGCTTCTAAACATGAACGCGGAGTCTAATTTCATGTTATAATGAACTGCACTAAACTGCATGAGCTAAGAACCCGATACATTCCTGAAATTATATGGAAAACTGGCTCACACGAAGCGTGTTATGACCTTCCCAATGATACTAACGAGAATACAATGAAGAAACTGTCAATTTACATCACCAAGGGGCTTAAGATCAATGAAATTAAATAACACCGTTTTATTACTACTTACATGTATACTTGAAGTTGATTGACATTTCCTTGCAGGTTTACACTTGCACTTATATACTTGCGTTCAGGTCGTGACTTCGGTCAATTTATATTATTTGTATTACTGTGTTACGCAGCCTAGTATATACGTTATTTATCTCATGCTACACATGTACATGTATGTGTCTGAGAATAAACCATTACAACAGCAAGTGTTAGGAACACCATAATTGACAATATTTCGTCCACATGTATATAAGGCATTTACATGATATGAGAAATCTACTGGTGTGTATTGAAGATGACAATCTGACACACTCTGAGTTGTAGAGGTGTGGTAGCGGCACCAAATTTGTTACAATAAAGTTGCCGATATAAACTTTAATCGTATACTATGGTTGGTTACTTCTTAAAAGCAAACAATGTGTCAAATTAGTGAATCAACATGCATTGTCCGATCACGAAAATTGTGGCAGTCTACTTTTGCCGAGAATTATAACCACGTCGATTGCACCAAATGACAATCATTTGAATCATTTCAATTTTGTTTTTAACAACTATAAAATTTGAGATCAGAAAAGCCGAATTAACATACCTAAATGTGTGTTAGCGTTTCTTCTTTCTATTGGGACTGACTATATAATACAGTTAAATATACATGTAATACAATGAACCACTTAGTTTGCCTTCCAACCTGTTTTCAGGGTTGTGAATATAATATGGTGGTAATTTCTCACGTTTGTCACGTTTTGTCAATCAATATAGGTCAATAAATACAGGTCATTCAATATTTCGCCAATCATGATAGGACAGTCACTATAGCGAATAAATACTCTAATACTAATACCCACATTCTATATTAGCTTACAAGACTCTGAACTCATAACCATTTATCAGCTGTTTTCCCCGCTTTCGGCACATGTAAATGATGTAGACGCTCTTTAATTTTACCATATCAGGAAATGTCGAACAATAATGCTCTTTACTGTTCCACATTGACGAACATTCAGGAACCATTTCTTTCTAAATTTTATTATATTCCAGATTCAAATAATCTGCGTGACGTGACTTTGATGGCTAAAAATTGTGGTATTTGATGGCTGAAATTTAGTCCTGTTTTAGCCCTTTGTATCTTTTTTTTTGTGTTTCGTTCTGTTGATCGGGCTTATTTTCCGTGACAGACAATCACATGTCAACCGCGTCGCATCCGTTCATGACTGCCGGAAAATCGATTAACATGTGTAGGTATTATGACTTTTTTTTCTCTTAACCCTTTGATGAATGGAACTTCCTGAATTGTTAACAAAAAACTGTGCCAATGCATTATCTTTATTATATATGCGAGTCGCCCATAGGGAGCCTCGCATATGTAAGAGAAGGTATTTGCCTTGTTATTGTAAGCCAGTGCATTCTCTTATATATGCGAGGCTCCCTATGGGAGCCTCGCATATATAAGATAATTCACTGGTACAGGGTCTTTAATGATGCACCAGCGCAGCTCCCGTCATGGAAGATTTAATGTAGCAGTTTAGCAGATTACTATTGAGAAAGGTGATGAAACTAGATGGTGTTGAAGTGTGAACTCTATTTCTTGCATCAGATATTTTCTTAACTGGCATTCAGTATTGACCCCCTCTGTTAACTGGCATTCACTATTGACCCAGTCTGTTAAATGGTATTTAGTATTGACCCATATGTTAACTGGCATTCAATATTGACCCCTCTGTTAATTGGTATTCAGTGTAGACCCCTATGTTAACTGGCACTCAGTGTTGACACCCCTTCTGTTAATTGGCATTCGGTATTGACCCCTATGTTAACTGGCATTCAGTATTGACCCCCTCTGTTAACGTGTATGCAGGATTCATGGGGTAACATAGGAAAAGTTATTTTTGTGATAGGCCGCCCGTAACTGAAGTTATGGCGATTCATGCGATTGAATATCTATTATGTATTATGCGGTCTGAATCGTTAATTTACCTGCATTTAAAGTTGCATGAGGGACTACTAACCCCATACAGGGCCAAATCTCAAATTAAAATATATACACAAAATTGTTGCAATCTGGTCGGTGAAAATTGAAACACGTGGATAAATTTGACCATATGGTGTCATGGAATAGATGACGTTGACATCAGACGACTTAAATGGGCATTTATGCACAATAAAGAGCGTTCCTTGTGAAGGAATATAAATACAGATGGGTCTCATGACCAGGGGAATGTCATGTAATAGGCGCATCTTCACAAATAATGGCTGAGCTGGGAATAAAATTACTTACCTTTGACCTCAGATTACTTAAAGTGGGACTAATAGATTATATGACAACATAAAAGCGTTATTATCATTCCCGAAAATATGTGGGAAATTTGGTGTCTGATTTTTAAATGACAGTCTAACACATCTATCCTGATTCCATTTACGAACTGTATAAACACGACGCGACATACCTCTGAATATTACTCTTCATATGATACAATTGTTTACCACCAATTTCCCACATATCTTCTAGACTGATAATAAACGCTCTTTTTTGATAATATAATTTATTATCCCATTTTAAGTCATCGGAAGTCAAAGGTAAGTACGAAGTGCTTTATTCTTAGCCAATATTCGCCTATCCCATGACATTCCCATCTGTTCTTCATAAGGAGCGCTCTTCGTTGCTCATAATAAATATGTTGGTGCTGGCATCGAAACATTGTCCCACCTGGATCTTTCAACAATTGCACTGTATTAATTAAATGAATATAACATCTCATAATCGCATGAGAGTAAATTTCTATTGCCATTGGTCATTTATTTAGGCGGGCATGATTATGATATTATACCCCTCGTGACTTTCAATATTTGTTTTCTGCCAATTAATGTCACTTAATCTCCTGTACTAGGTATTGTATTATTTCTTAATATACCTGTTGTATTATGTAAATTGCATAAGCTATAACAGTCATTATCTGGTTTAAAATGTCAGATATACAACACGATATTCGGCCCAAATCGGCAAAATCGTTCGAATAAATCTCATGTATAGAACCGTCACAGCCATGATTGGCTTGAAATAGAACCATAGCACGCACACGTGTTGATTACGTGACTACTGTTCCAAATTATCAACCCCTACCGGGATATTGTCTCAGCTATTTTACAGAAGAGTAACGCGGGTATACTTTATACTCAGTTTTCGTCTTCAAAATGTGTTTCATATTTAATACGCTACCAAAAAACAAAGGAATTTCGTTTACGTGGCTTGATTTTCAGTGACAAAATGTTGATATTTACGCGTTAACTCGCTAATTCCTAGTTAATTGTGATCTAGAGTGCAGGCTTAGACAAAACGGCACTTATTCAGCCTCTGTTCAATCAGGAAAGTATAATACACTCAAGATATCTATAATTATGCGTGAATTTGTCCCGAAAAGGATTATTTTAATCATAAGAAACCGTAACAAATCAGTCAATAACCATCACAATACCGGCGATAGAACGACTTCCAATGTAACAGTTCCTACACAGTGTCACGTGTACTGTACATGAATGATAAGTTAATTGCTGACAATGTATTGACCAGGAATTGGAAAAAAAGAGCTTTTCAATCTCTTATATCTTTATGATTAGTGCCAATTATGGTGCGTTCACCTGAAGCTGCAAGAAAATATCTGCAAGAAAATATCAGCTACAATTGTACCCTGTTATGTTCTTGCTGAAAAGATTACGCTCGTGCAAACGCGGCGGTTTGGATATCGTTGATTGAGCTCAACCATAACAGCTATCTCATATATATTTTGAAGACCTCTGTATGTTTGTTTGTCTGTATGTTTGTTTGTCATTAATACAAATCTACGATTCTCGACCGATCGGGACGAAATTTGGTAAGTGTGTGTAGTTTGACCAGGCGGTGGACGTTGTCGTATTGGCGAGCCCGTGCGGCGCCCGCTTCGCGCATGCGCAAACGAGATATCTGAAACGGGTGTAGCTATCGAATTGAAATTTGCTATGTGAATGTATCTTGCCCCGGATACGAATTATATCGGGTCGCCGAGCCCGTGCGACGCCAGCTTCGCGCATGCGCATACGAGATCTCGGAAACGGGTGGAGCTATCGACTTGAAATTTGCTATGTGAATGTTTCTTGCCCCGGATACGAATTTTATCTGGTCGCCGAGCCCGTGCGACGACATCTTCGCGCATGCGCAGACCAGATCTCGGAAACCGGTGGAGCTATCGACTTGAAATTTGCTATGTGAATGTATCTTGCCCCGGATACGAATTTTATCGGGTCGCCGAACCCGTGCGACGCCAGCTTCGCGCATGCGCAGACCAGATCTCGGAAACGGGTGAAGCTATTGACTTGAAATTTGGTTTTTGAATAGCCCGGACAACGTCGGGCTCATCGGCTAGTCTCATATATATTTTGAAGACCTCTGTCTGTTTGTCTGTTTGTCATTTATACAAATCTACGATTCTCGACCGATCGGGACGAAACTTGGTACGTGTGTGTAGTTTGACCAGGCGGTCGTCGTTGTCGTATTGGCGAGCCCGTGCGACGCCCGTGCAGCGCATGCGCAGACGAGATCTCGGAAACGGGTGGAGTTATCGACTTGAAATTTGCTATGTGAATGTATCTTGCCCCGGATACGAATTTTATCGGATCGTCGAGTCCGTGCGACGCCCGTGCAGCGCATGCGCAGACGAGATCTTCGAAACGAGTCGAGCTATCGACTTGACATTTGGTATGTGAATGTATCTTGCCCCGGATATGAATTGTATCCGGTCGCCGAGCCCGTGCGACGCCAGCTTCGCGCATGCGCAGACCAGATCTCGGAAACGGGTGGAGCTATCGACTTTAAATTTGGTATGTGAATGTATCTTGCCCCGGATACGAATTTTATCGGGTCGCCGAGCCCATGCGACGCCAGCTTCGCGCATGCGCAGACCAGATCTCGGAAACGGGTGGAGCTATCGACTTGAAGTTTGGTTTTTGAATAGCCCGGACAACGTCGGGCTCATCGGCTAGTATATATATATATAGTATTAGTCGTGGTGGTTCAAGTGAATTGCGTACGGTAACAACTAAGACCCGTTCCAAACGAGGGATTTTTGTCGACTCGAATCTAATTGTATTAAATCCGTCGGTGATACGTCTGCGGCCAATTTTGTTTCAGACGGACGAATCTTTGTCGCGTCGAATCTAATACATCGGTCGATTTATTTAAAGATGCACTCCCTGTTACCTTCACAAAATGGGCACGCGTAGATATAGAGGCCTACATATACCGGTATGTAATACATATACATTAAAATACAGTATAAATAAAGGACATGTATGTGCGCGATTGCACGCGAATATTTATATGTACTCTTGGGGATGTATATAGTACATATAGGTATATAAAATACTATAATGTGCGTTACAAATCAATGTTATGGTGCAACCAATTGCCATGTATGTGTATGCCATGCATGCAAATATATTTTGAATCGTGATCAAAGGTTGATAACTCTAATTCATGGTCAATGGTAAGATTGCTAACTCTGTTTCGTGATCAACGATTGAGATCGAGATTGAGGTTGATCAAAGATGGTGGCAATATCAAAACGTCAGCACATATTGTTGATTTTGAATAGGCTTCAGGCGTCGAGGAAGCGAACTGCGGTAATCATTTCATGCATTTTGTCATTGATAAGAAGGCGGAGACGGCTTCGAAACAACCGACTATTACTAGCTCATTGCTTGGTGAATAGCAGATATATGAACCCGGTTCGTGAATGTAGAAGGCGTCGTCGTAACCAAGGGTGAATGAACCACATTCTGAACGAGGAAACTGAACGGCAGTTCAGAAAAACATTCAGGGTTTCCAGAAAAACTTTTTATTACATCTTCGAAGCCCTCGGACCCATGCTACATGAAAGGGAAACTATAACAGAAGCGCCGATTTCACCAATAGAAAGGCTGGCGATCGGTCTTTATCGGTTGTCAAGAGGTGATTATTTCTTTACAATAAGTGAAATGACTGGCATTGGACTTTCAACGGCATGCAGCATATCTCACGAAGTGCATGTGGCTCTAGTGGAATGTCTGTGGAAGAGGCATGTCACGTCTCTTCTTCCTACACATTTCGACAGTGTGCGCGATAAAATGCTTGATATGGAAGAGGCGTGGCAGTTCCCCTTTGCTTGGGAAGCCCTCGATGGATGTCATATTCCATTAAAAAGTCCATCTGGGGGCGATGAAGCCCGAAAAAATTATTATAACTTCAAGAATTGTTATTCTATTGTGCTAATGGCAATGGTTGACGCCAAGTACCGATTTGTGTGGGCTTTTTGTGGATACCCGGGAAATTCAAACGATTCCGTGATATTCCAATCCACAGCAAGCTGTCTGAGGGGTCCTTGTACCCCAATGTTTCCACAGATATCGACGGCCAAAGCATTCAGCCAATTGTATTAGGAGATTCGGCATTTCCACTCAAAGGGTGGTTGATGAAGCCCTATGGCAACGCTGACTTAGACGATGAACAGAAGAACTATCGGTTAAGTCGAGCCCGCATGGTGACGGACGGTGCGTTTGGACAAATGAAGGGAAGATGGAGGTCAGTTTTGAGGAAGAGTGAATGCACCCCAGAAACCGTGAAGTATGGTGCGTTGGCAAGTGTATTGCATTTTTGATGCACAACATATGTTTGTTCAAGGGGGAAACAAACTTCAGAAAGTTTGATCTCACCATCGACCCAATTACAAATGGCAGGAGACCAAGGGAACAGATAAGGTCTCTGCTTTCGACGATCGACAATCGTGGGGTTCAAACTGATCGGAATGAAGGAGGGACTCGTATTAGGAATGTGCTGAAGGATAAATTGTGGTGGAAAGAACGAGTGTTGAAAACTAGCCAGGACACCACTATCGAATCGACATAGCTATAGCATATCTATAATGTGTATTTGATGCCTTTATGAGAAATGTCACTTTAATTTGTGTTCTATATAAATGCTATACTGGTATATGTATTTGTTACTGTGTCATCCCAATTTCCCAAACCCTACATATATACCATTTACTGAATTGGAATGTTAACACAGGCAACTGGAAGACAATGAGATGCAGATACATGTATATGTATAAAGTAGATATAATGCAGTGTGCATATATATATATGTGAATATAATTTTATTCCCGGTACATGTGCTAACATTCCAAGTATGTGCACATATATTAAAGGTACTCAATCCGATTAGGCGCTCCTAAATTACTGCTTCTTTGGATGGGGGGGGGTAATGTATTTGATTCGAGTGGAGGAACCCACCCATCGAAGCTCAGAGTGATTAGATATCGATTTTTGAAAGCTATTAATTTTCGGAGATGCAAGCCCACAAGTTGGCAGAACCACGTGCTCAAACCGGACATATTGCGGGTGTAAGATGGATAACACTAAAATCAAGTGACACCCGCAAGATGGGATTTGGCATGATTTGGGAGGGGGTGAATAGAGGTGAATTCGATAATGGAAACAATTACTGAGTCAGTGACAGAACATTAATTTGATCAAGTCAAAGATATTTTATTAACAATAAATGACTTCAATAAAGTGTTTTAATAACAATACATGAGTTCAATGTCCACATTTAAGACACATCTCAAACCCAATTGTTAAAGCTGCATATAGGATGGCCCGGTGTAATTTGCAGAGAAATACTCTCCGTGGTGATTATTCTGAGAATATGTTGACCCCCCTAGTCCATAAGATGCAGTTATGTTGTTTGGTGGCGGCGGTGGTGGAGGGGCTCCTGATTGTTCTTGGCTCTGTTGAGGCCCGGTGTAATATGCAGAGGAATACTCTCCGTGGTGTTGATTCTGAGAATATGTTGACCCCCCCCCCCCTGGTCCATATGATGCAGATATGTTGTTTGGTGGTGGTGGTGGTGGTGGTGGTGGTGGTTGGGGTGCTGCTGGTTGTTCCTGGCATTTCATTAACATTTTCATCATTTCCATTTCATGTTTTCTGGAATTTTCAAGTTCTTCCTTAAAAAATGATATCAGTTTATCCGTGGAATCATCAGCCAAGGTTTCCTTCATTAGGTCAACTACTTTGATACTTTTTTCTTTTTCTTTGGTTGTACCGGGACAAACAATTCAGCACCATGTGATTCCCCAGTGTCGACATCATCTTCTAATGAAGGCTCTACTGCCAGGTCAGTATTACAGGAATCCCTGGAACTTACGACAGGGAACAACTTATTGAACCAGGACCCATATCCTTTGTTATCCTGGAATCGTTTGACCCCTGAACCTGTTTTGATGGTCATTGACGCTTGCTTGCATATACTTATGCATTTTTTGAATCGTGTTCTCATTTGAGGAATGCCATATATGAAATATGGGTGTCTTTCTTTAAGACGATTTTGAACTTCACCGTACAGTTGGCCATTTTTTTGTTTTTTAACATTTTGGAATATCAGTTGCTTTTTTATTTTATCGTCGTCGATGATGATGTCTACCATGTCTTCGATTTCTTTGTCATTCCATTGGGATTTCCGTCCGGCTGGTTTTTTTTCTTTTCTTGGTTTTTGATGCAACATCTTCAACTTCATCATCTTCAGAATCTGAGTTAAGTAAGGTGGAGCTATCCCTGAAATTAGAAAGTAATTGCAGAATTAGGACAAACAAAGTTATACCTGTGTTTGTGATCCCACCATCTCTGAGAATTAGGGTAGGTAGGTTCAAATATATATTATTTTTTTTCTGAAATACTGTGGACATTGAAATAGTATTAAATCTCTAAGTACTTAGGATGATACACTTATACATGTATCAATGTAAAGTTTAGGCATATAGCCCAATAGCGTGTCAAAATATATTAATTGTATCATTTTATTTGACAAAATATCAATATCTGGGCACAGAGGTGATGTCAGTTTACTTGATGCCCAATAGACAGTTTAGGATAGGCACCTTTAAAATAGAGTAGGTAGGGAGACCACATACACACATTTGTTTTATTTTGGCCTTATTAATTGCTAATAGCTAAATAGTAAAATAGATTAACATTATTATTGATTCTTGAGAGAAAGTATACAAGGGTAGAATATATTGATTTTATAATACACATATATCAAGTACTTCAATAGTCGTGATTAAATGCCAACGACTAAGGGCGCTTTAAACCCCGGAATATTCTTTATATGAAGCACCTAGACACAAGTTGTACTGTATGTGGAAATGGGTGAGAAAATATATATATCCACACAATCTGGAACATATGTAGCCCATAGCTATAAATCCATAAATACAATGATTGAAATCAGTTAATTCAAAACTATTTACCGGCTCCTTATTCTGTTTGTTATATTTAATATTATAATAAAGAGCGTTTTGTGATGCAGTTTACTATACTATACTTTGGATCCCGAGAGTATACCATGTACTGTCAGTGGCAATACAGTATTAGTAGTAGTTGTACTAGTAGTAAATTATTAGAAATATCAAATAGAAGGCATATATTATCGTGCGATATATAATATCCAGTACCAGTAATGCCACTGTTGCAGTGGTGGGCACCCAGTACCACTAAACACTACGCCGCCAAAATGTCCAGTCCTAACTGCTCATTATGGCGGCTGATGGCCCCCATTGACCTGCTGATTGTTATCTGAACAAGCACAAATCACTACTAAATATAAAAAAAAAAAATTCAACAAAATAAGCCTTGATATTTTCTTATAGATATATAATAAACATGACTGGTATAAATTTATCTTTAGAAAGCATAGCATAATCCACAAAATCACAATGTTTATAAATTGTTTCCTAGAATGACACACAAAAATGGTGAATCCCCACAATATTTCCAGGAAAGACACCACATGTTTTGGGAAAACCGGGCTCAACTTTTGCATTTCAAGGAAAATCCTTGGGGAAATTTCCACTTCTGACCAATGACATGGCCTGATCCTGTCCATGTGACTTCTGACCTGGTCAGCTGCTTGATGACATCACATTTATCAGCTGTGATCCCACATGCTCATCATGGCAGTCCATTTCAGGAGTTTGAAATAATGTTTTTATTTTGGATTATGCTATCCTTACAAAAGGTAAATTTATACCAGTCATGGTCATTATACATCCATAAGAAAATATCAAGGCTTATTTTGTTGATATTTGTTGTTATTTATGAGTAATTTTTGTTTGTTCAGATAACACTCAGCAGGTCAATGGGGGCCATCAGCCGCCAGAATGGGCAGTTAGGACTGGACATTTTGGCGGCGTAGTGTCTAAGTACCACGAAAAATCGAAATTTAGTAAGTAACCTTTGAAAACTTTGCTAGCCTAAATAATACATGAATAAAATACAATCAAGTTAAATTATATATGTGTGCGTATATATTCTATGTGTGTACGTACCTGTCATTGTCTTCTTCTGTCATATTATCCCGTAAATGATGATAATTATGAATAATTGTCAGTGTGTGTGTCCGCTTATTTATTTAACCTCGAACTGACCAACTGACCACATGTGGGTATTTCCGCACTTATGGGGAACTCCCTCATTACCATATCATTATCATATCATTTGCATTGTTACTTCGGCAACTTTCGGCTCTTGTATTATATTCGAGTCGTCAAAAATCCGTCGTTTGGCCCGTTCAAAACGACGGATTTTTGTCGACTCGAATCTAATACCAGACCCACAATTGTATTAAATGCGTCTAAAATGCGACGTTTGAAACAATTAGATCCGTGTCAGACGCACCACAGACGAATCTCCGTCCAATTCAGACGAATCTTCGTCTGTGATGCGTCTGAAATCCGTCTTGGTTTCAAACGATGGATTTTTGACGACTCAAATCTAATAAATGTGACGAGAGATCCGAAAGTTGCCGAAGTAACGAATGCAAATGATATGATAATGATATTTTAATGGTATAATAATGAGGGGGTTCCCCTTATCTGCGGAAATACCCACATGACGTCATTTGTGGCACGCTCTCTTTGTAAAAGTTATAAAGAAAGATATATCTATATAAGCATTGCTTTGTAATATTGTGCAAATTGTAATTATTTTGGTAGTTTGATTTCTCAACGAACATAGCATGTCACTGACTCACATCTTATAATGGATATAGTATCAATGATTTATAATAATTCATATATACCGGTATAAGGGGTAGGGGTTGTAGCAACTGATTTATAATAATTCATAAACACCGATGTTCCTTATTGTAAGGAATGTGGGGGTGGTATTCTCTGATGTATAACAATTAATATATACCGGTATTACTTATTATAAGGGGTAGGGGTGTTACCACTGATTTATAATAATTCATATATACCGGCATTACTTATTATGAGGGGTATAAGGGTGGTAACCTCTTATTTATAATAATTCATATATTCCGGTATTACTTATTATAAGGGGCAGAGTGGTAGCCTATGATTTATACTAATTTATATATGCCGGTATTACTTATTGTGAAGGGTAGGGAAGGTAGCCTATGATTTATAATAATTCATAGATATCGGTATTCCTTATTATAAAGGATATAGGTGGTAGCCTATGATTTATAATAATTAATATATTCCGGTATTCTCCTTATTATAATGGGTAGGGGTGGCAGTCTCTGATTTATAAAAATTCTTGTATACCTGTATTTACATGCATGGTATACACATATATGGCAATTGGTAGCACGATATAACATTTATTTATAGCGCCTATTATAGTATATTATATAACTATATGTACTATATACATCCTCATATACATGTGCACATATCTTCGCGCTGCAATCGCGCATATATATACATAATTTATACTGTATTTTAGTATATATATATATGTATAACATACCGGTATATATAGGCCTCTATATCTACGAGTGACCATTTTGTGACGGTAACCGGGAATAAACTTTTAAATAAATCGACCAATGTTTTAGATTCGACGCGACAGAGATGCGTCCGTCTGAAACAAAATTGACCGCAGTCTCATCACCGACGGATTTAATACAATTAGATTCGAGTCGACAAAAATCCGTCGTTTGGAACGGGCCTTATAGTCCATATTGGCAATTCATTACATTATGAAATTTCCAAACTCATCATATATTACCGTAGTCGGGTGGGATGAGGCACCCACCGACCTGAAGCCACGTTGCTGCTCTCGTGCATAAAAACCTTCGATATATGATAAAATGGTCACGTCATTTGGAAATAGGTTCACGCCTGTTATAATTTCAAAGTATATGCATATGTGGGATGACAACACATTATTATGGTTTTGTGGCAATCGGATGACCCCATCCCCACCAAGACCCCATATAAAGTTTTCTAGAGTAGTCGATTTGGCTTGGTTCGTGGAGTTGTGGTGTATATTACATTACCAAATATACAGGGGTGCATGTGTGGACATGGGACCCCCTCTCACTATGGTCAAAGTTTTCACTAGTTGGAAATTTCAAACCTGACAAAATATTAGTTGGAAATTTCACACCAACAATGAGTTGAGATTGTTCTGGTAGTCTGATTTTCCAACCAGTAATGCATGTGGAATTTGTTGTTTTAGACCAACATTTACATATCTATTACGTTTGGTCAAAGTAGTGGTTTAAAATACCCTGGAGGTCCCTCCCTACCCGGTGTTCAGTCAAAATTTCACTTTAAAAACAAGGCATGTGAGGTACCAGGTGGGAAATTCAAAACCATGGGGAGGGGTGCAAATTTAATTATGTGATCTTGGTATTTGGGCCTGGTTCAAGGGGGGATTGCAGTTGGAAATCCAACATGAACACCCTCTATAGATATATGTCCCCACACACATCCATATAATACTTAAGCGATTCTGTCAACTCATCCAAAAATGGAATTACCAAGTCAGTTGTTGAAACAGACGATACTATGTGAGAGGCCCCCACCCCACCCCCCTGGAATACGGAATACCACTTAACACAGAGGGTGGAATACGGAATACCAGTTAACAGCCATATGGAATTTTCCGGATAAATTTTCTATTGCAATACGAACGCCGGTCATCCCACAGTGTCCACGTCTATAAAATGATCTAAAATGAAGATGATCGACGATCTGTATGTCAAACCGTGAATTTATTGTGACAAAAATCGCATTTATATTATTATTATGATCATTTTTGGAAGGTGTCGAAGGTCGGCGTACGAATACCGGTATTTTTGGAATACCGAATACCTCCTAACAGAGGGGCGGAATACGGCGTACCTCATATAACAGGGCATGGAATACTATCAGTTGTAAGGTCTTCAACGTTAGCGGGGTGTCAAGTTGGAAAATTGTAAAGTGATGGCCATTTCAGTCCGGGCAAAGTAAAAAGGGGACTGACAACCAGGATTGTATGCTCCCTTTGTATAAGGTCTCTATATCAGACGAGTACCATTTTATAATAGTTTGTCCGAAGTTAGCCGACATTAGAGAAAAGCTTATCACAAATGAGTATTAGGCAAATGGATCCATTGATTATCTCTATAAACTTTTGAACTCTATTGTTCTCATTCACCTGAAGAAACTCGCAAAATTCATAGGCATAAAGCAATATGAAGACAACTGAGGCAGATGGCGTGGTATATCAAAGGATGTTCAACCAGTCCTCGTTAAGGGTACGTTCATACGCTGGCAATATTGCACCGCAAACTGCAAAAATGCCAGCTGCAAAATTACCCAAACGGATTAATTTATGCTAGTTGTCAACAAATCAGCATTAGTAGTGATCATGTACGACAGAGGTTTTTCGCGTGATTGCTGATATTGCTGAGCTGGCGGCAATATATTAAGAACACAGTGCCTGTTGGTATTCTTAGGCCAGTCGAAATAATGTCGCTTGATATGTTGGAATGTGAGATCGCCACAGCCCGCTCCATCGATGGGATGCTGCTGATATATGAGTACCATAAACGCCACCCAGAGAGATGGTGGGTCTGCGCTCAGCTCAACGAAGAAAACCGACGACTTTCCGACTTTCGAGAAATCCCATTGGTACCCGCCTTGTATTGGTGTTTTTTTAACTGGTAACCCAAGCTTTCAAACTGTCGGTGAAAATTCCTAACCTAACATCCATGATTGGCAATTTACTAACAAAAAATTACCACTGGATGTACGTAAAGTCACCCTTGTAATATACATCTGAATCTGTATTATCAAAGTTTCCAACTATTGGAAATTCCCAGAGTAACACCACCTATATGGTTGATAACTCTCAACTTATTGCTACATTTCAGTACAAAAATTTAAACAACAAATATCACACTTAATACTGTTTGGTATATCAAATTATCATGCAGCACAAAATTCACACTATTTACTTGGAAGTTTCCTACTAACGTTGTGTCGTGCATGAAATGTCCAACTGTTGTACTTTGGGGATCCATCCCTGGCACACGCCCCTGGTGGTAAATATTGCCTTGATTGAAATAGGTTTATGAAAATACTTGAAGTGTTCATATTCGGAGCACGAGCTAGTCGGCAGCCTGCAAAAATGCCAGCTAACAAAACGACCATCGGGCATGGCATTTTTGCAGTTTGCAGTGCAATTTTGCCAGCGTAGGAACGTACCCTAAGACTTAGTGCATATTGCATTATGCCTATTCCGTATTTTTATATGCTTTATGTCAGTACTAAATTTACATACTAATAGCCTATACATATATACATAATAATTGATTACATAGTTGTATACATATTCATAAATATATGCTTTATGAATGCCAAAGACGAAATATTATCACAACTGTCAAGACCCCTACCATGACACAAGCAACATCACTTTCAAAACAACTATATTAAATCAATATAGTGGATACGATCATCGCAATCTGGGGTAGACTATATATATAATATATGTTGGCACGGGTTCCAACCCCGACATGGGCGATAATCTGGACATCTCAATATGCCATTCCGATCGATACGTGACAATTGTCGAAAGTTCATTGAATTAAGCACATTTGAAACAACGAATACTCATACTGAGTCCGTGCCTCCATAAATATGATATATCTTTGGTGAAGATGGCGACGCTGTTTGTGTCAATTTTGCCAGCCCCCTTCCCCTAGCCCCAACATTTCTGAAAAGTACCACTTTCGGAACTCTTTATACCACGTCATGAGATTTCTCGCGTATACATGTATAATTAATTATGACAATTCGAATCAAGGACAACAGGGATACTTGTAATTATTGTTAGTGGCCTCGGTTTGTGGTCACCGGCAAAGGGGTAGACACCGTTATCATAAATCGTCGTTGATTGTTGTCAGCCAGCCACGACGGAGCACGAGCTAGTCGGCAGCCTGAAAAAATGCCAGCTAACAAAACGACCATCGGGCATGGCATTTTTGCAGTTTGCAGTGCAATTTTGCCAGCGTAGGAACGTACCCTAAGACTTAGTGCATATTGCATTATGCCTCTTCCATATTTGTTGATTTAATTACCTCTTATACATATGTATACTTTATTTATATTACACGCAACGCTAACGATGGTATACATCTACCCCAGTATATAGCATGCTTAAGATTATGTAGTAGCCCCCTATTTCTCGACCCATGATATTATAACTAACATGTAATAGAAGTATAATGTAGATATATATCACGAGACTCGTATGGCGCCTGCGCGTGTATAAGAGCGCTTATAACTAACATGTAATAGAAGTATAATGTAGATATATATCACGAGACTCGTATGGCGCCTGCGCGTGTATAAGAGCGCTTATAACTAACATGTAATAGAAGTATAATTTAGATATATATCACGAGACTCGTATGGCGCCTGCGCGTGTATAAGAGCGCTTATAACTAACATGTAATAGAAGTATAATATAGATATATATCACGAGACTCGTATGGCGCCTGCGCGTGTATAAGAGCGCTTATAACTAACATGTAATAGAAGTATAATGTAGATATATATCACGATACTCGTATGGCGCCTGCGCGTGTATAACAGCGCTTATAACTAACATGTAATAGAAGTATAATATAGATATATATCACGAGACTCGTATGGCGCCTGCGCGTGTATAAGAGCGCTTATAACTAACATGTAATAGAAGTATAATATAGATATATATCACGAGACTCGTATGGCGCCTGCGCGTGTATAAGAGCGCTTATAACTAACATGTAATAGAAGTATAATATAGATATATATCACGAGACTCGTATGGCGCCTGCGAGTGTATAAGAGCGCTTATAACTAACATGTAATAGAAGTATAATATAGATATATATCACGAGACTCGTATGGCGCCTGCGCGTGTATAAGAGCGCTTATAACTAACATGTAATAGAAGTATAATATAGATATATATCACGAGACTCGTATGGCGCCTGCGCGTGTATAAGAGCGCACAACTTTTATTAACTTCGGCTTATAACTAACATGTAATAGAAGTATAATGTTACGTATTACGCTATTCCATTGACATATATGTAGTTTGGTCAGGGAAGTGTTCTATTGTGACCAAGCCAAATTCCATGATGATTTCGCTATGAATGTTATTATAAACCCGTAAGTGCAAACAACGCGATGCCTCGATGGAGCATAAATCCGCATGGGTGTGTGTATATGTATGTATGTCTGTAGATATATATTTATGTATATATAATTATGTGTTATGTATGTGTGTATTTATGTATATACAATCGAGTGCATACGACAATACTATACATGTGTACATATAATTGTATTTAATATATGTTGTATATACTATCTTCATTCATTGGAAGAATAAACAATTCAACAACAACCTATAGCTGTCTGAAATTTGCAACTAATGTGGTGTCAGGCAAGCAATTTCCAAATTTCCAGCGGTTGACAGGAGGTGCCGTGAACGCGGAAACATTTTTAACATCGTCTGCCCCCCCCCCCCCTCCTCACCCGACATGTCGCTCCGTCCCTGCGTCTGGGAAATTGTAAGACGTATTCCTCTTCCCCCAACCTATTGATGAAATTTAATAATGTTCGCAGTGCAACAGTGATATCTTAGCATGATCCACCAATCGATTTCTCTTCCCGAGTAGTTAATTTCAATTACGAGGGCATAAGATATATATGAAGCTATTTTTACAATGATTATATAGGCTTCCTACATCGTCACTTATATTAGAGATGTACAGTATTCAGGGTTACAGACCTCGTGTTACAACAACAACATATGAAACCTATGTCATGGTCGTGTTCTGCTTGTTTGCACGGGAAAAAAACGAATACTGAAAACAGCTGAAAACAATAATATGTTACATACGCAGGGGGGGGGATTTGTTACGGGCACGTATGCCGGGGTGGGTGGGTGGTCGATGGGACCAACAAACAATTTTTTCCGCAACTCAAAATGTTTTTTCCTGTAAGTCTTTTTGACTGTTTATGCAATGAGTTTGGCTTAAGACACCTTAGAATGTCAAAAATGTCATGATGATCAGACAAACAGTATAGCCTGTAGCCCATGCTAATGGATTGAATTTTGAAATCCAAGATGGCCGCTGGCAGCCATGTTTTTTTTGGCCGAATGACCCCAAAATGACTCATTTCTACATGTATTTACATGTCAATGTTAACATCGATGACAAATAGTATGCACAGAAATTCATATACAACTGTTTACAGTGAATTTCCCCACCGCAAATCTCTGTTTTAGTGGGGTTGGGTGTCCAAAAATTGTCGGAAAAAAACTGCCGAAAACGGAAAACATTTTGGACGCGGGGGAAAGGAAAAAAATCAGCATACGTGCCTGAACATTTTATCCGCCCCCCCCCCCCCCCCCCACCCCCCTGACATTCGTGCGAAATTCACATCCCCGCATACTACTGAAAATAAATTTCATTATTTACTATCAATTGAATATTTGAGCCTTCTTAAAAGGGTAAGCATATTTGTAAAGGGAGACCACGTTAAATGTAAATTGCAGTACAATATAATGTGTATTGTTTGTTATGTGTGCCTTGTTTATAGCATGTATATGTGTTATTGCATGTTAACTGTTGGCTTTGCTAATAAAAACAATCGCATATAAAATAGACGTATAAATATCATATTTGTAATAGATCATTTATCATAATAATTACTGTTGTCACGTTTGTATGACGTGATTTTTGTAAAATACGTTTGCGAAAATTTTGTTAAATATTAAATTCATGGCTTTTCAGGAACGTTTATAAAACAGCAGGTTCACAAACAATTCCATTTTATACCCATTTGCCCATATACCCATATAGAGCATATATAAGAGATTATATTGGCACATGGTTTTCGCAAAATTTCAGGAAGATCCGGTCATGCACGGTTAACTTTAATTCCAGTTCTCTACCAGTCGACGTATTAGTTCTTCTTCTTCTTCTTCTTCTTCTGATAAGGTGCATTTACCGCAATTTTGCGTATTATCGCACCGTACTCGGAGTCGGAAGTGCACATATTTACAGTGAGTAGTTATTTACATGTTGTTTTGGTCTCTATGCTTTCGGATGTTTCATTTTTGGAGTGGAGCAGAATGAGAGCATGGTCTTGAAGAGCTTCTCGTCTCTGGTGGTGCGTTGCTCCACTTCCACAGCATTCCAAAACTTTATTGTCCGAGGGAAGTATGAAAATTTGTAGGCATCTACCCCCGCAAACGTTAGATGGTACTTTTGCTGGTGGCCTCTCGTGTTGGCTGTTGTCTTTCTGATGTAATTGTCTGCTGGAATATCAACGGAGCCATACACTACTCGATGGAACATCACCATGTCTGCTATGTATCTGCGACTTTCCAGTGATTCCCATCTCAGCTTCTTCTTTATTGCGTGGATGTCACTCTTCCAGTTGTAGTCATTTGCCACCCACCTAGCTGCCCTGTTTTGAACTTTCTCCAGATCGTCGATGTTTGCTTTTGTATGTGGGTTCCACACGCTTGCTGCATAATCAGTCAATGGTCGTACCATGGCCTTGTAGCATTTGTTTTTCACTTCTGATTTGCAGTTGCCGATGTTACGCCGTAGAAAAGCACAGGTGTTGTTTGCTTTCTTTACCGTTTGGCTGATGTGCGTATTCCATTTTAAGTTGTTGCTGATGGTCACTCCGAGATATTTTGCCGATTCAACTGTTTCAAGCTTGTGGTTATGGATGGTGTAGATTGATTGAAGTGGCTTTATTTTTGTAGTGACCTGTAGAACTTGGCACTTTGTGGGGTGGAATTCCATTTGCCATTTATGTTCCCAGGTTTCTAGTGTTTCGAGATCTTCTTGTAGCTGTACCTGGTCTGCTGCTGATTCAATTTTTCTGTAAAACAGACAGTCGTCCGCAAAGAGCTTTGCGTTTGATGTTACACTGTTTGGTAGATCGTTAATAAAGACCAAGAACAGTAGAGGTCCCATGACCTCACCTTGTGGAACGCCGGATATTACTGGTGCAGATGGTGATGTGCATCCTTCGAGGACAACTTGTTGTGATCGGTTTCGCAGAAAATCTTCGATCCAGATGATGAGCCCTTCGTTGATACCAAGGTGTCTGAGCTTGAGAAGTAGGCGTTGGTGAGGGACTTTGTCGAACGCCTTGGCAAAGTCCAGGAACACACAATCGATCTGTTCGCCATTGGCTAGGCCTTTAGCCAAGTCGTCCACTGCTGTGATAAGTTGTGTCACACATGACCTCTTCTTGCGGAAGCCATGTTGGGAATCAGTTAACAGTTTGTTGGAGTCAAGATAGGAGATTATATGGCTATGGATGATATGTTCAAGATGTTTACACATAATTGAAGTGAGCGATACGGGACGATGGTTTGCTGGTTGTGTCCTGTCCCCTTTCTTGAACAGCGGTGTTATGAGTGCTGATCTCCAATCGTCAGGGATTTTGCCTTGATGAACTGATGCCTGGAATAACAGTGTTACTGCTGGTGCTATTGAAAATGATGTGGTTTTTAAGAACTGTGCTGGTATGCCGTCAGGTCCGGTAGCTTTGTGTGGGTTGCTGTTCCACAGGAGCTTCAGGACGCCTTCCACTCCGATTGTCAGATCTTTGTTGGAAGCTTCTGGTGTTGCTGGTGTTTCAAGATCTGGGATGTTCGATGTATATTCTACTGTGAAGACCGATGAAAACTGAGTGTTTAATATTTCAGCCCTTAATTTGGGATCGGTGTATGTTATCCCGTCTTTCTTTAATGGAGCCACGCCGGTGTTGTCATTCTTCTTGCTCTTGATAAATGACCATAGCTTCCGTGGGTTTGCTGAGTCCGATACCATCTCATTCACATATTTGTTATATCTCTTTTTGCAAGATTTTTGGGTGTCTTTTTTCAGTTGGTTGAAACGTTGCCAGTCTTTTTTGTTGTCTGTCTTTTTAGTTTTTTTGTAAGCTCTTTTTTTCCTCCTGGTCATTCTGATGATGTCCCTATCTATCCACGGTTGGTTAAATCTTGTGCTTGTGTATTTTGATGGAACATGTTCTTCCATGATTCCGAGGAAAGCTTGTTTCATTTCGTGCCATAAGTCATTGACGTTGTCTGTCTTCTCGTGTTTTTCGCGAGGTTGGTCGTATCAGCTTTGGTCCATAAATGTATTTTCCTCTTTATTGGCTTCTTCGTGCTACAGACAATACTGGACTCAACACAGACAATGGAATGGTCGCTTAGTCCTGGTAGGTCCTTCGCTCTGGTCACTAGTGATGGTCTGTTTGTGAGAAACAAATCAAGAATAGCTTTTTTCCTTGTAGGAAAGTTGATGATTTGTTTAAGGCCGCAAGTGCCGATTGTTGACAGAAGGTCTTTATTGATTGCGTTGCAGTATGCAGTGCCCTTGACTTCATGTGTTTCCCAACAAATGTCTGGAATGTTGAAATCTCCCGTTATCCAGGTTGGGTTGGGGCTGTACTTTCTACAAAGTGTTTCTATCTCTGAGTATAGGGTTGTACTGTACTCTGTGTTGTTATCCGTTGGTCTGTACACAGCTCCAACAACTAGCGGTTTCTGTTGATGTTTCGTGTCGAATGATGCTGCGACAAAATCCATATTTTGAGATTTATGGAGTTCCTGAGATGATAGACTGGTCTTACTGATTATTATCACCCCGCCGTATCCGTCTGGGCGATCCCGCCTGGTGCAGACCTTGTATCCAGATGGTACTAGTTCCGAGTCGAGGGCGGATGGCTTTAACCAGGTTTCACACCCCACCACGATGTCGGGTGAACACACCTCTAATGCCGCCCAGAAGCTCTCGCGTTTTGATTTCAAGCTTCGGAAGTTGATGGTTAACACTCGCATCTGCTTGCCAGAATCTGTGTTTTTCTTCTGTCTAGCGATTTTAGGCGAGGATGTCATTTGTGGAGACCCTGGATTGGAGATGTTGAGGTAACTTTCATTACTCGTGGTGTCTGAGATATCAGATATGTTTGATGTTGATCCATTCACGAGAAAAGACGTCGAATCTGTTGTGAAAGATTCAAACAAGCTCGTTGAGAAGTTGGGCATCCCACAAGCGTAGCATATCCAGGTGTCGTCACTTTCTCCATGTATTTTATACATTTCTTTATTCATGTTCATGCATTTCCGATGCAACCACTGGTCGCATTGGTCGCACTGGAGGGCGTCCTGGTTCAATCGCACAGGTTTAGTGCATGCTTTACATGGGTACTTCACTGGCCCGGGGTTCGGTTCGCAGTCCCAAGATAGGATGATTATCAGGAAACACAGGTAAGTCAGGGAGAGAATAGATGATGCCGTAGGTAATCCCATCGTAGTGATAATTCACGTGCGAAGGAGGCAGAACAATTCCTATCTCAACTTCGCGGTCGTGAATTTGCTGGATTGATGGTGATTTTTATCACTGCTAGAGTCAGTGGGTTTTGCTTGGTAGGAAATGTTACTCCACATGATGTTCATCTATGCTGACATGAGACAGGTTAATGGAAAGGAACGATCTTACCGGTGACTGGTGATGTCCGTCAGGTCCAAGGCGATTGTTTACATTGGAGACTGGTTACTTCCGGTGAAAACAAAATTAGAAAATTCCAAAACGGTCATTTTGCGTCCAAAATAACTCTTTACTCTGTCTGATCGATGTTGATGGATACTCTGGTTTAAACTATATCCGTTTTTCTATCAGATTGTATTCCAACGGCGATCTTTGCATTGGTTTAAAAGAGATTTGTAAGATATTTATCAGAGCTGTCAAATACGCGACTTCCGATTCCGAGCATGCGCAATTATATCTTTCAATATATAGTTTCAATAACAATTGAGTATCCATCTTAAATCACCATGGAACATAACGGATGTAGTCACCCCGAGTTCTAAGTCGGACAAACAGACACAACACCCACCTCATTTTTTCAACTTCCTGATCAAACTCCATACAGCGCCCTCTACGCTTTCGCTGTGATATGATCTCAGCGGAGCGATGAGAGATAACTCTGCCTGGAGTTTGCTGCCTGATAACTCAGTATATATATGTATATGTGTGAAACACAGCGTTTCTTATAGTATTTTATCAAAATATAGACCTTACTGAAATAAAAAATGGATTATATCGAGCAGTAGTTGTTTATTTTTCCAATATGAGGCATCCTGAAAATTAGTGTCAATCCTCAAAATAAAGCCAAAAAATTTAGATTTTTTTTTCAATTTTACTAGCTGATGCATCTCGTATAACTGAAGAATGCCCTTATATACCATACTATTATAAAATTGAAGAGGATATGTTAATATACATTTTGAGTGGGATAACTTGTCCAATTTTAAACCCTTTTCATGCAAAATTTGTCAATTTATAATAAACATTTACAAAAATTAACAGAAAATTTAAATAAAAAATACTTTAATAGCATAATAAAGCAACTATAAGTCAATCTAAATATCTAAACATAATCATACAACATCAGCCACAATCTCAGGCATGAAATTTGACCAGATGGCAGGGCATAATGTCTGTTTAACAAACCTGCCATGACAGTTTTGCACGACATTAACACTACTGGCGATGCCATCACCCCCCCCCCCCCGACTTGGGGTGGGACTACGGTCCCCGATAAGGCTACTGGGTGTCGGGAAATCTTAATTGGGTTAACTGCCACCTTTTCCCAATGGGGGGGGGGCTAACACTACTCAAATTTTTGGGGAGGGGGGCTTTAGCCCCCCTGACCCCCTAATGGTACCTGATGTCCATGCAAAATTCCCAGATTTATCACTTTCTTTACTATCTACAGGCGAATCCATGCGTTTCTTCTTTAAATCTGTCCAAAATGTGGTCATTATCATTTGAAAATAAGAAAATATGGAATTAACAACTTATCATGGCGAGACGTGAAATTTCGTAAAATTCATATTTTTCCTATAGGAATCACTGAACTAAATGGTTTCCCATAGGCGACAGTGTTAACGTTTCCGCCAAATTCACTGAATTTGAAGCCTGCAGGCCATACCAGTGATGTTTACCCAGCTAGATTGACACCAGTTGATCACGAAAATGCAAGAAAAATCATAGGTCATGTGTTTACTTTTAAAAATAAATCCCCAAGTGTACGACGGGGCTATCCCACAGCCAAATTTGATCTGGAAAAATCCAGAACTACAGCAGCAAGTTAAATAAATTTCCCGCTCACAAAAATCCATTCCCCCATTCATTCACCAGTTTAAATTATTTAGATATTATGTACAAATCAATTAAACGCGATGTCATCCTTTAACAACGTGTCGCATGTATCAGGTGAAGGTCATTATTCAGTTACCTTCACCTTTAGGGTTCCACGGTGTACTCGCTCCCCGACTCTAGAACACATTTAGCTCCCTGATTCCTATAACCGCACACATATAATTTGTTTTCTATCTGATGTCCACTTTTGTCTTAACCCTTTCAGCGCCGTTTAGCGTTAAAGATACTGTGCCAACGCATTCTCTTATATATGCGAGTCTCCCATGGGGCGCCTCAAATATATAAGAGAATGCACTGGCTCACAAGATCAATGTAAATATTTTAGGCCAATGTATTCTCTTATATATTCGAGGTGCCCTATGGGAGACTCGCATATATAAGAGAATACATTGGCTTACAAGATCAAGGTAAATATTTTTAGGCCAATCTCTTATAAATGCGAGGCGCCCTTGGGAGACTCGCATATATAAGAGAATGCATCGGTACAGGGTTTTTGCAAAATTTCTTTTGATTTCAGGATGATAACTTTAGAAAGTCTTAACTTAATGGAATTAAATTTGACATGTGTCTTTGCTGGTACAAAATACAGGTCAAGTTCGAATTCGGGTTCCGCTCGCCAATTTTCACCACAGTTGTGGTCCTTTTTGTTATAATTTGCACTTAATTTTCGTATCCGAATAAAACGTCTGTACTGAATGGAATGAAATTTGGTATGTGAGTTTACTAGCCCAAAATACAGCTCAAGGTCGAATTTTGGTTCCGCCCGCCATTGTTTATGTTTGATTTGTGCTCTGTTGGAATCACCACTGGCGTATTAATGGGAGCTTATCTAATTTTGTTGCCTCAATTTCTCAGAATCCATTTTTATGGTCAAGTAAAAACTAGTGCTAAATGGCTTCTGTCTCCATGTCTTGTCTATCAGGTCTGGCAATTCCCAAATATAGCTACAATAGCTATATGTAGCTATTGTAGCTAAATTTGATTATTTTACCAATTTGCATTGCACTCAAGCATTACCGCGAGCTGTTGCAACTAAGGGCGAGGGTTTTACGTTGTTACATCTTATGAAACCACTGCCGATGGAGAGTGGCTAAAATGCAAGCTTGGCGGTTTGAAAATTTTAAAAGCCTTTTAAAATTCGAGCTTGGCGGTTCGGTGGTCAGTCATCAAAATGTCAAAAATTCTTAATATAAAATATTCAAAACCGCCAAGCTCGTTTATATGTCTGAGGAATGATAATCATTTTACATGTTTTTACATAAAAACTAGCTGGAACGTGTTTTAGAAACGAGAAATCGGCGGAAATTTAGCTTCATATTTTGATTTAAAATTCGAGCTTGGCGGTTCGGTGGTCGGTCATCTAAAAGTCAAAAGATATTCGTATATATTGTTCAAAACCACCAAGCTCGACTATGAGAGTGATAAATGATAACCATTCAACATGTTTCGAATAAAAAACTTAGTACAACTGGAGTTTAAAAAGAGAAATCGACCAAACATTGACAAGAAATCTGCGTAAAAAGACGATGTTTTGATTTTGTGACCACGCCCCCTATTAACCAACCAATCGGGGACATTACTGTCAATACTGTCGATTAATTTACGAAAATGGGCCATATAAGTAATTGGCTGGTGCTATTCCAACGTAATTCACTCGAAAACGCGTTTAAAAGGCTTTTAAATTTTTCAAACCGCCAAGCTTGCATTTTAGCCACTCCCCTGTCGATGACATTTCAGTTGCACCAGCTTGCGGAATATCCAAGAAGCATAGCTAAGCACGTGCATCTGTTTAGAAATGTGTTATGCTATGTTATATGGGACACGGACCCATTACCGTTGTTAGGAAAAAGTAATAACGTTAGAACAGTTTGTTAATTATACATGAAAATGGCAAACAATATTAATTTATTAAGAGTATAATCAAACCATGTTCTTGTATATTTTAATGATTGTGTGTTGGATTGGGTTATCTCAATTCAACCAGATCCATCCATCATCATTAATCGTATGTAGCTACAATGGCTACATATGGCTATTGTAGCTATATTTGTCAATTGCCAGACCTGTCTATAGCCATGTCCATCGGGACAAGTGGACTAGGTTGATAACTTTTATTCCAGTTAGCCCCACGAACACTCGAAGTCTCCCTCTTCTTAGTTCACCATGGGACATTGCCCACGTCAGTCATCCGGTGTTCTAAGAGCGCACAGACCTGTTTCACAAAAGGTTCATATCGATCGGAAGTATACACACACCGGCAGCATCTTCAGTTATCTCTATTGAGGACCGGTGTGTGATTGGGCTAATTTATTAAAAATCAGGACAGCTTGAGTCAAATGGTGATAACCTATCTGTAGCTAAGGTGGTGCAAAAACGGCACAGACTCAGAGAGGATCAGTTAGGAACAGCTGCAAACAGAACCATGTCGGGGGTCATAAAAAATCTCTCAAAGACAGGGGGCATATATAACTTCCAGGAAAGGGTGCGTTTTATTCATAACACTGATAGGTTCAGTGAATTAATTACGTCCTATATATAGAGTGTACACTGCGAGGCAGTTCTGGCAATATCATAGGAGTTGTGGAGATTTCATTTATAGAAATGTTATTAAAAACGTACTAGCTATTTCCGTATCGGTTAAGACTTTTTGCAGGATGTATGTATTCGCGGATGTCTCATTGTTGCAGTATATAACTTTTGTGACTGCGTTAATTGCTTTTGATATTTAGGTGTGAACAATGGCTGGACCACAGTTGAAGATGTTACTGCGGGTACACAACAGTGACCACAATGCATAATATAACGCGGCAAGTGTTGTCTTCGTAAGTTTTTCAAGAGTTATCTATCCTGGAAGCGCGCTAACCTATATGAAATAACCGTCTGCGTTTTTCCGCGCGCGTTTTATTTAAAAGTTCCCATTATTTTTGCGTACTTAAAAACATATTATGGACTTGTTCGGATGCTTGAAACTGATAAGTTAGTACTTAGGCGCTATGCCAACTGTGGTAATGTAGCATTCTACTAGCATCACTGAAAATCTCAAAGAAATCAACAATACCACTCCATAGATATCATCGTCTGAACTACGCTTGATTGTAAATATTTACATCTCGATTCGGGACGTAAAAATAACTACTTTTAGCAAGATTATTCTCCTTTTCTATTTGATCACCCAGCCGGAGTGTTTCACATAACTTTAAACAAAATGCGCACCGGAAGATGCAGACCATTATCTCGTATAGGTTAGCCTGTTTCTAGGATAGATAACTCTTGAAAAACCTACACGAAGACAATATCTTCGTCTAATATAACAGGTAACTTTGCTGAAGTACCGTAAAATTGGGTGAATTTGGACAGCGAGGTGACTTCGGACGCTATGAATCTCTAAGGGTACAAACATCTGTTTTCTTGTGAGACATGCTTTTATAAATGCACTTGTGTTTTATTTATCAGCCAACCCAGATATTATCAGGAACGTGTTTTTTTGTGTGTGTGTTTTAATGTACGTCACAATTTATACGCCTGATAGTTGCATTGAATACACATTGAAACCAATTCATGGCCGATAAACATGCATTTTCAATTAGGTCGTCTAAAATGAAATAAAAAATAAAACTCAACCTTTTGGAGTTTTCACATTGGAAACACCCTTTTTTGGTCCCTTCAAATTTCTTTGGGGTGATTTCGGACACTAGTCTAGTCTAGTCTAGTGTAAGCCTCTTCCGCCACGATTGCTAATATAGCCTATATATTCTATTTCACTATAAATGAAATGTGTCCAGGCTTGTAATTAGTTCTAAAGAAAGAATATGTTTTATTATATACTTGCCCATGAATTATAAGGTTTTAGCAGATATAAGTGATATCCCACTGGTGAAATTTCTGATTTATTGACATTCATTGGGGGCCATAGGCAAGTAACTAAAGTATATAATAAACAGAATATCCACACTTTTTCAGTGGATATGGGTTAAATCTCATTTGTGATGACAAAACATTTGAATTTCCATTCGTAGCTAAAGCCACTCGTGGAAATTCAATGTTTTGTCATCACTCATGAGATATAACCCATATCCACTGAAAAAGTGTCGATATCCTCTATTTATTATTCTTAAAGCCATCATAGCGATGTTGAGATATTTATTTGTATTACCCCTTGGAGGTGTCCGAAATCACCCCGTAAACTCAACAGTGTGAACATGTCTCAGTTGGATGTAGATATGTAAAGTCGTTTTGCGAAGTATCGGGAGTGTATTTAATCCGATTAGTAGATTTTTGGTCCGCATTTAGAGGCTTTCTTGTGTGGTGAATGAGAAACCTTCGGTGATAAACGGCAATTGTATTAATAATTTGAAGGATTAGTTGTTTTCACGGAATTATCAGGTCGTGCTTTCATGAATCCTTGAAGGAATTTTGAATAATTAGTCTCCATAATCGGCGGTGAATGAAACCTTGTCGAAAATTATTGATAATGAGTCTCGATATTGTTTGTAGACCAATCATTGTTCAGCCGACAGCCGCCGTAGATTGGCTTCTGTCGGTCAATTTCAGACCTCTATTTCAATAGAAATTAGAACAAATAACATAGAAAAGTTAATTGCCAGCCGAAAACAATTCAAATGTCGTAAGGGGACCGAGAAACTAACACTTAAGTGTATTTGCCGCGAGCTGGCAACGCGTCAACATATAACGTGTCAATCGTCAAGGCGTTCGTCACTTTTTTTGGCAATGGTGTGTGGTTATTTGTGTATCAACGCAATGGCCGTTGCATGTTTGATGATGAAACATTCAACTGGACAGAAGTGACTAAAACAATATTATTTTCAGACTATATATACTTCCCAGAAGATGATGCCTAAGCAGAATGAGGTCCATCGGGGGATGAGTTTGGTGTGCTAGCACGCTGTGTGGAATAGCACCACTAAATTCATCTCTGTGGACCTCATTCGACAAATGACAGACACTCTATTTTCAGGCTTGTTGACCACATGCGAACCAGGTTACTTTCCCTGTGTGTAGATTGCAAATCATCGCGTATTGTTACGGTTGAATTTGTTTCGCGCTCCGCGTGTATACTAATGTAGAGATTCTTGTTTCGCGTGGGCGCTGGGGTTTTATTAATAGAAATGGAATTTTTTGGGACGGATTTAAAAGTCGAACTGCGATCCGGAGGCCGAGTCCGGTAAAAGGTGTAGTTGGGAATTTAAATTTCGCTTATTGTCCTTTACATTATTATGTCAATAATGTTGATTTTTGGTTTTTGACAAGCTATGTCAATTACAAATAAAAGAAATGAAAAAGATAATTTGTAAGTCTTATATTTCAACTTTTATAGATATTTTTCGTTCTGCAGCCCAGTCGGCCGCCGGTTCGTTAATTAGGTGCTGATTGTTATCTTTATTTTAACGGAATTCTGAGTTGGTAATTCGCGAAACCAATATATTTTATATTCTATAATTACAATCATGGGTATATAATATATAATCTTGAGCGCGTTACCATTTCTGACGTTGGTGTTCTTGTATTATATTGTTGGCCTTGTTCGCCATGCACCATTCCAACCGCTTAACCAAACTCCATACAGCGCCCTTTACGCTATCGCTGCGATATAGCACTGCCACAATGATGGTGCTTTGCAGACGATAAATCTAGTTTTACATATCGTCGCGGAACTGTATTTAGTCACCTATTATCTTGTTTTGACCACCAAATATTTTTTTAAGTTTGCAATAATGGTAATTCCTGCGGTATTGATAAGAACAATATGAACTGAGCCAGACAATGAGACATAGACAATTTTAATCCTAAAACATGAGAACTAAAAACACGTAAGAATTCCTTACCAAGTAATTTCATTATGGCAGTGGTATCTCAGCGTAGCGATGTGAAATAACTCTGCCTGGAGTTTGCAGCTGAACAAGAGAAACGGTCGGCGACGGTACATTTTGTGTTGGGATAAATTACCCAGTATTGGGCGAGCTATGGCATACGTTGCATCGATTATCAACGCATGGCAATACACTTCCGTGTGACGATGCTTTACATGGGACATTCGCGCTTTATCAATTGAAGTTCTTTCGCTATAATTGTCACATGGAATGGCTCAATTGCCATGGGGCCGTGGTTTCGTCGAGGCTGGAGGACAGAGAGGAACACTTCGCATGGAATAATAAAATCACGGCATCGGACACGGACCGTTCCGATCAATTCCAATACGAGCTGTCACTTCGTCCCCGCCGGATGTTAATCGATGTTTCTGGAGCTGTAATAGCAACAACAATACAATCACAATTCCTTTAATGTTTTAAACAAACCGGAAGTTGGTGACACAAAGCCAAACGACAGTATCTTGGAGGATATTACGTCATGAGCAGAAAAAACACGCGACATGCAGAAAATTCAGACAGAATGGGAATTCCGACGATTACACTTTCCGGAATGGAGCGGGGTGAATCAGATTCGAATATTGAGATTAATATTCGGGCCCCGACGGCTACAATGCCTGAATTGGTGCTGTCTCCCTCCGAGGAGACGCTCTCTAATTGCTCAACTGCAGGTTGTGTCTCGAAGACAAATAGTTCCCCTCGCGCTTCGAGGAAAAACCAAACAGAAGAACTGACTCGTGAACATTCTAAAGATCACTGTGAATGGAATGAGTTTCTGGATCCTTCGTTGTATTCTGGCGGATTAGGCAATCGCGTTGGGAGCGCTATTTCTTTATTGAGTGATTGTACCGTGAGAAGCGTTGGGTTGATTTCAAATGACTCTATGGATAGCTGTCGCAACGCGGACCTTACCAAACCGGTCCGACTGAGACGGTATTTATCAAACCCTGAACATTTACTTGATTTCCACCACATGGACAGGCGGGATTCGCAGTCATATTCTAATCTGAAGGATGTGCAGTATAATAATGTTGACTCAGCTATGTTCACTGGTTACGCTTGTGATAACGAATATAATAACGGGTTTCCCTTTGACATAGGAGAATCTCTGTTGCTAAGGGGATTCTCTGATCGACAGTCAGTGCAGTCGGAGGAGTCAGGCCGGAAGTCGCCATTGGTTAAAGCCATTACCGGACACCGATCAATGCGAGAGGGGCGTATCCGACACTGGCTGACACAGGTGGACGACAGAACAGAATCGAAGGACGATACGTAGTTAAGTAGGGTTTAATGGTATATTAATGATATATTCATGGTTACACACAGTCCTGTTGTCTCGTGGAATTAGTAGTTATCCTTGGTCAAAGAAAAGCATTTACTTTCAGGGTTTCCTTACGAATCCGACCCTATTTTAAACCTCTTATTCTATAAAATTTGCCACTGGTTTTAAGAAAATCTTCTGAAAGTTTCGTATAGTTTGTCTTGAGAGAAAAATGGTAAAAACACCTTTCAATTTTCTAGATTGGCTTTGGAATATGGAATCTCAAATTTCGAAAATTTCGAAATTAACAATAAACAACTTTTAGCTGTATCCAAATGTGCCTACCCGATAAAGAACCTGGATAAATTATCATTATTGATTCTTTTGACACCCGAAACTACCAATGTTTCCCAATTTTAAGACTTTGATAGTTCATGTTTCCTCAGACTCAATGTAAACATGTGTCACAAATTGGCCCAATAGAAACATCCCATGGATATCTTGCAACCAGTCCAGATGGCAGACAGGCATTTAGGTGACTAGGAAAGCATGTATGTCCATAGAAGTAATCACTTAACAACAATATGCTACATACTTGTGACTATGGCCCTTTGACTGGGCTGACTATTTTTAATCACTATTGACACATTTGAAAATCGAGATTCCATATTCTCAATAAATACATTGCGGTTGATACAACTCAAGCGAAGAAATTCAAAATTATTCTCAGCTCAATCTTACAGGTAACATATAAGACACGAAACACTATAATACATGTACCTAACATTAAAAGAATACAGCTTTTTTAAGGATCAGGGGACATTAATTTTCCAGAAATTTAGCAAAGAAATCATCCTCTAAAAACCTGATTTCAGTTGCACATGAGTGTTCTTACCCATCATACATGCTAGAAATAGATCATAGCTGGTAATTTTGATTTAAAGGCACGGGCGGCGTTCGTTGTAGAAATATTCATATTTGTTAAAATCGCCATCAACAGAAGGAATATTAAAATGTATATAGTTTTGTTCATATGCCAAACATAATCATCGCGTATACATAGTATATTGTCGTCAAAACGAACGATGGTGTACGTTTTGTACGTAAACAAGAGCCTGCCCGTGTTACAGAAGTTGTGCGTCTGTTTACATAACACAGCGCAATTATATTGGTTAATCACACAAAATTGATATAAACGCTTTTCATTATTTCCATATCAGGAAAACAGTAACAATTAACGCTATTTATGTTTACCATATCGAGATCTAAACAAAAGCCAGGAAAAGTAACGTTTTTTGCTTTTGTTTACATAACAAAGGAAAACATTTACAACAACATACTGTTTATGCCATATTTCTGATTGTTATAAGAACAAAGTCTGTCTATATTTTACTATTCTTTCTGTTTATGGCTGTTTTTGACGGAGGTGAATATTTTAACAACATATATACCAACCGCCAACGCCGCCCGTATCTTTAACTGGCCGCTGCTTAAAGCCATCACTGGGAATCGATCAATGATAGAAGGTCGCATCCGACACTGGCTGACACAAATGGATGATCGAGCGGAATCTAAAGACGAAGCGTACAGTAATGTCCTAAATAATCGACTCCTTAACCACAGCAGAATTATTGGTAACTTTTCAGGATTTAGTCGGAAATATTGAGAGCTTTCCATTGAAATGCAACAGGCCATATTTCCGACTAAATCCTGAAAACATAATTCTGCTGTGGTTAAGGAGTCGATTATTTAGGGCATTACTGTAGTTAAGAGGGAGGTAAAGTGGCAACATTTGAATGGGGAATTCAGTGTTAATGTTTTGGAAAAGATTGATCAAACCTTACAAAGCGCAGGTGACCATATCAAACTTTTTGGAAATTTTGAATACTTATCTATATAGTGACAACGCGGAGCGGAATTTTCATTCCAGGTTGGATATTATTAGGACATTTATTAAAACAGTAGGTCACCAGTAAATCATTGTTTATAATATTTCCATCAAATGTCACAAAACCACCTGATACAGACCAATGTTACTCTGTAGTAATACAAAGCTATTAGTTAAAATGCCTCAGTGGTATAGGGTATGTGGCATGCTACGCCAGTCGTTGAGGCACACCACAGGCTCTTTGAAAAGCTAAAATCCTAACACAGGCCAATCGCGATCACGGGAATATTTAATCTGAAGGGTAATAACTCTATAAAGAATGTACCCTTACGAAATGACGGCGATTTGTATGAGAAATTACAACACCACAGTAGATCAACACTGGTGAAATATAAGTCAAATTCTTCTATAGGGTGGGTGGGAATGTTGGAGGTTTGGGATACGCTCTTTAAAACACTTCTTCAATAATTCTGCTGTGGTTAAGGAGTCTATTATTTAGGACATTAATGTACGCTCTTTAAAACACTTCTTCAAATATTTCCGTTATTTCGTCAGAAACACTTCTTCAAAAATCTTCGTTATTTAGTTAATAAAAATAATTTCTTATTTCTACAATTCGCGCTATTTCGTCGTTTCGATGCATTTTTTATTTCGCTGTATTTTCCTATTTCGATTTTTCGTTGTATTTTATATAGCCTTTTAACTAATAGTTTTGTATTACTACAGAGTAACATTGGTCTGTATCAGGTGCACAAAACAAAACATAAAATGAAAATTTTGCTTTGCGTTGTCACTAGATATATGCTCAAACATTCCAACAAGACATGAAGTTTTATTCTAAGGTTTGTAAATATTGAGTAATCTTGTCTTTAAAATTAACATTTAAATGTTGTCACTTTACCTCCCTCTTACGTAGGGAGTAATGGTGTATTCAGGATTTCACACATAATATAGTCTTGTGGAATGATACATGTAGCGGTTATTGACCAAAACATAATACTTGCAGTTGGGGTTTTCCTATCGACCAACCGCCCGACCCTTTATACTAAATTGTTGTTCGTAGTTTTCAAGGAAATCTTTTGAATGTTCTGTAATGTTATTTCATATATTAAACAGAAGCAAACATATTGCAATGTCTAAAAGTTAACTTGTATAAAGATATCCAAAATCAATCCCAGCTCTATTGTGTGGATATAGTAGAATAAAAAACAATATAATAATCATGTGTGCGGAATAAGACAATAAATGAGAAGAAAAAAAAATTAAAGCATGCTTTATATTTCCTACCGATCCTACTAATCTGTAACCGCCAATCAGATAATTAATTTTTTTCTCGGGCTTTAAGATTTTCGGCGCCTGTTGCTAATGGGTTTCTCTGTTACTATGGGAATTCTCTAACCGACCGACCGTGCAATCTAAGATGCCGGGACGGAAATCCCCGTTATTTAAAGCAAAATCATCGTCATTGGTGAATCGGATAACACGGTGGGGAATCACATGGTTTCGAGTTGATGAGTACTACGCATTCAAAATGGCCGAGACGATCGCAAACGATACCAGAAACGAGGGACAAGGTAATAAACTAGGATAATGATATATTGCATAGTATTTTGGCAGCTACGAGCATATGCTATACTATTTTTCAAACAAGCTGATACCTTATTTGTGTCCAAACTCACAGTTGTTTGCTCTAACATCCTGACCAAAGTTGTCAGTCGTAGGATTCTCCTAGATGTATGGACTGGTGTATTACACGAACCTCCGACTGGAAACTTGGAATGTTATAGAAAACTACTGAGCATTTCCGAACAAATAATGTATATATCTTGTTTTAAAAATAAACTAGCATATTCTTGTAACATTCAAAATGCTATTATATGTTTTGAGTCAGACTTTCATTTATTATGTTTTTGTGCCTTTGCACATTTCGAGTGCGTGGTACTCGCCAACCTCGAAACCACGTGATTCCCCACCACGGAGAGGGTCGTATCGGGGACTGGCGGACGCAAACTGAAGATAGAGCTGAATCTAAAGACGAAATGTGGTTAAAGGCACGGATTGCCTTCGCGGTGGGTACGCCGTTGAATTAGTCACAGACGTTAAAACTGCCAAAGTGAAAGAATATTGAAACTTGTAATACGACCCTGCCTATCTATGCTTAACAGCCATGTCCTGATTGGCCAGTGGCCCGAGTTACCATGGCTATCTCGTTCCAGTTTTGTGGTACAATTCTACTTTTTCCAATTGTACCACGAAAAAATTCGGTTTATTCAGATCGCCGCACGCGACTTTTCCCGTCTTTTCTAACTTGCGAATTTTCTAGCGATTTGTCGCTTGAAACCAGTTTGGTTGCCAATGAATATGGTCCAAATGATGTTATGGTATATTGATGTATGTTACGACCAAAGAAAGTTACTTAATAAGTATATTAAATGACAAAATAAATCCATGGGGCCGGGCTGTGCATTCGTCGATTCGAATCTCGATCATATTCGATATTTCGGAATCAAGTTGAAAATGAAAGCGTTTGTTCACCAGTACAGAAGGGGAATAAGATTAGTTTAGTAAACTAGATCATTTTATGGAAAATGGTCCATAGTCGATGATCATATTCATGTTGTCCCAACAACGTTCAAAACAGAAATGACCGCAATTATAGGGAGTGTTTGGGGGGGGGCTACCCCGGGATGGTCGAATAGACCGAAAGGTCTACTCCTTCACCCCTCATTTTATTGCCTTTATTTATAAATCAAAAAGAAACAAAAGTAAAAAAGGAAGAATATTTTTTTTTTATACAAATTTCTTCTTCTTTCCGTCGCTGGAATCCAAACGAGGGGGTGTTGAGTCCCCTGGAACACTGCAGGTTGATGGTGGCTGCAATGTCCCAGCAGGTCTTATTGCCTCGTCGGTGACGGTGATGGTGGACTCCTGCTAGATGGTATCCGGAGTCCGGGCTGCTCCAAAGGGATGGCTGACGTGATGGTGTTGTCTAATCCAAGGAGAAGAAGGCCAGCTGGAAGTCGTCCGGATGTCCTGGTGACTTTTATCCAGCAGCTCCTATCTTCTCCTGGCATCATCCCGTTGACTTCCTGGAGGGCATCTTCCACTCGCTGGGCTCTGGAATCCAGGTCTCAAACCGCTCTGGTGATCCAATAGCAGGAGACCGGCAGAGATTCCAGCGATGTACTGCGCCCTCCATTCTGTCAACCGAGCCGACCCGACCGCCAAAATCTGAGATCGAAGCGGGATCAGACAATGGCTGTCGAGTCATCCAGGCTAATCCGCGGCATCAGCGAAATGACCGCAATGTGAAGAGAGTGGTTCGGGGGGCTAGCCCGGGATTGTCGAAAGGGCCGCAATCGTATTTCCTGTACAATTTAAATGAAACGCACGGGCGCCGCTGAAAACACATCGTTTTTTAGCCAATCACAACGATTATTTCTAGAAGAGGTGCCTCGAAAAGTCAACGGGGGAATTTAGTAACAAGACAAGACATTACCAGAGTACTCCATGCAAAGAAATCGAGTACGCCCAATACGAATTACACCACGAAATGTTTTCTCACCTGAGACCAAAAAAGCGCAGTATTTCGTTGACTATTCAGTCGAATTGTGACCATAAACTTTCAGTCGTATTACAAAAGAAATAAATACACGGTGTATCGGTGTGTATGGTCAAGTTGTACCACAAAAAACTGATTGTAGGACTCCGCTACGCGTCGTCCTACAATCAGTTTTTTGTGGTACAACTTGACCATACACACCTCTACACCGTGTATTTATTTCTTAAATAGACATATCTTGTTCTTATACCAATCATAAATATCGCGTAAATGGTATATTATTGGATTTATTGTCAAGTGCGTACGCTGTTTTATGTAAACAAAAGCCATGGGCTGTAACAATCTGGATTTTGTTTACATAACAAAGCATACGAACTTGACAATAGCATACTGTTTACGCGATATTTATGATTGGTATAAAGAACATAATCTGTCTATATTTAAATATTCTTACTGTGTATGGAGGTTTTAACGGATGTGACTATTTTAACAGCAATACCCATCACGAAGGCCATCTGTGCCTTTAACTAAGGGTTAATGGTGTGTCAAATGATGCATTCAGGGGTCAAATCATCTAGTCTGCTGCAAGGGCAGAGTCGACAGAATCCACATATAAATGGAAAGCTCAACATTGGTTCTATAAATGTATAATGTATAATTTTATAACATGTTGGCAGAACTAATTTAGTACAGGAAGGATTAAAGGATAACATGCATATTATCACCCCTGAATAGAGTTATCACCCCCTGAGTAGAGTTATCACCCCTGAATAGAATAGAGTTATCACCACTGGACAAGTGGTCCTGCTAATGTGCTATGATGCTGGTGGTCCTGCTGAATTGATATGATGCTGGTATGGCAAACTGATGCTGTTAATAAAAAGTACCGTTTTAGTTTTTTTAATTTGTTTTTTTCGCGGTGTTCCGATAATCTGAACATATCCAGGAAAAGCCATTATGCTTCAAATACATTTATTCCGAAATATTTTTAATACTGGTTGTATTAGTTGTTGAAAATTGTTGAAGACTGTAATCAAGACGGTTAGTCACATCGTATTCGAAACACCAGCGCAGGTATTATTATATTTTTCAAAAATATATATGTTCTCGAATGTTTCATATACACACTTGTTTTTTTCTCAAATCGATCGGATTAGCCAAACACCGCGAAAATGACAACTAACGTTGTCGTAAAGGCATCAGTGTGCCCTACCCGCATCATAGCAATTCAGCAGGACCACCAGCATCATAGCATGTCAGCTCTACCACTTGACCCGGGGTGAATTTGGTAAGAAGAATCTCAAAATATACCTACTCGGAAGATTTCCGAACAAATTAGTCGATATAGTAGGAGGGTGGAAAAAAGTTTTTTCCGGGCACGTGTGCCGGGGTTGGTGGGTGGTCGATAGGACCAACAAACAATTTTTTTCCGCAACTCCAAAATATTTTTACTGCAAGTCTTTTTGACTGTTTTTGCAATGAGTTTGGCTTAAAACAGATCTATATGTCAATATTAACATAAATAACAAATTTCATGATGATCAGACAAACAGTATAGCCTGTAGCCCATGATAATGGATTGAATTTTGAAATCCAAGATGGCTGCTGGCCATGTTTTTTTGACTGAATAACCCCAAAATGACTTGTGTCAATGTTAACATCCATGACTAATAGTATGCACAGAAATTCATATACAGCTCTTTATAGTGAATTTCCCCCCGCAAATCTCTGTTTTAGTGTTAATAGGGGGGTGGGTGTCCAGAAATGGTCGGAAAAAAACAATTTGGGCGCGGGGGTGGGTGGGTCCCAACAAGGGTCGAAAGTCAAAAATCAGCATACGTGCCTGCAAGTTTGAGATCGTTTCGTTTAACACTTTCATGACTGGAGCTTCATGATTTTTTACGAAAACCCAGTGTCAATGCATTCTCTTATATATGCGAGTCGACCATGCATTGGCCTAAAAACATTTATATTACTTTTTATAATTGTTAAAAAATGTAAGAAAAAATGAAAGAGATGATAGAAAATTGTTAAAGAATGTAAGAAATCATGATAAAATATGATAAAAATTGTTAAAGAATGTAAGCAAAAAATTATAAAAAAAATTATTGTTACAGAATGTAAGAAATAATGATAAAAAATGATAAAAAATTGTTAAAGAATGTAAGAAAAATGGTAAAAATTATAAAGAATGTAAGAAAAATTAAGCAAATATGATAAAATTGTTAAAGAAAGTAAGAAAAAATTCTAAACAATACTATAGAATATAACAAAAAATTATAAAAAATTATAAAAATTGTTAAAGAATGTAAGAAAAATTGATAAAAAATTGTTAGACCTATGGTCGACTCGCATATATAAGAGAATGCATTGGCACAGGCCTTTAATGTTCCCCCAGCGCAGCTCCCGTCATGAAAGGGTGAAGTGCCTGTTCAAATGTTGATGACTAAAACGAAGAGAAATCAGTTTTTAAATAGTTCGTGTTAACCCTTGCATAACGGGAGCTGCGCTGGCGCAACATTAAAGACCCTGTGCCAATACATTATCTTATATATGAGAATTCATTGGCCTGACAATATTTTGTTATTTTTCATCAGTTTTTCTTGCATTCTTTAACAATTTTTTTAATTTTGTATAATGTTTTCTTACATTCTTCAAAAAAAAATATCATTTTTTAATAATTTTTTCTTACATTCTATAACAACCTTTAATTTTTTTATCATTATTTCTTACATTCTTTAAAAAAAAATTATCCATTTTTTCTCTCATTCTTTAACAATTATAAAATATAATGTAAAATGTACGGTCGACTCGCATTTCTAAGAGAATGCATTGGCACAGGGTTTTCGCCAAAAAAATAGGAAGTTCCAGTCATGAAAGGGTTACGATAACGCAATATACCTTTTCCAAACATTCCAATTCCGGAATTCCGATAAATACAAATGGCTGTATTTATTGGGACTTAATCATCGTGTTCAAATTTTTGTATTTTCTATTACTTCAATGCGTCTGTAAAGTTCATAGAATTGTTAGTCAAGTATTTATCGACCTATTTCGATACCGGGAAACAATTCCAATGTGAACATCATTAGATGTAGTTTGGAGCGCAAACCGCCATGTGGCATTTATCACCATTACATGTCTGGAGCTTCCTGAAATTTTGTGAAAACCCTATGCCAATGCATTCTCTTATATATGCGATATTCCCGCATATATCAGAGAATACATTGGCCTAACAATATTTACCTTCGACCTGGTAAGTCAGTGCATTGTCTTATATATACGTAGCTCCCAATGTGAGTTTCACATATATAAGAGAATGCACTGGCACATGATCTTTAATGCTGCACCAGCGAAGCTCCCGCGTGGCGAACATTTTTTCGAACCCCACATAATTATTAGTTCTCCTCACCGGGACATTTGAACGGCTTATGTCCACTGGTTTGCATTGTATAAGTAAATCGGTCATCCTGTCCAAACGACAGGGATTTGGAGCGGGGTATCCAATTCAAGTTCCCCACATTTTCTGTGGGAGATAGACCCGCAGTTTAACCCTTTACCCAACAAACCGGCCAAAACCGGCCAAATAAAGCTGCAACAGCCTAAATTATCTTGGGTCTGTCTCAATAAAACCATACAAATATGGATATCATTGGAACCGGCTCATTGACCACATTGTGATGGTTACAGTTATGCCCTGTGCCAATGCATTCTCTTATATATGCGAGTCGACCATAGGTCGCCTCGCATATATAAGAGAATGCATTGGCCTAAAAAAAATCTTTTTTTACCATTTTTTCTTACATTCTTTAACAATTTTATAATTTGTAATGTGTTAAGCCAATGCATTCTCTTATATATGCGAGGCGACCTATGGTCGACTCGCATATATAAGAGAATGCATTGGCACAGGGTAAAAAAAATCCCGACTGTTGGGTAAAGGGTTAACTATATTTAGCCCCTATACAGTTTAATGATGATATTAGCATCATATTACATGTATATTGACGGGTGCTGCTCGGACTGAGGTCGGGTTTGAAACAAAGTCAGTACAATATTTTTATGGATGTTTTTCTTATATGTATATGTCTCTGTTATACACTAATTCAGGGCCTGGGACATACGTCACAAATGTAATCTCTAAACCTTCTCTTCAGACTTTCTGATAGCGGACATCTGGAACTCACGCAGTGAATGAGCTGGATATTTGTTACTGGCGCTACTGTACTTACCGTAATGCCCAAAGTAATTGACCACTTAACCACAGCAGAATTATGGGTAATTTTTCAGGATTTAGTCGGAAATATGGCTTGTTGCCATTCATCGGAAAGCTCTCGCCGAGAGCTTTCCGATGAATGGCAACAAGCCATATTTCCGACTAAATCCTGAAAATTTACCCATAAATCTGCTGTGGTTAAGTGGTCAATTACGTTGGGCATTACTGCACGAGCGACAGGGACATGTGTACTTTTCGAACATCTATTAAATTGTTGAGGTGTGTTTCATGTTTAAAATCTGGGCGCAATCGATACACATTTTCCTCGTAAATGTCAGTGTTTAACCATTACTGAGTTTTAAATGTACTCAAGCCGATTCGATGGTGTTATATCATCAGATTCCAACAACAAGACTGTTTTTTGAAATTCCTCTTCAGTTATCAGAATCGATTAATTACCCAAAAATAATGCTAACCACAGTCAACTATAGTATAAAATTGCCCAAAACTGGTTATATTTCAACATTTTGTTCAACGAATTTTTGCCGGTTTGTCAAATATCTGACACAAAAAAGCCACTTGATTTTAGAGTTATTCATCTTCATCTTCAATTTGGTCCGAGACACGACTTTTACTGGGCCACTAAATATTCCAGGTGGTGAAATATAATAGATTTAAAAAATCAATATCTGATCACTCTGACCTTTGATGGGTGGGTTCCTCGACTCGAATCAAATATTTTTACCCCCGAATCCAACTAAATAGTAATTGAGGGGCGCATAATCTGATTGAGTACCTTTAACTGTGCATTGTGAATTTACACAGTCCTTGTACTATTTTATCCAGCCCGACAAACGTGTATACATGTTTTAAACTAATTTAAAATCAAAACCGCTTTGGGTTAGAGGCTTGATTGGTGACGTAGTGTCCTGGTCCTGTAATTCATGTGTAATGTAATGGAAGTTGTTGGAAGTTGTGTGCATTCCATGTATGTGTTTTCAAGATTGTCATATTTTCAAAGAGCATTGATTAAATTATCAAACTACTATCGTCATCTCGCGGGCAAAATCACCCTAAGTTTTGGCCACAGCGGTATCGCTCAGGAAATGTTCAGATAATAATTTCAACAAATAGGACCCCTTCTGCACTTTTAGTATCTGTTGTCTGTTAAATTTTCCCCTCTAAATGAGTAATAGACCATTCCAATATTTACTTTAATAATCGAGTGGGAGAATCCACTTAGTATAGAAAGGGTTAATACAACACTAGACCAAGTCTTCTCTGTCCACAACAGCTTGGGATATCGGTTGGGATGATGTTGTTTTTGGACCGAGTCCCGCCCATTTATCTTCTATAACGGCTTTTCATTCAAAATGTGTACTACGTGTACACGTGGAGCCCGGTAATTTACGTAAAGCCCTGAATGTGATTAATGATCAGATAAAGTAATGCTCTAAGTAATCGACTTCTTAACCACAGCAGAAGGGGAGAGCTTTCCGATGAATGGCAACAAGCCATATTTCCGACTAAATCCTGAAAAGTTACCCATAATTCTGCTGTGGTTAAGAAGTCGATTACTTAGAGCATTACTGTATGTCCGCGAAAAATTATACGATCGTTTAATATATTGTTTACATGCATTTTCTGTTAGCGCGACAAATCGAAATATCTGAAAAATAAGGATTTGTTTACTTATAAAAACTGTTGCTTTAATATTAACAGCTCTGATATATGCATGTTTGATAGGGAAAGTCTGCCCTCTTTGGTAATATACGTAAAGCTTCCATTTGACCTATAATCCGAAGACATAAAAGCAAGATAACGCGCGCCCACGATGCTGGACGGTCCAAAAACAGCATCAACACAACCGATATCCCAAACTGTTGTGGACCGAGAAGACTTGGTCTATGGTGATTGTGGAACTTTCCAGAAATATCACACTGCGTATTATTCTGTCTTAATTCGACAACGCCGGTCCTATATATATGGAAATGTTGTCAAGCAAATCTTCAACATTCATGCATGTGCGCATATAAATTGTCGCGTGAACTAATAATACATGGTGTATGATAAGTTATCCTAGGAAACATTGGGGGATACATGGAAATTTAGTACCTGTTGTCGATTTGGAACCAGAAACCAAATATCCATGTACGCACGACAGTGCCCGAGGGAAAAATGTTGCCCCCCAACAATTGGTCCAAACAACCATCCATGACTGGAGCTTCCTGAAATTTTGCGAAAACCCTGCGCCATTGCATTCTCTTTTATATGCGAGTCTTCCATAGGGAGCCTCGCATATATAAGAGAATACATTGGCCTATCAATATTTATCTTGACCGTGTACATGTAAGCCATGTATTATCTTATATATTCGAGGCTCCCTATGTCAGACTTGCATATATATAAGAGACTGCACTGACACATGATATTTAATGCTGTAACAACGCAACAATGCCATACAACATTAAGTTTAGTGTGTTTTTCATTGAATCATTAAATTTATTCACAATAATAAGATGAATATTTCAACAACAGCGGAGTGTATAGTGTCCCTACACCTGACCCACATCCTGCTCTATATGCATGGTTAAATTCAACATGCAGACTGATGGTAATCTAACATTGTCATGCATTATAGCGCCTTAACCTATTCACGATGGTAGCTTTCCACAGAATGTTCCCCTATATTTCAAAATGCATGTGAACTTGTTTCTCGGAATACTCGCCGATTAAAATCCGAGGCAAAAATATTCCCGACCAAAAATGGTCCCCGAAATATTCTCGCCATGAGACGATCCCATTCACGTGATGCGATTTGGTCCTCGACGATACTGTGACCGGGGACATAAATGTAAAAATCAGCATGTAATTGCAATTTTTCCCGTTTGCTGTCGAACCAATATTTACATTACGGTCTCAATATGGTTAAATTTACTAATTATACTGTTTATGTTAAACTCAGAACTTAAATCAATTAAAGCTGCACATAGTGTTTGGAACATTGAATCTGCAAACCTTAAATATTACACACCATCGACCACTTTAGCTGGTTAATAAGGAAAATTTATTCCGAAGACGAAAAATAATCTATTGTTTTTTATCCCCATTGTTGTAGCTAAAGAAAGTCCATTTCGGGCAAAATATATCAAGGTAGTACCTAGTATCGCCTGTTGGTCTTGCTTTTTAAGTTGAATGGTGTTTGTTAAAATTGTCCGAACACATTGTTTAACTTTAAATATTTGTAATTGCATGTCACAGATAAGACAGTAGGACAGGGCATGGAAGAGCGAAACTCTTCCATGTCTTGGACTAAGAGCATGAATGTGTGAATTTGTTTTGTCTCTTCCTCTGTTGTTATTCTTCTTTCTCAATAAAAAATAAAAAACAAAAACACAAAAAATATATATATGCAATTGGTCGGGGACTATATTATTTTATCTCCGACCAAATTAAACAAAAAATAGTCCAGCTCATGGGGTGGACCAAATTGTGATAGTCGAGGACCAAAACGTGATATATAGTCGAGGACCAAATCGTCAACTTCTGTACATTTGTTTGAACGTATTTATTGTGACCCGCATATATATAAATATAATACAACAGATAATTGTATACACACTGGTGTGGGTGCACAGGGGATCGGAGCACAAGATACCAAACTTAGGGTCTATTCTCATTGCACACGCGCGTGCGATTAATCGCAGCGTTTTTTAAGGTCGAGCGGCTCCATATGTGTGTTCGATGGCATTCCTTCCTAAGAGTTCCCCCAATAGGGGTGGGGGTCTGACGAACACATTCATACACATGTCTAGGGTAGGTTGGAGGATGATAAAGTACTTTCGGTTGGGGGTGACCACATACAGGCCTATATATGCTAACACATTAACTTTAATTTTCCTCAGTTAGATTTACTCAGGTATAAGTTGAGTATAACGAGCCGTGCCATCAAAATGACATAAGTTTTGAGGACACAATTATATCTAGCTAATTATAATTAGAAATAGAGGGTTCAATTCCATGTAGTTGGGCATAAATATGCATATTTTATTCCAGCTTGAAACGTATATAACACTATATAGTACGATCACAACCCAGATTACAGGAGTTTTATGTATATAATTGTTATTATCACTCAAGATTATCAAAAGTGTACGATTCAAGTGGTTGAATTAGATCTTTCAACATTTTACCTTATAGTTAGCTAGGTCTGACAAAAATCGTCTTTCTGAATAAAGCTCATTTAAAACATTTGTACTCAAACATATGATATCCAGTAAAAATTATGGGGAAAGAGGGGATGAGACCCCAATTTGTTGGGAGAAAAACAAATAGATTTGCATGTAGGGAGGATGTAAACCCATGGTTGGGAGGGATTTTTATGTTCAACCCTATGTATGAACGTTTTTTTTTTCAGACCCCCCCCCCCATCATCGAGTGCTAATTTGTATAGCCGCTGGCAACAGCGACAACGCGGTACTATAATTGACGAACCACCATTCAAATATAATAAGTGATGGGACTCAGAATTCGACCTTAAGAGTCACACACTCATAGTTTCAGGTCGAATTCTGTCGCCAGGACGCTATTCGCATGCATGAGCGATTGATTTCAATTTGATCGCCATTGGCGGCTTATCATAAGTGATCGCACATGCTAAACGGCACATTACTATCAATATATATATTCACAATATTGGGTACAATGTTGCGCGAGACTGACAGGTAATATAATTCGACTGAATTCTACAAAAATCACCACTGATGCTAGCTATACGTTGGAAACTTCTTTCCAAGCCATTTCCTTTCCGTACTTCATTTATTATTTTATCGCCCATTAGTTATGAGAATGACTGTAGTACACTGTACCCGGATAGTATATGTGACCGAGTGAACCATGCCATTCTCTGTAACGGCTATCTCAATGACGAGGTTGATTGCATAAGATGATTGGTCACGAATAGGACGTGGTTGTTTGAGGAAGGTAATTGATCACGAATCGCTCTGTGTTATGTTAACACGCACCTTAAAAAACGCTGCGATTAATCGCACGCGCGTGTGCAATGAGAATAGACCCTTAGTGAGGCTCATACCCACTGGATTTCAGCTGCTGATGAGTAAAATCAAAGGTATTCAGGAAGGAATATAATGAGAGCATTAATTTTGCTTGTTATTTGTATGGGGACTGTGTCCCGGGCGATCGCGGGCGACTACACGTAGGGGACACCGTCACCCAATCAAATAATGCAGATTGTTCCGTACATGTGAATTTCGTGTGAAATGGTCCGGGACCACATACGGCATATTGTAATGTATCATCATCGTCGTCATCATCATTTATTCACGGGAACAGATCAGTTTGACTCTTAGACTCCTGTAACACTTTTGTATGTTACATTACGTATATAAGGTTAATTTGGAAGTCAATACCCTAGCTAAAATGTCCATATTGTATGCGTTGGAAACTGATCCGGGAAGCAATGGCCTGTGCTATTTCTTCACGGGTTAGTAGTCCCATAAAGAATATCTTATATTAACCTGTTGGACATGCCAATGCGTGTACCAATCAGATGGTTACACATCTGTTAGGCGTTGTCTTCCAAATTCTCATATATACTTGTTTCAGCCGAGAAGAAGGGAGACTCTTGATTCAGAACGCTGACTTGATATGAACGTTTAGCGCGAGAAGATGTTGTTGTATTATTCTCCGTGACCGCCTGATATGAACATGTATATAGTGGTATAAATAAATCTCATCAACATGTCTGAGAGTGCCAACTTAATGTTAAAGAACCTGGGACCAGCCCTGGAGTGGTACACCCCACTTAACTTTGATAATTTACAAACACTTCACAATGTGGACTTTGACATATGAACATTCAAATCAGTTGATTGTCCTTAGTCACAAAGTGTTCCTTTACTTTAAACATATTTTATTCGTATATAATATACAAAAGGGATCAGGGCACAAGTTATTTCAACTTATAGGTAGCCCCTCTCTCGTACAAAATTGACAATACACTGTTATAAAATACCAAGAAGGCAATAACAGAAACGTTTGTACATGGTCAGAAAATAATTTGAGTTTGCATTATGTCGAATAACATCTTTCAGCGTATGTGTCTATGGGTTACAAATTAGGACGAGCATAAATCTATATCTATTGTGATATTTAAGGAAGATGTGAAATATAGATTTCCAGGCTATGTATGTATCAAACATTTGACTGTTAGGTTAATCTGAATTGGTATAGTATAGAGAATTTGGCGATTGGCCCGATGACGCCCTTGACAGTTACGGGGGAAGAGATTATCGATGTGTATACAAATGAGGGATGTGGCGATCCGAATGGGTGAGGGGTGTCTAGTAATGGTTGTGTTTGTGTTCCTTTGTTAGTTTTTCCTTCAGTTCAGCTCTTGTTTCATAATGTTTATTCTTTTCTGTTTTAGTGAATTCCGAATTTAATTAAATCTTCCATTTACTCCAGTTATTTTTTTGTTCTATGAAGTTGCATTGATCATTTTGTCTCTTACTACGTTTGATTTCAGAATTATCTTTATTGGCCGACTCCTGTTTTCCCTTTTACGCCCGTTTCGGTGAAATGATCTTAATTCCTCTGCATACAAGTTTAAGAGTATAAAGTAATTATACAATGTTGTGTACATTATGTGTATTGTACGAATCCAGGTTGTGGTGAAAAGTCATATTGGACGAGACACGCAATGTGACTTTTCACCACAACCTTGACGAGTGCAAGAAAAGCACATACTGTACACAACATTGTATGATGACATGTTTATTATCAATCCAAATTTTGGGGATAAAACTTTTGTGGTTAATTTTGGTATTTGTCGGCACTTAATTCTTTATAAAAGCTTGTATTTGATTGATCATCCGAGAGCATGATTTGGAACAGTAAACATGGAAGTGAAAAAAAAAACCTCAATGCGTCTGCTAAATCCACCAGTGTTGCGCGCGCATCACAATTCGCCGATTCATTTCGCAATATAGTTAATTCGTGGCGTCAGGGAGTCCCGATAAAAAAAATTCATATTGAACACTCGGGAGCCCAATATGACTTTCCCGGATTATATATCACGTGACGGCTTTTGCCCAATTAGAAATAATGGTAGTTAAGGGAAGGATAATAATATGACAGATAGTTTCCCAGTCATGTTCGTGTGATTCACTGCCATATGTTTAATTCTAACTCGGGTATATTAACCCTTTACCCAACAAACCGGCCAAAAACGGCCAAATAAAGCTGCAACAGCCTAAATTATCTTGGGTCCGTCTCAATAAAACCATACAAATATGGATATCATTGGAACCGGCTCATTGACCACATTGTGATGGTTACAGTTATGCCCTGTGCCAATGCATTCTCTTATATATGCGAGTCGACCATAGGTCGCCTCGCATATATAAGAGAATGTATTGGCCTAAAATAAATCCTTTTTTACCATTTTTTCTTACATTCTTTAACAATTTTATAATTTTTAATGTGTTATACCAATGCATTCTCTTATATATGCGAGGCGACCTATGGTCGACTCGCATATATAAGAGAATACATTGGCACAGGGCCGTTCTGTTGGGTAAAGGGTTAATGATGTTGCGTCTCTGCTATTGTCGGTTTTCCCATCTGCTACACTGGAGTTGTTTGCGTCGTTTGCTTAATTTTGTTTTGTCATTTTCACTGCTTCCCTTAATTAAAGACATATTATGGACTTGTTTGGGTGCGTGAAATTGATAAGTTAGTACTCAGGCGATATGCCAACTTGGGGAATGTAGCATTCTACTAACATCGCCGAAAATTTCAAAGAAATCGACAATACGACTCCATAGAAAACATCGTTTGAACTACGCCCAATTGTAAATATTTACATCTCGATTCGGGACGCAACTATCTGCGATAATCTAATACAAATGATTTCGCCATTAAGAGTAATTGCATTTAATTAATAGATAAGAATGACGTTGTATATCGTCAATTTGGATTAATATTCGTAACAAATAACTACTTTGAGGAAGATTATTCTCAATTTCTATGTGATCACCCTACCGGAGTGTTTCACATCACTTTAATAGTGAACTTTGCTGGTACATTACATGTGGATTTGAAAACTGAATTGATTTTGAGTCCATCGGCTCCGTCTCAGGGTTAAAAACTATCCATGTAGCCCACGACGAGCCAGAACACACGATTTTGTCCCCACCATAATCGGTCTACGACTCACGATTTAGTGTGTTTCTCAACAGATCATTCTATGTATTCACATCAATAAGATGGATTCAATAGGAAATTTTGCGGAACCACTGTGTCAATGCATTCTCTTATATTTGCGAGTCTCACATAAGGAGCCTTGCATATATAAGAGAATACATTGGCCTAACAATATTTACCTTGACCGTGTAAGCCAGTGCATTCTCTTACATATGTGAGGCTCCCAATGGGAGACTCGCATATATCAGAGAATGTACTGGCACAGGATATTTAATGATGCACCAGCGCAGCTCCCGTCATGAAATGGTTGACACCCCTAATTGGACTAAATAATAATTTCTTCGGCTTCGGGGGTGAACATATTTTATTTGTATAGGAACAAACCCTCCAAAGCTCAGAGCTATTTTTTTTTAATCTATTTTGTTCTACGACTCGTATTGTTGTCAGTAGGTTCGCGCTGAACCGAAATTTACTTTTGCCAAATATTTTGCCAAATGAACATATTTTTGCCAAATTCTTTTAGAAATTATCAAATGCTATCAGTTTCTGCAAAGCCTTATATTTCTACAAGCGATGTTTGAAAAACACTTTTGTCATCGATAGGGAAACAGTTAATTATTAATAAGTCTCGCCTCACTACTGTGGTTTATCATTGAACAACAAACCAGTTACCGAACAATATATGATGAAGGGTTGCTTCACCAGAAGGGAAAATAGAAAAGAGGATTATCATTATCTATATGTAAACACCACAAGAATAAATAATATAGCAATCTCATCGATACTAATGCTATCAGATTAACTGCATCTCGATAAAGATGTTAACATTTCCTATCCTTATAGAACACCACTAATTGCAATGGTTTCCTGAAATTAATGTCATGTGTGATCAATTGTTTTGTGTCTTGAGAATTTAAAAAGTGAATTGCCAAATCTTTTGCCAAATGAAAATTTTTTTTTTTGCCAAATGTTAATTATTTTTGCCATTGTCAAATTTGGCAAGTGGCAGCGCGAACCCTGGTTGCCAGCGAAGCAAGAATACCACCGGAAATATACACGGACATGTGTGGAAACCGTATACAGGAGAGTTTGTGGTGTTTACTCACGATGGCGTTTAGCAGTGGCTTGGTAATCGGAAATGATTCTCGGAATAAAAGACAGTTGGCATGCAGATATATAGGTAAGTTTATTTTCGATTCCATATTCATGTTTTATGTATGAAAGTTATAATACTGTGCCTATCACACATGAAAGAACATCGAGGAGTATAAAATAAATAGATTTCAAAAATGGAAATTTAATAGCTCTGCGCTTTGAAAGGTGTGTTCTTCGACTGAAGTCAAATGCTGTTCGCTCCCGAAGCCGAAGAAATAGTCATTTCGGAGTATTAACCCTTTATTTACTAAATATTCATTGACGAGTAGTTCCCTGAAATGTTCAGATAATAAGTTCAACAAGTCGTTTGTTGAACTTATTATCAGAACATTTCCCACCAATGCATATGAATTATTTATTTGTTTAAACATATTTTATTTGTAGTGTAATAAAAAATGGATTGGGGCACAAGTTACAACACTTAATGAGCCCCTCTCCGGTTTTTTCATTGATACAAATAATCTGTTTAACAAAGTGGCACAATAAGTAACTTATTTACAGCGGCATGCGGTGAATGGGAATGATGATTTGTGGAAAATTATAACAGATTATTGAGGAAGGGTGAGAATGAGAATGATTGGTGGGGGTGCCAAGTTGCCAACGTCGAATTTGCATGCTATGCGGAGGCGAAAAATATGTTTTAATTGATAAATTAATTAAGTAACCCACAAAACCAGCTTCATAATTATTGGTAAAACACACGTGTAATATTAGCGCGTGCGATGACGTCACGCCAGTATTTAAATGACTTGCGATCTCTGAAGTTTATGATTGTTGTTTTCGATGATATGAATACTTCGCGTTGCTTCGCGTTTATTTGACAATGTGATAAAAGTTATCACAAACTCGTTCTATTTTATACGTAATTTATCAACCTCGTCCACTAAATTCTATTTGAGCCTCTGTAAACCTCGGTTCAAATTGAATTAGTGAACTCGGTTGATAAATTCCGTATAAAATAGAAACTCACGCGAGATCCTCTATCGGACAAGACCTCTTTAAGAGTAGTATTTCTACACTTTGTGATTTTGTTCAATTTAAACGCATGTATAGCTCTTGTCGAGCCATACGGACCAGATACTTGGAGTCACGTTTCATGCATAGCTGTCATGTAGGTTTCAATACACCAAATGATTTGCATACGCCTCAGTGTTAACAAATCCCACTGGCCTGTATTCGCAGGAAATGATTGACCCTGCATGCACGAGTATCAAAAATTAAAGAACGCACACGAAAATGTGCCAAAATTACTTGTCAACGTATTGCGCTACCCTTAAAATGGAGAAAAAATTACATCGAAAAAATCAACTCCCTCCAATAAATTATTCGTCAATTTGACAGCCGTGACCGTTCACCATGTGGCTATATTTGATGTTTCTCGTCGGGAAACACATTCTTGCATTTTTTCTTGCAAGTTTTATCCATGTATCATTGACCAATCAGTTACTCTCGTTATTAAAATATAACAACCAACACCCTCGTTATTAAAATGTAACAACCAAAACCCTCATTATTAAAATATTTCACAATATATATATTTTGAATGTCTTATACACATATTGACTTTTCCTCGATTTGTTCAGATCATAAGATCACCGCGAAAATAACAACTTTAAAGAAATAACGGTTCTGTGTATCTAGCAGCATCATCACTCCCGTGTACGTGGTATCGCCAAACCCGATACTAAACGGATATCCGGTTAGCTGCATGCATACGAACGACAGCATTCACGTGCCTGTGACCAAGGCATCGCGTTATGATTCATTTGCAGTCCAATTGATCAGTCTCAGATACACATAAAACACTCGAAAACTCATCAGAGCTCCTTAAGTGCTACGCATATTTACTACACAGAAGATCGGCGTTTGGTGATATCTTCGTATATATATGCGACGTTAACATCTTTCTGGGCCGACAGTGGTCCCTAGGCTCCATATTGCGCGGATATTGAGAACGACACTGATTTTTTTAATTCTGTTCAATCCTATGCTTCACTGACATATTCAACTATATACCGGCATTTGTTTTGGCAGCGTGGAAGTCCAGGAACTATACTAGTGGGTGGATGTTCTCGAAAATTTGAGTGAGCAAAAGCAAAAACATTATTGAAAAAAATCGCAAAAAAAAATTAAATGGTTTGATTAGGGAAAACTGATTGACGTCGAGTGGATAAATACTCCTGCTTCGTGTGGACATACACATACGTTATTCGTTGTCTGTTTTACGATGAGAAACAAACATATCCCTATATCATATACGTGGAAATGACTTTCCCATGTTCTCGGGTTTGGCGATACCCTCGGGTTTGGCGATTCCCAATTCAACAGGCCCGACCAACGTTATAGTAAGTTAGCAGGCCCAACTGATCAGGGTGTTAAAGCCATGGCGATTTGCGCTCCAAAATACACATTATAATATTCCCTTTTAATTTTTTTTCCGGTATCGAAATAGGTCGATATATACTTGATCTACATTTCTACGAGAGTTATGTCCCAGAAAGACGCACTGAAGTCATAAAAAATACAACTTCGAACATGATGTTTGGTTCCCAAACAAACAAAACAGCCATTTGCACGGCATGGAACAGAAAAGAGCGTTGAATGGTAGACTATTCCTGATATGGTACCGTTTATTTCACTTATGTGCGAAAATTGAAAACAGCTGGGATATATTTTTCAGAGCATATATATATTTCGTTGTACTCATCAAACTACCTTGTATACAAATTACGTGGACATAATTTTGAAAGTCGAATGAGCCATGCCCGTTCAATGTCACAATAAGCTTACATGTACATGTAGACCAAGTTGTCTCGATCCACAACAGCTTGGAATATCGGTTGGGATGATGCTTACATTATCCCAACCGATATCCCAAAGCTATTGTGGACCGAGAAGACTTGTTCTAGCTTGGATGCAGCGAATGAACCAGACGTAATCTCTACCAGAGCGCACCAGTCGTGCTTCCTTTCTGACTCTGTAACCGGATGGGTACTAGTCCGTGTTTCTATATTTAGCATGGGATTTTCCAGCAAAAACCCGATCGCTCCAATGTCAAATTTTCTATCTGCTTTGAGAACAATTCCCACACTAAAACATAATGACAGAATGGAAAATCGGAGCGGTAATTTTGTTAACGATTTTCGCAAGCTACTCGTCAAAATTGCAGCAAAATAGAACTCTTGTGTTTGACTTGCCGTTCGAGTTGTGACAATGCCGTACACGTGCGTTTATACTATTGTGTTGATAAAATAATCGGGAGAACCGAATCACACCGTTTCGAAATATAGTTATAGTGGGATTTTTCAAACATAAGGTCCAAAGATTATACAAATTTTGTTCGATATTTTGTGTGCTTAACAGGGGCAGCATGTTGCTGTGTTCGCTTAGTATATATTTTAATATCGCGGAAGTCCACCAAATGTGGGTGAAATGTCGCCGGTAGCAGCGGCCTTACCGAGTCGCCAAGGGAGGTAAACCCTGCATGGAGTTTGAACAAGACATCGTATTTGATTACTTCATTCGAGACGTGGCGCAACAACAGCAAGCAATTTTAGTCCTAAATGCATTCTGTATTGAAATCATGCCACAAGCTTTGGCGTTAATATATCTGGTCACGATAAATCGCGTGATGTTTCCGTGGTGCAACTGCTTCCTACTACACAGCCGATAATCGGATCCGCGGGGTATTAAATGTGAACATGGCTCAATACTCAATGGCGTAGCTTCGAAGTTATTGTCAATCTACACCAGAGCGCGCACGTCATACTTCCTTTCTGACTCTGTCACCGACTGGGTACTAGTCTGTGTATTTCTATGTTTAGCGCGGGTTTTTCCAGACAAAATGGCGAGACTAAAGTCAAATTTTCTATGTTCTTTGACAACAATTCCCGCACTAACAACTCATTGACAGAGTGGAGAAATAGAGCGGTAGTTTTGTTGACAATTTTCACACACTCCTTAGCAAAATGGCAGCAAATTAGAACTCTTGTGTTTGACTTGCCATGAATGTTGTCGTCCAATAAATAATCGGATAACCAAATCCCGTCACACCATTTCGCAATATAGTTTGTTTTTGTTCTAGAGGGGCTTTCCTGACTTAAGGTAGGAAATTGCACAAATGTTGTTCGATATTTGTTGTTCTTAATAAGGCCAACATGTTGCTCCTCTCGCTTAGTATGAATATTTATATCGTGGAAGTCCACCAAATGTGGGTAAATGCCGCCGGTATAGCAGCGTTTTACCCAGTCATCAAGGGAGGTAAACCCTGCATGGAGTTTGGGTTATTCTATTGTTCAGAGTTCGGATTTTTTCATATACTGCAAAAGGAATTTGCATCACCATCATGATCATAGCAGTATTGAATCCAGAGTCCACCAATTACAGTGAAGACACGATTTACATGCCTAACTAAGCTATTTTTCGTGCACATGCGCACATGTGTCTTCTGTCCTCAAAGCGGTTTTGTAACTTGTGAATTGAGCACTACCTGTTGGAGGGCTATTCATACTAATTCAGAGTTCGGATTGTATCATCTATTGCCAAAGGAATTTGCATGGTAGCATTGAATCCAGCGCATTCTCATTACAGTGAGGGCACGGTGCCACCAGGTATTGTGGCATGGGGTTACGTGTGTGTGTTACGTACTTTTTGTCCGTGTTTTGGAGTACTCATGTGAAACTAAGCTCTTCGTCATGCACATGAGTCTTAAAAGTACTCAATCCGATCATAAGGTCCCCATACCAACAAGATACAACACAATTTCTTCAAAATACGTTTAGTTATCAGAATCGATTTATTGCAACAAAATAATGCTAACCACTGTCAACTATGGTATTAAATTTCCCAAAACTTGTTACTTATCAACATTTTGTTCAACAAAATATGGCCGTATTATCACTAAATTATCACGAAATTTGACGGTATTACCACTTGATTTTAGAGTTATCCATCTTCATCCGCAAATTTGCCAGAGACTCTCCGTTTGACCACGTGTTTCTGGGTCACATATTATTACACATCTCGAGAAATAAAAAACTTCAAAAATCGAGATCTGATCATTCTGAGCTTTGATGGGTGGGTTCCTTGACTCGAATCAGATATTTTATTTACCCCCGTAGCCAAAGAAATAGTAATTTAGGAGCGTCTGATCGGATTGAGTACCTTTGAATGTGTGTTCTGCCCTCATAACGATCTTGTAACGTTTGAATTGAGCATAACCTCTACACAAACGGTGCTCACTTATTTTGGCCACTAAATCCGACCATTTATGGAATTGTTGGACTATCTATTGTACTCAACAGAATATTTGCAACAAATGAATGACTTTGAGCCATCGATGAGTGCAAACTATGTATACTCATGTGCTCTATGAACGATGTAAACAACATGGTAATTATAATGCAAACTTGAGCCATAAATTAATTTTCATTATAATTACAATGTTTTACATCGTTCATTAAGTAAATGGGTGTATTTTGCACTCACCCATGGCTCAAATTCGTTCACATGATTTGATGCATATATTTTGTTGTAATTGTTGAATATAATGGGAGAGTGTCCCATACATTGTCGGATTTATTGTAGAGTAACCAATTAAGCATTCATTCAATTCAATTCAAGTTATTGGTCACTCTCATCGTATAATACTACATATTGAGCAGAAATGTGTTAGTGCATGCAATTCACAATGCTATGTGTAGTATACTGGGGGTCCTATGGGCAAGGATGTTAGTGGGTCATGACCCTCTGGGGCAGGTTCCTTCCCGGGTCAAGGTATGACGCCACATTCCCTAGGGCCAGTATGTGAAAGAAGTAAGATATTCGCATATGTATTGAAGAAGTATAAAGTATGTATATGTATAGATATCAATATTAATTTAGAGGGAATTGTGCAGAAGTTATTAACTAACTTATTGTATTTACTCGACTGATAACCATTTACCTACTGTAAGTCATCAATACAGTGTAAATATAGAATAGCAAACGGTGCCATCTAAATGAATCACCACTAAAGATCGTTCGTAACCAAAGTGGTTACGAAATCTCCGGAAGTAAAAGTGGGTACGCGTTTGCTTAAGTAGATATAATAATAATATGTTCCAATTTCGTGCAACAATTTCGTTCCAAAGAAATGGCCATAAAAATGCATGGGTTAGCAACTTCCAGTTGGAGGCGGTGAAAACCAAACTCACTGTTGGATGTATTGAGCGAACCCACGATTTGGAAAAACCTGAGGCGTTTTATACCATCGAGTGTGGGGCGCTCGTCTTGGCCAATCAGAGATGCCTGTACACCCGAGGCCAATGAGAATCAAGCTTCCACGTCGTCGATGGGCCAAACAGTTGAAGTGGTGACAACTGCTCAGTGGTCAGTCATTTCCATATAGATGACCCTCAGGTAAGGACCTTCCACTGACAGCTGTCACCACCCAACACTCCTACATTGTGTATGAATATATAAATATGGGGATTAAACGGGATATTTGTGTATTTATAAGCAAGGTTGTGGTATAGTGGCAGCCATGTGTGTATATTTCGTCAGGGTGGAGGGGGGGGTAACACATTGTTAAGCCTCATTCAGTATATTAGTACTGATGGAGTGAGAAGTCAACCAGTCGAATACTTGATGCCTCACAATTCTTGAGATATACCGTGTAATGGGTATTATGTCAGGGACTAATTTTTTAAGCAATATATTATATCCTCGTTCAAATAGGATCATATTGGACGTAAACATTTACATAAGTTCATATTGGATTTATTTGACTCTGAGATAAGCCCATAGTGGACTTATATCCGTTATTCCGTTTTATGGCGTGGGCCACATTGAAAACACATTATAAAGAGCGTATATCTGGTAAGTCGATCTATTATGATAAATGCCGCGGAGAGCTGCGGAGAGAAGAATATGTGGATCAAATAAGGCCGATGTGAACTTATCTGAATTGAAATAAGTCCATAAATTATGGAATTTTAATTTCGTTTAACGTTTAGGTCGACATAGGGCTCATTTCATATCTAAATAATGCCACTATGAGCTCCCTTGATATAAGTTTATTATGAGCTTATTTTCTCCAGAATATATAGGTTGTATTTTGATGTCCTATCCCGTTACGAAATGAGCCCATTTTGACGCTTTATTTAATCTACCTCTCTTCATCGACACGACTTACTAGATGCTGGGTGTAACGGCTCTTTGTAATGTGTTTTCACTGCCGGCAGCGCCATTCAGCGGAATAACGGTTCTAAGCTCAATATGCCAACTTATCCTCTTAGCTTAAGTAGGCTTATATTGGACCTAAATATTCGCATAGGTTCATATGGACTTGTTTGATTCTGAAGTAAGCCCACAGGGAGCTTACATTCGTTATTCTGTGAATGACGCGAGCCGCAGTGAACACACATTATAAAGCGCGTGAATATTGTAAGTCGTGCCAATGAAAAAAGATGGATTAAATAATCAGAATATGGGCCTATTTCGAATGAAATATTGGACTACTAGTATTTTAAAAACCATGTTTTAAGTCTATATATTCAGGTGTTAAATGGTGTCAAATTGAGCGTATTTCGCTCATTGAAATAAGCCAGTTCTGTGCTTATTTCCAAGAGAACAGACTGCAATGTGGGCTTATTTCAGAACCAAATCAGTCCAATATATGAACCTAGTTGAATATTTAGGTCCAATATGAACCTATTTGCACGAGAATGTACACGCGAGTATATAGTATAGAACGGGTTAATACTGTCTCCATGCAGCATCAACATCATAACTAACCCAGCAGGACCCACCATGTCATTATGAGATGAGCACAATTAGTTATCCTGCATCCCTTTGCTTTGTATCGGGAGCACGGAATACATGAGTCTTGCTGCATTATGCCTCCGTTTCAAACATGCAAATAGTGTGTCTTTTATTTGCAGAATGAAGTCCCCAGCGGGTGAATTTAGTGATGCGTCCCGCACAGCGGGCTGGTATTCACCCTCTTGGAACCTCACTCTGCTTAGGCCACATCTTCTGTGAAGTATCTATGATCTAAAATTAACATTGTTTAGTTACTTTTCCCTTTCGGAAAGTTTCTATATCCCCCTTATTGTTCAGAAGATAAAATGCATAAGCGGGGTGACTAAACGGTGAACATCAACCTCAACTGGGGAAAATTCAATCTGATGTCCCATATCAGTTGAGGTTCAAGCATAATGAGGTTCCCAGAGGGTGAATTTGGTGAAGCATGCATAATGGCTGGATAGGTACTCCACAGAACCTAAATATAGGTACCCCAGAGAACCTAAATATTGGTACTCCACAGGACCTAAAATAGATACTCCAGACAACATATATATAGGTATTCCATAGCACCTAAATATTTGGCAGGTAACCTAGAGTACCAACAATTAGGTACTCCCCCTGGGACAAAGCCCAGTGCCTACGTAGGTACTCCAGAGACCTATTGTTTTAAGAGTGTAGCGCGCCTTGCGGGATAGCGTCACTAAATTCACCCCTTGTGAACCTCATTCTGCACACACTGTTTGCAGGCTTGTCCGTTTTGCACACAGACTACATTACGCGTGGGTGAGTCTTAGACCTTGGATCGATAGCGCGGTGTTTACAGACAATATTCTTCGAATCGATTTATCGGTCGCCATATTGAACACAACGCTCGCAGTTTACGGCCGCCATGTGATGAGCTGAACTGTCTCCGCCAATATCATAGCTAATTTAAGGGGGAGGTCAAGTGACCAATTTTGAATGGGGGTTTCCATGCAAATCTGCTGAGCAAAAGTTACAGAGTTGCACACCATACTTCCGAGTGTGACTTGGTGTGGTATTGGAAACAACAGGTATTTATCTGGCGGGTCCGCTTGTAACATGTTCCATTATAATGTTGGTATATTTATTTTTGAGTTTTATATTGATTTTTCAAATGTCGGTCATCTGATGTAATTCCATTAAAAATATTATCAAAAATATATTTATTGTAAACAATTTATAATTCACCTAGTGCACCTGCCAGTTAACTTGAATACCAGGACTATTCAATGATATGCCTGCTTTGGTTTCCGGACAACTGCTTATAACTTTTGCTCCGGAAATTTGCATGGGAATCCCCATTAAAATTGTTCACTTAACCTCCCCCCATTAATGGGGAACCTCCATTAATATCATTGCTAATTTCATGGGGAATTGGCTTTCATGGATTTAATGGCTCCATGTCATCAATATATTCCGGATTGGTGCATGTTCTAGAACATCGGTGTTGGCTCTGGTGTGTAAATCAGGGGTGCTTTATGAGTGCTTGAATACCTTCACCTTGGTTCTGTTTTAATCCTTTACCCAACAAAACGTCCAAAACCGGCCAAATTAAGCTTCAACAGCCTATATTATCTTGGGTCTGTCTCAATAAAACCATACAAATATGGATATCATTGGAACCGGCTCATTGACCACATTGTGATGGTTACAGTTACGCCATAGGTCGCCTCGCATATATAAGAGAATGCATTTTAACACTTTTTACCATTTTTTCTTACATTCTTTAACAATTTTATAATTTTTAATGTGTTAAGCCAATGCATTCTCTTATATATGCGAGGCGACCTATGGTCGACTCGCATATATAAGAGAATGCATTGGCACAGGGCCCTTCTGTTGGGTAAAGGGTTAATCAGGCTCTGAAAGACGACCGTGGGTGATGAACTGTCTGATTGCTCAGTCGCTCATGTAACCACAGTCATTCATTCAATCGATAAGGATGGTATAATTATAAACTTAGAGAGGATTACCCGGGGCGTATGTACAGGCAAGTTGGCGGGGACAGGGGTGTTGGGGTGCCTACCCCCCCCCCCCCCGATTTTTCTCATTTTTGTCATAATGTTCAACAGTTGAAATCATTCTCATTGTTTGATTATAAAACATGTAGTTAGTGGGGGATTTCTTTTTTTGTTTTGTTTTTTGTTTTTTTTTGTTTTTTTAGAATTTTTTTATTGGAATAAACAGACATCAATGAATGAATGTAATACAGACAAGGGTACATGTTATTATATATAAAGTTACATTCTTCCAATTCTCTCACATCTCGCTCACTTCATTTACACGCCTTTCGTACATCATATGCACTCCCAGTGACTTACATGTGAATAGGTATCAATCGAATAATGTGTTCATTTTTATATAGATTTTAAATCTTTCGAACTTTGTTCATGTGTACGGCGCATCGGTACGACATCTAACTATAGACGGCATTGTGGTCATGGGCGGTAATAGTATTTCTTGGGTATAGTAGTTGAGTGAGTTTGTGAACTGGTGAAGAGATAATTTTCAGGACACTCAAGTTTATTTGTGTTGACTCGTGCGTATATGTATAGCTTTTTCTAAAAGGAACCAGTTTTTCGAAAATTCTTCTTGTTTCGATTGGCATCGTGCGGTATACTTCTCACATTGGTATCTATAATTCAATTCTTTGAGGAAAACATTTAGCGATAAGTTAGTTGGCTTGAATTTGGTCCTATAAATGTATTGTTTAATTAGAAGCCATAGCATGTTCGTTATAAAGTTCGGATTCGTTGGTGATGAGCCGAGAATCATTGTCATCTGTTGGGGACATAGATCAATGCTGTTAATTTTACCCCAATCGCTGAGTTCCTTAATGAATTTCTGAACGTGAACACAGTTCCAAAATATGTGGGAGATGTCTTCTGTCTCGCTATTACATCTATCGCATTTATCATCTTGTCGTAAATTGGACATTTTAAGAAACTTGTTAGTTGATAATATTCGTGAGTTTATTCGGAATTGTAGCCATTGCAGTTTTGTGTCAGGCGTCGTGAGAAAGGGTAGTTTATCTACTTTACACCATTGAATTGTGTTGTCAGGATATAACGCTTGCCATTTTCTGTGCGCTACTGTAGAAGTTGGAGTATCCATTAAGATGTTATAAAAGTCCTGTCCTCCTCGACAGTTTTTAAGCAGTTTAATGAAATTATTTGGTAAAAGGGGGCTGCAAATTCGAGTTATAGGCTGGTCAAGTTTTTTTGTAAGTAATTTTATTTGATGTTGAATGTTATTAAGAGTGATAAAGTTTGTGCGTATGTTATAAATCTTTAGTAAATCATGGGGAATTGGCTTTCATGGATTTAATGGCTCCATGTCATCAATATATTCCGGATTGGTGCATGTTCTAGAACATCGGTGTTGGCTCTGGTGGGTAAATCAGGGGTGCTTTATGAGTGCTTGAATACCTTCACCTTGGTTCTGTTTTAATCCTTTACCCAACAAAACGTCCAAAACCGGCCGAATTAAGCTTCAACAGCCTATATTATCTTGGGTCTGTCTCAATAAAACCATACAAATATGGATATCATTGGAACCGGCTCATTGACCACATTGTGATGGTTACAGTTACGCCATAGGTCGCCTCGCATATATAAGAGAATGCATTTTAACACTTTTTACCATTTTTTCTTACATTCTTTAACAATTTTATAATTTTTAATGTGTTAAGCCAATGCATTCTCTTATATATGCGAGGCGACCTATGGTCGACTCGCATATATAAGAGAATGCATTGGCACAGGGCCCTTCTGTTGGGTAAAGGGTTAATCAGGCTCTGAAAGACGACCGTGGGTGATGAACTGTCTGATTGCTCAGTCGCTCATGTAACCACAGTCATTCATTCAATCGATAAGGATGGTATAATTATAAACTTAGAGAGGATTACCCGGGGCGTATGTACAGGCAAGTTGGCGGGGACAGGGGTGTTGGGGTGCCTACCCCCCCCCCCCCCGATTTTTCTCATTTTTGTCATAATGTTCAACAGTTGAAATCATTCTCATTGTTTGATTATAAAACATGTAGTTAGTGGGGGATTTTTTTTTTTTTTTTTTTTTTTTTTTTTTTTTTTTTTTTTTAGATTTTTTTTATTGGAATAAACAGACATCAATGAATGAATGTAATACAGACAAGGGTACATGTTATTATATATAAAGTTACATTCTTCCAATTCTCTCACATCTCGCTCACTTCATTTACACGCCTTTCGTACATCATATGCACTCCCAGTGACTTACATGTGAATAGGTATCAATCGAATAATGTGTTCATTTTTATATAGATTTTAAATCTTTCGAACTTTGTTCATGTGTACGGCGCATCGGTACGACATCTAACTATAGACGGCATTGTGGTCATGGGCGGTAATAGTATTTCTTGGGTATAGTAGTTGAGTGAGTTTGTGAACTGGTGAAGAGATAATTTTCAGGACACTCAAGTTTATTTGTGTTGACTCGTGCGTATATGTATAGCTTTTTCTAAAAGGAACCAGTTTTTCGAAAATTCTTCTTGTTTCGATTGGCATCGTGCGGTATACTTCTCACATTGGTATCTATAATTCAATTCTTTGAGGAAAACATTTAGCGATAAGTTAGTTGGCTTGAATTTGGTCCTATAAATGTATTGTTTAATTAGAAGCCATAGCATGTTCGTTATAAAGTTCGGATTCGTTGGTGATGAGCCGAGAATCATTGTCATCTGTTGGGGACATAGATCAATGCTGTTAATTTTACCCCAATCGCTGAGTTCCTTAATGAATTTCTGAACGTGAACACAGTTCCAAAATATGTGGGAGATGTCTTCTGTCTCGCTTTTACATCTATCGCATTTATCATCTTGTCGTAAATTGGACATTTTAAGAAACTTGTTAGTTGATAATATTCGTGAGTTTATTCGGAATTGTAGCCATTGCAGTTTTGTGTCAGGCGTCGTGAGAAAGGGTAGTTTATCTACTTTACACCATTGAATTGTGTTGTCAGGATATAACGCTTGCCATTTTCTGTGCGCTACTGTAGAAGTTGGAGTATCCATTAAGATGTTATAAAAGTCCTGTCCTCCTCGACAGTTTTTAAGCAGTTTAATGAAATTATTTGGTAAAAGGGGGCTGCAAATTCGAGTTATAGGCTGGTCAAGTTTTTTTGTAAGTAATTTTATTTGATGTTGAATGTTATTAAGAGTGATAAAGTTTGTGCGTATGTTATAAATCTTTAGTAAATCGTCTCGTGTAAGAAAGCGATCATTATTGTCCAGTATATCATTTAAAAATATGATCCCTTTTTCCCGCCAGGAGGTGAAATTTATTACTTTTCCATATTGCTTTATGTTTGGGTTATTCCATAATGTACATGCTGATATTTTACGATTGTTTCGATCTTTCTCTAGAAATTTTGTGAATGCCATCAGGACATCATGCCAAAAAGGATTGGTTAATTTTTGTGCCTGTTTTTCTATGTAAGAATAGTCATAAGTAAGGAACATAGGGTCATTGCGTAAAGGTATATCTGTTAAGGGGATCCATTTGGCACTTTTAGTGGGGGATTTCTTATTGTTAGACGACAAGTAGCATATTTGTTCTACTTTTGGTACGAAATGTTCCAACCTTATACATTAGGGGTGTCAGGTTGGACATGTCGAACAGTTGGAAAGTTTGAGGTACCAGTTGAAAAGTTTCAACCCGGGTTGGGGGTGCAAATTATATTTCGCGAACATAAGATCTTGGTCTAGTTCACGGTGAACACCCCATCCCAACGGAAACCCTCTGGCCACGTTCCTGCAAATTGGTAACATACCGAACAAAGTGGCTAAAATGAATACATTATACCAAAAATGTATTGTAAATAATGTGCATATTGTAAATTATTTTCTCCATACCTGTATGTGTATATAAGGTGATGAGAGTATAGAATTGAATTGGACTCGGGTGTAAATTTTATAATTTAATCACAAGCTGTCAATCCACAGATCATTATAAACCATTAATTGTCACACATTTAGCAATTAAAGTGATTTCTCGAATCTAAATTTCTTGATTACTTCTTCAATTGAAATAACAATATTCACAGCATCCTCGTGTACTGATCACGCCTATACCGCGTGACTAAAGAGTACATGCAAACTATTTGATATAAACGGGAATTCCGGTGTTGCATCAAAATTCCTTCAGGTTGGACTGCCCTGCCATTAACTTTACTGATAATCAATTGGCGTTCGATGATATGAAACTTTCACTTTCGGGTCATATCGATTGGCACCATCGCTGACTATACAAGACATACATGTAGGCATGTTTGAAGTTGTTTAAAAAATCATCAATACTAACTCTACGACACAAACAAAGAGAATCGCTTTGATTTGTTCACCAGCGATATCAACACGTGTTGTATGACGTCACCTAATTGTCTCCTATACTGTTGACTGTGAAAACTAAACGCCACGTTTGTTTCCACACAAACAGTCGGTGTTTTAATGTTATAGCGCCTCGTGAAATATTGAGATTATATATATGTACTTCACAAAACTCAGTCTGGCTGACATACGTATATATTAAACTATAAACATGTGATCTGCCCTGATAGTTGCATACATTGGAAACTAAACACAATATATATACCTAAACATATTGCAATAAATATCTACACACAAAACCTAAACGATATCATGTTTACTATATATACGCGGTGTATAGAAAATAAACAGTTACACGCAAAGTTAAACATGTCAACCCGACTCTGTTTTTTCAGTGATGCATGAATACTTCAGTGTATACCGTAAGTACCTCGAAAAATCAACAAGACTCGATCGAGCTAACATTTGCACAAAAAAGATTCAGAAACTAAAAACTCGTGTCACAGTCAGGGAAAGCATTTCTGGAACACCTGCTGCCACTGTGAGGCGACCAGTTCACATTGTACACTGTGCACTAGCCAATCAAATGCGACGAATCGATGACGCCACTTGATCAATCGATAACTTGATGTTTGATTGACAGCGTGTATGTAAATTTCAACTTTGGATGCGTCTCTTTCGTCGGAAATAATTTAAGATTTTCGCTTCTTTTGTACTTAATAACTACCTGTATGTATTCTATATCGTAATGTCTCCATTAATATGAGGTCTTGATCTGGTTTTGATGGCCAAATATCGTCTTTCAAAAGAGTAAGATTATACAAGTTTAGATTTTTTGTCAGCGCAGCAAAAATTACAATAATCACCTCTCATAAAATAGCGTCCCTAATTCCGTTTCCTGAGGTAGCAGTACACGATTTACCGGGTTGTGGGGGTCTGAAAAATAGAAAGATAAGTATCTGGGGGCATAACAGCCAGTGTAGCCTGTGTTAAATGTGTCATTACTGGTTTGAAGGTTTAATTATTTAAAAAAACTGGGAAAGTTCACAAAAAAGCGAAAAATATGGATACACAACAGGATTTTCGTATTCAGTGAAGGCCAATTCTGTGTTATAGTTTACAGGAAAAAAGCCCGATTTCTCTCCCATGAATTCTGTCAACTGCTCTTGCGAGATATTTTTTTTCAAATTGATACGATAACTTTTTCTCTTTTTCTAATATTGCTCATCTCTATCATAGCTCTATCAGGTGGAAGAAGCTTATTTACTGTAACTATAATTAAACCACATCATCGTGGAATTTACCCTTGGTAATCAACTCAGTCTGCTCACAAAAGTCACTTAAACATGAAATAATCGTATATTATATAGGTGGAAATTTTAAATATTATTTTTAAGTATCCGTTCCAATTAACAAATTCCATGGTGGGAGCTGCGCTGATGCAGCATTAAATATCCTGTGTCAGTGTGTGCATTGTCCCCCACATGGAGCCTCGCATATATAAGAGATGTGATGGCTTACACGGTCAATGTAAATATTATTAGGCCAATGTATTATCTTATATATGCGAGGCTCGCTATGGGGGCATCACATATATAAGAGAATGCATTCGCACAGGGTTTTTGATAAATATCAGGCGCTCCAGTCATGGAAGGGTTAACCACATACCAATATGTAAATGCGTTTATCGTCATCTTGATCAAATGTGAGTTCCATTGTATTTTATCTGGAGAGGGTTTCATGAGTTGAACAAAATCTTGTGCCAAATCCATTTAGTATATTATTCAAATAAAATATGTTTCTAGTTAAGTCAATTTCCAATTGCCCTCCATCCTCAGGAAAAGTCCGAAAAATTACATTTGCAGCCCTTTAGTTTTGAATTGTCCAACTGGTACTTTAATCTTTCAAACCGCCCAATCGAACACCTTTCAAATTGCAATTTCATTTAAACAATATTAACGGAAACTGGAATATATAAACTTATTCATTTGGGCCTAAATGTTGAAAATGTTGCCAAAGATGAGAGGATGTGCACCACACCACACTTTTAGTCAACATTGACGAACCATTCATGAGTTTTACTTTCATCGTGGGTGAATTACCACATTTATCGAGTTATTATGGGAGGGTTAGCTCTCGTTTGGGGTGAGACCTTTCAATGTTGGTCGAAATTTCATTTTTATGCTGGACACAATATCAGTTGAAACTATCTGACCAAAATAGATTAAAATTAATCTGATAGTTTCAAACTATTATTATTTTACTCTTGGGCTTTTTAGACCACGTCTGGTCAATTTGTGACTGAAATTGTCTTCAGTTGGAAAATGTTTAAGCATGGGGGTTTGGCTGGAAATATCCAAAAGTTGGAATACTTGAGCAACCAGTTGGATAATCATACCATATGGGCGCAGGTGCAAATGACCTTTTTCTGGACCTGAGACTTTCGATCCTATTGCAGAGGGTGTTAGTTCTAAGTTTGGCACAACGACCTCCGAAAACAGAGACCACCTGGTTGCACACGTCCAACAGTTCAGATGGCGCTACTGGTGTGTAAACATAAGCAAGTTGTCCAATAAGACGCCAACTTCACTGACTTCTTTGTCCACGATTGACTAGGTGGTCTCCATTGGGGTGTCAATCTCTACAATTGAGACAGACACAAATCGCAAGGTTGCGAAATTCTATTTGCACACTAACTTTGGTTGATCTGGTTCTTAAAATATTTCTAAATGTTGGAAATGTCTATCCAGACACGCCTCCTAATTTAGGAAAATTGTGTCTGAAAACGAACAATTTCATAGTATACATGTAATACTTTTTTGGAAAATTGCAACCCAGGTATGTAGAGAAATTTCCAACTAATGCTGTGCCATAGTGTCAGGCATGAACGTTCCAACTGTTGTACATTTAGAACACCCCAGTCCCTCTTGTCACCACGTCACATTATTTTTGACCAGCTTAAATTTCATCGTTAGCTAAAATATTGACATTCCCTTATTACTTATCACTCTATACTATAGAGTGATAAGTAATAAGGGAATGTCAATAGTCTCGTCTGTTCTTTTGCAAAATTATTAATAACATAATCGTGGACACGCTGTTAATCACATGCAATATTATATGTAATGCTAGCTTAAATTGGTTCCCTTTCATAGCACTTTATTCAGAGTCGGAGGGGGCTGCGGCCCATGCACACAGAGACCTGGCCTGCGACCCCGAAGTGCACATCTTCATCTTTGACGGAGCCTTTATTCAGCGGCGGCCCCTTTTGATAGTTTAACATTTCGGTATTGAATACACGAAATTTGATTGAAATCGGTCCAGGGGTCCGAGAGAAAAAATTGCCAACAGACAGGCGGACATACGGACAGACATATCCTACTCGTTTGTATATGTATAGATTATATACATGGTAACCCCACCACTACAACCAATTTTGTCATTTCTGGTAAAGCATCTTGCAGCACAAACAAAGTGATGAACAGCGCGCGAAACTCGTGTTGAGAGTCATGCCGTTTGTCAGATTGATTTCGACCCATAATTAGATCAGATTAGTTGGTTCACGCGCGGTACTTGTATCGCAGTGAATAAATCCCATGAGCATTTGTCAATCAGGTGGCCACTGAAAGAAAAAACGCCCCCTTAAACCCGGTCTGGCGGGACCGCCAATACCGGCTTAAACCAGATTTTAATCTGGAGGTTTAAACCTGATATGACGAATCCGGCCACTGTCTTTGTGTCAAAACTGAATAGCTAAACACGTAATTGTGTAGCACAACGTTTTAAAGCTGCTGTTATATTTTTAATATGGCAGCTTTTACGAGGTTTGTGTCTCTAATATTATTTGTTTGGACATATTTATGGTGACCCACATATACATGGAATATTTTACAACACAGAATATATGGATAATGTTGTGGGTGCATAGGGGATCGGAGCACAAGTTACCAAACTTAGTGAAGCTCCTCTCCCCTGGCGTTCAGCTGCTGATGAATTCAAATCGATGTTGTTGCAGGAATGAAATTTGATGAGAGTTTTGTTGTTATTTGTATGGGGGACGGTGTCCCATACGATCGGCTATGTATACATAGGAGAACAGTCTCCCAATCAAAAATATGCAGGTTGTAGTTGTGGCTATGGCAGTGGGTGGAGTCCCACATCGATGGGAATAATGATTACTAAAATCGGTCTGTGGATATGATGAATGATTGTACTGTCTCGAATAATCGCCTATTCAAGGTATCGCTATTTTGGGGTATGCCAAAGAGAATATCCTTAATACTGGTGGTGACCACTTTATGCTCATCTAGTCGTGTCCACATACGGTTTCTTGCATCTGTATAGAAAGGACATTCAAAGAGAAAAAATGGCTTGCATCTTCACATTGGTTACCACAGGAGCAACACGGGCTTGATGAGATGTAATTTTTGAATTTATCGAAGTTCAGATCACTGCAGTTGTTTCGGAGCCTACATTGCAAAATATTTGATGTTCTCCACCCGGCATTGTAGTAAGAAGGAGGTCTTATTGATGTATCTTCAATGCGTAAATTATTATTATATGTGTCTCTAATAGAACATAACTCATCTACTCTAACTATAATATACAGTCACATATTCACTCATATTCAATGTTGAGAAAATTCCACCGACACATATGTTATGTGTCTTTTCTACACAATTTTGTTTAAGATCAAATTTAAACCAAATTGTGTAGAATGTATGCACATTTGTCATCAGAGTGTGGATGATTTCAATTCCGTGATGCCTACATGATTGTGTGATACGAATAATGGTGTTTGAAAGTATTTTTCAATTTCTTTTGGCCGGTAACCGGAAAATTGGCTTAGGAAACTCTAAATTGTATGACGTCATATCGGAGTGTCGATCTTTTAAGCAGCCCATCAGACCATAAGATGATTTTAATGAGGCGGCTTTGCGTCTCTGGTTGAAACCATGCCTTCTCCCCTGGGAGCACATGCTCTGCTTTTAACGAGGCGGATTTACATTCTCGGTTCACAAATCAGTAACAAGAGACACTATGACCTCGTACTTTATAGTTCTATAGCAGAAATTGATCCTCTTATCGGTTTTGCTTCGTGGAAATCGATTTTCGCATATAAAAGTCAAACAACAGCGACTGTTTGACGTTTACTTAGTATTCCAGGCCAATAATATGCCGTTGTGTGTACTTTATTGGCTTTTTCATAGTGCAAATATCTCAGTTTCGATCGACCGGGACATACGAAAGCTTATCAACGGTCGTGTGATGGAAGAACGGTTAATTCGCAAAATGTGTTGCGCGCGATAATGTCGTGAACACCCCTAATTAACAGGCTGAGTACACAGCTATGAATAAACCCTTCAATGACAGAAAACTCAGTGCCAATGCATTCACTTATGTATGCGAGTCTCCCATATAGGGAGCCTCGCATATATAAAATAATTCATTGGCCTAACAATATTTATCTTGACCTTGTAAGCCAGTGTATTCTCTTGTATATGCCAGGCCCCCTATATGAGACTCACATACATAAGAGAATGCACTGGCGCAGGATATTTAATGCTGCACCAGCGCAGCTCCCGTCGTGAAAGGGTTAAGTGGTTCTGATAATTTGATGTTGATGGGTCCTATACTAAATGGATTCTCCCATCAGTCAGCTAAAAGGTGTACATCGGAATTATCTACTATTATTTTGGAGGGATGCTAAGATGATACATGCAGACGACAGATAACGGTGCAGAATGAATTCTATTTATTTAGAGAAATGGGTCGTTTGTTGAACAAGTTTTATATAGTTTCCGGGGTACAAATTAATACATATAAATCGCAGACTCATGTACGAACATGCTTCTATCAATTAATATTTATTGTATATCGACATATTCTTATATAAATGCGATAAACAAGTGAGACGTTTTTCGTTACTATGTTTAGTGTTGACGCGGTTGCTACGCTCCGAACGAATGCGACCCGTAAACTCTACCAAATTAAGTTTATGTATACTATACCAGAAAATTCGAAATAAAATAAATATTAAAGGTACTCAATCCGATTCGATGGTCCCCATATCATTAGATTCCAACAACAATTTGTTTTTGAACTGCCGCTTCAGTTATCAGAATCGATTAATTTCTCAAAAATAATGCTAACCACAGTCCACTAAAGTATAAAATTGCCCAAAACCTGTTATTTATCAACATTTTGTACAATGAAATTTTGCCGGTTTGTCAAATATCTGACACAAAAAAAGCCACTTGATTTTAGAGTTATCCATCTTCATCCGCTATTTGGTCTTTTCGTCGACTTTTACTGGGCCACCAAATATTCCAGGTGGTGAAAAATAATAAATTTTAAAAATCGATATCTGATCACTCTGAGCTTTGATGGATGGGTTCCTCGACTCGAATCAAATATTGTTTACCCCCCCCCCCCCCCGAAGCCAAATAAATAGTAATTGATGGGTGCTTAATCGGATTGGGTACCTTTAATTGGTAGAAGCGTTTCTGGACAGGGGTCATTGATCCATGTGTATTATTTGACACTAAGTCTTGTTACAGGAAGAGATAGACCTCTTTAACATTTTGATCTATAACACCCAAAATGGAAGCATACATGTATGTCCAAAGTAAAATCCAGGCCATGCTTTTGTTCTATCTTTTGTATTATTATCGCGTTGGGTAAAATTTCACAATTGCGCATATAGTACCACGCAAACATTGGATGCGGACACACGTACCAAGGTAGCGATGCCATTGTAGGTGTGACAATTTATTATGGTGCAATTTGGTGACAATTAGTCGTCACATTTCTTTGCCATAGCTTGCCATGTTTCGCGCTGAATTTCCGCACAATGAGTCGACTCGACCAATTAAACCATTGCGTTTCACCGTGCAAGGTTGATCTCTACTCATTACGCTTTGCTACATTGTATTATCTACGATATATATAATTGCACGATCGATCGTCCAGAATTGTGTTTGACCGTGGCAATCCCTCATTCACTCACATATCATGCATGCAGTACGTTTTGTTGATATGCTCTCAATTCATGTGTATCCACTTTATTAATTGCATGCGTATTAAGACAGTTCCCCAATTGCGGTTTTTATTTTGAGACGTTTAGTTCTTCGCATAATTCCGCTAATATTATCATGTGGGCCAATGAAGCTATGTCGGAACTGTTGGAGGAAATGCAGCTGCGAGAAAGTATCTGGAATAAACAAAGCGAACTATACAAGACCAAAAAACAATAAAAATGATGATTATAACGAACTTTGGAGGACTCATTGTGCGAATATGCAGCGGGCGACATCGCTAGCTATGGCATATTAATTATGACAACCAATTGTCACCAAACTCCACCATATATAATTGTCACACCGACTATGCCATCGCTACTGTGATAGGTGTGTCCGCAGCCGTTGGGTAAAATTTACCCAATTTTGGGCAATGTTTTTACTCAACGCAGGGTAACAATTTACCCAAGATTAATTTCCCTGCTGTGTTGGAAGATTTTGTGTACACCGAACGTTTGATGAATAATTACTTAATTATTGGGTCAAATCAATTTCCCCACATATCATCTGAGCTGATAATAAACGCTCTTCATGGATCATCTATTGTTAACATAATTTGTTAGTCCCCTTTTAAGTCATCTGAGATCAAAGGCACATACCCAATTGTATTCCTCTGGTCAGGTTACCCCTGTGTACCAATTACCCTACATATCTCCTAAGCCAACACAAAATCTCCCTTCGCATAATGGAAATAAATATTGGCCTGTATTGAGTAAAAACATTTCCCAACAATGGGAGAAATTTACCCAATGTTCGCGTGGTGCTATATGCACCATTGTGTTGGGTCAAATTTTAATGAACGCTATTTAGATTGCGGTTAGAGGTCGCGCCCGCTGATGGACTATTGTCTCCGGAACAGTGGGAGTGTCTGATGAAGCGAGATGCAGTAGATTAGATCATGCCACGAATCTCTACTATGGCTAATGCCCGTAGAGATCATATTCCACTAGTACAAAATTTGGAACTTTTTGAAGTTTATAAAGTCGAATAAATAACGCGGGGAATATATTTATTAGTTATTATCTGTTCCTTATTAATATACTTCACTGTAGGTGAAAATCCCAATTCAATACTGCATGCTTTTCGGTGGTATTGGTGAGCCGCTATCGATATAAACAATAAAATTATTAAACAGGAGAAATTCCATTATTGTAAGCGACGCAAAGCAAAATCGCTCATAAACTTACTTAAATCGTGAAATTTAGAGTTGGGACCTTCACCTACAGTGAAGTACATTATTAAGGAACATATACACTCTCACCAAAATGCGGTATTTTTGGTTCTTCTCAGAACCATTGGGTTCTTCAAAGAACCTGTGGGTTCTTGGAAGAACCTGTGGGTTCTTGGAAGAACCCGTTGGTTCTACAAAGAACCCGATGGTTCTACAAAGAACCTATATTGGTTCTTTGAAGAACCATCGGGTTCTTTGTAGAACCAACGGGTTCTTCCAAGAACCCACAGGTTCTTCCTAGAACCAATTGGTTCTACATGATTGGTTCTTCGTTCGTACATACACACTCCCGCGCACCCTCATAAACATATAATTATATATATATCGATGGTTCTTTGAAGAACCATCGGGTTCTTTGTAGAACCAACGGGTTCTTCCAAGAGCTTACAGCTCCAAGCAGTGTTTTAACCGACAAAGCTATACAGCTGTCACTACTAATCAACATGGATTGCGACTATGTGGCGAGATCGGGGTTGGCATATCCTGTTTGCGGTATCAATTACGTACCGGTAGACTATTATACAGGGGTCAGGCACGTTGTTAGATTTAAATTCCATCACATGTGCATCGTTAAGCATTCAGATATAGTTTTAAACAGCCTGTTGATACGTACCAGTTTCTCATTTTCGCGCTTCGATCTTCCATAAAGTTGCTTTGTTTTGTTCTCGAACATATTTGATCAGCACTTCTCCTGCGTGTATGTTGTGTGGCGATCTTCACAGAATTACCATAGGTAAGTATACGCTATATATTGTTCCATTCCCGGTATGATTTGATTTTTGATTGGCAATAATGTCTCACCCTACCCAACATTTGGTAAAAGTTTCCAACGGTTGTAAATTTGGAGAACAATGTAAAAGATAATTTGTTAACCATATTCTGTCACATATATGTTGAAATTGTTCTCATTGTTTGAGAAATTAGTGGGAAAATGTTGTTTTTAGACAACAACAGCATATATGTTTCAGTTTGACATAATATTAGGTAAGATATTTCTAACACTTCGACAGTTCGATGTACATGGGAGTTCGGTCTGGTTCAATGACAGGGGTATCACTAAGTGGTGTACAGCTTAGTCATCTCCTCCTCCTCGTCGGGGAAATGTACAACGGTAAGCCAGATAGCATTACGGTATAATAGCACCCCCCCCCCCCAACGGATATTATAGCCCCTGCGTCGGTGGAATACTGGTGCCATCCCTGTGCCATCTATATATAATAAGTAGATGCTTAGCGTGATTATTGTTAAAAATGCCAATGTATACATAATTTGATCAAAGAGATAGGAATTGTTTTAAAAGTGAGTTTCTGTCTAGTACATGCAGATCACAACGCATCCGTCTTAAATTCTAAATATATCCTCTTCCACATCCGTGATTTTTAATATATTATCCATCTCGCCGTGTACTTGAGTATTCACGAATGGAACACGGAAATGAAAAATATCGTGAATTTTGAGATGCAAACGTCTTGAATATTAACCAATAACCACTGATAACCACATCTACATTGGTCTCAAATGTTTATAAGTCCATCTTCCATGATAAAGTAATTCAATTACGTACTATCATGTCTCATTTGAAGCGCATTGATGCATGTGCACTGATTGACCGAACACGGCAATACTTCCAATAGGCCAACTGTGACATTCGTCACATTGTTGTATAAATTTTGAAGACTGTTGTCTTTGAATTGGTAAGGTATTTTTCTTACAATCAAGTTACATGTACTCTGGTACAATACCATAATATGATTTTAAAGTCGAGAATCTTAGGAAAAAAGTGCAGGCAGATAAGATGTCACCCTAATAACAATCATAATTAGGATGCAATTCAATGAGTCACTAATATATTAAATTATTCTTTCTTTCAGGAGCTACACTGAGCTTGCACAGGTTAGCATCAACCGAGTATCTGCGAAAAAACATCGGACACAACATACGGATGGTACAATCTTCTCAAGTTGATGTGTAATAACCGAAGTACGGTACCAGTACTAGGCCTAGGGTGTGTGTGCGCGAGTGTGACTGAAGAACAGATTCCTTGATTGGTTCAATGAAATCTAGTATCTACAATTATGGTCTATTACATATACATGTAGTACCATCTCAAACATATTCTAGTGAATTATGGACTGTTCCGGTCTTGCTGGTGTCAGCTGGTTCCAATAAATCGAGAATGTTCAATAGGAACTGGCACAGAAATGCACTGAATATAATGTTACAAGATTTGTGGAAATTTAAGTGAGATATTCTGATACACGAGACAGTTCCAATATTCGAATATAAGACTCAGCGACAACAACCAGCTTTCCTATAAGCATGCGATGGCAACTGATGCACTGTCTGATATATAAAGTTGACAGTTGCAGGACGGTGGTGTTTAATTTAGTTGTTCGATGATATTTCGGATGTTCTTTCAAATGAACTGGATTTTTGTGAAGAAATACTGTTGCCAATACATTGGCTGTCAGACCAACCGGACATGGAAATTTCTGGATATGTACATGTATATTGTTATGGAGAAATCAAGTACATGGATAGAGGAATATGTTGACTGTTGTGTCACTGATTCATCAGTTTATCAGGTTCATTAAATGTTATTTGTCTACATAATATTTACATTTTACTATTAAGCGAAAGATGTTGTCTTTGTATGTTTTTTCAAAGAGTTTTCTATCCTGGAAACGCGCTAACCTACATGTATATGCGATAACCGTCTGTGCATTTTATTTAATAGATTTCATTGACAATCTATATTAACTCAAACTATACATACCGGTACATGTACATGTATATTAGCAGTGAAATTGGACTGCATGATTTAGCATAGTTGCAGTTACGCTAAATGTGCACAGAAAGTTATCTCAGAAGTTAATGCATTTTCAGGTTAGATAATTCATGAAATACATACAAATACACTTTCAGCTTTACTAAGGTTGTATGAAACCACCCCCAGTTTCATATGCATTTCCCATAATACATGTGTCTGTCCGATGGCAATGGGACTGATTACACAAGTTTTACACAAGTTTGACAATGACATGCACGACAATGTTGTGAATTTCAAAAGACAGATAAAGTTTCACAAAATTATAAACCGTCCAATTACCTAACAAGTCTGGCAAGAGTCAACCACTGGTGACTAGGATGTGGAACTAATGTAGAACCAATCAAGAACCAAACTGAAGAACCTACTGGTTCTATAAAGAACCCAATTTGGTTCCGGGGAAATGTCTCCTATGTGGAACCAATGTAGAACCAATCAAGAACCAAACTGAAGAACCTACTGGTTCTATAAAGAACCCAACCAAGAACCAACTTTGGGTTCTTCAATTTCGTTCTATAAAGAACCTACCAAGAACCAAAAGTTGGTTCTTGGTTGGTTCTTAACTGGTTCCACATAGGAGACATTCCCCGGAACCATATTTGGTTCTTCGGGGAACCTAATTTGTTAAGAGTGTAATAACTAAGAAATATATTCCCCACGCTATTGTTTCGACTTTATAAAGTTCCCTGTCAAAACTTAAACAAATGCCAAGGTGTTAGATAGATAGATAGATAGATAGATAGATATGTTTAATTTCACTCAAATCGTCATATATAAGACATAATTGAGACACAATTATTACACAAATTGCAGTACAGTATAGAGTGTTGCGCATGCGTTACATTGTTAGTAACGGGGGAGGCTAAATCGACATATGTATACATATATGGTGATATCGTGGGGTGGGGTGGGTGGGGTGGGTAGTCAATGGGATAGGATCACTATATTTGGCGGTATCAAGGGTGGGACAAGAGTTGAGTGGGTTTAGATGTGGATTTCAGCTAAATGTATTGGCGCCTGATCTGGTGTTTATCATCAGGTGGGTGGGGGTGGTGTGAAGTGGTAACGAATTATGAGATAACCCGGTAATTTTTGCCTCAGTGGAATATGTACTGGTGGAATATGATCTCTACGGGCGTTAGCCATAGTAGAGATTAATGGCATGATCTAGCAGTCGATTTGTTTGAAATTTTCGACAATCTTAGTTCGTTGCTACATTCTTCCAATTGGGAGAGTGTTTGGATACTAACTGATTGAAATAAGTATACACAATATGTCTGTAAACCTCTCTATACTAAATGGATCCACCCATTTAGTTAAAAATGAAAGTGTCAATGACACTGTAACTTGGAAATGGGATCATATCATATATTACAGTCCATGGAGCGATAGGGAACTCGGGCTGTGTATATGTTTAAGTAACTAGAGGTTACCATGAAGATGCATAAACCGCTTGGGGTTCATCGGATGAAACAGATTGGCTGTAGGGAGTGCCAAAGGATGCAATAACACTAATATAAAGAGTAAAATATGATATGGCTCCCATCTGGAGGTCACCCCCGAAGATCCATATGACGTTTGGTAATGATCGGTTGATGGAGTTGGCCTCTTGCGCTGAAGGATTTAGTCATACAATGAGTAAAATCCAAGATGGCCGTTGGCGGTCATGTTTTTCAATGAAATGCGGAAACATTGTATGGATCCATTCTAGAGGTCACCAAAAAGGTCGATATGAAGTTTGGTGACAATCGGATGAGGGATGTGGTATGTAGGGTGTGGCAAAGGATTTAGTCAATCAAAGAGTAAAATCCAAGATGGCTGCTGGCGGCCATGTTTTGCATCGAAAATCGATCAATTCGATAGCTCCTATCTAGAGGTGATTTAAAATAATGGGACAAAGGGTTTTAAGAATGCTTCCATTATGTAATGAGGTATGAACTTATCTCTTGGTAGGGCTTTAAGTTCACCATGAGTTAATAACGAGGGATGACACCAATGGGTGATAAGGAAGGTCAGCTTGCTAATTGTTTTCATCAAAAAGTATCTACAAATGCACTTTGACATGGAAAGGCTCAAATTTAAATAGTTCTATTAAAAACCATTTATTCAACCTGTTATAAATAAAAACATAACACAATAATAGATTCTTCAAATAAATGTAAATTCTTCAAATAATAATAGACTATTCAAAAAACCATAATAAAATAAAACATAAAGGTGTTAACACAAACTTTGTCCGATTTCAACGATATTCGTTATATGGGTCTAGGACCACATCTACAGTACAGTACATGTAGATGGCAGCTGTCAAATTTTAACGATTTTCGATTAATAACATGGCCATCTTGGATTTTACTCTTTGCATCACCAAATCCTTTAGCACACCCTGCAGAGCTTATCCCTCGTCCAATCATCACCAAACTTCATACGGATCCTCGGTGTGACCTCTCGATAGATACCTGCCATTTTTCCGAATTCTGTAAAAATCATGGCTGACAGCGGCCATAATTTTAGTTGAAGAATAGCAAATTTGGAAAGTATTTGAAAATTTAGTCTGAGCACATGTTTACATTGAATCAAGAAACAAGCATTTCACGACTGCCACATCTTGTCTTCTGTGTTTTTCTCTCATTCTCTCTCATTCTCTCCCGCTCTCCCTACCTCCCTCCCTCCCACTCTCTACATCCCTCTCTCTCTCTTCCCGCCTGAACTATACCCCATCACTTATTGGGAACGGGGTATGTAGCCAAAGAGGGGGAGACTGCATATAAGCCATCGGGCTTGTTGTCGGATCCTCGTTTCCATATATGTGACCCGCCATATCAAATCCAGTCGGAAGTCGGGATTTTATTACCCTGTGCCAATGCATTTTCTTATATATGCGAGTCGACCATAGGTCGCCTCGCATATATAAGAGAATACATTGGCTTAACAATTTTTTATCATGTTTTTTAAATAAATGTTTCTTACAATTTTTAGGACATAAAATTAAAAAAACATCCATTACCCTGCAGGGAGCCCCACACATATATAGAAGCACATAGAAGAGTGTCGTCTGCTCATGTTTGTCTGGGGCTCTTTATGGGTGAAATTATAAAATTGTTAAAGAATACAAGAACAAATTATTAAAATTGTAAAAAATTGTAAAAAATTGTTTGCAACTTGTGTGCAATTGTAAATTTTAGATGGACAAACATTTTTTTCCAGTTTCATACCAGTCTGGGTCCCCTGACCTTTAACGTAAGCAATAGAGGACAACGTAGCCAACATTAGAGGACAGCGTGTCAAACAATAGAGCGTTCCAATGAAGAAATCACAGTCTTGTGCAGCGATTGGTTTGTAACCTCGCCACACGGACGTTCTCCAGTTTTCCGATGGAAATAACATATTAATATCACGCTAAGCAGTATTGTTTGTGTGAACCCATTCGCATAGAGCAAACATAATACAATCAGTATGCCATGGCATGGCGCTCATTAAATCGCGGTGTGCATGCAGATGACGTGGGCGGTTTATACCTGTTATGTTAACCGACTGCGAATTGGCAAAACAATCGACGGTACCTTGCCAATAAGTATTTGATGGCACCGATGTAATGTTCGACTGAAATAACGTAAGTACACGAATTCTACTCTAAAAAAGAAACGTTTGATCAAATTGATTAAATTGTGCACAGACGCAATCTTTGCTATTTCTCATCCAATCACCACAGAAACACGCAGATGTTTTACTTTGGTGGCACAAACTATACACCAGTTTAAATCAAATAATACGAAATGGAGTTTAGGGTGAGAAAAGTGTCCCAAATACAAACAGTAGCAAATATATCCTCATGCAAATAGGTTCATATTGGACCTAACTATTCACATAGGTTCTTATTGAACTTTATTTGATTCTGAAATAAGCCCATATAAAATAGTGCAAATATGGGCTTAAACTACGTACGGAAATAGTACCATATTGGACTGTTTTAAAAACAGCGTTTTATGTCCTCATATAAGAGTATATTGAGGTTAGATGCATGTAATGTCAATATAATTCCTAGTCAAGTGGTCCTGATAATATGATATGATGCTGGTGGTCCTGTTGAATTGCTATGATGCGGGTGGGGCAAACTGATGCCGTTACGAAAAAGTTCCGTTATATTTTCTAAAGTTGTCATTTTCGCGGTGTTTGGCTAATCCGCGCGATTTGAGAAAATCAGTGTGTGTATGAAACATCCAAGAACATATCTATTTTTGAAAAATATAACAATGCCTGCGCTGGTGTTTCTAAAACGACGCGAATAACCATCTTCATTACAGTCGATTCTCAACTATAAATAATATGAATCGTACGTGACACGTAGTGGAGCAACCACACATGCATGGTGTGCCTAAAATTTGTCTTTTTTCGGCGATGCAGTGGTCACGACGGAGACCACATGCCAACTTGACAAAACATATCGTGGATTGTAAAAATCTTGTCTGGATTCTCGTATGACTTCTTCATTTTTCGTTTTCATTAAGCGAACCAACGAAATTGGTCTTAATGAAATTAATAGACCTAAATCAAATGTGAATTCTTCGTAAGTTGTGAAGTAGTTACTTTCATTTTTATCGCGATGCATCATTTCCAATTCCGCGTATTTTGCAATCTCCACATGGTTGCTAACCGGAAGTCACGTGACAATTTCTCCAAAATCTATACCCGCGATCTTGGAAATCACTGATGGATATAGAAAAATATATATGACGTCATTCACCTGCCTTAGGTATAAGCACCCTTGGTGGTTCTATAACCAGTATTAACAACTATTTAGCAATAAATATGCTTTTAGATGTTTGATACGCAAAATGGCTTATAATCATCAGGGTTGGGGTAATTGTAATTTGTAATTGTAATTGAATGTAATTAATTACATTTTCCCAAGTAATTGGATGTAATTTGTAATTGAAGGTTTTTTCAATTACATGTAATTGAATGTAATTAATTACATTGAGAAAAGGGGTGTAATTTCAATTACATTCCAATTACATTTTCAATTACATTCCAAAAATACAGACCAATATAACAAGTTAACACATCAGCATTTACTTGACTAGTGTTATACACATGGGGTCATTATCCTCATATTTTTCTTCTATTCATTAGGCAACATTTTACCTTGCCCAATGATATTTCTGACAAATTCAAAGCTACATGTAAACATTGTCCAACACTGATTTCGGGTTCAGCAAAAGCAACTTCAAATTTCATCACACATCTAAAGGTAAGTCATGTTGAATTTTATTTTATATTATTTATATATGTTATTGTTATTATTATATGTATATGTTTTAATACACCTACAATAATGTGTATATCACCATGACAATATGTACATAATTAATACAAGTACATGTATTGAATTAAAAAAAAGATATTTTTTTTCATAAACATTATTGTTGTTTCTGAACATTCCCGGAATATATCTTTAAAAGTAATACATTCATTTTAAAACAATAATTGTTTTATAACATTAATAATACATGCATTTTGTCTTCATAACAAAACATCATTTAGTCTATTTGTTTTGAGCTTAACTGTATTCACCTCCATATCTGGTCAGTTTTGTGCACTTAATCTGTCTTGCTGTCCTAATTATATGACTCCACTGCAGTATTTTATCAATGCGTTAATCCCCTAACAAAGGCAGCCTTAGGCAGGTGGCCTGTTTTACTTCATAAACCTGATTATGTCATTGTGTGTGATTTACAACCCTAGCTGGCTTGATTGTTTTAATCTCTGCTATTAGTATGTAGGCAAATTATACATAATGATGTATCTTAATGTTAATTATTTTTGTTTCAGCGGAAACATAGGGATCAATATGAGCGCGCCCTCTTCAGTTTCATGGATGAAGTGCCAACTACACCGATCCTCACAACTGACAGTGATTACGAAATATCTGCAGGAACCGTGCGTGCCCAGTGATATCAGTCCACTCACATACTGGCGACTTCAGGGGCGGCGGAGCCAGGGGGGCACAGGGGGCACGTGCCCCCCCCCCCCCACTTTTTCCCCAATTATGGGTACAAAATCTTCCAATGCTAAAAACATTGGATAAAATAATTTTTGATTCCCAAGAAAACTTTCCATTAATAGACACATGTGTTTAATCTTATCACTTATGCTGTTATGGCTATGGCTAGCAAGATAGCAAGTCAATCCCTTGGTCAGTATTTGGCTGCAAACATAAGTGATGAGCAGCAGCCTACCATAATTTAAACTCTTGTTTTATACTTTCATAAAGGTAGCCACGAATAACATCATACTAAACAGTCTTTGAAAAATATTGCGGCATACATTTGAACAGTTTTTAACTCATACATGTAGTATATTAAAAATGATGCCCCCCCCCCCCACTTTTTTGTAGCTTCCGCCGCCCCTGGGCGACTTAATTGTACAAACTTTCCTGGGTTAAGCCTGCTAGCTGCAATTCGAAAGAATGATGATGGTCAGGTGTAACCACCACATCAAATGAACAATTTGTGCTCTACATGTAGTTGTTGTTTTAATGTTTTGTTTACATTGTTTCACTGTGTTACATTAATTTGCTTTTATATTTTATGTATATCAATAAATGACTTTCCTCCTTGAAGCTCTTCCCGAATCCCGATTTTCATTAACCAAAAGTAATTGTAATTGTAATTGTAATTGAACCAATGTAATTGTAATTGTAATTAATTACATTGCATTTCCAATGTAATTGTAATTGCAATTGACATATTTCAATGTAATTGTAATTGTAATTAATTACATTTCAATGTAATTGACCCAACCCTGATAATCATAAGATTATCGGAACACGGCGAAAAAAGACAACTTAAAATATACAATGGTACTTTGTGTTAACAGCATCAGTTTGCCCTAACAGCACCTCAGCAACTCACCAGGACCCAACCGCATCATGTCAGTTAGCAGGACCACTTGACCAGGGGTGAATATGGACTTATTTGGCTCATTAAAGTAAGCCCGTCATGTGCTTATTTTCACGAGAATAGGCAGCATTATGTGCATCTACTTGTGGGCACCATTATGGTCTAAAATGGCCACCTGCTGAACATTTCCTTGCGTTATGGGTTGGAAAGTTGGAAAGTGTGAGGCACCAGATGCAAGTCTGTGTTTAGTGTGCCTGTCATTTGCAGAATGAGGTCCCACAGAGGGCGAATTTAGTTATTTTATCCCACATCACCAAATTCACCCTCTGTGGACCACATTCTTCATGGCTTTATCTGCTATGGGAGACATAGACTCCGATTGAATTTCCCAAATGGTGAATATTGTTATGTACACCCATTGGGAACCTAGATTATGCAATGTGTCGTCTGCCAATTTATGGATATAGAGAAACTAATCTAAAAAAGAATTGTAATTCAATAGAGTATTTGTCACCAAAAAAAACAAGCATTCTGATTGGCCGAGAGCGGTTAACTTTAGTTTTCAATTCACCGACATCGGCCGCTTCAGCGTGCATCAAATCTGAATGTAGCACTGTAAAATTTCATCGGCGCAGAACGGAGTAGCGAAACGAGCACACCCGCGCGTTGTTTTTCGGCCGCTTCAGTGTGTATCAAATCTGAATGTAGCACGGTAAAATTTCATCGGCACAGAACGGAGTAGCGAAACGAGCAAACCCGCCCCACATGAAATTGTTACGGAGCAGTGTTCCGAGTAAAGCAATGAACAAACCCAACGATTTGTGCACGGTGACAACAGCAAAATGAAAGTGTCGATTCGTGTCATGAAAATGACTAAATGATACTTTCTATACTGTTTTTGTTTTGCAAATTCCTTGCTAGATTGAATTACAATGGAGATAAACGTATCCTGGTCCAAAAAATTGCCGGATATAGTGTACAGTACCCTTTTAATTCATGATTGAATTATTAACCCTTTACCCAACAAAACGGACAAAAACGCCCAAATAAAGCTTCAACAGCCTAAAATATCTTCGGTCTGTCTCAATAACAACATACAAATATGGATATCATTGGAACCGGTTCATTGACCACATTCTGATGGTTACAGTTATTCCCTGTGCCAATGCATTCTCTTATATATGCGAGTCGACCATAGGTCGCCTCGCATATATAAGAGAATGCATTGGCCTAAAAAACGTATTTTTTAACACTTTATACCATTTTTTCTTACATTCTATATATATGCGAGGCGACCTATGATTGATTCGCATATATAAGAGAATGCATTGGCACAGGGCCGTTCTGTTGGGTAAAGGGTTAAAGCATTACATTCCATTCCAGGACCCTCTTATATATAACCTCCATTGATTTGTTCCGCCGGTGACGTCTCATCAAATATGTATAATAATTAAGACAAATAACGTACATGTAAAACTGCGGTATAAAGAGGAAGAAAGCTTGCGAACCCCCCACAAGGGCGACCGGAAAGCGCATGACAGGTCCGTGCCGATGTCAGTGGTAACGCTGTCATCAACACAGAAGGCGCATGACATAACTAATGTGGCTTTATGGCGTTTATCGGCAGCTAATGGTTGTTTGCCCTTTAGCGTTGCTCCAGCGATCGATGACGTCACATTGTGAGAAATCATGCAATGAATATGGATAATTGTCAGGATAATTGTCCAATTTGTCCTGTTTTATCCCTTCATTGATGTCGTCTGGAGCGTGGGATGCGTTCTCTGTCACGATTAGCGATATGATCGGATGTCTGCCTGGATATAGTGTGTCTGACATTTGCAGAATGAGGTCCTCATAGGGTGAAGTTATTGATGCTACCCCGCACGGCGGGCTTGTATAACCAAATTCACCATCCGGGGGCCCCATTCTGCCTAGGACTCATCTTCTGTGAAGTATCTATAGTCTTATTAACATTGTTTTAGTTACTTTTCCACCTTCTGTTCAGTTTCTATATCCCATAAATTACAGAAGATAAGTAGCATAATCGATATCATAATCGATATAATTATTCGCGAATATCACCAACTTCAACTGGGGAAACTCTGAGTCTTGGTTGCCATGGCAGTAACTGTTGATGGTTAAGCAGCATGAAATTCCCAGGTGGTGAATTTAGTTGCGGGATAGCGTCACTAAATTCACCCTCTGCGGACCTCGTTCCGCAAATGTCATACACACTATATCCATGCTTGCTCAGATGTCTGCCGTTCGATTAGATCGTGTCATGACTCTTTACTCTGGCTACCCCCGTAGAGATCATGTTCCACCTGTTCTGACTGAAGCGTCATAACATTTAACAAACAACGCAGGGAATATAGTTATGTGTTAATACTTGTTCCATAATTCCATGATTGTCAGCGCGATGCAAATCAAAATCGGCTCAACAAAGTCACCTAAATCATGCAATCTCGTGCTGGGACCATCACCTACTGTGACATACATTATTAAGGAGCCGGTATTAACTGGGATACATATTACCTGTACTGTGTTGTCCATGTTATAAACTTCCCTGTCAGAACATGAACACGTTCCCAGTTGTATACTGGTGGAGTATGGTCTCTAATGTGTGGACAGAGTATATAGATTCATGCCGCAAAGAAGAAAACACCACATGGGTTGTCCTTGCATTGGGTTTACCTCATCAGCAGCAAAACATAGCATTCCAAATTCTATACTTTCTTTACCTCCACAAAATCTACAATCTAATTTGATACATCGGCCATACGATTCATACCTCTTTTCTCTCTGAAACAAATCGCATTTCCTCTGTATCCGCACTAACACATTCAAGTTAATATTACTTTCATACTAACACCACCTTCATACTAACACCACCTTCATACCAACTTCACCTTCCTCCATAGTTCTACGTTTATACAAGAAAATTTAAGTATCCTATAGTCACCCCCTTCCCACCACGCGCGCATATCATGTAATATCGTGTCTTCGTGTGCTCGTTATCAACACCTGATAACACAAAACACAAACAAAGACTCATCCTTTGATATTGGCTGATGCAGCGTGGTGGGATGGGGAAAATCATCCACGGAAACGACTCATATACGCACATACACTTACTGTCTGATCCGATCCATGAAATCTTGATTCATCTTATATTTGTAACTGTATATATAATGAAATTACATGGAATAAATACTGTTTAAACTATAGATTGATGACATGAACTACGATTCGAATAGCCATAAATATAGCATGTGTATTCCACCATGCACTGAACGTAAGACAGTGTAGATAGTATATACTCTTTAAAGACATATTATACTTGTTCGGGTGCGTGAAACTGATAAGTTAGTATTCAGGTGCTATGCCAACAATGTAGCATTTTACTAACATCACTGAAAATCTCAAGCAAATTGACCGTACCACTCCATAGAAAACATTGTCTGAACTACGCTAAATTGTAAATATTTACTACTCGAATCGGGATGCTTCTATCGGCGATACACTAACGAAAACGATTTCGCCATCGGCAGTCACTGCATTTAATTAATATATAAGAATGACGGTGTGTGTGTTGTCAATTTAGATATAATATTTGTAAAAATAACTACTTTGAACAAGATTATTCTCTATTTCTATTTGATCACCTACCGGAGTGTTTCACATCACTTTAAGAGTAACGGCGAGGGTTTACGAAGCTTGTGAATTGTGCTTCCTTTTCCACCATTGACCAGCCTTTATGAAATGTTATCCAACAACAACAACGACAACAACAACAATATCGACTCGGCATTACAAACCGTCTCAATAATAGCAGGAGCGTGGAAACGTTATACACCATGCATTTATTTTGTGAACGTGTTATCTAAACAATTCCCTCAATAAATAGGTCTCCTTCTGTACTTTTATTTATCTGTCGACTGTTTATACCTGTATATACCTGTATATCCATGAAAATCAATAATATACCAATCATATGTACACTTTTAACTGACTGGGATAATCAATTTAGTATAGAAAGGGTTGATAACACATATATACATGTATCCATTATCGTTTTATTCTACATAAAAATCGGACCCTCACGACAAAAACTGTTTTAGCAAGAGAGGTGGTCAGACTTGCAACGAGGCGGTTGACTCGACCAGAGAGGCGGCCGGACATGCTACGATGCGGTTGTGCCGACCAGAGAGGCGGTCTGACATGCATATTACGAGGCGGTTGTGTCGGCCAGAGAGGCGGTCGGACATGCATGCTACGAGGCGGTTGTGTCGGTCAGAGAGGCGGCTGGACTGCTACGAGGCGGTTGTGTCGGTCAGAGAGGCTGGTGGACACACTACGAGGCGGTTGTGTCGGCCAGAGAGGCTGGTGGACACGCTACGACGCGGTTGTGCCGGCCATGCAGATAGGCTGGTGGATACGCTACGAGGCGGCTGTGCCGACCAAAGAGGCACTGAATCAAACGGTATACGTCAATATACTGCTAAATGTACATGCATATTTAGGTATCAGATTTGTGACGAATATGATTGGCCGATATTGAATCAGAATCCATACTTCAGCGATAGTTGCGCGAGCATATTCCCTTGGTGACTACAATTCTAGGATAAAATGACGTGTCTTATTGTAGTCAATGACCCTGCCCTGTCAAGCCGTTATTGCTTTGTGTGCATACGTTGTGTATATCAAATATCAAGTGGTATGTTGTATGATATATAAACCAGTTATTAAGTGTATTTTTTCATAAGTGGTTACCACTTAATTTGAACACTGTCTGTGTGCTCAGAAAGACGTAACGTGACATTTTGTAACATCTTGAAAAATACCACTAAAATCTGGACAGTCCAAAGCTAGTGCATTGTATTGGACCACGGACAGTTATTTTGTGGTTAATTCCCTTGCATCGTACACAGGCTTCAATCGGTGCAATCCGGTTCCGCTTTCGATGTCCGGTTCGACGTTTTGTAACCAGAAATGTTAAGTGGCGAGTCAGTTTTATGTTGATTGCTATAGTTAAGTGTTGGCATCTATACATCATAGTATGTAGCTTGTCAGTTAGTTGTGTTTATCATGCACAGCATGAGACATTCCCATTGTGAGCGGAAGAACACATATAAAACTGCATAAATTGTGCACTCCCTTCTCAGGGTAAACAAAAATAATTGAAAACAAATGCATAGCCTTTATGGTGCATACTACGCACAAAGTAAATATATTCTATATATGTAATATATCTTACCATGACATGCACCAAACAACATTCTGTTCATTGAAAGTTGTTCTATGGGCTTCAGTTTGTGCACCAGATCAATACAACGACCCGCACTCGCTTAACAATCAGCACAAACTTCTCGAGTTTCGATCGCAAATCGCATATTTATAACTATTAACGGAGTTAATATTTATAGATATAAATGATATGTTAGGGATTTATACACATGACATTAAATCACATAGTTGAATGTTTAGTAGAGCTGACTTAGGGTTGAATCAAGGTTAAGCATTGCTGGGGAATTAGCATTTGTTTTTACAATAGAAACATACGGACATTCCGGTATAGTTGGAAGCGGTCCGCACAACAATCGGAACGCCGGTTGTAATAATAAGTGTAGAAGTGACTGAACGTAACATAACACAGTTTTACAATTTATTATATACAAAGCATGCACATGTGTGAATTAACGACGCGGGATTCGATTAACAGATTGACTATGCCACCCCTCGAAAATACAATACAATATTTGTAAAATGTATTATGCATTAATATGTGTATATTGAAATAAAAATATCCTATCCTAGGCCTATATGAGTCATTTCCGGGAATCATTTTATATCCACCCCCCACCTGGCGAGAACGTTATGGTCCAGACAGACTTTACCACTACTTGTATTTGAGACAAACTAATTCTATACATACATGTAGTAATACAAAACTATATGCTAATAACGCTATAACGCAGTTAATATATTGCTTGAATTCTAGTTCAAATTTGACACGATCTTGGTCGTCACATTAAACCACATCTGGAAATGTACCGGTACTGAGTATGGACTGGTTACAATAAATAGTTTGAGCTTGAGGCAATCATCAACATTTCGTCCTACACACATATATGGCTACCAGAAAGGTAGAAGTGGTTGTCTAATCATTTGTATCGATTTTCCATTCCAATCAACAGGAGTACCCATACAACGATTCATTTGACGTATATTCATGCACTGTCAGAAAACTTCCGTGTAACTTCGAGAGATTCGTCAATCAACCAAGCGTATGCAGCCAGTATATATGTATCATGATAAAATGGATAAACTTAAAGGGATACTGTACCTAAATGTTGTTGTTGGTTTCTTTAGTCTCAGAGTTGTAGAATAAGGTAACCAGATTTCCATTATTTGAAAGTCTGTTGAGTACGAAGTAAAGCTACGGATGGCAGATTAGCCGGAATGCGAAAATACCAATTGTCGTTGTCGAGTAATTTCTGGACAGTTTTCAAGCAAATGTATCAAATAAATGTTATTTTATATGCATACTAGTCCCATGTACTCATGAGTTTACGCCCCGCATCAACATATTTTTGTACACGATTATGTGTGCCACGCTTTGCCCAATCTACTATCCGTGAATTATTTTGATTACGTCTTGTATACGGAAATTCGTAATTTAATTTATGACTCCGGACATAAATTAAATTTATTTCAAATTATTAACTTTGATTTTAAGATAACCTATTAACCTGTACGTGTACAGAATATATCTTCGACTCAAATTACTTAGTTTTCTATATCTTATCGATATTAGACCGTTGTTATCACCGGGAATTTATTGAAAATGGCGTACAGTACCCCTTTAACGTATAGCTATCATATCTGAACAATGCCTCGGGCGATCTCCTCAAGTGGCATAACATTTCAAGGGCTGATTATTTTCTTTACACAGGTGTATATTTTTCACTGTCGGCTATAATACATTAATCTGTTTTGAGTCCGTCGCTAGACCTTTAATTGTGTATTGATTTATTCTCTGATCCAATTAAATAACACGAAAGGATATTGAGAAAACGAAATTATATACAAAAGATGGACAGAATAACAAAAAGTATTTATGTACAAAATATACAGTGACCTCCCAAACGTCTTCATCATCACCTCCATCTTCATCATCATCATCATCGTCGTCATCGTCGTCGTTATACTCGTCGTCGTTGTTGTTGTCATCATAATCATCGTCATAATCATCGTCGTCGTCATTATCATTGAAACATCATCATCATCGACATCATCAACATTAGCATTACATCGTCATCGTCATAACTTCATCATAGTCGACATCATCATCATTAGCATTACATCGTCATCATCATAAGCTTCATCATAATAATCATCATCATCATCATCGTCGCCATTCTTGTTAACACTTATCATGTGGTCGCCATCATAATCGCTTCATCATCATCATCATCATCGCCACCACCATTCACAACAACAACTGTACGAGTAGATATACCCAATCGTTATTGATATGCAAGAACGACGTCTAATGACCACATGCATCATTCGAGCGTCGGTAGCTGACAGTGCCTTAAGTTGACAACTATCCTCTCAACATACATTGATTGTCTCTATTAAAGTATTGTTATAATATCATAATCGAGTTTAGCACAACTCCATATATTCGTGCGTGAACATATATTTCGGTTTTATAGAGTGAATGGTATGTTATTTCGGTTTTATAGAGTGAATGGTATGTTATTTCGGTTTTATAGAGTGAATGGTATGTTCTTACCGAAAGCCCATGCATGATACTGATCTGCATATGTGTCTTTCTTACACGCTGAGATATATTGCGGAAATATATTTATTTAATGTCAAATTTTGACATTCCCGCCACATTGGTGGCCATCTTGATTACAATGAGATATTAATAACTCCACTTTGGATTATCTAAATCAGAGTACATTCAGTCATATTGCTAACACCGAGATATCGTTCTCTTGTGGCGGACATGTTATTTGAGGTCTAAATATATGTTTGGCGAATTTTCACGATGCTTATTCGCTACAATAATTGTGATATGACTCCCATGTTGAGTCATTGCGATGAGCATTTTGAGTCATTGTGGTAAGACAACTATTACTAATGTATCGTGATCTGGCGATAATTTATGTGGAAGAGGCACATTAGTCTTATGCACTCACATTCTGCATGACTGAAAGAAGGTAGAATTGGCGCATTATCGTATGCTGACAGCAATCACGGAAGCCATCGTGGATGAAGTTGACAGTTTCTGGATCCAGTTAGATGTAAATACCATATGTAATGATCCTGCTCACTTCCATCACCGATTAATTCTTATTTTCCTTTTAAGGAAATAGTTAGAATATAACAAATTATATTTTGGCGAAAATTAATACCGTAATACCGCTTCCTTTAAAACAACGCATTTGGAGAAGACAATCAAGGTTATGATCCAAGAAATCAACTAATGTGATGCCTAAGTCATTTGTTATCATGATTGAAAAGAAATATATTCCCTAATCGTCACCAGTTCGATACAATTTGAAATGATGTAGGCGACATATATGGCAAAGCATACAATTTTCCCACTTCCGGTCGCCATTTTGGCGGCCATCTTTGATCTAGAGACAAATTTGGGAGATCGCCCGGAGCCTTGTTCAGATATGATAGCTATAACTTATAATACATCATACATATTATATCATCAGACCACTCAGTCGCTATCCCAGAAGGTATGTATAACATTTTTTTCTTCTTCTGAAGTAGAGACTACATAACTGGCTCATGAGCAAGGTCACTACATATGTTCATAGTTTTCCCACGGGAGCCCAAAATCAGACATAAGCGACTTTACAAGAACCGGCCACCAAAAGTGGCCGGTTCTTTCGATTGCAGCATTTGATCGATTGCAGCCTTTGATCGTATGGACTATTTTCCATTCGTCAGAGTGGTCAGATTGTCGATTTTTGAAATCTATTATTTTTCACCACCGGTAATTTTTGGTGGCGGCCTGGCAAAAAGTCGACGAGAAGACGGTCTCTGACCAAATTGCGGATGAAGATGGATAACTCTAAAATCAAGTGGCAATGGGTTTTATAAATTTGACAATCCGGCCAAATTTCGTTGAACAAAATGTTGATAAATACCAGGTTTTGGGCAATTTAATAATATAGTTGACTGTGGTTAGCATTATTTTTGGGCAATTAATCAATTCTGATAACTGAAACGGCATTTCAAAATATTTGTTGTTGTTGTTGTTGTTGGAATCTGATGATATGGGGACCATCGAATCGGATTGAAAACCTTTAATGTTCAATTGTAGGAATAGGAGGATATGTCGAACATAACCTATATATGCTCCGGTATGGTATTCCCTCTACTGTCGTAGATTTATAACAATTTGTAACAGTGTATAGGTGTGCACATGAATTTTAAAAAATTGTATGGGATTCATTCACATGGATCGGGGCTCAAGTTACATAATTTATTGGACCCCCCCCCCTTCCCGTGTCGTTTAATAACTAATAGTTACGTAGCCCGTGTAACTTACACTAAATCCTGTTCCGTGATTGGTCAACTGCCGATTGGGTCACGCGTTTCATATCCCAATAAAACACTCCATAACACGAACCGATGTCACATCGTGTTGACCTAGATGACAAAAAGCGGTTAAAGGCACGGGCGGTGTTCGTTGCATAAATATTCATATTTGTTCAAATCGCCATCAACAGAAGGAATATTAAAATATATATAGTGTTGTTCCTATGCCAAACATAATCAGCGCGTAAATAGTATATTGTCGTCAAGACGTACCATGGTGTACGTAAACAAGAGCCTGCTCGTGTTACAGAAGTTGTGCTTCTGTTTACATAACACAGCGCAATTCTATTGGTTAATCACACACAAATTATATAAACGCTCTTTATTATTTCTATATCAGGAAAACAGTAATAAATATCGCTCTTTATGTTTACCATATCCGGATCTAAACAAAAGCCAGGTAACGTAACGTTTTTTGCTTTTGTTTACATAACAAATGGAAAAAATTGACAATAACATACTGTTTATGCCATATTTATTATTGGTATAAGAACAAGGTGTATATTTTACTATTCTTTCTGTTTATGGCGGTTTTTGACGGAGGTGAATATTTTGACAGCATACACACCGCCAACGCCGCCCGTATCTTTAATAGAATACTAGGTGCGTTTCTAAGTGCGCGGCCATCGACTAGTCGATTGATAATTTATGAGTAGAATATTGGGCTAACTTATTGTGCCGCATTGTGTAATATATCCAAACTTATAAACCTATACGCTTCGCGCTTCACACAATATACTTTTCAATAAAACACAATGAAACTACATTTCATTCCTGAAAAGAATGCACATGATGCACTTTTATGGTAGTCGTCAGTTCAACTATACTATAATTATATAGACCTTATCGCGAAGTTGTAGGTCTTATATCGTCGGAGGAATGTACACGTGTGAGTATTAATTTCACTGGGTAATCAATTCACTGCAAGTACAATGTAGAAACCAATGACCCAGTGAAAACGAATGACACATTGATGTAAACAGTATTTATTCCAAATAATTCAAATACAGTGCATGTTATAAAATATGAAGCATGAATATTGATTGTATGGAGGGGATCCGACATCAAGCATAAAGCTTATGGGGGTCGTTTCCGATTACGTGTGAATAAGCCCACGCTGTGAGAATGATGACATAATATTAGGTAATTGTGTTCATAATAATTTTAGAAGAGCGTTGTTGGTATATATGTTACTCAGCTACTCACAGTGTGAGCTGGATCGATAGATATATCAAAATGAGATTTTTTTTCTTATGGAGTAATATAGAAAGAAATTGATTGAAAATAGATTTAGTATAGCGGAACAAAGTATATAGATCGGTAGAGACAAGAGTGTGATGTTTGGGTGAGTCTGATATGCAGTATAGGGAGGGGAGGAGTGGAGGTGGGGAGTTTAAATTATATATAAGCTATTGCTTTTAAATTATACACTCATTTTGTGTTCTGACCTAGCATTTTTGCATCCGAGCCGACACCGCTATCATTTGGAGACATACGAATCGAGCCGACCCTCTCTATAGTTAGATATAGCGAAGAAGAGAATAATGCCACTCCAACCAACCAACCAACAAAGTTTCAATGATTTCGAGGGCCGACTTTTTATAGTTATCGTTTTACACTAACAATATGTGACCCGTCATATCAAAACCAGTCATAAGTCGAAAAATATTTTATTTGAGATATGTCTTGCATGATATAGAGTGTGATAGTGATACTTTGTTGCGGTCCAAAGTTATAGGATTTTGAATGTCAGTGTCGACATGAACCGACGATTCCAGAGATAATCAGAGATAATCGCATTTAAAGACAAACTCGTTAGCTAAATTCTGAATAAAAATACACCATTATGTGTCCAAATTACAAAAGCACAAAAATAGACACAAACTTCAATTTATGCTATTTTTGTGTCGATAGAGTAGAAATTTATACAAATGCGTCAAAAACTAAAATCATAATTTTTCGGATCTTTTGCATTTTTATTATATTTTATGTATTTACTCAGTATTAGAAATGCCGACCTACGACGGGTTTTTGTATGGCAGGTCACATATCAGAATGAAATTCTTCGGTGTTTATAAGTCTAGGCGTGTAGTTTATATATGCAATCAACGTATGTCTTGTTGCATTTGTGAATCAGAATCAGTTTATTGCCAAAGCTATGATTTAACACAGAACATGCAAAATGTATGTACATATATGTACAATAGCAGGAAACGATAGTGGCTATAATCTTATACTCAATTTACCCATGCCACTTAATACCATATAATATTTATATATCTCAACCCCTCTGGTGAAGGCACGCCCATTCCCATTTTATCACCTACATCGAATAATGCAGGGGAACAGAAGTTATATGTACCCCGGTCTCAACAAATGGGGTGTGTATTGAAATGGGCAGTTTATACCCAGGCGGTGTGGGGTCTTCAGTGTCTCAAATTTTGGGCAATTCCTTAAAGGCACACTTAAGGTATAATGGCAATCTCCGCAATATACAAATATTTTCAATGGATAGAAGTCTATAAAACTTTTCTTCGTAGGATATTTCCAGTAATAGTCCGGGAGATATTTGATTCGGATATCATTAAGGTGTCAATACATAATTACAAAGTGGTACTCGTCTCCTATGCCGTCATTACATAATGAACAAACACTTTCTATTGGCAATCGATGATTTGATGTCCTAATTTTAACAATGCATTCGGATAAGTACCGTGGAAGTTCAATCAGATATCGTCTTATCTCCGGTCGTGCAGAAATACCACCATAGAAAACACCCCGTGATGATGTGGCCACATTTCCCAACCATTCCTGGTTAAACTGCATGCTCAGTAAGTATGGACTTTATTCGTTTTACATCAGAGTACGTTAGACCCCTTCTGCTCACGAACATGGAATTCTTTCCAGTATCTTGGAATGTCTGCTCTATATACCGGAGCCATTTGAGATTTCCACCGAGAGGCTGATTTTGGTAAATGGTCAGTATTAATTTACACATAATTTTTGCGATAATCGAGCCCTCATTCGATATTAATTTCGACCAATAAGTTATGGTTCTACATTTTATTTCATTTATTAAAGGATGGCGCCCTAATTCTCCGTATACCATAAAGTTAGGTGTACTTTCTCGTATACCCATGCTTTTCTTACAGAATTTGAGATGTACACTTTCGATTGATTTACAAGGTTCAAACCCCCAAACTTCACTGCCGTATAATAATATGGGTGCGACCATCGTATCAAAAAGATGAAGCATGATATACAGGTAATTCTAATTTCCTTGTGGGCCTATAAAATTGTAAGTGGACGAATAACATAATGTATAAATTCGCGAAGTAAATTATTGTTTGGCATCTTTTATTATCAAAAATGCAACAAAGCAATCAGTTTTAACTTTTAAGCGAACCCTTTCAATTAGCAGAGAAATGATTGGTAACCAAGGACACACCATAAACATTCTAGGTAAATTCCCCCGGGGAAAATGGACTCGCGCGAATGTTAACCCTTCCCGAATGCTTATGTCGGTGACTCGTCCACTTATTTACATGCACCTGTATCGAGAAATACAAGCAACAAGTAACTAAGGGGTTGCTAGGAATTGTCCAATCAGAATCGAGGACAATGTAGGAGACAAATACTACAGGTGTAAGTATACATGTATTATGTCATATTTGGTTTCTACAGATGTACAGAGGAAAAATGCAAAATGGAATATATGCATGGGATAAAAATATGACCTGTCCAAATGTATAATTGACACCATAAACCTTCATGCATCTGTTAAACGTTTTCTATACCAGAAATTAATTATATCGACCCATGCACCCACGTGAAACACTCCGGTTGGGTGATCAAATAGATATTGAGAATAATCTTGCTCAAAGTAGTTATTTGTTACTAATATCAATCCAAATTCACGATACACGACACACATTGTCATTCTTATATATTAATTAAATGCAATGGCTCTCGATGGCGAAATTATTTGTGTTAGATTATCGCCGATAGTTGCGTCCCGGGTCGAGATGTAAATATTTACAATTGGGCGCAGTTCCGACGATGTTTTCTATGGAGTGGTATGGTTGATTTCTTTGAACTTTTGGCGATGTTAGTAAAATGCTATACATTCCCCATATTGGCATAGCGCCTGAGTACTAACTTATAAATTTCACGCACCCGAACAAGTCCATAACATGTCTGTAATATGATGTGATGATGTCCAGATATCAACTCTCAAAGGAGGATGTTTTAAAATCTTTTGAAATCTTGTCGGCCTGATTGTCTCTTATAAAGAGCGCCCATACACTCGTCCCGGTATATATCATAAAGAGCGTTCTAATTAATGAGCTTCTGTACTCGTTTTCAACGTAAAATGATGGACCATTTTTGTGTTTTTTCGCGATGGACCACCGAATTACACAAAATTGTGAACATTTGCCATTTTGGTGTTTCAAATTAATTTAATTTGAGTATTATGGGAACCATTGTTGTTCTGAAGTTGTTTTATGTTTTATGCCAATATATATGGCAAAGGTAATGTCAGACCTGATAACTTAGGTAATAGTACACAACGCCACACCGGCCTATCGAGCAGGCAGATAAAAAGCCAGCGTGATAGGTCGACTGACAACCGGAAGTAATGAACCCACGGCTATCTGTATGCCAACAAAAATAGTAAAGATAGTAAAACGGCTGGTTATTCAACAGTTATGTAAATGTTTAAACACCCGATAACAGTATAAGGCATATACATGTATCTATTAATTATAGAGAGTAGTTAGACACCCATGTAGTTGCAAGGTTATTGTCTCCCGCTGGACGAGTAGTTACACACAAATGTAGTTAAAGGTTAGTGTAGTCCGTTGGATGAGTAGTTACACACAAAATTGTTAAAAGTTATCGTAGTCTGGTGGACGAGTAGTTACACACATACATGTAGTTAAAGGTTAAAGTTATCACCGGGGCGAGTAGTTCCACACAAATGTAGTTACAGGTTGCCATTGTCCGTTGGACGAGTAGTTACACACATACATGTAGTTAAAGGTTAATGTTATCACCGGGTCGAGTAGTTCCACACAACTGTAGTTACGGGTTGCCATTGTCCGTTGGACGAGTAGTTACACACATACATGTGGTTAAAGGTTAATGTTATCACCGGGGCGAGTAGTTCCACACAAATGTAGTTACAGGTTCCCATTGTCCGTTGGACGAGTAGTTGCACACATGCACACGTGTAGTTAAATGTTGATGTTATCACCGGGTCGAGTAGTTCCACACAAATGTAGCTACAGGTTTCCATTGTCCGTTGGACGAGTAGTTACACACATACATGTAGTTAAAGGTTAATGATAACCCCGGGGAGAGTAGTTACACACATACATGTAGTTAAAGGTTAATGATAACCCCGGGGAGAGTAGTTACACACATACATGTAGTTAAAGGTTAATGATAACCCCGGGGAGAGTAGTTACATACATACATGTAGTTAAATGTTAATGTTATCACCGGGGAGAGTAGTTCCACACAAATGTAGTTACAGGTTGCCATTGTCCGTTGGACGAGTAGTTACACACATGCACACATGTAGTTAAATGTTAATGTTATCACCGGGGCGAGTAGTTCCACACAACTGTAGTTACAGGTTGCCATTGTCCGTTGGACTAGTAATTACACACATGCACACATGTAGTTAAATGTTAATGTTATCACCGGGGCGAGTAGTTCCAAACAACTGTAGTTACAGGTTGCCATTGTCCGTTGGACGAGTAGTTACACACATACATGTAGTTAAATGTTAATGATAACCCCTGGGAGAGTAGTTCCACACAAATGTAGTTACAGGTTGCCATTGTCCGTTGGACGAGTAGTTACACATAAAAATAGTTGCATTGAAGTCGGGGAGGAGGGTCGGAAAAAAAATTCAGGCACGTATGCTAATTTTTTCGTTTCGATCCTTGTTGGGACCCACCCACCCCCGCGTCCAAATTTGTTTCCGTTTTCGGCAGTGTTTTCCTAGACCATTTTTGGACACCCACCCACCCCCACCTTTTAACACTAAAACAGAGATTTGCGGGGGGGAATTCACTGTAAACAGATGTATATGAATTTATGTGCATACTATTTGTCATGGATGTTAACATTGACATGTAAATAGGAACGAGTCATTTTGGGGTCATTCGGCCAAAAAAACATGGCGGCCATCTTGGATTTCAAAATTCAATCCATTAGCATGGGCAACAGGCTATACTGTTTGTCTGAGTATCATGAATTTTTTCATTTATGTTAAAGCTACTCAATCCGATCAGACGGTCCCCCATACCATCAAGATACAGCAAATTACAACATTTCTTCAAAATACGCGTTAGTTATCAGAATCGATTTATTGCAACAAGATAATGATAACCACTGTCAATCATATTTCCCAAAACTTATTATTTGTCAACATTTTGTTCCACAAAATATGGCGGTATATCACTAAAGTATCTCGAAATTTGATCTTCATCCGCATGTCCGAGACCCTCCGTTTGACCACGTGTTTCTGGACCACATATTATTACACATCTAGAGAAATAACAAACTTCAAAAATCGATATCTGATCACTCTGAGCTTTGATGGATGGGTTCCTCGACTCCAATAAAATATTTTTTACTGCCCGAAGCCAAATAAATAGTAATTTAGGAGCTTCTGATAGGATTGGGTACCTTTAATATTGACATGCTAAGGTGTTTTAAGCCAAACTCATTGAAAAAACAGTCAAAAAGACTTGCAAGTAAAAACATTTTGAGTTGCGGAAAAAAATTGTTTGTTGGTCCCATCGACCACCCACCCACACCGGCATTCGTGCCCGGGAAAAAAATCCCCCCCCCGCGCTGAAGTTGGAAATCCCAATGAACGATCAGCGTACCGAGGAAAATAAATTATTGAATGTCTGGGATATTGCTTTTCAGTGGTGTACAAAGAGGGGTGTGAAAAACGAGAATTTTTTTGGCTGATATCGCTATGACCCGGTCTTCCACAATAACCTACCCGGTCACAGGGGTGTAATCTTTCGTTTTTGTACGTTAAATAATTATGACAATATTTTGCTTGTCGCCTCAAAAATCAATGATTTACGACTTTTAGTTCTATTTATTTTCCACAAAAAAAAACAAGGTCGACCCGGTAGATCCTGGGACCCTACAGCCCCCTATCTGGAGCCCATGTATCGGAGAAATCCTGACACCACAGCGGAATGCGGAAACACAATCTAATCCGGTATCACTGCCTTATCGAACATAGAGACTTTCTGAATGAGGATTGATGAGAGAATAATAGGCTGTCGTACCACTGTAACTAACCATTCTTCTAAGCCGTTTTATTCCGGGCACGATCGGTCCCAACCTCGACAACGATCAATAATGAGCGACGCTCGATTGTTCCGCATATCGCCTTTTTTCTATTATAACACTGACTACAAATGGAGTTTTGATTATTTAATTTAGCCGGTAGTGTCACGGTGTTAGCTGGAGGTTGCGATGGGTGTTGTAATTGACACATGTACAACCATTTAGATATGTAGCCTATATTCAGCCTGGTATATATACATGTGAGCCCAACGTCATTCAGTTGAAATTGGTGATGTTCATGGCGCATTAAACCAACATAAGTATATATAAATATAACGAAGCTGATTCCATGGCCGAGAACATACATCTACGTTTGACCCAAACTGGCGGCAAGATCGCTCACATAGAAGTGAGTACATCGATTCTGCTATATACGATACTTCAAATGCTATCGGCTGTTCACCTAAAGGCTACAATCCACCCATCTTTTTCCCCACAGTGCCTCTATACAAATACATTTTTCGAGAGGCATTGAAAACTAGATCGACAATATCCCACCACACATCAACTACAAAAACATATTTGTGCAGCATGAGACGACCGTCAAAAGAAATTCGCATACCGGGCTAGCATCACCAAATTCACCCTCTGTGGACCTCATTCTGCTGACACGCTATATCAAGGCTTGCCAATGGGCAATAACAGTCCCAGTTGACTTAACCATTTACATACATGTCATATTAGGCTCTAAATGTCCCTCCAAATGAACAAAGAAAATACGCAATATCGACAACTCTGATCTCTACCCAGTGAATGATTTTTCGTGCAGACAGCAGCTATTTACCAGCCTGCAACTATTTACAGTCTGAATACCCATCATTATTTATATAGTCTATATCTAACTTATTATATAGGCCCCCGGTGGTTCGGTTCATATTGGTTTTGTTCATGGTGCATCATAGGCCAACCAAAGTCGTCCATGTATACCGATAACGAATTTGATTCCAAGGCGGGGAACCTTATATAGGTCATCATTTGCTCGAAAATGGCGGCAAGATATGGGGCGCCATCCCTGCAAATATTCGTTTTCGGAGATATCTCCTCGTAATTCGGAGATATCTCCTCGGTTTCGAGGAGATATCTCCTTGGAATTGCAATTCCTAGCAGATATCTGCTTGGAATATGGTCCATTATGGAGATATCTCCTTGGATCCAAGCAGATATATGCTTGGATTATGGAGATATCTCCTTGGATCCTAGGAGATATCCCCTCGCAACTACGAGATATCTGCTTGAAATATTTCCAACGAGATATCTCCTTGAAACCGAGGAGATATCTCCATAATCCAAGCAGATATCTTCTCGGATCCAAGGAGATATCGCCTTGGATCAAAGCAGATATCTGCTCGGATTATGGAGATATCTCCTTAAAATAGTTTTCAACGAGATATCTCCTTGGTCCCAAGGAGATATCTCCATATTCCAAGCAGATATCACCTAGAAAATATTCCAAGCAGATATCTGCTTGGATTATGGAGATATCTCCTTGGAAAACCGCGGCCATGAAATATTAATGATTTCTCAGTACATATACTTACTGTGATCGAAATACATCCAAGCAGATATCTGCTCGGAATATGGATATATCTCCTTGAAATATTTTTCAAGCAGATATCTCCATAATCCGAGCAGATATATGCTTGGATCCAAGGAGATATCTCCTTGAACATATTTCAAGGAGATATCTCTATAATGCGAGCAGATATCTGCTCGCATTATGGAGATATCTCCTCGGTTTCAAGGAGATATCTCCTTGAAAATATTTCCGAGGAGATATCTCCATATTCCAAGCAGATATCTCCTTGAAACCGAGGAGATATCTCCATAATGCGAGTAGATATCTGCTTGGATCCAAGGTGATATCTCCGAAAAAGTATATTTGCAGGGATGGCGCCCCATATAGCAAGATGCCTCATATCGAAGTGATTATATATACATCGTTTTATTCGCATATATACATAACTGAACCAAACCCGATAGCGAATGAGCTGGTTATCATGGTGTTGCAATCTCACTATGAATCCCGTCCCTGTGCATATAAATACATGTGTGATTGTTGAAAAGATATAAATGTTCAAGTTTCTTCAGTTACCATTTTTCGAGGTTGTGAACTTTGAATACTCAGTCTGAGTACACACTGTACTTTACAATAATCTGACTATCGAAGTTTGATAGTCTCTAGGTTTTAGTAACCTTTAATTATTTGAAAGATTCGAGTGAAGGAACAGAGTCCATGGAAACATCATTCTGTTACAGTTCCCATATCATCCAGTTACAACAAGAACAGAATTTCACCAAAAACCGATTTAGTTATCCAAATTAGTGTATTACCAATAAATACTCACTACGATATCATATTTGTCCAAAAAGTAATATAATATCGTTTTTGTTATGATTTGTGCAACGAGCGAGTGTGGTTTGCAACTTCCATATATGGAATGCCCATATGTGTTAGTGGAATTCCCCACACATGTCATCACAAATGTAAACAAACATATTTCCACGGCGTCTGGGCATGCATGCATGTCCATATATCTCTGGACGAATACCATTTGACTATTTACCAGGCCACCAAATAGTCGAAGTGGTGAAAATCAACAGATTTAAAAAAAAACAATTCGATATCTAATAATTTTGAGCATTGATGGGTGGGTTCCACGACTCAAATAAATATTTTGTACCACAAAAGCCGACGAAATAGTAATTTAGAGGCGTTTAATCCGATTGATGCATCTTTACCTGAACAAAAAACGATACATGTATATAGCCAATCAAGCCTTGAAATAGTGTGCCTGTCATTTGCAGAATAAGGTCCCCAGAGGGTGAATTTAGTGATGCTACCCCGCATAGCGGGCTAGCATCACCAAATTCACCCTCTGGGGACCTCATTCTGCTGAGGTGCAAGCAGAATGAGGTCCCCAGAGGGTGAATTTGGTGATGCTACCCCGCATAGCGGGCTAGCATCACTAAATTCACCCTCTGGGGACCTCATTCTGCAAATGACAGGCACACTATTTCAAGGCTTGTAGCGAATCAGCCATGTACCACTTTTTTTGCTATCTCCCTATGAATCCCGTCCCAATATAAATCATGTGTGATTGTTGAAAAGATATAAATGTTTAAGTTTCTTCGATTACCATTTTTCGAGGTTGTGAAATTTGAGCGACAAAATACCCTTATCTGTTCGACATTTGGTATCCGAGATGAGTTAATGGGATAATAGCCCAGTCGCCTAATAGCTTGCTGATATTTATGGAAAATAGTGATATCTTATCGCCATTTTCGAGCAAATTACATGTATGACGTAGGTTCCCACTGTAACTAATAAATCTACTCAGTCATGCATTGTATGCCGAGCACGATCGGTCCCAAATCCGACAACGATCAATACCGAACGACGCTCGTTCTTACCAATGCCTGCCCGCGCATCACATTTTTCTCTATTTTAACACTGACTCCAAATTGAGTTCTGATTATCTAATTTTGTCAGGATTGTCGCGATGTTAGCTGGAGGTCGCTCGGTGTTGTAATTGATACATGTGCATGCATATACCCGGCCTCTGGGGGTTCAGTTGAACTTGGTAATGTACATGGCGCATTAGGCCAACATACTAAGACGCCTACACTGAAAATCTCGTTGACTACAATTTCAGCCGATGAAAATATACCTCCAAGCAACGTTCATTGATTTGTTGACTACATTAGATCTACTCAACGAGTTGAGTAAACTTTCTACTCAGCATTGAACGTAAAATCAATCAACAACCGATGTATTTTGTCTCCGAAATGTTCACTCGTTAATGATGAGATGAACTTATGGGCCGAATTCGTCATCTACAGTTTAAACCTCTAGGATTAGACCTGATATAAACCTACATTGACGTTCCAGTCAAACATGGTCTAAGGGGGCGTTTGGTGTGTTTATTCAGTGGCTAGCTGATTCGGTGATATTAGCATGCAATCAAACTACCCAATAACCAGGTGGTCAATAAGTAGACCAGTGGAATGGTTATTGGCACGCCCCCAATTAGCACAAGCGCTTGCTACATGTATTACATTTAATTTTCAAGTCACCGATTAGTTTATGCATATTCCCTAGATATGCGGTTTTAATAACAATCTATGACATAAAATATGATTAAAATACTATAATTCGTCACCATTTGTGTCTCAGAAGGTGCCCATAGAGTAATAGAAAATAGCTAAGATCATAGAAACATTTCCCCCGTTTGGCTCCCAGAATTTAATAAAGTTCAAACTATGATATAGATTTATTCCCCTTCCATTGAAAATAATAAGACTTTGCAGTACAATCCAGATGAAACTTAAGCACCGAAAGCACGTCGGTACCTCAACAAAAGCAACATGTTCACAGTTTATTACACCGGATAAGTTGATAATACAATGTTTTGGAGCTTCCTCTTTCCAATATATATATGTTTTTTATACTGTGATCTGGTGTTTCGAATATTAAGTAGGCCTTTAAGAATGAATGTAGTGGGCGTGTGTGTGATTGGGGGATACGGCGCTGTGGTCGTTGGAACACATTGTGTGAATTTTTCGCGAAGCGGTTTTTACTAAATGTGCACCCAACGAACACAACACCGTATCGCCCAATAACACACACCCAGGCCACTACATTCAGTTCTTATATTTACATAACTTTTTGATGAATTATTTAAGTGTTGTTTTTATTGAGTTAGAAAAAGCAAAACATAAATTATCTCATTTGACCATGCACTTTACTCTCTTTACAGGTGTGAGCGTTTCTCACAAATTCCAAATAAAAGCACATGAATGCTCGTTCGTCATTATCGATTTTCGCTGTCGACAGAACGAGGTGGTCTGCTTAGTCAAGTACGAAATTACGATCGTATGGCATGGAAACCCTATTGCTGGACCATGTATAAACCGGCTGTTTAAACCTAGATGTTTAGGTAGACCAGGTTTAAACCGGAGATGACGAATCCGACACGAAGTTGTAATATCAGCTACCTCACCCCGTCTGATTGTTGCAGTTCTATATCCTAAAAAATATGGGTTAATGTTACTACCGTTTAGATCAAATTAGTGTTGTAAGTAGAGTTATTGTTCATATAATTTTTAATCAACGTGTTGATTAAATCCGAAAGATATATCCCGATTTTTCATTGTTCAATTATCGTTTCCCAACCGCTGATGACAATGCGCTCAACCAATTATCAATCAACTTGTTGATTAGACATTTTGGTCAACAATATTTTCAGCGTAGCGATAACGAAGCTGATTAGAATTCCCGATTAGTGGGGAACCCTTTGGAAAACCTGCACATATCAGTTCTTGAAAAACAAATAAACTATGAAAACATTATCCTAGCAGGCGATTTCAATGCACGGACGGGTACCCTGAATGATAATCACCGCACTGCAGAACTGATCAGGCAATACAATATTAACAAAATTACAGCTATCAGAGTCAATCCAGATAACGTCTCAAATAATTATGGCTCAAAACTCATGCATTTATGTGACGAGTCCCAATTAATCATATTGAACGGGCGGTTCGGTGAACAATCCTCTAGTTTCACTTCCAACGGCGTGAGCGTTATCGATTATGTGATAAGCGGACCAAGATTCACCGAGCGCATAGCTGAAATGATCATAGAACCATTCAATTTGTTGTTTTCAGACGTCCACTCACCCGTGACATTTAGTTGTAAACTGAATATTCCTCTGCTGACCACTCAGCCTATTACTAGAAGCGCCGCAAAAAGTAAAATTAAGCACACAGCTAAATCAACGAGGCACAGGCCAACAATCAGGAAGTGGGACAGTCGTGTTAGTGAATCATTCACGCGTAATATTGACATGACCGCTGTTAGCGAATTAAATAATATGATTGACCACTCAAACAAAGCCATACTCACTCAGGGTGAAGTAGAAGAAATCACTAGTAAACTTGAAACCGTTATATTTCAGGCGGTTACAGATACAAATGGGACAATTCAAAACGTTCCTAATAAAAGACAGCCTAAAAAGTCTTCGACCCCATGGTTTTCAAATAGTTGTTGCGACACAAGAACGCGATACCGTAAAGCGCGAAAAATATGGAAGAAACAACCAAACTATGCTAATCATGAGGAAATGATTAACTGTCGCAAGAAGTATAAAGAAGCTATGTTGACTTGTAAACTCCGTTATAACAGAAATATTTCACGAAAGTTAGACGAGTTACGAGTTAGTTCTAGTAGAGAATTTTGGAAATTAATAAAAAATATGGACAATCGGGAATCTCAATTACCAACCCCGGATGTAGAGGAGTTCAGTGAATACTTTAGAACCGAGGACGCTACACTTGCGTCAGAAAATATCCGCGACTCTCCTCACTACGACTTCATATGCATTGACGATTTCAGTCAAGTTAACAATAACGCTTTGAACACAGAAATAGAATTACAGGAAATACATAACGCAGCGAAGCGCCTCAAAACTAACAAAGCACCAGGCGCAGACTCAATTACAAATGAATACATAATCAAATCGTTGCCCAAACTTGATACTCTGTATAAGAACTATTTCAATCTCATTTTAGATAGTGGCACATTACCCCGAGAATGGACGGTCGGAATCATAAGGCCATTATTTAAAAGAAAAGGTGATCATCGCGACCCTGGAAACTACAGGAAGATAACCCTGTTGAATTGCCTGGCTAAACTTTTCACAAGCATCATTAGTGAACGAATATGCAGTTTTCTCTCTGCAAATAAAATTCAGTCAGAGAGCCAGGCAGGTTTCAGAAAAGGCTATTCGACTGTTGATCACATATTCTCACTCCATACAATCACACACTTAATTAAGGCCACTAAAAAGAAACTGTATTGCGCATTCATTGACTTCTCGAGGGCATTTGATTCAGTCTGGAGGATCGGCTTATGGGAAAAAATTATACGATATAATATAACAGGGAAGGTACTAAATGTCATTAAAGGGATGTACAATAACCTTAAGTTATGCGTTAGCGTAGACAACCAACATTCAGATTATTTTTGCTCAAATATTGGCCTAAAACAGGGAGATAACTTATCACCGATACTTTATGCCCTGTATGTTAACGACCTGGAACAGTACATGAGCGAAAAGGGATGTCAGGGCATCGATGTGGGAAAGTTGGGCGCTTTCGATACTGGCATTTATGCCAAACTCTTTCTTCTCATATATGCAGATGACACAGCCTTAATGGCGAATTCTAGCGACGGCCTGCAGAATGCACTCGACGCATTTTCCGATTACTGTAAAGCTTGGGGACTTAACATTAACGCATCGAAAACAAAAGTATTGATATTTGGTAGAACTACCCCTGCGTCTAAGAAGCTTGCGTTTAACATATCAAACCAAAACCTCGAAGTTGTTGACAGTTACAAGTATCTCGGAACACACTTTCATAAAAATGGTAATTTTGCGAAAGAAAGAAACATGAGATGCCTTCAAGCAAAAAATGCTATGTACGCAGCTTTAAACAAAATGAGAACAAATAAACTCAGTATCATGACAACCTTAGAGCTATACGAGAAATCAATCATCCCAATTATGACATATGGGGCGGAAATTTGGTCACATGAAAATCTGAGATGTTTTGAGAAACTTGAGCTCTGGTTTCTAAAATTTCTTTTGGGGCTAAAAACTTCAACGCCCTCAGCATTTGTATATGGCGAAACTGGCATGTTCCCAATTACCCTTAAACTGAAACTTCGCGCCCTGTCATATTGGGGAAGAATATTAACTATGGAATGCAATCGAATGCCTTTAATATTGTATTATGTTCTATATTCAATGTATTTAAATAATAAATGCAACAACCCATGGATCAAAAACATAGAACACACTGTTAACAAACTTGGCATGGGATACATCTGGAAAGATCAGTCCCTGAATTCTTTGAATCGATTCACCACAAATGTTAAAAAACGACTAGAAGATGTTTTTATTCAAGAATGGAGAGGCACCATGTCCATATCAAATAAATATGCATTCTACCGAATTATTAAGATAAACTTCGGTCGTGAGACATACATATCGAGTATATACAATAACTTAGTAACCGCCATGTTACGGTTCAGGAGCAGAAATCACTACTTACCAGTTGAATCGGGATCATGGGTAGGTTCAGATTACTCAGACAGAAAGTGTACTCTATGTAACGTAGAACTCGGTGATGAATTCCATGTAATTTTAATATGCCCTGTATTGCAGACTCTACGAGAGAGATATATAAAACCCTACTTCTACCGAAAACCGAATATTATTAAATTGAATGAACTATTCAATTCGGGAAAGGGGAAGAGAACACAAAATCTTTCTTTATTCATTAAAAGGGTTATGCCATTATTTAGGCTCTCCTGAGGCACACAATACCACCCACGTTAGGACACCACCATGGGTTGTTGAATTAAATAACTGTTGAATTTCAATATATATTGTGTACAATCTTGCACATAATAATAACTCAGAACTCCTCATGCATCGCACACTATATAATATATGTATTGTTATATTGTAATTATGCACATACTCTGTGATATCTAACATGATGAAGAGTAATTAAATTGAATTGGTTATCCAGGCACGGGGAAGGTAACATTATTCGTGTATCTGGGTAAGTTTGTCGGTTGCTTTCCGTTGGTCGGTGATTTATACATGCATTAGAGTTATCTACCCTTGGGAAATTAATTCACCGTGATTGTGATTGCGGGGTTTTCTCGTGACTATAATATTGTTATGCGTGTAACAGAGCTGTGATTCACCGCATCTGAGCGGAGTTTTATCGTGAATTTAAAACCCACGAGCGTTATATCCCTTTGTCCTGACACGGCTCTTATCCGTCAGAATGCTCAAGCTTTCTGATCACATGAATGTTATTTTAACACCCACGGCCATTCTTTTAAATACCCGTTAGCATTCTTTAAGAATATGCAAGGGATTATTTTATGACACTCCCGTCGCGAGTCGAGAAAATAAAATAAAACTACATAAAACGACTGTTGTAATATAGGGACTCGGTGTTGATATAGGGGGGGGGGTATAATTAGTAATTAGCGGGGAAAACATTCGACGGGAATTTTCCAATCTTAGTGTCAGTTTGGAAATTGCCAACACTTGGAAATATTCATGCCAGTCAAATTAAAAGTTTTAAACATTCTCCACCTCAATGATCATTGGTCACTCAAAACCTGCTAATCAAATACAAAAAAAAATTAAAATAAAACAAATAGACAAACAAAAACAAAACGGGGCCTGAATATGTCTGTAGTCAGACCTTTATATATATATATCTATCTATTCTAGGACTACATATTTCAGTCAGGTTCGAATTTTAAAAATGTTCAAAACAAATAACAAATTGAGGCCTGAATTTTCATGGAGTTAGACTTTTATAGATGCTAGGATTTTTGCACTGTTCCTGCTCAAATTTCAAATTGTTTCATGAGTTCTCCACCACAATAGGTACAGTTGGGTATTTCCAAGCCGCGGGATGGGAAGCAAATGAAATTACGCGACATTGCGAGTTCGGCCTGGTTAAAAGGGGCGGGATGCAGTTGGAAAATCCATGGAGCCCTCTAGCCACGTCGCTGATGACTAATCAGCTATATATTGAACGATATATATCGGCACTATTCACGCGCTTGTTTGCTGTTTCAAAGAAAATTAACACAGGTTATACATTTGTGCACTGACCATTTGTTAACTTTTTTGGGGCGACACTTAAAGGTATATGTAAGGTCATCGTGGTGGGGGAAAAGTTGGGAATCATGCATACATGATGGGACTGGTGAGAATTTGCCAACCACGGGGATGGCGCATGTCATGTTAGAAATTGGCCAATAACTGGAAATGTCAGGAAACATCTAACCTGAAGGGGATGGGTGTGCGAAATTAAATTGTCATACTGCTCTGAGCATTGGTCTGCATGGACCCCTCTAGCCACGTCCCTGTGTATAAAGTATAAGTCAAAGGATAATACTTAGAATTTAAGCTAGTAGGAAATTCAAGAAACCTCATACGATTAGACACTATAACACTTATATTCTTACGTATTCTACACCAAACAACCAATGAATGCAAGCTTCTTGTGTGCTTTCGACTTCTGAATGAGGCAGTTTTACCAGAATTGTGTTGTTCGACGCCAGAATATTCGAAAAATCACATTTTATAAACAGCGTTTTGACTTCATTACCAACCAACGATGAAAATTGAAGATCATTTTCGAAAATCTATTATATATATTTTGCAACTTCAGTCTGTCTGACTGTATGTCTGTACGTGTGTTATAGACTCGAAAACTGCTCCACCGATCCGACTAAAATTCGGTATGTATGCCTTGACCTTGACTTTGACCTCGCTCATATACGCTCATATGAGCATGTTTCCAGACGCTGTATATTCTGCCCAGACGTAGGCGATCACAACGAAATCCCTAAATAGCCCGGACGATATCGGGCACATCAGCTTGTAAGCTATATTTACGCTCATTTTGATCCCATTATATTGGATGTTTCGTGTTATTCTGTTTCGGTGGTGCACATGTATAACGACCATTGTAAATTGCCATTATTGTTCATGTTTTATTTGCCTGATAAATGTCTTATGGAAAGTTAACTTATTTGATGTCGAATTGGATGGAGTATCTTTAAATAAACAACGAAAAAAAAATCAACAAATAAAATTGGATAGAAATATATAGCTCACACTAGCCGAATCCACAGCGCAACGGCAAACTTCGGAGGAAACGTCCCTCAACTGGCAGTCCGGATTCGAATTAAAAAATAATTGAAACTTCTCGCCGTGGACAAGGTAACTGTCCGTGCTGAATTATGGGCGTTTACGCGGGCAATCAAAACAGAGCTGCAGGCCAGACCAATTGGATAGTTGGCTCCAATGAAGTTCGATGGGTGGGTTTTACGTTAGATAATACTCTCAGCAATGGGTGTTTGGTCAAGAATCAACCTGGGCGCAAGCGCCTCGTCGATTCTTTTACCGAATACCCTCTGCTTCGAATATTATCCATTACTTAATTGTTACGTATATCACAGCTGAGATTCACTGCATACCATCTGATGTGACATGCATGAGTGGGCGAAATGTGTGAATTGACACTCTATTACTACATGGTTGAAGCAAGCCTTGAAATAGTATGTCGGTCATTTGTAGAATGAGGTCCCCAGAGCGTGAATTTAGTGAAGCTATCATATATGGCGGGCTAGCGTCACCAAATTGACCTTCTGTGAACCTCATTCTGCCGAGGGCTCAAATGCTATGGGAGACATGGTGTTTTAATTTTAAGTTCCCCAGTTGAAAGTGCTGATTAGTCATTATAGTCACCTCGATTGTATGCATTTAATATTCTGCAAATTAGTGGATATAGAACGGAAGTACAAGCATGTAACTAAAAACAAGTGAATTGGAGACTATATCTACTTCCCAGAAGATGACGCCTAAGCATTATGATGTCCCCAGATTGTGAATTTGGTTATGCTAGCCCGCTGTGCGGGATAACGTCACTAAATTCACCCTCTATGGACCTCATTTTACAAATGACAGACACACTATTTCAAGGATTGGATTGACGTACACACTCGCGATTTGTGTGCCGATGTATTGTGTCTGTCAATGAATGACTTCCTCAAGCAATTCCGCTGTCATTAATTTACGGAAAGTGAATTATATACTATAAGAAGCGGTGTCAAAATACGGATGTGCTCAAGTGTGGCATGTGTAACGTGTCAGGGACGTGGTGACAGGGGCTTTTTTTGTGCCCCCACCCCGCCAAACTATAGGACAACATGTTTTAATGCCCGACACAACATTATAGGTGAAATTCAGAACTAGATGTAAATGTAGATTTAATTTGTTTGGATAGTTTGATATTCCAACCAATTTGTATTGTGAAGCCAGTTGTGTTTTGCCTAAAGTTAAATATGCTCCAACTTTCAAAGTTTTGGACATTAGCAAAGTTCGAGGAACAGTTGGGGGTTTGAAATAACTAAACATGGGGTTAGAGAAAATCTGTGTTAATATATAATTTTATTATCCATCCCTTAACTAACACCATTTCCGATTGGGCAAATACCGCCACGTGATAGTCCTGGAAAAAGTCATATTGGACTCCGAAAGTCATATTGGACTCCCGACTGTACAATATAACTTTTTTATTGGGACTCCGTGACGTCACGAATTAACTCTATTGCAAAATGAATCGGTGAAATTGTGATGCGCACACAACACCGATGGATTTTAGCAGACGTTTCACTTCCGCATTGAGTTTTTTTCTCACTTCCGTGTTTACTTTTCCAAATCATGCTTTTTGATTATCAATATACAGGCTTGAATAGAGAATTAAGTGCCGACAAATACAAACATAACCACAAAAGTTGTATTCCCAAAATTTGGATAAACATACAGATGGATAATAAAAATGTCATTATACAATGTTGTGTACAGTATGAGTTTTTCTTGTACTCGTCCAGGTTGTGGTGAAAAGTCATATTGGACTCGACACTGGCGTGTCTCGTCCAATGTGACTTTTCACCACAACCTGGATTTGTACAAGAAAAACACATACTGCACACAACATTGTATAATAACTTTATAATATTTCATCTCAATGGATGAGTTTTCACCATATATTCTGATATTCTGGTCATTAGTTAAGTTTCCCAAAAATAAGTCCAATCAATGGATTCATTTCGGACCTTAACGTCTGAATAGAGGTGAGATATCAATCAATGGATTCATTTCGGATCTTTACGTCTGAATTGAGGTGAGATATTGAATTAAAGCAGACTTGAAACTATTATGTAACACCTTGCATCTTTTCATTGAATGTGAAATCTCAAAATTTATCCTCCTTGAATTCTGTGACGTTATTTTAAATTAGTGAAATATATCCACAAAGATCATCCCAGAATATATCATCCTTGGTTTAGAAACAGACAAATCAGACATGCATATACTTGATATATCTTTTTTATTCATATAATGTGGCAAAAATAAGATAATGAAGCCTCTTCTGGGGCGCATCAAACAATACAAAATGATGGAAACTGAATTTCCCTCAACTCTTAGGTCCAAGAAAGAGATAAGTGTTAAGGAAAGATGGGATAAGCTGTGCAACATCTACTCATGGCAGACAATACTATAACAGGAATTTATAGCATTAATTTTGATATAATCACATACATTCCTGATAACACATAGACAATGAAAATGCCCTATTGAAAATGCCTTTTATATTTCACATAATTTATTACCCTTCGGGACAGTCAGACACAAGTCATATATATCACAGATACAGTATTTTTTTGTGTAATTGTAATTATATCATAGATTCTTTGAATCTTGCATATATCTGCTATACATCGAGATCTGAATAATTTTTTTTTTTTAAAAGAGTATGAAATAGTAATGAAAGTCCGAAACGAGGTGTAATAAAGACCATATGACAAAGAGAGCTCACATCCAGCTAATCTGTTTCAATGGGCGCAACTAAAAACCGGTGATTATTAACTAAACTAATCTAACCAACAATCTAAGCCAACAATTGAACCCAACTTCTGGAATTTCAGTCAGTATAGATAGTTTCTTGTTTTAAAATTACTAATTACCCGGGTATATTATGGCCGTCTTGGTCACTTCGAACATAAAATGCATGGACACATAACGTAATCAAGATTCACTTCCATATCAAACGGAGCTAATCACATACACCCAATCTGTAATAGGTAGTTGATAGGTATGCGACAAGATGTGGTGAAATCTTAAATTAATCCGAAGAAAAAAAATTATTTCTTATTTCTATAGTGGGGGGGGGGGCGTGGGGGGGGGGGGGTCGAAAAAACTTACCAAAACGGAACAAAATTGGGAACGAGGGACGGGTCGGTCGCAAAAATGGCCAAAGGTAAAACAATATCATACGTGTCTGTAGTGTCCCCCCCCCCCACCCCCCCCCCCCCCCCCCAACCCAAAAGGAAATTGAAGTTCTCGGACTTGTAAATTCGATTTGGTTCAAGGGGTACAGTCTAAAATTCTAGGATGGACACCCATCCAAAATGAGGACGATTTATAGCCACGTCCCTGTACCCGTGTACCGGTACGTGCATGTGCAATACTGTATTTAGCCAGTCACTCCGGTTTGGTTTATTGATGGTTGTGGGCGTTTCTTCTGCATGCTGGGCCACATCACGAAAGTGCATGTCTGTTCATTTTACATTTGATGGGGAAAGACCCAGCAGTTGATTCCAACAGGAAATTACTCCATGCATTATGCGTAGAAGTCATATACCCTCAGTCAGGAACTGACAATCGTGCCCAGATAAACGAATCTGGTTACCCCCCCCCCCCCCCCTGAGATAATCACAAATCATCCACGCGTATTTGGGATTAGAAGCAGCTCCTCGTCGCTTGATGACTGCGACGGCAGAATCCCAGCCGACTTCACCAGCTGGTTTATAGTCCGGTGCCCAGTCTACCGGGTTCACCAGCTGGTTTACGCCGAAGGAAACGTGCAATCTCTACCAGCGCGCACCAGTCATACTTACTTTCTGACTCTGTCACCGGCTGGGTACTAGTCTGTGGTTTTCTTTTTTCCAGACAAAATGGCGAGACCGCGATCAACCAATGTAAAATTTCCTATGTGCTTTGAGAACAATTCCCGCACTAAAACTAATTGACAGAATGGAGAATTAGAGCGGTAGTTTTGTTGACAATTTTCGCACACTCATTAGAACTCTTGTGTTTTACTTGCCATGAATGTTGTCGTCCATGTGCGTTTTGATTTTTATGTGTTGATAAAATAATCGGAGAACCAAATCACACTGTTTCTCAATATAGTTCTTTGGTTTCAGAGGGACTTTACTAACTTAAAGTACGAACTTACACAAATGTTTTTCGATATTTGTTGCGCTTAATAAGGCCATCATGTTGCTCTGATCGCCTTAGTATATATATTTTTATATCGCGGAAGGTCCCCCAACTGTGGGTACAATGTCGTCGATAGCAGCGGTCTCACCGAATTATGAAGGGAGGTAAACCATGCATGGAGTTTGGGAAACTACCTAACATCTGCGACGAAGTGCATAAAAATGTCCAGCGTGCATGTGAACATATACCCTTGTGGTGGCGCTGACGTGACCAGTTTGTCCACCCTCACAGTAATAACATGGATATCAGTTCCAGCTCACAGCTAACTGTAAATTAAAGGATGACCTATCGATTCCCAGAAGGTTTTTATATCATTTCGGGGTATAGAATAATAAATATGAATCGAGGACACCTGTCCGGAAAAGTTTCTATCAATTAACATAAATTTTATTTAGAATTTTATATCACATCGGCGGGACAGTTTTAGGAGACTATTTTTAGAACAGAATATCCGCGCGAAAACGTTCGGAGCATACTAAGAATTAGTTTAGACTAGGTTTTATTCTAGACCAGGTTTAAGTAGGGTTTAAACTAGGGTTTAAAGTAGGGTTTAAACTTGGTTTTACAGTAGTTAAACCAGGTTTATGGGAGTAAAACTGGGTTTTTAGCGTACTTAAACCAAGTTTTGTGATAAACTCAGTTTAAGTTGAAACTAGGTTTTATTAACGTGATAAAGTTATGGTAATATTACTAATTGTTTGTGGTGAATTGGCTATATAATCATCAGTATAAGCTTAGGTATATATGATTTATACGTACCATACGTCTCGCCTCGAACATACACCTTTAAATATACTTTGAAAAAAATTCAAAGTTAAACCACCCTACCCCAGGTTTGACTAAAACCTAGTTTTATGGGTTTAATTATTCGGCCGATATTTTTCGCCCAATATTGATGTTGTTTCTTCGTGAATATGAGAGTGTTTATTTTGAATTGGGGGAGGCGTTTATGCGCGGCCGTTTGTCACTCAATGTAGATGCAGGAGAGTCTTAGTGGAATTCGGGGAGGCGATGTCGGTACTTATGAGATAAATTCTAACAAAATATGTGCCAGTGTGATGGATGATTTCTTGCTATATATGTCTGTTTGCAATTCGGCTCGTTCTGGATGTCGATTTGGCGGCTGAGAGCATGGCGGGATCGGACTGATCAGATTGACACGTTAGACATGAACATGACTTTTGAAACTGATTCCTTATTCACAAAAAGGTCTCTTTCGGTCATTTTGACGCATGGGTTGGTGGCCCGCCCAAATACCCATCAGAGGCACCCAGCCTTCACCCGGGGGAGGGTAACGGCCACCCTGAGGGGTGGAGTATGGGACTATTTTGGAGAACTGTAAGGATTTCGGCCAATTTGATAGTATGGGTGGGTGGCTCGCACCACATAACCCATAGAAACACCCCACCCCTCACATCCGGGGGGTACCACCGAGGGGGTGAACGTGGGATATGGACCATTTTCGAGACTGGTAAGGATTTCGGCCAATTGACGGCATGGATGGATGAGCCCGCTCAGATGTCCCATAGAAACAGCCCACCCCTGAATGCTGGGGGAACCACCCCAGGAGGTGAAAATGGGGTATGGACCATTTTCGAGAACGGTAAGGATTTCGGTCAATTTGACGTCAGCAGTGTGGGTAGCCCGCTCCAGCTACCCCCTAGAAACACCCTCACCCGGAGGTATACCACCCCGAGGGGGTGAAATGGGGTATGGACCATTTTCGAGAACGGTGGGTGGCACATCCCAAATGCCCCCCATAGAAACACCCCACCCCCACCGGACCCCTATTTTCACGCCGCTCGGGTAGAACCACCCGCGGTAAGGGTGGGGGTGTTTATATGACTATATTTGAGGGCGGACCGCCCACCAATGACGTCATATTGGCCGAAAATCCTTACCGTTCTCGATAACGGTCCATACCCCATTATATGGGGTATTTGGGGCGGGTCACATACACATGCCGTAATATTGACCAACAGAGGCATGTTTTGCGAATAATGAATAAAATGCTCCATACCCCATTTTCACCCCATCAGGGTGGGTACCCTCCAGGGATGAGGGTAGGGTGTCTATATGGGATATTTGGAGCGGGCTACACACCCCCTGTCGTCAAATTGGCCGAAATCCTTACCGTTCTCGAACATGGTTCATATCCCATCTTCACCCCTCGGGTGGTAACCCACACCCACCCGCCCGGATGTGAGGGGTGGGGTGTTTATATGCGTTATTTGAGGTACCCTTCCCGGGGTGAGGGTTGGGGTGTTTCTATTCGGTATTTGGGCGTACCCAATGTCCACCTCATCTGGCGGGACCCCTCCCCCCCGGTGAGGGGTGGGTAGGGGTCGTTCTATGGTGTATTTTGATCGTGCCACCCACTCATGCTGCCAAATTAATTAGCCTAAATCCTTACCGTCCATACCCCTGTTATCCCGGGGTGAGGGTGATTGTTTCTATCGGGTATTATGGGCGAGCCACCCTTTCATGCCGTCAAATTCGCCGAATTCCTTCCCGTTCTCAAAAATGGTCCATACCCCATTTTCACCCGTCCGGATGGTACCCCCCGGGGTGGTGGTGTTTCATTGGGGTATTTGTGGCGGCCCCCACCCATGCCCTCAAGAGATATTTTTGAGTTCCAAAAGTCACGTTCGTCCATGATATTATACAGTTATCGCCCGCGATTGAGTGAGACACGGGGATTTGTCGCCCGCTCGAGACCTGGAATGTCACCCCGAGGGCCGTCAGGCCCGAGGGGTGACATTCCAGGTCGAGAGCGGCGACAAATCCCCGTGTCTCACGAAAACAAGGGTGATAACTGTTTTGTTATCTGACAATGGAGTACACACGAACCTCCTTAATAGCAGGCATAAATGCGCGCATATATTATTTAATCCAGTTTCTAAAAGTTAATTCTATGTTGGAATCATGGCTATTTAGAAAATAAAACATTCATAATCTGGATTAATTAACAGACCCCGTCATTTGCGCAGATATTCTCCCGGTCAGTTTGCTGGTTGCATTGTGGAAATCGGTTCACGGAAAGAGGAGTAAAGCAATTTCGAAGTTGAGTAGCCATGCAGCGAAATGTTCGGTTTCGTTTCAAATGAGCGCGAAGAACGTCGACAGACGTGTTAATTTCCAGAATGCTAAAATGTGGAACTAACACGTTGTATAGTAGTGCAAAAAGAAATTGACATCTGTCACAGATCGTTACGCAACATACGGGTATTCTCTGAAGTCTGATGAATGTATTGAAGAAAAGAAATAATCAATTGATAAACAGCAAAGAGTGGCCATTTGATCTATAGTACATAAACCGTAGTTGTAACGTATGTACATCGTATTTGCAATTGTCTGCAGCATACCAACTACATAATAAGGTTTATCTATTTGTCCCCACGGTCTTTATTATTGATATAAAAAGGTCCAATATGAATATTACACCTTATAACAGATATGTGTCTATGATAACACCATTATACATAGCGTGCTTTAATTGCAAATAAAAAAACACACAATTATGCAAATTAGCAAACACCACAGTTCGCGGTTATTATGAAACAATGGGGTCTATAAAAACAGTGCTTTTCGAAAATATCAGAGAGCTGTCAGAGAATCTCTGCGCGGTGAGTTCTTCGTAGTTCTATGTTTACTGGTAACAGCTGAGCGGTCAATAACTGAGACAATGTTACCCTCGAGGGTAATATGGTGATTTATCGCCCGCCATGTGACGCACTCTCAGCCAATCAGAAGAGAGGGAAATGGGATGAAGGATAATATCTAACCGTTATACAACAGACCGTGCATTCGTCGTGATTTCTCAAAGCGCACGGGTTATTCCCCTGATTAGGAGATTATATAGCGACAACAGGTCGCGTGACCGGACAATGAATTGACAAGTAGCGATAATAAACAGAAAGACCACGCCTCCTATTCTTGCAATTGGATAAGTGAGGCCCACAGGTAACGCAATCGACCAAATTGTCGTCGTCCCAGCGGTGGAGAAAAACTTGGTTTTACTACTAAAACCCAGTTTAAACTGGTAGTTTAAACTAGGTCTAAACTGGAGATGCCGATTCGGACCATAAAGTCCGACCTTAAAATGAGTGGCTATTTGCTAATATTGCCTGGATATCTGGCAGAATACATGACAAAGATTAGAACAACAAACCATCGTTTTGGCCATTGAGAGTGGTAGAGAAAGCCGTGTCAAGAGAACAAAGATTCTGCTCCACATGTGGGGAGGGTCTCGGTGATGAATATCATTTTATTATCGTATGCAAAAAATTCCAGTCTATCAGAGAAAAATTCATACCGTGTATTATTGCATGGGACCTTGATAAATTTATTGGTCTTCTATCTGTTCATAATCTAGAATTATATGAAGAGGGTGTGTATATTTATTAAACAGGCATGCACTGTGCGACATATGAGACTGGCGTAAACTATCGGAGACATGTATCCTGAATGAGCGTATGTGCCTCTGATATAGTTCTTCCCGGAAAGCTGATATCAGAATCGATAAGGTTGCATTCATAGATCACATTGTATACGAATGTATGTACACAGTTAAATAGTTTTGCTTTGTATTTAATATGTGCGTTTAATACACACGAGAAGATATATATTTAGATTATCAACGAAATTATATTATAAGCCAAAATTGAAATTGGAAATCATTTAAAGCTTTCTGTCCGTCGCAACTTATGGTATTGGACATATTATACGGCATATATAGCAATATATAACATAGTATTACATTATGCATTGTTTATATCATGTCTATACACGTATGGGTGGACTTAGCGTGTAAATATGTATGTATATAAAACCAACTAATTCATCAAGTTATTAATATATATTATATTTACTAATGTTTACTAATGTACTTTTGTTCTGTGATAAACAGCAGTGACATAATAAAACATTACAACAATCACGCGTCAAATTGTATTTCGACCAGATTTCACCATGATCTTACGATCGAAATAAAGAACTTTATTGTGCCTTTATGTATACAAATAATATACCGTCGTACCAAGAATCTACGGATCGGATACAAAGATTGATTGTTCGGACGAGGTGCATAATAGTAATGTAAAGTTGTTGTTGTTTCGACCCTTCGATCATCCCGGGGCTACCCTCCCCCCCCCCCACTATAGACCACTTTGCGCCCTGGCTGAACTCAGAAGCAGCCTGCTATCGTTTAATCGAGTGAGGATTGGGTAATTTAATCGACATTTATCCAGACTGACCAGCAATGCTGTCCGGTGAAGACAAATTATCCATTTGGGAACAGACAATTAAGGGCGGTAATCGAATCTCGTTGACAGTGATAACTATGTTGAGACGGAATTGTGGTCGGCAAAAATCAATGACCATTCTGTACTTAGGGATTACATAGCGACAGATACATCACGTAGAAAAACCATCATCTCAACAGCTGATCTCAACACCAATTAGGATGTATGTTCGCAAGACGTCACGCTATAGTCAGACACTGTTAACTACCACCATCTGGCCTGATGTGGTTTGCTTATTTTGTTCGACCTAATCACACTTTAATGGTTGCACCAGCATGAACCATTGGATGTTGATGTGTCACACGATATTAACACCATCTCCACCACCCCCTACCAAACTTGTCGTAAAAAAAATTGAAAGTTCATGCGTATTACCACGTCAGTTAGAAATATCACACCAATTTAAAAGTTGAAACTGTTCTCATTGTTTGATTTTCAAATTTATTGCTTTAGACAACAGTCGCATTGACCAACTGATTGAGAATGATTGACAATTCGGAACTCCGGGATTAAATGGCGAGAGATACATATCGACACATAGAAAAACCATCATCTCAGTAGCTGATCAATCTCAACGCCAAACATGATATTTTGCCGCAAGGACGTCCCGCTATAACCACGCAATTAACTGCCGCCATCCGGTCTGATGGAGTGATGTGGTTAGCTTATTTTCTTCGGCTTAAGGGGAGACGCACGTTTTGCATAAATCCAGCCAAAAATGGCAAGAGTTTTTAACGAAGAATTTCTCTGGATCTATCTGGTGAAAAATCTTGAATTTCACATATCATCATCTTCTTTGTATGTAGAATCTGATAAATTATTAAGAGAATACAAAACAATGATTTTAATACATTTGATAGGTTAAAAATATATTTTCATATTTTTCCCCTTTTGGTACCAAGAACTGCTAGAATAATTAATAATCACCAATTAGCGTATTGTCTTGGCTCGAATGGAGGAGGCTTCGTTTGTATCATAATGTTGAGTTAGATTTTTAATTGCATAATATAGGCATAATTCCCCATATAGTATAATGAAGAATAAAGCAGTCTAAATAACATTCCAGCTCAATAAAAACAAATGTTGATTGATTGATTGATTGATTGTTTATTCCAGCTATTGTTACATGGTACAAGGAAAATAACATACAGCAACATGCATAGTGTAGAACATATGTACACATATAAACAAGTATCTACCCGCGAACATATTAAATGAATACAGTTTCGATTACAATCGACAATTGCTTATATAACCATACCCCAAAATGTACAGAATCAATATATACCGTGCAAAAGTAAAATGAGTTCATCGTCTAACTGCGAATGCTCGAGTGACTTTTTTTGATTATGGTGCTCGACAATATATCATGGGTCGACAAATAGGGGGCTACTACATAATCTTAAGCATGCCATATGCTGGGGTATATCGTCGTTAGCGTTGCGTGTAATATCAATAGAGTATACACATGTATTAGAGGTAATTAGGTCATCAAATATCGAATAGGCACTAAGTCTTAACGAGGACTGGTTGATAACTGGTTAACATGAAAATTGTCGGTTGTGATCCTTAAATATACCATGCCATCTGCCTCAGTTGTCTTCATATCGCCTCATGCCCATGCGTATGAATTTTTCGAGTTTTTTCAGGTGAATGAGATCAGAAGAGTTCAATAGTTTATAGAGATAATCAATGGATCAATTTGACCAATACTCATGTGGGATAAGATTTTCTCTAACGTCGGACAAACTATTTTGAAATGGTATTCGTCTGATATAGAGACCTTACAAAGAGAGCATACGATCTGCGTTTTATTTCGCTTTTTATTTTTTGCCCCATCGAGCCACCTCTACCCCCAATCTATGATTCGCTGTTCTGATTTTTTTAATGCTTACTCTGTCATTAAATGGAAATTCATAATAACAAACACAGTGGACTTGGTTTAAGATGTCTGTATAATTCGCCACGAGAAGAAGGGGCAGATATATCCCTATCCCAATCTAATTTAAAAGCATATTAATCAAAACTGAGTGCACACTGCCTATCATCGAAGGTGTCATGGTCTTTTGGCGTTGCCAAGTGTCATCGAACTCAGTAGACTGGAGGGCTGTCCAATAGCAATCAATCAAAACTTTTTCCCACCCATTTCAATTGAAAACAACCAATCTGTACAGTTTGTACATTAATCTGTGGCCAGGTTGGGTTATCAGTTTTGGACCAATATGATATCATTCTCTTTTTTATGTCAATGTAAAGAGGCCAACGACTGAGCTCACCATATACCATGTAATTTGGAACACTACTCTTCATGTACGTTAATGACTTGCAAAAAATTAAATGTACGGGTTCTATATCCCTTAGATTTTCGGACCCCCAAACTTCGCACCCATAAAGAAGGATAGGCTTAATGAGTCAGTCAAACAGTTACAATGCCAGGTCGGTTGATATGCAGTGGGGTCCACTAAAGCAGGGCGCAACCAACTGGAATTAGGCCACAGTGTTAAGATACATGGTGGTCAGCATTAACTTGGTTATGAACACATGACCCATAACTCTTCTCAGCCCATGTTTTTATTGATCAACAGGCATGACATGAACATGTTCAAATACAGCAAATTATTTATGGTTAGTTGCCTTTCTAAATGAAAATAATCATTAAATTTCACGAATCAAGAATAAATAAATCTCCTGTCGTGATCTTCAGATATAGTATAATAGATATGTGAACTGCACCTTTGAAAACAAACTATTTTACAGAAGATTTTGGTACATGAAAACGGTGAAATTTAAAATAATTATCATGCCATAAACGTGAAGTAAATCAGGTAATAATTTCCAATGGTTCGACGGTTCTTAAATAACGTATCACAGTAATCGGTTGTACCATATTTCACAAAGAAATTCCTCCTGACATATTTTGAGAAAAGTAATTTTGAAATACCAGGAAATTTGGGCAAAACGTGCGTCTGACTCTTAATATCTGGTCACCACCATGATCCAGTGGACGGTGTTGATGTGGCGCACGACACTCACCCCCTCCCCCAACTGTGGTCAAATTTACAACAGTTTGAACGTGCATGCGTATCACCACGTCAGTTGGAAATATCACACCAATTTAAAATTGAAACTGTTCTGAAAGTTTGATTATCAAATTTAGTGGTTTAGACAACTGTTACAGTCGCATTGACCAACTGATGTCGACAATTCGATGAGCATCGGTATTCTGGGATTGCATACGAGAGATACATCTCGACACACAGAAAAAACATCATCTCAACAGCTGACCTCAACCAATTGGGATTTTTGGTCGCAGGGACGTCACGCTTTCGCCACACAATTAACAGCCTCTATTCAAACTGGTGGCATGATGTGGTTTTCTTCGGTCTAATGGCTGGTCACCAACATTAACCATTGGACGGGTGTTGGTGTGTTCTTTCCCCAACTATGGTCAAATGTTTCAACAAAATGAAAGTATCACCACGTCAGTTGGAAATATAACACCAAATTAATGTTGAAAATGTTCTCATATAATTATGTCGACAAATCACATGGAGTTATTATCTTAACTATATTGGGGGGGCTGAAACGGCCGTTTATTGATGTGGAGTCAAAAAGAAATTCCGACAAATCCGGGTACAGTCCCCCTCTTTGATCTTTGGCTTCCAATGTGGTTCCGCGCGGTAGGTACTCAGCTGCCCCAGTGGTGATCCACATTGGAAGCCAAAGATTAAAGAGGGAGGACTATACACCCGTCTTTGCGGAAATTCTTTGACTCATGTCTTGATCATTTGTTTCTGTTGTGCAGATTCCCTAACATTTTCCTACCAATGCTTGAATCGAGCATTAGTAGAAAACTTCAATAAAAACATCTTCTTCAGTTCAGAAAACATGTTGACGAATAACGACTAATAGGGAGTGTTTGGTGGGCTAGCCCCGGGATTGTCGATTTTTTCCCCTTTAATCAAACATAAAAAGAAAAAAATATTTCGTTTCTTCGTCTTTTTCCTTCTTCCTCTTCGCCGGTGGTGGTGCAGACGAAGATGCATACATAGGGAGAGGTGTTGTTCAGGTTACAGTCGTCTCGGTATACTCGACAGTATCCCGGCCTCTAAACATGTATGCCATGATTGTTGGCCGGGTCACCAGCGTCTGCTGCAGTGTAAATTTTGCCGTGAAACACCAATTGGCTTTCTGCTTTGGTGCAGGTGATCGTTTGTTTGTTTCTTGCAGCATCGAGTACCCGGCTCTTCAGATGTCATCGATGAGGTCGTCTTCATCCGGTGGTTCTCTCTCCCTGGGTGGTGGAGACTCCGGCCGTCTTCATCCGGTGGTTCTTTCTCCATGTGTGGTGGAGACTCCGGTCGTCTTCATCCGGTGGTTCTCTCTCCCTGGGTGGTGGAGACTCCGGTCGTCTTCATCCGGTGGTTCTCTCTCCCTGGTGGTGGAGACTCCGCTCGTCTTCGTCTGGTGGTTCTCTCTCCGTCGGTGGTGGAGACTCTGGTCGTCTTCATCCGGTGGTTCTCTCTCCGTGGGTGGTGGAGACTCCGGCTCATACATCGGCGTCTCCGGGACTGTGAAGGAATCGTCCTTCTGTGGTGAATCCAGCCCCATCTCGAAGTTAGACTGTTCCATCGCAGGGGCCGCCGGGATGACATCAGTCGGTTCCTGTTGTGGTGGTGGAATTACTGTCGCCACCGCATCCACAGCATAGGCTGTCTGTGTGGTCTCAGTCGGCATCTGAGATGGTAAATCAGTGGATGCGGCATCCGGGAGTGGGTCCTGTCCAGGGTGCTGCCCAGTGAGGACCAAGTGGGAGATCGCTGGGCGTCTCTCAGCCTTCCTCCCAATCCACCTGGCCCTTCTTTCGGCAGCTCTGTGACGGTGTCCCGGACTTTTCTTCGCCTTCTTCGTCTGTGTAGCCCCTCCAACTGTGGTCTTCGTCTTCTCCGGGCCGCTGCTGGTAGAGGGTGCCACGTCCATCCGACCCGTATGTGCACGGAATCCGTGGATAGTCCAACGCACACAATGGGCCGAGTGAAAGCCTACCAAAGCGTTGCAAACTTGGCTGGGTATGAGCTCCATAAGCCTAATCCAAAACAAAGCTCGACAAAAAAGTCACGAACCACTCAAGGGATTAGCGCGAAGCGCTAGTGTGCATTCCAATTGAGTGGCCGGAAACATGAATAATGACGCAAGTTTGGAGTTTGGGATGATACCCGGGAAGATGTGAAAGGGCCGACGGCCCTCTCCTACAACCCACTTTTTGGATGCTGTAATTCAGCTGAAGAGAGTTTGTAGGGTTTATGAGTTTGTCAGTAGATTTATATATATCCATGCACAATGGGTGTTTGCCTATTGTGCATGGGGTGGATGCCACTGCCGCAAGAAGCAAAGCCCCATCCCCATTCCGGACCTGGACCGGCGATGAAGACTTACCTTGTTATCTTTAATGGTTTTCTATAACATTCTGACCAAAGTTGCCAGTCGGAGGTGCGTGGAATACACCAGTCCATATCTTTATGAGTTTTGTGTGTTGATATAAATAATATTTTGAGTTATGGATGGTTGTAATGTAGTGTCCTATTTTGTGCTTGCATGGTCTCCAGTTATCGTAGTTTGTTTTATTCCGGGCTTGCACTACGGGCTCAACGCTAGGAAGAGGGTGTAATGCCACTGCCAGCCGGTGCTCCTCAACTCTTGATGGTGCAATGCCCGCCTTTCACTCCTGTGCGAGTGTCAGAACCCGTTGACCCGGTTGTGTGATGCGGCCGCGGACGGAGGAAGCAGCTGAGGCCAGACTGTGTTGGTTAGTGTATTTTCGGAAGGTTTGGAGTGTCAAGTAGTGTTTCGATTATTCTGTCCTCCCTCAGGCACGGGCGCGGGTGAAAGCATATATTTGCAAATTTGTATTGGCATAAATGTTGTTAGTAGTTTTGAGAGAGATAATTATTCGACGGCTTATACAACGGCCACGATAAGGGTATCTACACCGCCCGGGACAGTCAGCAACGCCCAGACGAATAACGACATCACACCGCGCCTCATCATATATGAATTGCGCGGGCGTCGCTGACGACGTAATGGCGTCTCAACCCAAAATTTCGCTAAACGCCAACTCAGTTGTGTTTCTTTTTTGACAATAAGTCATCATATTTCTGTAAATAAAAACCGCTTTGATTCGGGAAAGTTTATTTGTACCGTATATATTACCATTATCAATACAAACATACGCTAAAAAAATACTCTTACATGTAAATCTCACCACTCGCCCGTCCTCGAATATATCCTCGAATATATATTCGAAGACTTTCGTTTTTGTTAAAAATGCACTGATAAAGTAACACATTTCGCTAACGTCCCGATTTCTTGGTTTTTCTTCTAAATCCAGTGTGTACAGCGAAGGGGAACTCGGAATGTTGGCGAACTGTGATAATTTTCTGTCAAAATAGATTGTCTGTTTTGTGAACATCCTTGACTCTGGTCCTGGCTCGTATGGAATCTGGCATGCCCTGGCCTCGTGGACACTCTGGGGCAGCCCCTCCTCGGTGGGCACTCTGTTGTACCCCCTCCTCGGCGGCCACTCTGGTGCACCCCCTCCGCTGCGGCCACTCTGGGGCACCTCCTCCTCCTCGACGGCAACTCTGGCCCACCCACTCCACGGCGTCCACCCTGGGGCACCACTACCCTCGATGGCACTTTGTGGCGTGGCGCGGAGTGGTCCCGAGGGCAGGGGTGGCTAGAGTGGCCGCCGGGGATGAGGACGTGCCACAGAGTGGCCGCCGAGGGGTGGGCCAGAGTTGCCGTCGAGGATGAGGAGGTGCCCCAGGGTGGCCGCCCGTACTACTATTCGTATTACAATGTCATCATGGATGTTGGCAATGAATAAAGAGCGTTTAGATCGATGTTTGCATATGTCATTATCAATTGCACGCTTGAACGTTTGTGGGAAATATTCGGCTGCTCGAATTATGAACACGGTGGGGAATCATGTGGTTTTCGATGTTGGTTAGTACTACGCATTCAAAATGTGAAAACGCACAAAATCATAATATACGAGGAACTGACACAAAACACATTAGCAGTTTGACTGTTACGGGCATATGGTGGTTTATTTTTGAAACAAGTTGATACCCCTTATTTGTTAGGAAATACTTAATGGTTTTCTATAACATTCTGACCAAAGTTGCCAGTCGGAGGTGCGTGGAATACACCAGTCCATACAACTTGGAAAATCCTTCTACTGACAACTTTGGTCATAATGTTAAAGCAAACTAAAGTGGATTTGGATATAAATGAGGTATCAGCTTGTTTGAAAAATAGTATAGGAACTGCTCGTAGCTGTCAAATACTATGTAATAATGTCATATCTTACATGTAGTTTAATTATAATCTTTTTTTCCTCACGTCTGGTCGCGTTTTAGATCGCCTCGGCCATTTTGAATGCGTGATACTAATCAACTCGAAACCTCGTGATTCCACACCGTGAATGGGGCGTCAGAAAATTATCTTCAACCCTAAATAATACCAGCAACCCAAAAAGAGCGATCGTATACGTCCTATAGATTCCAATCCGTTTTTTTTTTGCAGGACGGTGGGAGGAGCACTAATTTTGATCTCCCAGAGCCGCTTTTATTATTTATATTTCCTAATGAGCGGAGTTGCACTGTGTTGTCATCCAGTTTATTCCACTCTCTTATGCGTGGAAGAACGAGTTTCTGAACTGGTCTGTGTCAGATTTAATGAGTTTAAATATGTTCTCGTTGTTTGTTGTCAAGAGTGTACACGAAGTTGTTACTGACGTAGTCGTCGAAACTTTTTGGTACTTCGTTCCTTTTTGATTGATAGTTTCTCAGGTAATTTTCTAAATTTATGCCGGGGACCAACCCGATTAAAGGTACTCAATCCGATTCGACGGTCCCCATATCATCATATTCCAAAAACAACAACAACAACAACAATATTTTCTTAAATACGCTTCAGTTATCAGAATCGATCAATTGCCCAAATATAATGCTAACCAGTAACCACAATCAACTATATAGTTTAACATTGCCCAAAACGTGTTATTTATCAACATTTTGTTCAACGACATCAGCACTGTCAAATATATAACACACAAAGCCACTTGATTTTAGAGTTATACATATTTACCCGCAATTTGGTCAGAGACCGTCTGCTTGACGAATATTTGCCAGGCCGCCAAAAATTACATATCTCGGGAAATGGTAAATTTCAAAAATCGATATCTGATCACTCTGAGTTTTAATTGGTGGGTTCCTCGACTCGAACTTAATCAAATTAGTTTTACCCCCCGAAGCCGAAGAATTAGTAATTTAGGAGGGTTAATTTGGATTATGCATCTTTAAGCACTTTGTGGATCGAGAAGCGCCAGTCGATTCTAGGGATGTTAGCTCCAGTTCTTTCAGCAATGTTGTTGCACATCCCTTCTCTCTCAACCGGTCTCTTGTATAATGAAGCGTGCGCATTTCCGTTGGACTCCATCTCTCCACGCTGATAAAAAAATGAAACGTTTTCAGTGATAATTGGCGAGTGTTTTAAGCCACGTATCAGTCTCCTTCTTTTTATCCTGCTATGTTGGCACTTCGTCAGTCTCGTAGTAGGGTGCCGGTGTCCAGTGATAGTTGGAAGATTAGTTTGAAGGCAGTAACTATGTTGCAAGTCACGGCTGTTTTGAATGGGATACCATTTTTAGAAATGTATTCTCCTTAGCAGGGTCCCGTTTACGGTTACATTATTGAGGTAAATAAGGTTCGGAGTGACATCTAGCGGATGCGGGAGGAATATATAGGAGAGCATAAAATAGACACTGGGCCCTGATTGGTCAATAGCCTTGTGTGCTTTTTGCATAAAAAAAATCATCACACCTCTTCCCTATGATTACCCATAGGTAAAATAGCCATTAATTGGCACAGGAAATAACCCTCTGTAGTGAAGTTTGAATTTTTTGGTGTGGTATAAAATATGACAGTATTTTTTTATGCGGTTCTGACACTAGTTACGAAAACGCATGATTTAAAGGCGAATTCCCTGCTAGACGGACATGTTTTTTTTTGTGCAAAAAGTTTCCCCAAATGTCAATTTTTCAGATTTAAAGAAAATTTTAGACCCAAAGTTTATATTGCCAACAGTATACGCTAAAACGTTAGCGCTGAGGCCTATGCAAAACATTTACATTTACATGTCATCAGACCTCCTTACTCTCGTTACTGATACATTAGATATACTTCCGGGCTATCGAACCGATCATTCGATAACTACTCTAGAACTTAGAATAAATAATATCAAACAAGGACGCGGATTCTGGAAGTTCAACAACTCCTTGCTTTTTAGAGAAGAATATAAAAATATCGCCAGAGACACCATAAATGATAATGTTCAAAGATATAAAAAAACAAACCCCATTAGCGGTCTGGCACCGAATAATTTTTCCATATCAGATTCATTATTCCTGGACGCACTTTTACTTGACATCAGAGGGAAAACAATTCAATATTCTTCTCGCTTGAAAAGACAGAAAGCTAATGATGAAGATAAATTAATACAACGAAAGGGTAAAATAGAACAAGAGCTCGCGACCTCGAGTGCTCAATCCACAAACATAATGCTAGACGATTTGAAAGACATTGAAATTAAACTACAGGCCATAAGAAAGGATAAAATGGAAGGTATTATGACACGAACGAAAGCTAAGTATATTGATGAAGGCGAAAAACCTACAAAGTATTTTCTAAATCTCGAAAAACGTCAATACTTATCCAATCTATAAATGAAATTAGAGACAGTAACAATAGAAAAATCACAGAATCAGTCGATATTATAGAAGAAACCAAAGCATTCTACGAAAGGCTTTACACACAAACAACGAACATTAACCCCACTTCGAAATTATCTGATATCAGTGCCCCTTCACTTACTCCGACACAATCACACTCCATTGAAGGCGAAATCACTTTACCCGAACTGACTGAAGCATTGCGAAAAATGAAGAACGGAAAATCACCTGGTCTTGACGGGTACACAGTTGAGTTCTACAAAATTTTCTGGAACGATCTAAATATCTTTGTTCTTAACGCACTTAATCATGCCTTCATAAAGGGGGAACTATCTACCACACAAAAACAGGGTATTATAACTTTAATCCCAAAAGGTGACAAACCAAGGATGTATCTTAAAAACTGACGTCCAATATCTCTGCTAAATATATCGTATAAACTGGCATCTTCATGTATCGCTAACCGGATAAAATCAGTTCTACCTACCATAATTAACGAAGATCAAACCGGTTTTCTTTCGGGGAGATTCATAGGAGACAACACGCGTTTAATATACGACATACTACACGAGACTGACATACACAACATACCAGGCATGTTACTATTGATAGACTTTGAGAAGGCGTTCGACACTGTTTCATGGTCATTTATCGATGAGTGCTTATTGAAATTTTACTTCGGAGAATCGATTAGAAGGTGGATAAAAACGTTTTATACAGACATTAGATCGGCAGTCCTCGTTAACGGCACAATATCTCCCTTTTTCCAGCCATCGATAGGCTGTAGACAAGGAGACCCGGTATCTCCGTACATTTTTCTCCTATGTGCAGAAATACTTGCAATTATGGTGAGGGGAAATAAAAAGATAAAAGGCATCACCCTCGGCAGTACAGAACATAAAATTAATCAGTATGCCGACGACACTACACTCATCCTGGACGGAAACGAAGAATCCCTTAAAGAAAGCTTGAATGTTCTCGACACATTCGCAAACATGTCAGGATTGAAAGCCAATCTGGAAAAATGTCAGATAGTTTGGTTAGGCGCAAAAAAGGACACCACCGGTGCACCCATCGAAAATTGCGACATTTCTGTAAGAAAACAATTCAAATTGCTGGGAATAACATACAGTACAGATTTATCGCAATTGCATACCCTCAATTTTGGAAACAAACTTATCGAATTGAAAGCCGGAATTGAAAAATGGAAGCATAGAGCCTTAACTCCACTGGGTCGTATTGTAATAATCAAATCTACCATAATTCCAAAATTAGTCCATCTATTCCAATCTCTTCCAAATCCCACCCAAACTGTTATTGACGAAATAGATACCATGTTATTCAGGTTTATCTGGAACGGGAAACGAGACCGAATTAAACGTTCACAAATGTGCAAAGTTATCAACAAGGCGGCCTAAAAATGACAAAAATTAAAGAATTTATCGAAGCTCTAAAAATAACATGGCTCAGACGATTCACCACAAAACACGCAAAATGGATAAGTATCGCCCCCGATATATTATCTGATCCACTATTTCTCACATACGGTGCAAAATACCTGGACTCGATCAAGGATACAATCATAAACCCATTTTGGTGTGACGTCATAACGGCTTGGAAAAACTTACTCAAGAAGCTATCCAGTAAACATTCACATCTAATCTCAAATACTTTATGGAACAACGATAATATTAACATAAACCAATACTCGATTGATATACAGGAATGGAAGCGAAAAGGCGTGATATTTGTGAATGACCTTATTTCCGACAACAATGAACTCCCAACTGTAGCTAGGATGAAAGAAATGTATGATATATCGACAAACTTTATTACAATCCATAGCATCAATAAACAGTTGATCAAGCTGTCGCGTTTGCTTGACCAAAGACTATCAAAACAACCAAATCCCCTCATTCCCGGGCAGTTATCATTACTTCTAAAAAGTATACGGGGTTGCAAAGATTTTTATGACATTCTCATATCGGATAAAATGGCAAAACCTTCCTCAATACAGAAATGGGCATTAGAACCTGGACATAACAATTATCAAGTACCATGGACATATACATTCGCACTGCCGTTTAAATCACTCTCTGACACCAGGTTGCGATGGTTCCAGTTCCGCATAAATACTAGAATTCTAACGACCAAACAATTATACTACAAAAGATGAAAATTACTAGCGATAGTAACTGTAACCGATGTCATATGATAGAATCAATTTCCCACATATTTTTTGACTGTCCTATAGTATCATGTTTCTTAAGAACAGTACAACGCTGGATAAACACCAACATACTAGATATCCAACTTACAAAATGTAACATATTATTTGGGGTCTCGCCGGAAAAGGGTGCCAATATAAGAAACATTATTTTAATTATTTTAAAATACTATATCTATAAAACGAAATTCGATCCCATTGAATTATCTTTAAAAGCATTTTTGAATGAATTAGTTAACCGAACTCATATGGAAAAGATCATTGCTTTGTATAAAGAAGGACCCCACCACCAATATAATAGTTTATCGCTGTAGATGCGCTTATTTTATAAGCGCCACGAGTATATACTATATATATACAATCTGACTCCTCTTGAGGCTGAATCATTTAAACCATTCAAAATCCATATCCACTGACCGAACACGTAATACGCCGAAATTAATAACAATAATCTATCAGGAAAAAAATATATATAATTATATACAGATCAAGACACTATTGTATACACAACTATATTATATATCTAAATGTGCATTCATGCAAAACAAATTTATATTTGCATCGATATTTGTAATAACCATGTTTCTGTTATATCTACCTTGATGATCAGAATACTAATAAATTGAATTGAATTGAGAGGTGATAGACTGTTGAATTTTCAGGAGGAATGGGGTGCTTTGACAAAAGCGTTAAACAATAGCTCATAAGCAATAAAAAAGCTATTTTGACAAATAACCAGATACAATCAATACAAAGACTGACACCAGGTACATGTACCAATCCAACTTATAGTTTGTTTTATTGATATAGGTGTACACGCAAACACAAATAAATACCAACATATATCGTGTTTTTGAAGGTATTATTGTTCGTTTTTTGTTTTGTCTATCATATATAAACACTTATTGATATGCATGTACTGTATGGTGTGCAAGGAGAGTGCATGGTTAGTGTGCAAGGACCCCACCCGCCCCACATGTGATGTCATTTTAATTATTAACATGATTGTTTTTGTAATACTTACATATATATTTGTATGACATCACTGTATATAATGTACATAAATCATATGCAGGATTTATATTTATATGCCATATATCTAGGATTAATATTTGAGAAAAACGGAAAGTTCAAACTCGCACAAGAGGCTTTGAGCAACAAAGCACTAAAAGTTATACACAAATTACGACGAGAAATGACAAATCGATATAATCTACCCATACCCCTGGCAATCAAACTATTCAACACGCTAGTGAAACCGATCCTGCTATACGGAAGCGAAATATGGGCTCCAGAAATTTCACGTAATGATAAATCACCCGCAGAGAAGGTACATTTAATCTTCTGTAAAATGATACTCGGCGTAGGGTCAAAGGCGGTTAATCACGCAGTGAGACTAGAACTCGGCGAATATCCGATACACTTGGAATGCATATCGCAAGCGCTTAAATTCTTAAAGCGAGTCAGTGAAGGCCACCCCAACTCAATTATCCGTGAAGCTTTCCGGTCTAGTGAATCGCGTAAACCTAAAACCTCACTTCTATCAATGAAGGAAAAATACATTGCATCATTAAATGCACCGAACGGAAGTATAGTATGTATATCTCAAATGATTATATTAATGAAATCACGGAAAGAATGAAAGATGAATACATAAACACATATATCATTAGCGTGGACAATCCACACAGCAAATTGAGAACGTACCAAAGTTTCAAAACCGTATTCCGAATTGAACCGTATCTACTAAATAAAAAGTCAATAAAATAACGAGAACAATTTTGTAGATTGCGAATTAGCTCTCATGCACTGGCAATTGAAAAAGGCAGATATAAGCGGCCCCCAACGCCCGCTAATGAACGAGTATGCAAATATTGTGACTCAGGGTCTGTTGAAGATGAAAAACATTTCGTTCTTTATTGTCAAAAATATGTCGAATTGAGAAAAGACCTTTTCGAGAAACTAGCAGCGATAAACATTATGTTCACAGAAGCCAGCGACTTGGAGAAATTTATATATATCATACGAAACGATGAGGAGCAATCCAGCGATGTGATCGGTAAAGCTATGAGCAACTTTTTCATAGCACGCGAGGCTACTAACAGCTGAAGTTAGATAATAGGCCTACTCAATCTTTCAAACACCAACTGGCAATACTGACTTAATACCAACCAAATAATTATTGTATAGAACTATAGATGTATATAATTATGTCTTGTGTTAAAATGTGTTATTTGCATATTGTTATGTCACCATTATGTATACATGCATACGGCTCTCACGAGCGTCTTTATGCTAATAAATCTATCTATCTATGAATAAAAAAATATACCAAAAAAAAAAAAAAAAAAACATTTACACCAGTGTAACCTTACCGTCACATTCAGTTTGTCGATGTAGTTTTGACTTGCTTGGGTTCTAGGGATGCTATAGGGTAAATGTTCACTTCCAAATATGTCGTACCTTTAATAACTAGAGTAATAGGAGTTGGTTATTTAACTTATTTTGTATATAATATGCATTGAATTTAACCCGGCCAATTGTGGGTGATCCATGCATATCATTCTCACCGATTCGGTTAATTGGCTGAGATTTCCTCGGTGCGGAAATGGTCGAGTCATTGAGAATGCCATGAGTATCGGTAGATGGAATCTGCTTAAAGGTACTCAATCCGATCAGACGGTTCCCATACCATCAAGATACAGCAACAACAAACAACAACAACAACAACATGTCTTCAAACTACGCTTTAGTTATCAGATCGATTTATTGCAACAGGATAATGCTAACCACCGGTACTGTCAACTATGGTATCAAATTTCCCAAATTTTATTATTTATCAACATTTTGTTCCACAAAATATGGGGCCCGTATTATCATTCAAGTATCTCGAAATTTGACCTTCATCCGCAATTTTGCCCGAGTCCCTGTGTTTCTGGGCCACATATTATTACACATCTCGAGAAATAACAAACTTAAAAAATCGACATCTGATCACTCTGAGCTTTGATGGGTGGGTTCCTCGGCTCGAATCAAATATTGTTTACCCCCTAAGCCAAAGAAATAGTAATTAAGGAGCGTCTGATCTGATTGAGTACCTTACATCATGTTACATGTACATACATACCCGCGGGTACGGTAATCATCAGCTACAGTTAATTACTGTTGTAGAACTATGATTACCGGTAGTATACATGTAGTTTAATACTAATCAAATATTTAATTAAATGTCAGAAGCACGAGATAATTAGTAAGTGTATATTCAGAATAAATGTCCTGGTCAATGGTCGTCAATACCAATTAAGACCGCAGCGCACCGAGCTATTGTTGCGTGCACTGTCACCTGTCTGAGTAGGGCTTTACTATGAAGCTATATAGAGTTCTCTCCCTCGCCCAGCTTGGAAAATTACAGTTACCCCGCTTCTTTCGACCAATGATAAACAAACAATTTTACGTGGAGACGTTTCCAAACATTTCACGGATGACTTCTTACGTCTTGGAACAGGTGCCCGTTGCGGAAGTAATGAGTAATCGACTAAGTAAGTGTTTGTGACACATTTCAACTGCCACCATATATATGCAGAAGTTCTTTATGATTTTATTCTTTTTTATTAGCTCAATTCTGGCCTCAAATGAATTTTTCCGGGGCCATTGAATATGCAATGAGTTTTCCTATTTTCGTGCATAACTTATGTTACTCATTCGGATTTGCACATTTCAACTTCGGTTGTTTATCTGATAAATATTTTGTGTATTTTGCTATTAAAATGATCACAATGTAGAGTATTATTTTTGGAAACAATCAAGAAAGTGTAACAGAATGAGAAAGAAATGCAGGAGTCACACCGAAAGTTGGCAGCACCCGGAATGCCTATATAGGCTATAGGTCAACATGACCGCTTTCGCAGATTGCTGCAGCCAGCACGCGCTATGTTCATGACTGAATTACTGGAATCCCAAGCCAGTCACCCATCCAAGGACTAACTTAGCTCAACGTTGCTTAACTTCGGTGATCAGACCATTGAAAAGTCTTTAACGACTGTGACCAAGAGATCTAGACCTCTTGTGCAGAGAAGTCATCGGCCTTTCATTGTTGAAACTCCATTGTTGAAACCGAATCCTTAGACAAGTTCAAAACATTAGATCTGACTAATTTTTTCACCATTTGAGATACCTGTACGTACGTCTGATTCAAACTAAATACTGAAAAACAAAAACCCATTATATGTACTAGTACCCGGCTGGACAAAACAAGTGTCCATTGGCACCGCGGCCGAACGACAAGTACACTGCTGCCAAACGCAAGTTCACTGCAGCCGAAAGGCAACTACCCTCACGTTCGAATGGCATGTACATGTACACCGTGGTTAGATTTCTGGTTTGTATTGTCTTTTTTCGGTTTGATGAAAGTACACCGTGGCAAATACACCATGCCGAATGGCAATTACACCGCGGCCCAACTGTAGTTAGCCGGTGGAGCCGCGGTGTAGTTACATTTCAGCCGCGGTGGCAATGCTAACGGCACCGCAGTTAAGTGGACACTTGTTTTGTCCAGAAGGGTATATGCATTGTATGAGAGGCCAAATTCACATTAAATAATTAATTGAGCTTAAGCACATTTGATTACGCTTACATGTAAGTGCAATCATTGTGCTTAAGCCCAATCAATTGCACTTAAGAATAATTATTTGCGATTAAGCGCAAACAATTGCAGCTTAAGCGCAATCAATTGCATTTAAGCGTAATTAATTGCGCTTAAGCGCAATTCATGGTTATATGTAACTAATCACCCCTGGTGAATAAATTGGTTTATCCATAACTTAACCATAACCAAGCCTTGAATAGTGTGTCTGTCATTTGCAGAATGAGGTCCCCAGAGGGTGAATTTGGTAATGCAAGCCGCTATGCGGGGTAGCATCAGACCTGTTAACCCTCCCGGATTGTGCAGGAGACTCCCGGATTTGAGCACGATCTCCCGCACTCCCGGACAGGCATGACAATCTCCCGGATTCAACTACTGTAGAAAATCACCAAAAATAATCTCTTTATTTTATCTATTTGACCAGTAGACAGGCTATGCTCTGATAATAAAAGTCAGATTTGCGGACTAGAGAAATAAACTGACTTGTGTAGGTGTACACGGAAGCAACGTAATTAATTCGTCGCGCGATTTCACCATGCGAACTCCTTTCTGCATATATTACAGGCGGCACACTTAGATTTCTTAACTTTCTTTGAAAAATATTTCCACACATGACTCGTTTGTTCGTCGTGCTCTGCCATGATTACAGGAAGTTGTGACAACCTAAACTACGAGTTTTCCCAACTTACCACGGTTGTCATTTCCGGTTTTTCCCGACAACCGAAACCGAACTGATTCCACGGTTAACCGCCCATCTCTAGTTAACAGGTCTGGGTAGCATCACTAAATTCACCCTCTGGGGACCTCATTCTGCAAATGACAGACACGCTATCTCAAGGCTTGACCATAACTCCTATTGACATATCACCTCTTGTTTTCATTGATTTGGATGGATAGGGAGCTAGTCTAAATTCTTTATCAAAATGACTGACTCAAGATAGTTTTACCTTCTGTTTTAGTCGGGATGACTCGCTATAGCATTGTCTTCTGTATTAATCGAGGAGACTTTGATTTTCTTCAATTTTCAAGTTTATACAGGCACACCATACATGTATGAGGGAAGCAAGCCCTCAGTGACACACGCTATATGACCATGGAAATACTATAGATCTGTGCAAGAGATGCTGATTTAATAAAAATTACTAAAGCTCGAGGACTGAGACACCAATCTAGTTATTTTTCATATGAGCTCAGATCAGGACTATATTCAAATGTCAGTCTGGTTGAAGCACAGACCAAGATCTTATTATAATCAACTGGGTCTGAGGCCACTGGTGGAGTACTGGAGTACAGTATCATTTCAAATAAACGTTCCAGTGAAATTTCTCTGCAAAGAGCGATCACATAGAATGTGATGTCTCGACGAATCAATACCGGTAGCTTTCTGTAATTATAGGAAATTAATATTCACAATTTTTCAAAACTTCAACCATGCAAGCCACACCCGCAGTGATTGGCTACAGTCTCACCTACAGCTACATGTATGCTTTAATTAATCGACCCGTTTAACCAGGTTATAGGCCGGTAAGGACCACGGTCATACCGCCAGTCAATCGCTCTCTGAAAGTGGCATCACTGCAGATGTTAGCGGTTGACATGTGGTAGCCGCCGGTAATCTTACTGCGGTAATATTTTTTAACCACAGTAGCCAAATAAATTACCACTGCGTTGATTTTTAAAACAAATTTCTCATGACCACTTATACACCCAGTTAATTTTTTTCGTGAGTGCCGTACACTGAATTAATTCTTTTCCCACATACACAGCCAACGGCATTCAAAGTATCTGACTGTCCAAATGTACTCGCATGTAGATACATGGGCTTCATATAAAGTCACTGAGGAGAAATGCTGTCACAAAACAGACGTCGTTTACCGGTACAATCGCGAGGGCAAACAGTATTCGACCATATTAAAATGTTAGTTCTATAACTGTTTTTTTTTTTTTTTGCCCTACATGTAAATGAGCATTATAAATTATATTTTACCTGTAGTAAAAGGTAGTGAGATGAGATCTCAAAATTGGACAACTGAGATATATTTCCTGTCAACTTCCTATTTATTTTATTGGTCACGTGACGATGAAAAATATTTGTTTTTAGTTACTTTTTGTCTTTTTCCCTTCTGTTCAGTTTCTATATTCCCTAATTTGTAGAAGATAAAATGCATAATTGAGGTGACCCCTAATTTGCGGAAGATAAAATGCATAATCGAGGTGACTAATGGTTGAACATCGCCAACATCAATTGGGGAACTTCAATCTGATCCTAGGCCTCCCATGGCAGTTGAGGCCTTAACAGAATGAAGTTTCCAGAGGGTGAATTTGGTGATGGTAGCCCACTGTGCGAGATAGCGGTACTAAATTCACCCTTTGGGGACCTCATTCTGCAAATGTCAGACACACTATTTCAAGACTACCGCTATACTTAGAGTAATTGACCACCAATAACGTGGTGTCACCCCGTTAATATGGCGGTACTATGCCGCGGTATCCTCCAATACCACGGTACTGATACCGCTTGTTAACGCGAACAAGTATGTGTGAGTAAATACTTCCCCTAAAAGAGTTCCATGAAAATCACTGCGGTATTCAACAAAATTAATGCGGTGCCCGCTAAAAGACCACGGTATCATTATCGCCCAATACCGTAACTCCACGCCATGACCGTCTCGATACCGCTACCGTTTATTACCGGTATCACCGCGGTCATGACCGGGGTATCACCCAGTTTTTCTGGTCAATTACTTTGAGAATAGCGGTATTTCAAGGCTTGTTAGTAATCAAAGGATAATTCTGTGTACATCTGTTTCAGGGTAGTGTCTGAGGAGACCATCAAGAGACATGGAAGATGACAACAGGCCGACTAGCTTAGATGAAATCCGGAAAAGACGATTGGCGTACTTTGATTTATCTCAACAAGTGACACAAACCAAACCTGCTTCAAATAAAAACAATCATGGGTCCAACAAAAATCGGCATATAAATAGAAAAAAACCCGGTTATGATCACTTACCAACTGATTCAGATACAGCTGGCTATGCTGCTACAATATCACCAGACAGTTTTAGCAATGGAAATCCAGAAACCAGATGTAGTCATAATAAAGGTATTAGGGTTGAGCAGACATCTTCACAAGCATTAAGCTCAGAATACGACGGGTTGCGTGATGATTCAAGGAGGTTCGAGAGACAGAACAGTGAACATGATGAAGAGCGAAGGAGTTTGTTCGAGTCAATCGAATCAATTGTGAAAGGGCATGATCACAAGCATCCAAAGTTTAATAAATACAAAACAGACGACATTATTCACAGTAATCAATCTAAAGGTTTGAGGGAGCCACAGAATGATAATGGAAGGAAAGAAGAAAAGATTGATAATGGAAGGAAAGATGAAAAGAATATTAGTGGGAGGCATCAGAATGATTCATATGAAGCTTCGACAATGGCAACAAATAATGATATTGGAAATTCTAAACTGAAACCCACAGTTAGCAATGAACCTCATAGATCTACGTCAAAATACCTGCCAAAAACAGAGCCTACGTTTGATTCAGAAGAACCAGTTCGACATTCGGAAACAAGTAAAAATACCGGGAGAAATCAGGCTTTACTCGAGTCATTTGAGGAGCTTTTTAGTGACAGGCTAGACGATAACATCAGGTCTAAAATACTGAAGATGTCCATTCGTGAATCTCAGGAATTAGAACATGTTGTTATGTTTAGAAAATCAGCTGAATTTGCCGACCTTGGGAAATCAGGTGACTACAGTGACCTTGGCTTATCAACTCACCGAGGAGATGTTGAAGGTTCGGAGGGTTCTTCAAAAACGTCTGTTTATCCTGCTTCGAAATCAAGCTACACAGAAATTGATCACGTTAACGATGTCAGAAAACCTCAACCAGATTATGGGATGATTACAAGCAATTTTCTTGACCAAAACTTGTCAGGACATTTAAGAGAACTTCTAGGTGAAGAGAAATATCAGGAGTTTGTTCACAAGTCCATGAAAGATCTGGAGTCACTACATAAACGGAAGCCTAATATGGAAACTGCGAAAAGTTCGGAGACATATGTTGTCGAACCCAGGGACAAGCATATTGTTCTTCATGATGGAGCACTCGATACCATCAAAGATGTCTCACGGAGAAGTCCTATGCAATACACAGGTGTTAAAGATGACATTAAGAAACTTTCTCGTCCAAAATGTGAACCTAGACATATTGACAATGTGGCATTCAGGAGTGGGGGCAAATTTCAAACTGACCAATCACAAAACTTTGGTAGTGAACTTCAGGCTGACCATTCACCAAATATAGCATACATGGGCGGGAGCGAACTTCATGACCATTCACCAAATGCAGTGTACAGCGATGGGAGCAAACTTTTGGACCGATCACCAAATATGACATTCAGAAGTGGAAGTGAACTCCATAGCGACCGATCAAATGCTGGTAGCAGTAGAAATTATGACCAAGTATTAGTTCAAACTGGAGGATCCTTTGCCTTTTCGAGCGATGAAATTTATAGTCAGGCATTCAAAGGAAGGCCAGCATTGGGCTACAGTTTGAATTCAGCGGCGCAACCTGCTAATATACCACCACAATTCTATGCTAACTACCCGCCACCTCAGTATCAAGGGACTCCGTCCATCCCGCCAACAGCTGCATATGGTTATCAGCCATCTCCTTACTATCAACAACAGTATCCACATCCTGTTCCATCTTCGCCGATCATGAGTGTACCGACAACACCAACATCTGACCAGTTCGGAAATTCTTATCCCATGCAAGTTTCTTACGATAATTCCCAAGGACAAACTCAATATATACAAAGTGTTCCAACTGCACATGGTTATGTTTCTCAATATCCTATTGGAGTCAATCAATTAGCAATGAACAGTGGAAATATGTTAGCAATGAACAGCGGACATCCCTTGGCAATGAACAGCGGACATCCCTTAACAATGAACACTGGAAATCCCTTAGCAATGAACAGTGGAATGATGAGGTACTCTCAACCACCTCCAGCACCCCCTGGTGTTAGTTTTGTGTCTCCGCGCCAGGTTGATGTTTATGGTCAACCTATGTTTATTCCTCACCCTCCCAAAGAAACTTCTCAAGGTCAAGCGAACCCACGTCGAAATTCCAGCTGTGATATGACCCAACAAACTGATGACTGTGCAGCAGTGAATTCCGGAAAGTTTCAGGAAAGCCGTCCATATTATCCAGAGAGTTCTGTGATGATTTCTGCTAGTCAGGTGGAGAACGAGGATTGTCAGGAGTCTCCCTCATCGCCCAGCGTTCCAAAGAATTTGAGTGACATCCGGTTTGTATTGAATTTGCCTCGTACAGTAATGCCCTAAGTAATCGACTCCTTAACCACAGCAGTATTATGGGTAACTTTTCAGGATTTAGTCGGAAATATGGCTTGTTGCCATTCATCGGAAAGCTAATTCTGCTGTGGTTAAGGAGTCGATTACTAGGGCATTACTGTACATTTATAATGTGACACCATGGGACAATACTCAGGCCTCAAAATATGGTGCCAGTCATTTGTAGAAGGGGGTCCTCAGAGGGTGAATTTACTAATGCTACCCCACACAGCAGGCTAGCATCACTAAATTAACCCTCTGGGGACCTCAGTCTGCTTGGGCCTCATCTTCTCTGGATGACAAGTTTTTTAGTTTCTTTAGAAAGTTTTTTTTTTAGTTTAGTTTTTCTATGTCCCCATATTGGCATTAAGTACAATGCATAATCGAGGTGCCCAATGGGAGCACAATACCATCTTCACCATCCGGGAACTTATATCTGTGTCTATGGTACAGTAATGCCCTAAGTAATCGACTCCTTAAACACAGCAGAATTATGGGTAACTTTTCAGGATTTATTGGAAATATGGCTTGTTGCCATTCATCGGAAAGCTCTCAGGGAGAGCTTTCCGATGAATGGCAACAAGCCATATTTCCGACTAAATCCTGGAAAGTTACCCATAATTCTGCTGTGTTTAAGGAGTCGATTACTTAGGGCTTTTTTACTGTAGGTCTCTCATTGCAGATTGAGGACTCCCAGAGGATGAATTTCCGGCAGCATATTTTGAGGCCTGGATTATGAGTCCATTCATGAGAATAACAGATATTAACTTTCAAAAGATTCAGTTTTATCAGGTTTTAAAATGTGGTCCAGCACCCAATAATAAAAAAAAATCCTGTGGTAAAGAGCATTTATGGATTTGTTGCCCTTTGAATGCAAATAATAAAGGCGCTCCTAAAGTTACAATGTACTCTCAGGTGCATAATAATAGTGTCAGCACGATTATTAATTTTGGAGAGAGTTCCCAATGTCAGATCACTATTATATGGCATTGAGACATAGAGTAAAATTGCACATACCCATCGCTATTATTAATTTCAGCCTCAATCCCCACCCATCACTATTATTAGGCAACTGGGAGTACTGGTACTTGTATGCTTTTAGGCTTATTCTTATAAACTTATATGGGCTGTTCTCCTTTTTTTTTATTTTTATTTATTACTAGTAAATGAAATTCCTCTGTCTCCCTGTACAATATTTTCGGGAGCATGTTGCCAGAATACTGCACATGGAATTCAACCCCATTATAGAAAACACAGGGCCTTTTTCAGCCCGAGGCTGATTTTGTAGAACAAAGCCTGTGAAAATATGATTTTGTTTCTTTTTCAGGGGTAATATTGATAAGTCACATGACATAGACGAAATTCTCAACAAACGAAAGACAATCGCTAAAGAATCGCTCGACCGCTATTTTAGTTCCCTTGATGACTCATATTCAAAATTCCAAAACGAGAATAGCTCGAAACAAATATCTTCCCCCAAGGGAGGCCATTCGACCAAAGACACTGGTGTCGGTGATCAGGAGACTGATGTATTCACCATGGTAACATCGGACAATGACATCTCCCCTGCGATCAGTCACAGGAAAATTAGTGCACCAAATGATGACCGCGAAATCCAAAATGCTAGAAAAGATTATCATCAAAGGGCGTCTTATGAGGTGGTTAGTGATGTCATGAGTACGGTTGTTGAAGACGACAGAACAAATTTTACTCAGACGACGGTGAAGGCTGGTGGATTGACCGACATGCTGGATGAGTTAGGAATAGATGAGAATGTTGTGAAGGGAGAGGTTGATCCGTTAAGCTCAAGAAGGTCGCGGAGGAAAATGGTTAAAATTTGTCCGGAATGTCGAAGTTTTAACAAAAGGTATGTACAGCCTTAGTATTTTATACCATATTAGTTATCCATTCACAGAAGAGTGAAAACTGTAAAATATACAGTATACCCTCTCACTTACTTTATTGAGTAATATGGACCAGTCTAAATAAAATTATTTCAATCAACTTATGGTCTAAAGACTGTCATGGTTAAATTATTTCAAAAGGGAGAAATCGAGCCAACACGCAGCGAGCGATGTGTTGATTCACCAATGAATCGCTTCCTGCTAATTGAATTAATATTCACTTATTCATACAAGCCACACCCACCGTATTTGATTGCAATCTCATGAAGTTCAAAAAATCAAGTTAAAACTCCAGAGAAAAGCTTCAACACTCAGATAGAAGGAATTTTTTTCAATTTTGTTATTAATCTCATGAAGTTATCGAATAAACTATACATTAGCATCACGTATCTTAACTGACCAAACGCCATATGTTCAAAATCAAAACTAACATACGTTTATTCATAATTGGGGAATGATCAGACAGAACACGTATACATATTATAATTCTATTTGCAAAGATATTAAATAAATATAGTATTTTCTCCTAATCTATGGGTATTATGTCACATGCCAAATAAGGATCATTACAACTTCAAGTAATCGTATAGTAAATGTCAAGTGCATATTCTAAATAAGGAGATTACCACGATACAACTCAATAATATTTAGTATGGACCATCCTGGATGACACTATAGCCATAAAATATGGTGCCGGACATTTGCAGAATGAGGTCCCCAAAGGATACATTAAGTGGTGCTACCCCGCACAGTGGACTAGCATAACCTAATTCACCCTCTGGGAAACTCATTCTGCTCAGGCCTCATCTTTTCTGGAAAGTATTTTTATTATCAAATTAACAAGTATTTTAGTTTTTTTTAGAAACTTTCTGTTTGTCCCCAGACATTTCGTCGGAGGACCATAGTAATGACCTTGGTCTGTATGCATGTGCGTGCGTCTGTCCATCTGGAACTTTGTCAGAGCCATTATTCTGGTCAATTTTAAAACTTGGCACATATATAGAGGATCTCACATGAGTTTCTATTTTATACGGAATTTATCAACCGAGTTCACTAAATTCGATTTGAGCCGAGGTTTACCGAGGCTCAAATAGAATTTAGTGGACGAGGTTGATAAATTACGTATAAAATAGGACGAGTGTGAGATACTTTTTATCACATGTATGATCAAATAAACGCGAAGCAATGCGAAATATCCATCGAAAACAACGATAAAACCCGCAGCGATCGCAAGTCATTTGAAGAACGATTTGACGTCATCGCACGCGCTGATATTAAACGTGTCTCTTATCGATAATTATGAAACTGCTTTTATGGGCAAATTATGTGATAAACATATATATCAACCAGCATGAGAAGCTGTGCACCTGCGATTTTAAGCTGAACATCGCCAAAATAATTGAATTGAAATCAAATGACTACTCATCAAGTATCCAGTAAACAAAAAATTAAAAGCACACCAGTATTGTATGCTTAAAGGGGTACTGTATGCCATTTTCAATAAATTCCCGATAATAACAATGATCTAATATTGATAATATACAGAAACATAAGTGATTTGAGTCGAAGATGTATTAAGTAAACAGTGAACATTCAGTTCAATAGATTATCTTAAAATCAAAGTTAATAATTTGATATAAATTTAATTTAAGGCTGGATAGTGGATTGGGTAACACGTGTCACACATGATCGTGTAGAAAAGTATGTTGATACGAGGTGTAAACTCAAGCCACTCACTGAAATGAGTATCTTGGACTATTATGCATATACATGTAATATAACATTTATTTGATACATTTGCTTGAAAACTGTACATAAATTACTCGACAATGGCAAATTGTATTTTAGCATTCCGGCTAATCTGCCATCCGTAACATTACTTCGTACTCAACAGACTTTCATCTAATGGAAATCTGGTTACCTTATTCTACGATTCGGAGACTATAGAAACCAACAACAACCTTTGAGTACAGTATCCCTTTAACCCTTTACCCAACAAACCGGCCAAAACCGGCCAAATAAAGCTTCAACAGCCTAAAATATCTTCGGTCTGCCTCAATAGAACCATACATATATGGATATCATTGGAACCGGCTCCTTGACCACATTGTGATAGTTACAGTTATGCCCTGTGCCAATGCATTCTCTTATATATGCGAGTCGACCATAGGTCGCCTCGCATATATAAGAGAATGCATTGGCCTAAAAAAAATCTTTTTTTAACACTTTTTACCATTTTTTTTTACATTCTTTAACAATTTTATAATTTTTAATGTGTTAAGCCAATGCATTCTCTTATATATGCGAGGCGACCTATGGTCGACTCGCATATATAAGAGAATGCATTGGCACAGGGCCGTTCTGTTGGGTAAAGGGTTAACTGTGTTAACACAATTCACATATTTTAGATTAGTATCTCCAATGTTCAATTAAATTAAGTCTGTTTCTTCCTTTTTTTTTAATAAATAGAGGATCTACAACTTGTCCCCAGTTTATAGCGGAATTTACAAAACGAGTTCAGTAAATTAGGTCTGGACCGAGCCTTTGGCGAGGTTCAGACCTAATTTACTTGACGAGTTTTGTAAATTCCGCTATAAACTGGGGACAAGTTGTAGATTCTATTTATTACGTGATCCAAAATCTCGTAAAACATACTTAAATAAACAAATGGGACGAGAAACTATATAATGCATGCGTTGTTTGTCCGCGTAAAGAAATAGTCCCAGTTAAACAAGGACTCTGGCGTATATTTAATGACATAACTTTTCAAACTCTTCATTCATTATAGTTTGTTAGAAAACATTGGAAGCCATAGTATTTTTGAAATGTAGCATACGGAATGAAAACAGACGACAAAGTTGGACAAACCGGAGGTCAAAGGTCACCTGGCACTATTTCCTGTTATTAAACGAATGTTTAATATCATATTTATAGAATGGGTTTATTGAATGGAATAAGGGCAGGATCATGGAATAAAGCGAATTATTAAATGTACCGCCCAACCCTGTGACCTGGATATACAATGTAGTCTTGACATTTGCAGAATGAGGGTGAATTTGATGATGCTAGCACATCACTAGCATCAGTAAATTCACCCTCTGGGGAGTGGGGACCTCATTCTGGATATGTCAGAAACACTATGACTATATCAAGACTTGACAATGCTATATAGTGGCTCATTTCATTTTCAGGTACATGTCTTGGTGTGCTCAATGTGGTGAGGTACTCATGGGGATTGAACCAGTGCTGCCAAATAAGAAGGCAGCAGATAAGTCACATGGTTTACATGGAAAGGACGAGGGTGGCATAGATCCTCTGATATCAGACAGAAGTGGCACAGTGCCATACCATGGATCTCCAGGTAAGGAATAAAGGTCATTCAAGACGGTGTGTGATGTGGATTGGGCGGCAACTCCAAATTCTGTGGATTACGTTGCATTACATTGGTTATGTATTGTAAAAAATCTCATAATTTCTGTAATACTTGAGTTAAATTACTTCTTCATTAGAGATTGTTGAGCATATCTCGTTATTATTTACTATATTGATCTCCTTTTATCTTCTTAATTTTACGTCATTGAAAACAACAAATTAAAATCACTCCGCCAATCATGTAGTGTTGAAACAATTAGTGATTTTAAGGAATCGACTAGTCGCCAGAGGTAATCAACTACTAGTCAGACCCCTTCTAAGAGTTCCCGTTTCTATGCCCATATGACGTATAAAATGGGCCATGTGGCATCGCAGTTTTGAGTATCCAACTCTTTGTTTCAGAACGTTCAAACAGAAAGCACGTGAACTATATAATCTCCCGTTTTGCCCTTAAGTCTCCCAATTTGATGTCTTAAACACGGCTCTCCTGCAACCTCCATATAATCTCACGGTTTTGGGGAATGCTGTTGATAAAAACATTTTATTTAAACAAAATTGTCGCCTGTAACCAGGAAATAAATAGGCAAGTCTTGTTTGTAAGTCTCGCTAACGAGATGTCGGGTGTGTTCTATTGTCTCTCTGAATCTCGCTAGTTAACGAGATGTCGGGTGTGTTCTATTGTCTCTCTGAATAGGGGCCTCATGTCGCGGGGGGGGGGGGAGTATGGGTATTGGAATCTATTCAGTTACTGAATTGTCTTTACCAGCTTAACAGGTCTGGGTAGCATCACTAAATTCACCCTCTGGGGACCTCATTCTGCAAATGACAGACACGCTATCTCAAGGCTTGACCATAACTCCTATTGACATATCACCTCTTGTTTTCATTGATTTGGATGGATAGGGAGCTAGTCTAAATTCTTTATCAAAATGACTGACTCAAGATAGTTTTACCTTCTGTTTTAGTCGGGATGACTCGCTATAGCATTGTCTTCTGTATTAATCGAGGAGACTTTGATTTTCTTCAATTTTCGAGTTTATACAGGCACACCATACATGTATGAGGGAAGCAAGCCCTCAGTGACACACGCTATATGACCATGGAAATACTATAGATCTGTGCAAGAGATGCTGATTTAATAAAAATTACTAAAGCTCGAGGACTGATGAGACACCAATCTAGTTATTTTTCATATGAGCTCAGATCAGGACTATATTCAAATGTCAGTCTGGTTGAAGCACAGACCAAGATCTTATTATAATCAACTGGGTCTGAGGCCACTGGTGGAGTACAGTATCATTTCAAATAAACGTTCCAATGAAATTTCTCTGCAAAGAGCGATCACATAGAATGTGATGTCTCGACGAATCAATAGCTTTCTGTAATTATAGGAAATTAATATTCACAATTTTTCAAAAACTTCAACCATGCAAGCCACACCCGCAGTGATTGGCTACAGTCTCACCTACAGCTACATGTATGCTTTAATTAATCGACCCGTTTAACCAGGTTATATGCCGGTAAGGACCACGGTCATCCACGGCATAGATCCTCTGATATCAGACAGAAGTGGCACAGTGCCATACCATGGATCTCCAGGTAAGGAATAAAGGTCATTCAAGACGGTGTGTGATGTGGATTGGGCGGCAACTCCAAATTCTGTGGATTACGTTGCATTACATTGGTTATGTATTGTAAAAAATCTCATCATTTCTGTAATACTTGAGTTAAATTACTTCTTCATTAGAGATTGTTGAGCATATCTCGTTATTATTTACTATATTGATCTCCTTTTATCTTCTTAATTTTACGTCATTGAAAACAACAAATTAAAATCACTCCGCCAATCATGTAGTGTTGAAACAATTAGTGATTTTAAGGAATCGACTAGTCGCCAGAGGTAATCAACTACTAGTCAGACCCCTTCTAAGAGTTCCCGTTTCTATGCCCATATGACGTATAAAATGGGCCATGTGGCATCGCAGTTTTGAGTATCCAACTCTTCGTTTCAGAACGTTCAAACAGAAAGCACGTGAACTATATAATCTCCCGTTTTGCCCTTAAGTCTCCCAATTTGATGTCTTAAACACGGCTCTCCTGCAACCTCCATATAATCTCACGGTTTTGGGGAATGCTGGTGATAAAAACATTTTATTTAAACAAAATTGTCGCCTGTAACCAGGAAATAAATAGGCAAGTCTTGTTTGTAAGTCTCGCTAACGAGATGTCGGGTGTGTTCTATTGTTTCTCTGAATCTCGCTAGTTAACGAGATGTCGGGTGTGTTCTATTGTCTCTCTGAATAGGCGCCTCATGTCGCGGGGGGGGGGGGGGGAGTATGGGTATTGGAATCTATTCAGTTACTGAGTTGACTTTACCAGCTTGACTTGTCGCGAATTATGTTTCTTATATCATTGTTGCCATTTTGTTGCATCATTACTCTAGTATTACATGTGCCACAGTGAGCAGTTATCACTGGTCAATTGAACTAGACAGTGTTCAGTCGGCAGCGACACTTCATGTCTTTGATGATCAACATAAAATAAACCGTGCATACATTGGGTTCAGTTCAGGTCATGGAGTTCACCGCCCGTGCATGACTGATGGCAGTGGCATCGTTAAAGGAACAATGCAATAAGGCTTTAAGAAGTTAATATGTGTTAACTGTTACAGATTACGTGATAATATGGCCGTGCAATGGCACTGCTGTCATGATAGCACATAGGTAGTGCATTTTCCCGACTAATCGACTAGCAGATTTCGGGATCGACTAATTTAATAATCGCGTCGACTTCGACTAGTCGATTAATCGTTTCAACACTACAATCGAGCAGGGCTGGCGGTCTAGAAAATCCAGGAAGGCTATTTATAAGTTTTAAAGTTATGATTTATTTTATCTGAGTTACTACTGCCATTAGTTTGTCTATTTTTGTTGTTGTTTAACTCCATTTAAATTAATTTTGTTATGTGGAAACAAAATGTCCAGAGTTGTGAATGTCAAATCCCCCACAGTAATTATGGTATGGTGAATATTTAACTATGTTTTATATGTTATGATATTTTATATGAACCACAAACAATATGTAAGAGTGTTTGTTCTCAACAATTTGTCAGTCGCTGTCCAATCCATGCAACAAAATTGGGTGAGTTTGTCCATGTTTAATGCATTCTCCATGTTGTATAATTTTACATAAAATACACAAACAAGAACAATATTAAATCCAGTATATTTACACTTGAATACAGTTACAAATGACTGCTTTATTTCTCAAAGTAATCCATATTCCATCACCGATTGCAGATTGCTGCTTCCAGCGGTCAAGTCGATCTCTATATATATTTACTGGGTGTTTGCAATTGGGGACATAGAGAATAGTTTCTCAACTTTAATAATTGAATAACAGTGTAAAGAAGAATACTTGGAGACATTAGCTCATTATATTAAAAGATTGTCAATCGAAGCGAGAAAATGAGCGACGGCTACCAGCTAAATACAATTTTCACTGATAGGAACTGGAAACGGAACGAAAGGTTGAACTCAATTGAGATAGTGACATTTGGTTCTCACTATCTACAAACATGTTTTGATTTTATCCAGTGAAATATATTGTAAGCTCAATCTTATGAAGAGAAATAATTTATTTTGTTCTTAAAATGTGTGAGAATCGATCAAAAGATCTGATTTACGAAACAGTTCTTTCCGGAATTTAATGATTCTGCCATAATGCCCATTTGACATTACCATCAGTTGCCAAGGTCATGCATGCACACACTGTACAATATAATTCTTTACGATTTAGAGGCAGTATTTTACTATCGTAGACGAGGTGGGCTATAAAAAGCCCGCCTTGGAAAATTCTAGGCGGGCTGTAGGCGGGCAGCCCGCCTTGAGATTTCCAGACCTGATCAAGTGATTTGCGATATTTACAAACTTAGAGCCTTTATTACTCTCAGGTGCATAATAATTGTGATTGTCTAATAATGGTGATGGGTGGGGATTTAGGCTGAAATTAATAATAGTGCTGACTCTATTATTAGGCACCTGAGAGTGTTATATAATCTCGTCTTCTGTGAATTCTGTGCGGTTTCAAAAATCTAATAATTGAGCTTTGAGGAGTGGGTTCATCGACGCAAATTAAATATTTTTACTACGAAGCCACCGAAGTAGTAATTTAGAGGCGTTAACCCTTCCATGAGTGGAGCTTCCTGAAATTTAGCAAAAAGCCTGTGCCAATGCATTCTCTTATATAATGCGAGTCTCCCATAGGGAGCTTTACATATATAAGAGAAAACATTGGCCTAACATTATTTACTTTGACCTTGTAAGCCAGTACATTCTCTTATATATATGCGAGGCTCCCTATGGGAGACTTACATATATAATTGAATGCCTGGCACAGGATCTTTAATGCTGCACCAGCGCAGCTCACGTCATGAACCCCATGAAAGGGTTAAATTGGAAGTAAGGTGTACTCAGGCTAACGGGAACCTAAATGTGTCAAAAAGTTTATAGAGGTCAATTACTAATTATATATGTCTACTAGCCGATGAGCCCGACGTTGTCCGGGCTATTCAAAAACCAAATTTCAAGTCGATAGCTCCACGCGTTTCCGAGATCTGGTCAGCGTATGCGCGAAGCTGGCGTCGCACGGGCTCGGCGACCCGATAAAATTCGTATCCGGGGCAAGATACATTCACATACCAAATTTCAAGTCGATAGCTCCACCCGTTTCCGAGATCTCGTCTAACCACTCAAAAGTATTGTTCCCGTATATCTCTCTGCAGATGCTAATAACGTTGAATGGTAAATAAACGCTCTTTATAGCGATGCGTCAAAAACAAACTTGCCTTTGCGGTGATTTTAGGAGTGGAGAAAGGGTGCTCAGAGCTTCTCCAAAACGTGACAACTACGGTGTTCGTGGGTTTTTACCCTTATATGGGAAGTTTGAACTCAATCGAGCCAGCCGTTTTCGATTCTATAAAGTACACACACATATATATATGGAAGTCTCAAAATATATAGTATAGACTAGCAGATTAGCCTGCCACTGGCGGGATTGGTCCCATGGCTTTGGTCGATCCATTAATTTTTGTTTTTCAAGGTAACCCTGTACAGGCACGCCGAAAAAAATATTTCCCGTCCAGAGTTGACAAATAATTATTTTGTTTTTATAAATTTTAAATTGCGGAAAAAATGACCCAATGAAATCCCCCCTTCCTAGGAACGACAGACAACGCATTCTTTGTTTTCTTTTTTTTTAACCTGCCCGTACCCGTCCTAATGTCAAGGTCAGGTCGGGTGACAATTTAACCTGTCCATGACACTTCCCGTAGACACCAAGTTTGAGCTCAATCGGTCCGAGTCTATAAAGGACACACGCATATATATCATTTGTGGGTACCCGTTTCAAGGTGAAGATCACCTCGGGCGGAAAAACTTACCCGATAAAAATCTCCCCCGTTACTTGGAACTCCTAAGTACGAAATTAAGTACAAAATTTCGCCTCGAGACGGTCAATGGAGCCGTATTTATACTCGTCGTGTATATAGACGCTCAGTACGATAACATTGTATTGAACTAAAAACAAACGCTTCCCGTCGTGAAATCATCTCTCTGCATAATATTTCGAGGGATAAAATTGCATTGAATTGAAAACAACCGCCGGCTTCCCGTCGTGAAAATCTCTCTGCATAATATTTCGAGCGACAGGCTACAATATCTCTGCAGATGCTAATAACGTTGAATGGTAAACAAAACGCTCTTTATAGCGATGCGTCAAAAACAAACGCTCATTAAATTATGACTTGATTAACCCCCGCCGTGCCTTTGCGGTGATTTGGGAGTGGATAAAGGGTGCTATGAGCTTCTCCAAAACGCGACCACGGCGGTGTCGGTGGGATTTTACACTTACATAAGAAATTTGAGCTCAATCTGTACACGCGTTTTGGATTCTATGAAGTACCCACACACATATATACATATATATATACGGAGTTCTCAAAATATATAGTATAGACTAGCAGGTTAGCCTGCCACTGGCAGCAATAGTCAGAAACATGACAATTTTTAAGTTTTAAATAATATTTTTAATTAATTTAATTTTTTGTTTTTCAATGAGTTAATATTTTTGTTTTTCAATGAGTTAATAATTGTGCCTTTTTAAATCGATTTTTTTTGGTTTTTCAATGAGTTAATTGTGCCTTTTTAGCTCACCTGAGACGAAGTCTCCGGTGGAGCTATAGTCATCACCCCTCGTCCGTTGTCCGTCCGTCCGTCCGTCTGTCTGTCCGTCCATCAACTTTTTTTAAAAACATCTTCTCCTCTGAAACCATCATACCAAATTGGTTCATATTTGGTGTGGATGTTACCTAGGTGACTCTCATTCAGATTTGTTCAAATGAGGTCACTGGGTCAAATAGTTGCGAAACCAGGGCCATAATTCTATTCCTCCACAGTAATTCTTACAACAACTTCTTGTCCATAACCATTGTGCCGATTTAGCTAATATTTGGTATGGAGGGTCCTTGGGTGACTGGTGTTCAGATTTGTTCAAATGAGGTCACCCGGTCAATTAGTTGAGAAACCAGGGCCATAACTCATAGTAATTCTTACAATGACTTCTTCTACAAAAATATTGGGCCGAATTAGCTTATATTTGGTACTGAGGGACCTTGGGTGACTGGGAATCAGATTTGTTCAAATTGGGTCACTGGGTCAATTAGGGGCAGAGCCAGGGACATAACTCTAAAAACCAAAAAATTACATTTTTGCATTTTGATCATATTTGGGGTGGATGTTCCCTAGGTGACTGTCATTAATATTTGTTCAAATGTGGTCACTGTGTCAAACAGTTGCGAAACCAGGGCCATAACTATATTCCTCCTTGGTAATTCTTATAACGACTTCTTGTCAATAACCATTAAGCCGATTTAGTTTATATTTGGTATGTGGGGTCATTGAATGACTGGGGTTCAGATTTGTTCAAATGGGGTCACTGGGTCAAATAGTGGTGGAGCCAGGGCCATAATTCCCCAAAAAATAATAAAAAATTCAGGAACTCCTTGATCAATTTAACATACAAACAAAAAATATCACCCCCACATGACCCAGAACCCCACCCCCAACCAACAGCATTCCACCCTATCTCATATCCTAACTCACAGGTAAATAAAGTATATTTATTTAAATTCCCATTACAAGGCAACTCTCCTATGAACTGATAGACATGACACATGGCAAGGCAGATAGAGAGATAAAGAGAGCTTCTGCAGCCTTAGACAGAGTCCCCAGGGAGTGTATTCATGTCATCCATAATTTAAATGAGATTAATGGTGTTATCAATGAAGCACCCTTGTTGTTTATATTATCACTCAGTGGTCATTAAAATCAGATTAATTTCATTTTCTCAAAGAGTGCCTGGCATTTGTAGAATGAGGTTCCCAGAGTGTGAATTTAGTGACGCTACCCTACACAGCAGGCTAGCATAACCAAATACACCCTCTGAGAACCTTATTCTGCTTAGGCCTCATCTTCTGGGAAGTATCTAGAGTCTCAAGATCTCATTCTGCTTAGGCCTCATCTTCTGGGAAGTATCTATAGTATCAAATTTACATTGTTGTTAGTTAAATTTCCCTTCTAGGAAGTTTCTGTATCCCTGTATAAAATTCATGATTGAGGTGCCCAATGGGTGAACATCACCAATTTCAACTGGGGAACTTCAATCTTATTCTAGGTCTTCCATAGCAGTTGAGGGCCTTATCAGAATGAGGTCCCCAGAGGGTGAATTTAGTGATACTAGCCCGCTGTGCAGGATAGCCTCACTAAATTCACCCTCTGGGTACCTCATTCTGCAAATAACAGACAGACTATTTCAAAGCTTGATTCAAGGCTAGCATCACCAAATTCACCATTTGGGGACCTCATTCTGCTTAGGCCTCATCTTCTGGGAAGTATCTATAGTATCAAATTTACATTGTTGTTAGTTAAATTTCCCTTCTAGGAAGTTTCTATATCCCCTAATTTGCAGAAGATAAAATTCATAATTGAGGGGCCCAATGGGTGAACATCACCAACTTCAACTGGGGAAATTCAATTTTATTCTAGGTCTTCCATAGCAGTTGAGGACTTTATCAGAATGAGGTCCCCAGAGGGTGAATTTAGCGTCACTAAATTCACCCTCTGGGGACCTCACTCTGCAAATGACAGACACACTATCACACTATTTCAAGGCTTGTTGTATAATACATTGTGTTGCTTGAGGCCAGGCATACACAATGTAGGAACAGACACGCTTTTTGTGATGCTATCCGGCACAGCAGGCTAGCATCACCAAATTCACCCTCTGACGACCTCATTCTGCTTAGGCCTCATCTTCTGGGAAGTATCTATAGTATCAAATTTACATTGTTGTTAGTTAAATTTCCCTTCTAGGAAGTTTCTATATCCCCTAATTTGCAGAAGATAAAATTCATAAATGAGGTGCCCAATGGGTGAATATCACCAACTTCAACTGGGGAACTTAATTTTTATAATTATCAGATTTGTGAAAATGGGATCACAAAGTCAAATAAGGGCAGAGCAAGAGACTTAACTATTTCACTACATAGTAATTCTTAAAATATGTTTGCAAGAACTAGTTGGCTTATATAGAATGGAATGTTCTTCCTTGACTGCAATTCAGATTTTTTTAATGGGGTCACTTGGTCAAATAGGGGCCAAGCGAAGGACAGTTTCCCTCTTAATATTCTTCCTTCACAAGGACCATCAGGTCTATTTGACTGATATTTATGATATGTATGAAGGGTTCTTTGGTGTCTGGTATTCAAATTTATTCAGATGGGGTCACCAGGTTAAAAGGGTGGGACCAGGGACATAACTATATGTCTCTATAGTAATTCTTAAAATGTCTTCTCAAGGGATTTTGGACTACATGTATTTAGCTTACATATAGTATGGAGGAATCAGGAAGATCCTTTAGTGACTGAGATACAGATTTGTTAAAATGAGGTCAACCTGTCAAGAAATGGCAGTCTATGGGGAGTTAACACTTTTGTGTCCAATAAAATCATAGAAATACCAAATTCATTAAAACATCTACCTTGGAACCACCTGACTGATTGGTCTGACATACATGTATTGTGTTTTGGGTCCATGGATAATTGGGCTTCAAACATGTTTAAATGGTTTTAGAAAAAGGCGCTTGTGAGATTGGAAATTTCCAACAATTGAGAAAGTTTGAGGTGTCGGTTGTGAAATTCCAACCTAAGACTTGGGAGTCTGGATCCCGGTCGGGAGGGGACTTGTTGAGCTGGAGGAGGGGGGTGATCAGTAGTGTCCAGTTGGTAATTTCAAGGTGGTTTTTTACCAAGCTACATACTTGAAGTCTCCCTAGCCACATATCCTGTTTAAATCTACTTCTTTTAAAGTGATTATGAAAAGTGCTCACTGTTTTGGTCTCCAGAGTCCCAGTCTTATCAGTCTTTGCAGTCTGTTGAGCGACCCCACAGTCATTGACTGTCTTGTTAATTTTTTTTTTCAATTTTACCCGATTTTTTTTTTCTTCAATGAACCCGTCCATGACACTTCCCGTATTTAGCAAGTTTGAGCTCAATCGGTTCGAGTCTAAAGGACACACACATATATATGACACTTCCCGTAGGTAGCAAGTTTGAGCTCAATCGGCATTCCCTGGAATATGACTAGAGCTGAAACGGTTAGACGGTTAACCGGTTAGCATCCGGTTAGCGACGTAACCGGTTAGAAAAAATGAACCGGACGTAACCGCATCCCGTTGTCAGTTGAATGTGAACGTGAATAATCCTCAAAATATTAGGTTAAATGATGCAAAACTAATACTAAATCCCGTGTCACCGATAGTAGAGTGCAATGCAAGCATTAATTGGTACACGCGGTAATATCAGATACTTAGTAGCAATTCTCGAACTGTCTGGAAGTGTCGGCGACCTTCAATCAATTCCGACCCTTTGAAGTTTTCTTCCGACAAAAGCACGTGTTCAGTCACTGTGTATCAAGTCTGAATGCACACAAGGAAGTGACAACGTAAAAGTGGCGTTGTGTGGCAATGCGTGCTTTCGTAACTTAATAGTTAATACTGCATGAAGCAACATGGATTCAAATTGGAATCACAATACGACATACTATACATGTATATAAAACTGTTTTACAGTGGGGTTTATAAAAACTATGTAAGTCGACAAAGTTTGAAGATTGAGATCAGCTGCACAATGTCTTCACTCTTCCCGTTCTTCCTCCCTGTTGTGATTTAATATGATCAATTCAATTGAGTGACCAAACAGACATCGTAGTTGAAGCAACCCAAAACTTCTTCAATAATCTTCCCTTTTATCAAGGAAATTTAATTGATGCTCCATGCTACTCTGTAACTGGTTGTGCCTGTGGGACTAATTAACACTCAATTTGGCAGTAATTGCTATATGTTAAGTGATTGCATACTAAAACCGAAACGTAAATTATATAACCTCCCAACACTAGCTACTAGTGTCCGCTATCATGATACCGACGAATAGCTCGAATACTGAATAGGACTGCGAGTCTGACCTAACTGACCTTCCTTTTTGTTCTCTAGTTATTACTTTCTTGTCTTTATATATAAAGCATTGGAGGATATACCAATGATGATAATGATATATTACAGATCTTTAATATATACATGTAGTTTTGTTACTCGTTTTATCAATACCCATACTATTTTACTCGTTTTACAAATGCCCAAACATATGCTGATCACGGCAAATAAGCGATCTCCCCTGCCATTCACAAATTTCACTTGCTCATTCCCCATCACGACTCACGAGAGCCAGCAAAAGAACAGTGAATGCGTGTTTTTGAATATCGTTAAATGCCGCGAATAAGGTCTTTATTTCATCTACTACTTCTCACCTAGGTTTGTCCCTGGAGCATGGCATAATGTCGACATAATTAGTGTGAGAGAAGTCCGCTAGAAATTTAGCGGTTAACCGGTTGAAATCCGGTTAACCCCGATGGTTAACCGGTTAGAAGAATGGGTCAACCGTTTCAGCTCTAAATATGACACTTCCCGTAGGTAGCAAGTTTGAGCTCAATCGGCATTCCCTGGAATTTCCCAGTCACCAACGCGGCGTAATTTTGGTACATATATAGAGACCAATTGTCCATCGGCTGTCATGTGTAGTAAAGATGTCTTATAAGCCGACATTAATATTGCCGTGGGGATGCCCGTTCCTACACGCGTTTTCGATTCTATGAAGTACCCACATATATACACACACATAGTCTCAAATTATATAGTAGATTGGCAGATTCCAGTAGCTTTATAACGGTATATCTGGGGAGAAATCTGATGCTATATTCGTGATTATCTGGGATGATTTCGGTATATACCAAAGGTATATACTGTAAAAACAAAGCGCGCCATCCGTGCTCGCAGGGTTGGTCAGAAACAAATGTTTTTTAAATTTAATTTATGTTTTTTATTCTAATTGACACGGGCTCGCTATAACTCCGGTATCACTAACGTACGCGGCATTGGAAGGGTCATGTTAACTTACGCCTGGACCCACGTGGCGTGACGTAATTCACAACCACGTGTATTTACCTCGCGACCGCGACACACACAATGGCCCGATAATGGGCACACGTTCCCTGGCATTTCCCAGAAGATATTCATGGGGAGGTCAAGTGACCAATTTTGAAATTTGCTGGTCGCATTCGTCTGTATGTCTGAGGAATTCTCGGCTAGATATTGTTACCAACATGACATATTTAAATTAATCCCGCCGTGTACCCCATCACCAACGGCAACGCGACATGTGCTGCGTTCTAAAAATAGGTTGATTGCAGTGGATTCGTACAGATGACGAAATATGAGTGCGACAGATAATATTGTTTGATCGAAAGCATTTGAATTAATACGTCGCAAAACTCGCCTTGATGTTGGCTAATAGATATTTGTCCCTATGTCTGCATACAGTCTTACACGCACACGCCGAGACCCAGACGTAAGAATGACATTAGGCATATACGCTCTTTATCAACTACAATGCGATAGGAACGCTCTTTAACTATCAACGCGATTAACCCCCGCCGTGCCTTTGCGGTGATTTGGGAGTGGATAAAGGGTGCTCAGAGCTTCTCGAAAACACGACTACGGCGGTGTCGGTGGGATTTTACACTTACATACGAAATTTGATCTCAATCTGTACACGCGTTTTGGATTCTATGAAGTACACACACACACACACACATATATATATACAAAGTCTCAAAATATATAGTACTAGCCGATGAGCCCGACGTTGTCCGGGCTATTCAAAAACCAAATTTCCAAGTCGATAGCTCCACCTGTTTCCGATATCTGGTCTGCGCATGCGCGAAGCTGGCGTTGCACGGGCTCGGCGACCAGATAAAATTCGTATCCGGGGCAAGATACATTCACATAGCAAATTTCAAGTCGATAGCTCCACCCGTTTCCGAGATCTCGTCTGCGCATGCGCGAAGCTGGCATCGCACGGGCTCGGCGACCTGATAAAATTCGTATCCGGGGCAAGATACATTCACATAGCAAATTTCAAGTCGATAGCTCCACCCGTTTCCGAGATCTCGTCTGCGCATGCGCGAAGCTGTCGTCGCACGGGCTCGGCGACCCGATAAAATTCGTACTCGGGGCAAGATACATTCACATACCAAATTTCAAGTCGATAGCTCCACCCGTTTCCGAGAGATCTCACGGGCTCGCCAATACGACAACGACCACCGCCTGGTCAAACTACACACACGTACCAAGTTTCGTCCCGATCGGTCGAGAATCGTAGATTTGTATTAAGGACAGACAGACAGACAGACAGACAAACAGACAGACAGACAGAGGTCTTCAAAATATATATGAGATAGATTAGCATCACTAAAACAGTGAAAGCCCCAGATAGATCTTATTGAAACATTTAAGATCCTTCAGGATTACTACTACGTGGACAATCATTTGTTTTTCAATTGAGAATTTATTTAGTAAGAAAGGGTTAACAGTGTAAACAAACAAAGAGACATTATTCAAAATTGTAATCATTTTGTTTGTTATACATTTAACACTTTCACGATGGGAACTGCGCTGGTGCAGCATTATTGATCATGCGCCAGTGCATTCTCTTATATATGCGAGTCACCCATAGGGAATCTCACATATATAAGAGAATGCACTGACTTACTAGGTCATGGTCAATATTGTTAGGCCAATGTATTCTCTTATATTTGCAAGGCTCCATATGGGAGACTCGCATATATCAGATAATGCATTGGCACAAAGTTGTCGCAAAATTTCAAGAAGCTTCAGTCATGGAAGTGATAACTTTCAGATATGGAACGAAAAGTCCACAAGGACTTGTTCTGAATAAAATATTGATTGATTGATGATCAATATTTCTTCAATTTTAGTTAAATTCGAGGAAGAGAATTCATATGAAAATCCCAGGTACTCTACACATGGCCAAAATTATGAGGAAGATGAAAAAGGGTATTTCTCTGAATCTCCTGTGCACAAACCTGTAGATGTGAATGTTGAAGGCATCGAGGAGCTCACTCTAAATGTTGACAACCAGGATAGCGGACGTGCATCCAGCGGAGAGGTCAGGGAAGGTCAAAAACTACCACAGAGGTCAAATGAAGAAATCACTGATATCTGTGGAATGATAGGGGATCCTTTAGTTAGAGGCTATCTCAAATCATACCTCAACAAAAAACCTGATGTACAAGAGCAGCTCAACAAGTTCAAGGCCAGAAGTCCGAAGGAAGACCCTGTTAATAAACCTGTTGAGTGCTCATCTCCCAAACCGTCTGCTTGTATGGAAAATACAGACTCGCGACAGAGACGCACGCGGAATGTTAGCGCTCGCAAGCAGAACACTGCTAAAGTAAGAGGGAAGTTTGCCGGAAAGTCAAATATACCGGCTGTGGATGGGGGTCAAGAGGGTAGAGTCACTGATAAATCTGAGTTCTCGATTGACGTTTCCCGTAGTGCCGACATCTCAGAAGTTTTCCCAGTAGATGATAGATTAGGTTCCGTTCATGAAGGCCGTGACGATAACATGGATCTGTATGAGAGAAGTTATGGGAACGAAGGAATCAGAGTGGGGATCTCAAGTCAGGTAGTTCCTTCACTTGACTTGCGGCGTAGCAGTGATGAAGAGAGACAAGTTGGCTTGAACATGTCAGATTCTAGTGATGATGATTGGGAAGAATTATTCATTCCGAAAAAAGGTGTTGAGAAACATCATCAACCAAAGCCTCCGCCTCATTGTGATTCACCAAAACAGAGAGTTTACTCACAGAATGAAGATGCCATGGTAAGACTTAGGCTAAAGTAAATTAAAGGGACATGAGGCATATTAGCCGAGACATATCAGCCCTCGGTCACTTCATATAAGCCTTCATCACCCCATGCATCCGGACATGCTCGTAGCGGAAGACATGCTCGTAGCGGAATAACCACATGGCCCGCCATTTGCACATCGTCTTTAGTTGTCGTAAGTTATTTCATAAAACACGGTTTATTTTACCTTGATTTTTTTTAAACGTTAACAGCGATAATCGGTCTACAGAAATGAGCGGTTGTGGTTTCCGCAATTTGCATATTACTGTTCGATAATCGGGTTTTATACGAAAATTATGAACTGAAATACTTACTCGATATAAGTTTTATCAAATATTAATGAATCTTTGCATTGACACATTATATAACATACAGTCTCTCAAAGTATGATATCTTAGCTTCAAAATGAACTGGACATGTTTGCGATGTCAATCATATTAGTGCCCGAAAAATTAGTTTCCATGGAGGCACTCACTTGATTTTGGGGTATGTCTATAGCAAACGTACAACCACTGCTATAGACAGTTCATATTTTCTTGCTATGACCTGAATATATGGTTATTTTTTACTATGGAAAATGTAGAAACATGACTGAAAATGTTGTCTATTATATTAAGGGAATATCCTCGAAAATAGCAATGTATGCAAAGACTATATTGTCTGGGCTGTTACCACAGAAATCGTAATTTTATGTAAGAAATACAAATTTTGCCACAATTTTGGGCCTAACTTCCCGGTAAAATAGGATTAAACTGCGTCCATGTTTAAACAAGTTTGATGTACAGTTGGGTAAATTATAGCCACAAATAGTACCACCACCGTCAACCACTGGTATGTGTTGGTTTTGGTGCAACATGTGTCTAACTGTGAACAGTGTGCAAATCGCGGGCCATATGGTTATTCCGCTACGTGCATGTCTTCCGCTACGAGCATATCCGGATGCATGGGGTGTTCATCCTTCAGTCTCAGGCTGATATCTCGGCCAATAGCCAACTAACCAATAATAACTTCTTATTGTCATTCTATTTGATGGACACTGAATATATCTATAATGTTTTGTTCTTACAGAACAGAGTGTAAAAGTTGGTTAGCATACATGTATAATATATCACTTCTCTGTATTAATGAAAAATAGCATGAAATGTCCATTACCAACCCTTGAACTAGTGTGTCTAACATTTGAAAAATGAGGTCCACAGAGGGTGAATTTAGTGACGCTACCAACCACAGTGTAGTCCAGGAGATATTGGTAGACCTCTGCACCCCCCCTCCTCCAGGACTTAACTTCACCCCACTAATTGTCTTCCTCAAGGTCTCCTCTAATTTTTTTCACTTGTTAACAAGAAAAAAAAGTGGCCGCAGAGACTCCAGACAAGATGGCGTCCATCATGGCGGCCATTTTTTGTATATGCACCAGGTCTCTTTGATCGCCGTTATAGTAAAGATGATGTCACATGCGGTCTTGTTTTCCGTTCGATTCGTTATGGTAATATACAACACTTACAAATTAGCCAAAAATCCGACACAAAAATCCAATATGGCGGCCAAGATGGCCTCCGAAATGTGAAAATTTGCTATTTTTCGGACATTTCACCACCTTTCGTTTGTCTCTGTGGGAAAATATTGGCGATTTTATACATTTATCGTCTAGAAGGGTCATTGGCGAACACACGGGGACCATAATATACATTTCTTGACGGATATTTTTGTCCGATATCACGTTTTCCCAAATGCCGGTATAATCCGGTCAAAGCCAAAACGACGCTAATAACGCAATGTCTGTTTCGAATAAATGAGTGTTATTGCTATTATTACTCCAGCCATGATTATATATGTGCAGGATATACTCGGGCTAGGATTCCTCTTATACCTGAGTTGAGGAATATTCACCCAAATCCAAGATGGCGGCCAAAATGGCCACCAGAAATAGAAAAATCGCCGAAAATCGCTGATTTTAACATCAGTAAATGTTATTGTCACGACAACTCCACAACTGCTTACTATTGTGAGTTGGGAACACTTAGTCGAATAACTGTCCTTATATTGCATCCAAATAAAAGTCCCCCAAATCCAAAATGGCGCCCACAATGGCCGACAAATTTTGAAAAATCACCGAAATTCCCTCATGTTCACATCATTGAGCATTATTGCCGAGAAAACTCCACACATGCTGACAGTTGAGTTGTAAATACTGAGGTGAAGTAATTACCTTTCATCCCATGCAAGAAATGGTTTTCCAAATCTAAGATGGCGGCCAAAATGGCGACCGATATTTGAAAACACGCCTACATTCCTTTACTTTCTTAAGATGGGCGTTATTGTTTCGCGAATTCTACCCACCATCACATGTTGATATGGAATATTGGTATGAAGTATTCATTTGAGTTTGTCAATTGATACTCAAGGTCCAGATGGCAGGTAAACTGGAGGCCAGAAATTGAAAAGAAATCGATATATTCACATACAAATTTCAACTTTTTGTCATAGTATCGATATGTATGGACGAAACTATACACAAACCATATATTAGTTCAACTTAAAACGTATCAAAACGCATAACATTGATCGGGTCCTTCTGGAAGTACGAAAACCCACACTTAATATAGCGATGTGTCATTTCGAAATCCATTTGACACTTCGCGCCGATAATGGCCGTAACCGTAGGTGCGCCGAATAGCCACATTAGAACAATTACCTGGTAAAAGATTCTGATTTGCCACGTCCTTAATGATCTGGACCAGTTTCCATTTCTTTGCCTGATAAATCTAGGTCGCTCACACCGACAAAGTATTCAACACTTCCTGTGAGAAGGGTCCCTTTAATCATAACGTTTCAAACAATTAATTTCCCGGTGTCTGGCTTAAGATTTTAGATGCTTGCTAAATATGGGATTTGTTCGTCATCTTGAACTAGAAAGGCATATGGTCGATAAGTATACAAGCTTACAGAAGGTCATCTCTATGTATGTCTTTCTCATACCCCGTGGGGATAATGACATGTATACATGGCGAACTTCCCAGTTAACTAGTCACTTCTCAATAGATGGTTCAACTCACAAACTTAGCGAACGTATTGGCGTACGTGGACAACTTCGGCAGTGTTTCGGAGGTAGCTAGCTGTCTCATTCCCTTGGACAGATGCCTATCTGCTAAGGAGAAGACCATAATGTACCGACTACCCACACTTCTTGATCATGATCATAAGCAAACTGTGTGACGTCCCGCAGTCGTCTCGTCGAATAGCTCCCAGCAGAGAAGAACAATACTCGCGGTGCTAGTTTGTGGACATGCGCCATGACAGTGGGAATGAAATGGGACACGGTATACAACCCTACACCAGGTGCATGTTTCAATATAGAATGTCATGCGTGTTGGTCTTTTTGGTGTGGTAAGATTGTATTTCCACATCCGTTTCAAGGCCGTTCTGAATCAACATGACCAGACGTATAATTTTGTCTGGATAATACTATCCTAGCCAGTCGGATGGGCTAAAGGATAATGTCTTTATGGAATGAAGGTATGCATTGTTGTTATGATCTCTCGGGGTTAGTGTCAGTATGTGGACGGTATTATTCAAGAAAATGTCAGGAACTGTGGTGCATTTATTTCACAGTGTTTTAAAGAACAATTTATAGTCTCGATGGCAATGGATGTGGACGTTGGTGAACGTGACCTTTATGATCATATAGCTTTATATTATATAACTTTAGAATATAGTAGTTAAGATGTCTCATGCAGGACAATGGTTTTGAATGGTGATGTTACCAATAAATCACTTGGTGTACCCAACATAGGTTAAACTGAATGCATGATCTCATCAAAGTAACATTCCTCTAGATGTTCTTCGCGTTGAACATTTCATCCTTGTGTTGATGGCATTGTACTTTCTTGAACCATACCGACCACCACCCAGCGTGGGTATGACATATTATCGGTAACTATCAAATGCATCGTCCTGAAGACTACACCCATCCCAGTCTGGTGGGACTTATATAGTAGTAGCCAATGGTACACGTCTGGTTCGTTGATTAAGAACGGCTTCCAAGCGGATTGAAAGATACAATCTTAGCATACAAGGAAAGCAAAGCCACATGAGATCATGTCTGAATCTAAAACATACCCAAAGAAGGGGCGGTGCAGTCATGGTCCAATTTCATTTCCACTATCATGACACATGCCCACAAACTAGCACCGCATGTATTGTTATTATCTGCTTGGATCTGTACGGTGAGACGATTGATGGACGCCACCAGGACTGTTCTTATGGTCATGGCCAAGAAGTGTGGGTATATTTTGCATTATGGTCTTCTAATCGGAATGTTTCAAACAACACATATGCCAGTGTCAAGCTCACGTGTTTGTCTCGAAAGCTGGGAATTCTTATCCTTATTCTTGGCGAGCTTCAGATGCTCCATATGGGATCTGAGCGTCATCTTGCGTGATAAACTACAAAGGTATGCGGTCGATGCGTATACTAGCTTTCAGAAGGATATCTCTATCTGCGTATTTTTCAGATTTGGTTATCTAATTTGGATAACTCTCACTGAGTTTCTATTTCTGGTGGCCATTTTGGCCGCCATTTTGGATTTGGGTGAATATTCCGCAACTCAGGTATAAGAGGAATCCTAGCCCGAGTATCTCCTGCACATATATAATCATGGCTGGAGTAATAATAGCAATAACACTCATTGATTCGAAACAGACATTGCGTTATTAGCGTCGTTTTGGCTTTGACCGGATTATACCGGCATTTGGGAAAACGTGATATCGGACAAAAATATCCTTCAAGAAATGTATATTATGGTCCCCGTGTGTTCGCCAATGACTCTTCTAGACGATAAATGTATAAAATCGCGTCTAGGTGCCAACAATTTCCCACAGAGACAAACGAAAGGTGGTGAAATGTCCGAAAAATAGCAAATTTTCACATTTCGGCGGCCATCTTGGCCGCCATATAGGATTTTTGTGTCGGATTTTTGGCTAATTTGTAAGACCGCATGTGACATCATCTTTACTATAACGGCGATCAAAGAGACCTGGTGCATATAAAAAAAATGGCCGCCATGATGGACGCCATCTTGTCTGGAGTCTCTGCGGCCACTTTTTTTTCTTGTTAATAAGTCCTGGGGGGGGGGGGGGGGGTGCAGAGGTCTACCAATATCTCCTGGACTAGTGGGATAGCATCACCAAATTCACCCTCCAGGGACCTCATTCTGCTTATATCTCATCTTCTGGGAAGTATCTATAGTCTCAAATTAACATTGTTTTTAGTTACTTTTTCCATTTTTCAGTTTCTAACTTTTTTTATCCCCTAATTTGCAGTACTGGTATATAAAATGCATATTCGAGGTGACTTATGGGTGAACATCACCAATTCGATCAACTGGGAACTTCAATCTGATCCTAGGTCTCCCTTAGCATGCTCAGTTGAGATCTAAGCAGAAGGAGGTTCTCAGAGGGTGAATTTGATAATGCTAGCCCGCTGTGTGGGATAGCGCCATGAAATTCACCCTCTGGGGACCTCATTCTGCAAATGTCAGACACACTATATCCAGCCTTGAAAGGGACATGAAGCGCACACAGTGTGTAAGTGTGAAAAATCAAACTCCATTCTGGAAATGTCAGACACACTATTTCAAGACTTGATTGCATACTGTAAATCCCTAAATAATCGACTCCTTAACAACTGCAGAATTATGGGTATTTTTTCAGGATTTACCCATAATTCTGTTGTGGTTAAGGAGTTGATTATTTAGGGCATTACTGTACATACAAATACATTGTATGTTGTAGAACCGGCAAGAGGCTGTGTGTAATGAGTCATTCCTCGCACAGTTGGTTGGATCAACGGATAAAGATCAAGCATCAGGAACGAAAAGGCCGTCCAGTGCAACAAAGGGCAGACCAGGGTATAAAAGCGTCGAGAGTAAAGTCACAAAATCTTTACAAACAGGTCCACCACAGAGGCATTGGGGTCGATCAAGTGTTGCTTGGGGTTCATATAACCCAGGTGAAATGAAGCCGAGGTCAAACGTGAAGCCAAATAAGGTCAATAGGCCCCTCAGCGCCGGCGGGAAGTTCAGTCCTGATGGTATGGCACCAAATAAAGCCAACAGGCCTGTCAGTGCAGATAGCAAAATTGCAACATCTGTACGGGGTTCATTGTCGAGACGGACCAACCCAGAGATGGTGAATACAAAGAAACAGCGACCATCAAGTGCAGACTTCGGCAGAAGGTAAAGATTTGTTCTAATCATAGATCCAGGCCTTTAGAGTGGTGTTATTAGGGCACATCATGGCGATTCATGGTTTGACCTGTAGGAAAAAACTTAGAAATTTGGACCAAAAATCTTGCATTCAAATTCTGAGCATGACATGATATTTCATTGATATAAATGTCGTATTGTTTCATGGTTTATTAGGAATATATAACGATAGTTATGTAATGACAAAAAAAATTTCTCATCAGTTCACATGTTTATTTTGGGCGCATTTACATATGTCGGATACTGCATTTACCGATTTACATATGTTGGGCACAGCGTTTCCAGATTTTAATTTGGGAGAATAGAAAGGACTCCATAGAGTTTTTTACGTACTGTGGAGTCATTTGAACTTTCTGTGTGGATTCTTCTCCACCAATAAACGTGATGTTATAATATGGCCTATATATTAGCAGCCAAGCGATAATTCCCCAACTAACCAAACTGAAGGTAGTTACTCCGAATCAAATCGCGAGTCCGATGTCCATACCGAATCAAAACTCAAATTGAAGCTGCTAGCCACTGTTGCATAAACTGTTTATAATTTATCTATAATCCAGTTAAGCCTTTATAACAGAGAGAACAATGCACATATGACTGTCATCTGCTTGGGTCCATGTGAGGCTCCATATGGGAGTGTTGTTTAACACTTTCATGATGGGAGCTGCCCTGGTGCAGCATTAAAGATCATGTGCTGGTGCAGCATTAAAGATCCTGTGCCAGTGCATTCTCTAGTATATGCGAGTCTCCCATAGGGAGCCTCGCCTATATAAGAGAATGCACTGGCTTACAAGGTCAAGGTATATATTGTTAGACCAATTGTAACGGAGTTCACTTTTCACATGTTTATTTATCGCTCGCTTCGGCGGGAATTCTAAATTATTAAGTGTTATTCTTCATAATTATCTTTTATTCTATTAACAAAACTTATAACTATTATTACCGTTACGTAAAATCCATTACGCCACACCCAAATATGCCTATGTCATTGTTTATATTTATGCAAATTCTCCATAATGGCACTTTATTCGTGCCTCAATAGTAGATTTTATCAACATGTCGGCCATGTTTTCCTCAAAGGTCATGTGACGTCAACAAGCCAGGCACGCTCCGCCTTGTTGCTGTGGAAGCCACGTGCCTTTTGTTTACAACGGTCAGCCTGTTGATTCCTTCTAAAGGGGTCATACACGACCCCCTTGGGCACATGCATGACCCCGTGGAGGGGGTTTCCAGGCTGCTGACCCCTTTGGGGTCACCGAGTATAAATTGAACCTCTCGGCCGTTTAGGGTCACTTTTTGAAACATAGACTTCCGGAACAGTCAGAACCTTCGTAGCACCCAAGAGTATTTATTTACATTTCCATATTGGGAATTAAGGTGAAGGACAACTTCGAATGACCTAATTAGTTTTCACACACCTATTCCAGGTGGAGATTAGTCGATTTTGATGCATGTGGAGCCTTTTGTCATATATTTCACTGGAATTACAATTTACACTGTTTAGTGTAAATCGTCAGACTCAGAGTCAGAACGTTAACTTGATCCTTTGTTTACAGTTACAATCGGAATGAGAATTAAGATGACAGTAGTTGTTTACATACCATCGCTATCAAAGTAACTTGGGACGGAATTGATTCGGACTTTAACTTTTACTTTGGTGATCGTAAATAGCATACATGAGTCGACATGAAACACTTTGAACTGTTAATGATAAATTGATAATATTGAATTGATCAGTGTTAATTTCTATATAATTATAGTTATACAAATAAATTACATATATATTTGTGAATCATCTCACAATTTACTAAGGATATGAAAATCCTTTATCTGAAGTGAAGGCAAGGAAACTGGGAATACAATACTTAGACCATCTACCACAACTACTAAGTGATTTACTAAGCAACCTTTCCCCACTTCACTTCAACTGGTGGCAGCGGTGGGATATGCCATGCGGACAAGCCGCTTGATTTCTTGGGCCAACTCTGGTAGTGTTTCTTTGTCTCGGCGAGATCTAGCATCCAATTGAGCGCGATATATCTCGGTTTGATTTTTCGGCTCAAAACGTGATGTGAGTACACAAAGTAATTCATCATAATTGTTAAGCTGATCGATTGTAAGATCTGCCAAGATGCTGCGAGCTGAGCCCCTAAGATGGATGCTTAATTGCATTAGTTTGGTGTGGTCTGACCAATTGTTGATTTTTGCAACCATGTTGAAATGGGCTAAGTAATCTGTCCAGCTTGTGCGCCCATCATAGACATCTGGCCTGGCCAGATTACGGTCATGTGTCACCTCCCTGCCATTGAATCCATGGTTTGGTGTGTTCCATTTGTTCTGGGGATGTTCTGGAAAATCATAGCTGTGATTTTGTGTAGATTTCCCCCTATAAATCTCTCCTTTGGATTCCAATATTTGAGCCTCTGTGCTTCTGAATCTCTCTGGATAGTCGGTATGCTTATCTGTACACCGTGGATTATAGTCGTACCCCGGTTGATTGTCCATACTACATTGATTATATATGTCACCCCTAAAGTGTTTAGGTTGTGCAATTTCCCCGTGCGGTGTGGATCTTGGTACCGGTCTCATTTGATTATTAAGTGGAAGATGCGAACTAGGACATCTCCGAGGGGGTGGTGTAACGGAGTTCACTTTTCACATGTTTATTTATCGCTCGCTTCGGCGGGAATTCTAAATTATTAAGTGTTATTCTTCATAATTATCTTTTATTCTATTCACAAAACTTATAACTATTATTACCGTTACGTAAAATCCATTACGCCACACCCAAATATGCCTATGTCATTGTTTATAGTTATGCAAATTCTCCATACTGGCACTTTATTCGTGCCTCAATAGTAGATTTTATCAACATGTCGGCCATGTTTTCCTCAAAGGTCATGTGACGTCACCAGTCAACAAGCCAGGCACGCTCCGCCTTGTTGCTGTGGAAGCCACGTGCCTTTTGTTTACAATGGTCAGCCCGTTGATTCCTTCTAAAGGGGTAATACACGACCCCCTTGGGCACGTGCATGACCCCCTGGAGGGGGTTTCCAGGCTGCTGACCCCTTTGGGGTCACCGAGTATAAATTGACCCTCTCGGCCGTTTAGGGTCACTTTTTGAAACATAGACTTCCGGAACAGTCAGAACCTTCGTAGCACCCAAGAGTATTTATTTACATTTCCATATTGGGAATTAAGGTGAAGGACAACTTCGAATGACCTAATTAGTTTTCACACACCTATTCCAGGTGGAGATTAGTCGATTTTGATGCATGTGGAGCATTTTGTCATATATTTCACTGGAATTACAATTTACACTGTTTAGTGTAAATCGTCAGACTCAGAGTCAGAACGTTAACTTGATCCTTTGTTTACAGTTACAATCGGAATGAGAATTAAGATGACAGTAGTTGTTTACATACCGTCGCTATCAAAGTAACTTGGGACGGAATTGATTCGGACTTTAACTTTTACTTTGGTGATCGTAAATAGCATACATGAGTCGACATGAAACACGTTGAACTGTTAATGATAAATCGATAATATTTAATTGATCAGTGTTAATTTCTATATAATTATAGTTATACAAATAAATTACATATATATTTGTGAATCATCTCACAATTTACTAAGGATATGAAAATCCTTTATCTGAAGTGAAGGCAATGAAACTGGGAATACAATACTTAGTCCATCTACCACAATGTGGCAGTGTCGGAGAATCAAATAATATTTTTATTTGGCCTTAAAGACATATTATGGACTTGTTCGGGTGCGTGAAATTGATAAGTTAGTACTCAGGCTCTATGCCAACCTGGGGAATGTAGCATTCTGCTAACATCGGCGAAAATTCAAAGAAATCGACCATACCACTCCATAGAAAACATCATCTGAACTATGCCCATTTGTAAATATTTACATCTCGATTCAGGATGCAACTATCGGCAATAATCTAACACAAATGAATTCGCCACAGAGAGTTATTGCATTTAATTATAATATAAGAATGATGTCCTCTAGCGTCAATTTGGATTAATATTTGTAAGAAATAAATAATTTGAGCAAGATTATTCACCATTTCTATTTGATCACCCTACTGTAGTGTTTAACATCACTTTAATTCTTTTGTTTATTTCTTCATGAGATGTTTATCCCTGTTTTCAGGAAACTTGAGATAGAGAAGAGTAAAGATAACAGACAGGCTTGGGAGTACGGTGATATCACTCCACCAAGCGACAGTCAAGCCAGTATTCCTGCAGATGTCAGAGAAGACGTGATCAGTGAGAAAGCAGTAGTGGAGTCTGATAACCGAACCGATGGAAGGAAGGAAGTGTCTAGTCAAGACGATTGTGTGGAGCACAGACTGCCCATGGATAAAGTCATCCCACATCTCGGCCCAGGTATATATATATAGCATAGTGTGTTTTGAAATGTATGTTATCTCAATGAGTAGGAATTATGTGATAATAGAGTAAAATTTGTCAGTCTTTTGAACAGAATGAGGTCCCCAGAGGATGACCACATATGAGAAAATAGTGTAAACTTTTCAGCAGAGAAAGCTGTCAAAAATGACAGAAAATAATTATGGAAGATAACATATTTTCCTATTGGGAACTTTAAATATACGTTATAAGCACGGCGTCCGATTTATAAGCGAAATAAAGATCACAAATGCCTGAAAGCCACGCGTGGTGTTTATTTCACTTATAATCGGACGCCGTGCTTATAACATATTTATAACACCTAATCAGCCCGAGAAACTTACAATCAGTGATGAGTTTCTCTTACAAATTAAATGTGTGGTCAATCTTATAAACATGGTCCGGTGAATACCAATCAATACTTCATGGTCGGTATTACACCCAGATAGTTCATCTCATATTGTATTTGTGCCGAATCATGACATTTCAATTGACTTGTGTGTTAATCGTGGATAAATTAGAGAGCACACTACACCTCTATTCTTTTGTGCATTATTCCTACGTATATATCGGATTTATTTATTCCATACAATCCAAGCCTGATTTATAATATCACAAACAGGACCTTCGACTAATGTAAGTTATGCAATGGGGTCCGGTTACCAACCTTTATTTACTTTTAATATCTGTTAGTTGTTGTCTGCACTGTAAAACGGTCTGTCGTTGATTACATTTGTTCATTGTGTTGGTGAGGGGGGGCTGCTATATTTGCCACTGTTCAGGACAGTAACTGCAGGATTTCGCTGACAAAGCAAATGTCCATGCAACTCGACCAAATACTCCCCCCCCCCCCCCCCCCCCCCAATCTGAATACTAAATCGTATACTCGGTGAAACTTTAATTAATTATTTAATTATTAACGTTTATATCATTGGCATGACGTATTGCCCATGTCTTTCATGTCGTTACGTCCCTGCATAATTATGCTTGTTGTGACAAAACATGGTATCACAGCCCATATTAGTAATGCTCACCTCGGCGGAAAACAATTTGTTTGAATGAACGGGAGTGCATAATTGGTCAATCAAGGTGTACGCCGCGAATACAATGCATAGGCTTGTTGCAATCACGACCGACCGATAGAACGGGTGACGACTTAAAGATTGTTACTGTAAATAAAGTTCGGTCACCAGACCTCATCAGATAACTTGCATTGGTCGAGGGCTGATTGGGGTGTTATAATCATGTATGATGGGATTACATAGCTATAAAACTGTTTTTATTTCACTTATATCAAAAATGTTATTCTTGCAAACCATTGGAAACTCTGAAGTAAATTTGACGAAATTTCGAGGCAAGAGTTTTTGTTGATATCAGTGTTCACGCTGGACCGAAAAAAACTTTAGCCAAAAGTTTAGCCAAATGAAAATTTTATTAGCCAAATGAAAAAAACTTTAGCCAAATGTTTTTTGGCCAAATTTAAACTAACATTCTATATAATTATAATCACATAAATCCGCCAAACTAATTGTAATAACCCTATGTCGACATTATTGACACCATAGCATGACGGCCGCTAACAATGGCTTATTATAGTAAGGTGTTAACTGGTGAATATCTATTGTATTCAAATCTTTTATGAAGTTAAGCCAGGGATACATTTAATGACACACATTGCGTAACCACTGAGTTAAGAACTGCTCTTCTATCACGAACAAAGCAGACGGCTTAATTAATTACATAACCAGTATACAGCTTATACGTTTTGATGATTAGGCTAAATGTTAAATGTCTGATCCTCATTTCCATACATTATCTCTTCTATATATATTTGTATATTTGTATCATCTGTATATTATGTTAGATTTGGAAATAAAAATATGTTTACACTAAATGTTAGAGCTTACCTTTTGCTGTCTCGTGAAGTTTGATCACGTGCAGTTTCAATGTTGTGCAGCCAGCCACGAAAAGATTACTCACGCCAGCCTGAATGCACACACTACAGAACATCACACCCTTCCCATTGTCATACGTCAACAAAGGTCTATTCATCGTCCACACGTCTCTAAAAGCACGTTTCGTCAACGGAGAGCCCAATGTCTGAACATCAGAAGTCTTTTTAGGCGTCAGTAAATTAATGTCATTCGGTCTCGTCGTATTCAGTAGTGCTTCGTCAGGTTCGTTCATCTGTTCAGTAACTTCCTCACATCTGTTTCTTGAAATAAAATACACATAGGTGGAATAAATTGAAAGTGTAAAAATACAAACTGGTATAAAATAAATATATTTATTACATGCTATATAGGTGATTTATATGGATTTCTCGGTGAATGGAAAATAGTAATGTCACACTGTGAATTACATCCCAGGTGACACCACATGCATATTGAAAGGTCTTTACTCTGCCCCATGTCTATTTTTGTTAACATGGGCAAGAACGCTTGATTTGAACTGTCATAGATCTGGGGTGTAATTTGAATTTTAAAGGTTGACACCCCGATCCAACAGAACGCTGTAGTCACATCCTAGTGCATGGCGCAATGTTGGGTATAACATTTTACAGGTGTTTTTCTGCACTCTGTTCATGAGTCCTATCATTTACGTTTGTGTCTCTGTATTACAGATCCTCATGCAGCTGCCTCGACGTATAGGAGATATATGCAGCTGGTCAGTACCAAATTTTAGTTAAATACAGCTATGCTCTAATCAATCGACCCTCCTTAACGATGTTGACCACCGGTATTACCACTGTACAAACCGCGATCATGTGGTCAACCATGGTAATTATACTGCTGCCGACCATGGTACAACCTTTTTTGCGCTAAAGGATTCGAAAGTCGCGGTCTACCAGTTGTAGGCTTCTTTATTTACCGTGGTCATCACCTATTTTTTTCTGAAACCGGAGATGACATGAAGTAATAATGTCAACTATGCGTGAGATGTTGAATGTGTGGTGTGTGTGCTATTATAGATATTATTCATATATGAAAAACAAAACAAAAACATGTGTTTCCGATTTGTCAATAGACCTGGAAAAATGTTAAAATGTGTGGCACAACTCAAAAGAAATAATAATCAGGCAAACGCGGTTTAAAAATATCACCGTTGGAAGGTTACCAGCAGATACCGCGTGTCGGCCGCTAGCATTCGCTGTGATATGGCTTGACCAGCCTACAACCTCGGTAAAGGCATTGATTAATTAGAGCATAGCTGTATAGACCATATACAGTAATGCCCTAAATAATTGACCCCATAACCACAGCATAATTATGGGTAATTTTTTAGGATTTAGTCGGAAATATGGCTTGTTGCCATTCATCAGAAAGCTCTCAGCTCGAGCTTTCTGATGAATGGCAACAAGCCATATTTCCGACTAAATCCTGAAAAATTACCCATAATTCTGCTGTGGTTAAGGAGTCGATTATTTAGGGCATTACTGTAGCTATGTAGCTCTTGAAATTGGCATTTATCTTCTACAGCATTTCTTTAGAGCAGTATGAAATTCTACATGGGCTTCTGCAGCTTTCTCTATGGCATGGCCTTTCAGGGCTCGATTTAACTTAATTTGCATCGCAATTTGCGATGCAATTTCAAATTTCTGCTAACCAATTTACAATGATAAAACATGTATTGGTAGGGAATGCTATACAAAATGTACCGAGTGCTGCAAAATGCTATACAAATTTAAAACATTTAATGGACCCATGTGGCCTTTTGTTATAGCTAATTTTGAGGGCTGCCTATATATGTCACCTAAATGTTCATACAGGGTGAAGTTACTCCTTCTATATATTTTATAGTTAACATATATATTAACTACCCAAAATTCTCCCTAGTTCTTGCTTGGTGTCTATGCTATAAGTCCTTATTCATTCAAAAAGCCAAGAGAATATTGTTCCATATAGTCTTCCTCTACCACTCATAACTTCTCATTGCATGCATAAATCCAGTTATGCATGCTACTATTTATATTTTGGGTATGTGTTTGGAATTCAAAATTGCATTGTTTGAGATCTTTAAATGAGCTTTATGAAGCGAACACATTCACACAAAGAGGGTTTAGTCCATGATTTACATGAAAAGTATTTGTTAAACATGATGAATAACTGTTTTATTGTGTATATATAACATTTAATTGACCACCCATGTATATTATGAAGTGCCTATGAACACAATTTCGTGAAATGGGCACTCTACAAATGTGAATAATAATAATCATTATGCATATTATCATGAACTCTAGGGCTCCCATAAATGCATATAAGTACATGTATGTATATAATTCTATAACAATGTTTGTGATGCATATTATCAGAAACTGGACCCAACTCCCTGTACATGCATACAAGTAAATGTGTGTGAATCAATAATCATAAGTAGTATAAAACGATGTTTTTTTAAATCATTTTACTCGCGAATTACCAAAAACATTTTTGAGTGTGAAAAACAACTTTTTCATGATTAGAGGCCCATTTTATTTTGAGTCACCGATTTTTTTTTTTGCCTTGATATATACTGTTTTAATAACAATCTATGCCATAAAATATGATTAAAATACTGTAATTCATCACCAATTGAAATGTCTGTGTCTCGGAAGATGCCCATAGAGAAATAGAAAACAGCTGAAATCATAGAAAGATTTCCCCTGTTATGGCTCACAGAATGCAACAGAACTCTAACTAAAAATGTATTTTCAATGGAAGAGGAATAACTCTATATCTTAATATACAGAGTTATCAAATTATTTAGTGTAATAAACTGACAACATGTTGTTTTTGTTGAGATAACGACTTGCTCAAGTTTCATTATTTCAATGGAAGGGGAATAACTCTGTATATTAAGATATAGAGTTATTCCCCTTTCATTGAAATAATGAAACTTGAGCAAGTTGTTATCTCAACAAAAACAACATGTTCTCAGTTTATTACACTAAATAATTTGATAATACAATGTTTTGGAGCTTCCTCTTTCAAATGGTATTTAATATGGCATTTAATTTATATAAAATTTTCTTGGGGTTCGAAAATTAAGTGGGCCTTTAAAGGAATTAGTCAGTCAAAAAAAAAAAAAATTTATCATCATAATACTAATAATATATGTCTAACAGACCCATTTCGCAAAGAAAATTCAAAATCGAGCAGATAGTATTTTTATACGCCCTTTTGAAAAAAAGGCCGTATTATAGTATTGGTCCGTCCGTCCGGGCGTCCGTCCGTTAACCTGTTGTCCGGATGATAACTTTAGTTAGAGTCAACCAAATTTAATAAAATTTGGTATGTGGGTTTATTAGCCTAAAAGTAAGTTCAAGTTCGAATTTGGGTTCCGCCCGCCAATTTTCACCGGAGTTATGCCCCTTATTTGACGTTTTTTGACTTAGAAAATCCTTGAAATTTGTTGTCCGGATGATAACTTTAGTATAGTTTATCGGAATGAATCCAAAGTTGGTGTATTACTTTCTCCCACCAAAACACAGGTCAAGTTCGAACTTGGGTTCTGTCCGACTATTTTTGGCAGAGTTATGCCCCTTTTTCGACATAGAAAATTCAGTTTTTCTTATGTTTTTTGGTTTCCGGATGATAACTCGATTTTGGAATGTTTATACGCAAAACCCGTTTTTTTGTGGATTACATATATCGAAATACAGCTCAAGTCCGAATTTCGTTTTAATCCGATAATTTTTGCGAGAGTTATGGCCCCTTTTTTGACGTAATTTGACTTAGAAAATCCCTGAAATTTGTTGTCCGGATGATAACTTTAGTTAGAGTGAACCGATTTCAATCAAATTTGGTATGTGGGTTTATTAGGAGAAAAGACAGCTCAAGTTCGAATTTGGGTTCCGTCCGCCAATTTTCACTGGAGTTATGCCCCTTATTTGACGTAATTTGACTTAGAAAATCCCTGAAATTTGTTGTCCGGATGATAACTTTACTAGAGCTTATCGGATTCAATGATAATTTGGTATATTACTTTCTCCCACCAAAACACAGGTCAAGTTCAAATTTGAGTTCCGTCTGCCAATTTTTACCAGAGTTATGCCCCTTTTTTTACCAGTTTCCGCCGACCCAAGAGAGGGCGTATATTGCACGCCCAGCGTAGCTCTTGTTATTATTATGATATTAAAAAAATCGCGGAAATATCCGACGTCAGTCACGTGAGTGCGATCACATGACCACAACGCGGTCACATGACTGATCATCTGCATCGACGCTTACCGATGACAGCGGTGGGTGGAGCTTGAAATAATTCCGCCAATCGCGTAACGAGTTGATAAATTACGCTGGTTAATTACCTAAGCCTTTACGATAAATAGCGATTACAGAATAAAACTGTTTGAATGTGCTGAATTATGAACTGGATTTGCTAGAATGTTGGATTATATAACAAATAATGATGGCTAAAATGCACTTTGAGGCGATAAAAGCTGTTTGAAATGAAATTAATTTATGCAGAAATGCAATGAGCGAGCGGAATTTCGTGCGAAACTAATTTAACTGTTTCTGAAAGAATACAAGTTACGCCATATACCGGTACTTCATTCTTCGTTGTATGGTACCAATTTCGAAAGCTAGTTTACACACTAGTGTCATCCCGTTGTGCGCTATATGCGTACAATTAAATACAAATGGGGTGTGATTAAAAAGGTGGTGGTTATTGTACTAGTACATGTATCATGATGGCTTATATTCATCATAATAATGTTCCTGTCTGTTTCTTCACACGAAACATTTTGTGTGGAGAAGTGCACGACTGTGAACAGCTTGCTAAAATCCTTCCAGTCAAGATCGATAAGTGAGTAAACAATATAATTCACTCGAATACACAACAGACTGTTGAAACTACAATAATTATTAGTTTGGCATAACAACATTTTTTTTATTTAAAGGCTAGCCTGGCATTGTTCTTCAACTTTGCATTTGTTGTTCGTTTTATTTTACGTTTTGATGTCACATATTGACTTTCTAGAGAGGATGTTTTTGACTTGTTAGCATAGAAAAAATCCAATGATTACCTCTAATAAAGAGCATCCATGTTTTCGTCGCGGTGTAGACAATAAAGAGCGTTTTCAATTATGAACGTGCTCTATTTCGATATGTCATGGGTGATTCTGTATGTGGTATTGTGACAATTAAATATAAAGAGCGTCCATGCTTCCATCTCCCAAAAGCGGTAGACAATAAAGAGCGTTATAAATTACGCACTGTGTTGTCTTTTTGGAGGTACTAAATAATGGATCGCTAGCCCGCCCACAACTGAACACACTACATCTACGAGGTATCTTGGAATATGTGGAGATGACAGATACTCGGGATATTTATATCAAAAGTAAAACAACAAACAAACACAAAACAAAAGCGCCTAAATAGAGTTAACATTATTCAGCCCAGTGTTTATATTAATTTGGGCGCTTCTTATATATGTATGACCAGAGAGATAATGTTCTTTCTATTCACTTTGTGGCATTTTAGAGTGCAAACAAGTTCGCGACTGACACTGATGAATAGTCACTGAGTGATTACAAATCACCGAGTGAATACACGAGACAATCAAAGCACTAATTACTGCCATCTATTCACCAAAGCAGACACGTGCCGGCATGTTATTAATGGCTACAAAAACAACAACCATTCTAGGCGCTATTAACTACTTTATTCACATAGTTATTGTCTTCTATTCCAGATAAACGGCCAAAGCGTAACGTAATCTATACACCACACGCGCACATACGACTCTGCATTTTAGTATCGGCTGACTTACGATTACGTCATCGTAGTCAGCATAATAAACTCCGGCTCCGAATCTGTGTTTTTAATTTGCTCCCCACAAGAACGTCACTCGTAGTTTAGTCACGGAAATCACAAGTACGTCACTCGTAGTTTAGTCACGGAAATCTCTGAATACCGGTGGTGGTATTATTTATTTATTTTACGGATTATTTATTATGCGATCGGAATGGGACTTGGATCATTTTAATCACAACAGGGAGGGCTTTCCTATTGCGTTTGTAGTTTCTAGACCGAATAAATCCTTTAAGTGTTAATGTGATCCTAATATAACAGTCGGTTGTTGTACAATCTAAAGTAATACAGTTAAAACAATCCAAAAAGGAAACTTTAACAGGGAAATATCCAATACAATTTGAATGCATCTAGCTAAAATTATGGCCACTAGTTCATCCATTTGCCGAGCGGCAGCATGATTTATAATTGTTGTTTTCAGTGGGAGATAAAAAAAAACACTCAGCGGGCCAAATTTTTATGAGGAGCCAGATGTCTGAGAAACAGAATATAAATTTTGTTTACCTTACGTGCAATTTATTGAGGTTCATTTTGTGCTGATTTTCCAACAAAATAATGAGCACGTTGATTTCACAAAATTGCCTTTTTATGAGAAACAACAACAATTGATGCCAACAAAATCAACGAAATCAAAGCTTTTGACAATATTATATTCTGCAATTTTACTTATTTACAGTTGCCTCGTATTGCTGATGGTCAGTTCTCAGTATCGTAATTATAATTTTATTTATTTACAGACGCCTTATATTGCAGATGATCAGTTTACAGTATGATAATTTTATTTATTTACAGATACCTCGTATTGAGGATGGTCAGTTCACAGTATTATAATTTTATTTATTTACAGACGCCTCGTATTGAGGATGGTCAGTTCACAGTATAATAATTATAATTATATTTATTTACAGACGCCTCGTATTGAGGATGGTCAGTTCACAGTATTATAATTATAATTTTATTTATTTACAGACGCCTCATATTGCAGATGATCAGTTTACAGTATTATAATTCTATTTATTTACAGACCCCTCGTATTGAGGATGGTCAGTGCACAGTATTATAATTTTATTTATTTACAGATACCTCGTATTGAGGATGGTCAGTTCACAGTATTATAATTTTATTTATTTACAGACGCCTCGTATTGAGGATGGTCAGTTCACAGTATAATAATTATAATTATATTTATTTACAGACGCCTCGTATTGAGGATGGTCAGTTCACAGTGTTATAATTATAATTTTATTTATTTACAGACGCATCATATTGCAGATGATCCGTTTCCAGTATTATAAATTTATTTATTTACAGACGCCTCATATTGCAGATGATCAGTTTACAGTATTATAATTTTATTTATTTACAGACGCCTCGTATTGAGGATGGTCAGTTCACAGTATAATAATTATAATTATATTTATTTACAGACGCCTCGTATTGAGGATGGTCAGTTCACAGTGTTATAATTATAATTTTATTTATTTACAGACGCATCATATTGCAGATGATCCGTTTCCAGTATTATAAATTTATTTATTTACAGACGCCTCATATTGCAGATGATCAGTTTACAGTATTATAATTTTATTTATTTACAGACGCCTCGTATTGAGGATGGTCAGTTCACAGTGTTATAATTATAATTCTATTTATTTACAGACGCCTCGTATTGAGGATGCTCAGTTCACAGTGTTATAATTATAATTCTATTTATTTACAGACGCCTCGTATTGAGGATGGTCAGTTCACAGTGTTATAATTATAATTTTATTTATTTACAGACGCATCATATTGCAGATGATAAGTTTACAGTATTATAATTTTATTTATTTACAGACCCCTCATATTGCAGATGATCAGTTTACAGTATTATAATTTTATTTATTTACAGACGCCTCATATTGCAGATGATCAGTTTACAGTATTATAATTTTATTTATTTACAGACGCCTCGTATTGAGGATGGTCAGTTCACAGTGTTATAATTATAATTCTATTTATTTACAGACGCCTCGTATTGAGGATGGTCGGTTCTCGAGGTGGTTGTGTCTTCCTGATGAGATCTGGCTACACATTCTGTCCTATCTGCCACAGACGAGCTTGGTTAGATGTGCTCGAGTTTGCCAAAGATTCCACCGAATTTGTATGGATGAATTCCTCTGTAAGTACAGTAAAAGTTTTCCAAACCGAACACTCATTGGACTTACCTTTCTGTTTGGTTTTTATAGGTGTTTGGTTTATAAATAATCACGCCATCATGCAATTACAAAGAGTGATTGAGATGCAAATTAATTGATGTAACAACACAATAACAAAAATATTTATATATATTATATAATATTATATATTATATAACATATATATGTGTAGATAAAAAAATCCCACAAATGTAAAGAGCGACATATGATCTTGTCACAATTTTTTAACTATGTCGATCTGATCAAATAATTTGTTGATTCCATGTTTTATGCTAAGCCCATTCTAGAATGGCATTTGAATAAAGATCCTGTGCCAGTGCATTCTCATATATATGCGAGTCTCCCATACAGAGCCTCACATATATAAAAGAATGCACTGGCTTACAAAGTCAAGGCAAATATTGTTAGGCCAATGTATTCTCTTATATATGTGATGCTTCCTATGGGAGACTCACATATATAAGAGGATGCATTGGCACAGGGTTTTCACAAAATTTAAGGCAACTCCAGTCATGGAAAGGTTAATAGCCTAATGTTTATGTTGCCATTCCTTGTAGTATATCAACTTATGTATAAACAAACTTTCAATCAACCGTAATGTGAATTTGATAAAAGATGGATAATCCAAAATCATATTTCATACAAATTATTGAAAATCAGTGTCGCACTAATTTGGTATTATACATATGTTTTGTCCAGGAGAATGATTAATCATGACGACATGCGATAAGCAACTCAATTAGCATTCAATTAGTTTAAATGTTGTTATGAAGGAGCGATTGAGTCATCCTGTTATTGTCATTTAGAAAGGCATATATTAGTAATATTATACAAAGCTGGCGCAAAAAGTTGCACAACAAATTTTGTCGGAAGACTGTTCATTCGCTGTGATATTGTTAACGAGTGATATTTGGCTGTGCACTGGTATGCGCCATCTTCTATTCCCGATACAAATGCAGGAAACATGAATAGGTTACAGTCACATACCACTATAATAGTGGAATTCAGGATGTGCCTGACCAGTTATTGAGAAAACAACCCATTGTGAGACAATGAAACATGAAAACCATAATCATAACTTCAGGCTTTCAAAAGGTCGGAAGGGAAAACCCAATTACAAATATTTCCATTTTGGCCAAGTAGCAAATATAGTAGGCAATATTAATTGCACAATACGACATCTCAGTAACTTGATGCATAGGTGTAACCAGACGTGCTACAAACCTTTATCCTTCATCATCCGGCCAGCCTTGCTCTGATCCATATATTAATACACCAGAATTATGGCATAAATCTCTATTTGCATTGACAGGGAAGTATATATCAGTGAAGAAGCGACATGACATGTGTGATGCTTGGTTAGCTCAGATCGGCGCTCATCATCCGGCCAGCCTCGCTCTGATCCAGTGTCACGGTGGCGACGTCTCAGCTAAAGGCCTCCGGGAACTGTTCAGAGAATGTTCCGAAACTCTCAGGGTGAGTAGCTGAATTCAGATAAGCTCAGGGTGACTAACTCTATTCAGAACCACTCAAGGTGCGTAACTCTATTCAGAAATACTGAGGGTGAGTAGCTCAGTTCAGAAACACTGAGGGTGAATAACTCTATTCAGAAACTCTCAGGGTGAGTAGCTCTATTCAGAAACTCTCAGGGTGAGTAGCTCTATTCAGAAACTCTCAGGGTGAGTAGCTCTATTCAGCGCAGCATAAATTATCACTTCACTTTGGTGCTTTTTCATGTTCTTTTATGCGCCATTTTAATTACGGGTCATATTATTTTTTGGTCTGTCCGTCCGTCCATTCGTTTCCATATGATAACTTTAGATATACTGAACTAAATGGAATGATATTTGGTATGGAGCTTGAAGTTCTCTTCCGCAAAATATGTCATGTTAAATTTTGGGGTTTGGTCACCAATTTTAAACTGAGTTACAGCCCTTTGTTGAGATTTACAAACAATATTTTTTTGGCTGGATGATAACTTCATTATCGTTGTCTGTATAAAACTATAAAGTACAGGTAAATTTCTATTTTGGGTTTTGTGGGCCTATTTGTACGAGAGTTATGGACCTTTTTCAACTTTGGAATTCTGGTTTCCTTGGTTTTCCTTGATATATGGCTGAATTGGCTCAAAATACAAGCTGTGCTTTAATCGGGGATTTGTCAAATGATTTTCATCAGAGTTATGGGCCCTTTCGACGTTAGTGATGTAATATGATGCCGATAAACTCTGACGTTTATGGGCGGATCGATACATATCTAGTTGTAATTTCTACTTGGAGACTTACATAGGCTGGGTCCCGAATGCGTCCAACATTGTGTTTTGACTTCAGTGACGTAATATCGTCCGGAAAACAGGTTTTCTCCGTATGACAGCTGTAATCTCTGATGTTTATGTATGAATAAAAACTAAATTTCATATCTAGGTGTATTTCTACTGGGAAGTGACATAGGCTGGGACTCACGATTGCGCCTTTTGATGTTATGACATAATAGGGCAAAACGGTTTCTTAGCAACTACTGGCCCGATTGCACTGAAATTTGGTATGAGCATGTATTTTGGCTCAACTGGTAACAAGAGATTGACCGAACTCCACCCGACATAACGGTTTGACATTTTGATGTTATGATGTGATATCCGCACGGACCAAACGGTTTCTCTGCAAGTGCCTTATGTCACTTTGAAGAAATTGAAATTGGAAAAAATGTCAGTCTAGGGCATCTATTGAGCATGTATTTATGAACCACTTTACTTCCTTATGTCCATAGGAGCTGAACTTCAGTGGCTGCAGTAAAGGAGCTTTCACAGGAGACAGTATGCTGCTTCATGCTTCAGCACGATGTTATAATCTAACACATATAGATGCTAGCTGGTGTAGCATCTCCGACAGTGGTCTTATGGCGATTTCTGATAGCTGTGTTAGGTAAGAATTATAATAAATCATACAGAGGTCTCATGGCGATTTCTGATAGCTGTGTTACGTAAGAATTAGAATAAATATTGCAGCAGTCTCATGGCGATTTCTGATAGCTGTGTTAGGTAAGAATTATAATAAATCATATGTACAGTGAGTGGTCTCATGGCTTGATGTTACAATTTAATGCATATCGATGTGCTAGCAGTCTCATGGCGATTTCTGATTGCTATATTAGGTAAGAATGACAAAACCGTATGGCGAGTTATGGTGGCTGTAATAGGTTAGCGTGAAAAAGCACGTTAGTTGACTCATAGCAATTATGAAAAAGCATGACAGTTGACTCATGGCAATGGTAAAAATGATGGAACTCTATGGTGAGTTCTGAAAACTGCAATAGGTAAGAATGATAAAATATCAGTCGGCGATCTAATCCTCCATAGCTGTGTTAAGGAAGACTGCTTGTCTATTTGCTATTTGGTAAATTCGACAAAAATAATAAACAAAGTTCAATAACTCTGGTAAAAATATCCGGCCAGACCTGGCTCGCGAACTCATTCTAGGTCATGATCAGGTGAACTCATATACCAAATATCTTTGAAATCCGTTCAGATTTGTGGAAATGAGCCCTGTGACGTCGTCTATTTGCTATTTGGTAAATTCGACAAAAATAATAAACAAAGTCCAATAACTCCGGTAAAAATATCCGGCCGGACCTGACTTGTGAACTCATTCTAGGTAATGGTCAGGTGAACTCATATACCAAATATCTTTGAAATCAGTTGACATTTGTTCTATCTAAGACTCTTACAAATTCGGGACGGACGGACAGACGGAACCTATTCCTATATCCCCCGCAATTTGGCGGGGGATTAATATTATCAGACAATGGACTCATGGCGATCTCTGGTAGATGTGATATAGCAAGTCATTGATTCACATATATCTTGCAATAATATTTACAGTCCGCACAACTCCAGCCAAATATTCAATTTATTTTGGCCCCCAGGTGAGAATTATCGTGAAAATCTGTTTTTGTCTTCGCTGCACTTATATCGGGTTCGCGGGGCCCATGTCTGAATAGTGTGTGTCTGACATTTGCAGAATGAGGTCCCCAGCAGGCTAGCATCATCAAATTAACCCTCTGGGGACCTCATTCTGCTTAGGCCTTAACTTCTATGGGAGACCTAGGATCATATTGAAGTTCCCCAGTTGAAGTTGGTGATGTTCACCCATTAGCCACCTAACTTATGCAATTTATCTTCTGCAAATTAGGCGATATAGAAACTGAACTGAAGGGAAAAAGTAATTAAATACAATGTTAATTTGATATATAGATACTTCCCAAAAGATGATGCCCAAGCAGAATGTGCGTGCTAGCATCACCAAATTCACCCTCTGGGTACCTCATTCTGCAAATTCCATACACACTATATTCAGGCTTGGTAGGGCCATACATTGAAACCATTTACTTAAAAAAAGGCCTCATTAAAAAGATTTATTTGCCTATTTATCAAATTTTATTCCATAAAATTATCCATACATTCATTACTTGGAAAAAATAAAAAGCCTTCCTCTCTCATCTGATTTTCCATATTGCTTGAAAAGATGGGTATTTATTTTAAATGGCTTTATTGTGTACATTTTTCAATGTTGTTGCTCATGATGTTGACATATTCTCAATATATTACAGACTTGAATGTCTCTGCATCAATGGTTGTCAAGCCATCTCAGATTCTGCTTTTGGTGCTTTACTACAGAAACATGGAGCTAGGTAATTTATTTATAGCTGTTGTTATGTTTACCTTTCCATGACTGGAGCTTCCTGAAATTTTGCTAAAACCCTGTGCTAATGCATTCTCTCATATATTCGAGTCTCCCACAGGGAGCCTCGCATATATAAGAGAATGCACTGGCTTACAAGGTCAATGTAACTATTGTTAGGCCAATGTCTCCCATAGGGCACCTCCCATATATAAGAGAATACATTGGCCTAACAATATTTACCTTGATCTTGTAAGCCAGTGCATTATTTTTATATATGCGAGGATCCCTATGGGAGACTCGCATATATAAGAGAATGCCCTACACAGGATCTTTAATGCTGCACCAGTGCAGCTCTGTCGTGAAAAAGTTTAAGTATAGCTTTACAAAATCTAATGAAAAAGAGATTTTAGTTTCAAAAATTTAAAATAAAATATGGATATAACTATCAAGAGAATGTTCAGCCTCTCGTAAAAATCAATGTCTTCATTTGGATTGAAAGATGATAAATTATTCCCGCATTGACTTCTCAAAGAAGAAACAATAAAACCACTTCCGTAGCTCTCCCGACCCCTTCTTCATGGTGTCACTTATGTTATGAAGAATTTGATGTCCTGTGCTGACCTGTATTCCAAAAATGTATCAAATGGCAGAAGAGGATCACCCAGTCTGTGAGCATAACATATGAAATCCAGTCGTAAGTCGGAATTTTTTACCCTGTGCCAATGCATTCTCTTATATATATGCGAGTTGACCATAGGTCGCCTCGCATATATAAGAGAATGCATTGGCCTATCAATTTTTTACAATTTTAATAATTTTTCTTGAATTCTTTAACAATTTTATAATTTCACCCATACAGAGCCCCAGACAAACATGAGCAAACGACACTCTTCTATATGCTTCTATATATGTGTGGAGCTCCCTGCAGGGTAATGGATGTTTTTTATTTTATGTCCTAAACAATTTAAGAAACATTTATTTAAAAAAAATGATAAAAAATTGTTAGGCCAATGCATTCTCTTATATATGCGAGGCGACCTATGGTCGACTCGCATATATGCGAGAATGCATTGGCACAGGGTAAAAAAATCCTGACTTACGACTGGATTTGATATGGCGGGTCACATATGTTATAGTAATTGACAGGTACGTTGTTTGAGATTAACGACTTGGTGCCTATGATCAACCTCGTCCGTAACTCACTTCAATATAAACTCCAAGTCATTGATTTTATGACACACTATCTTACTGTCACAATAAATTATAATGTGTGAATATCATATTAACTCTTTCTGTACTTAATATTCATTGACATGTAGTTCCCATGGGTAATGTTCAGGTAATATGTTCAACAATTATTAAACTTATTATCTGAACATTTCCCACCAATGAATATGAATCCTTATTTACGTGTATTATTTTTTCGTCTGTCTGTCATCTGCTTTTATTACCTGAGCACCCCTCAAAATGAATAATAGAACGTTCCAATGTATACTTTTATAACTGAGTGGGAGAATCTATTAAGTATACAAAGGGTTAACATGTTATTATAACAAGTTTCGTCGATCATTTGGAGCCAGCAACATTTGTTGAAATGTATTCTGACCATCGCATGCCTACTTATAGTGCACGGCACTGACTAGATGTGTTTCTGATTCAAGCACAAACACTCTTTATTAATATAAATTATTGACTCAGAGAGGCAAAAATGTCCCATATTATCTAAGGCATATAATGATAAACAACACTCATAGGTTATGATAACAATAATGAGCATTTGGGCAAAAAATTTATCAACAGTTGTTGATAAATTTCTGGCACCTTGGTAAGTTAAAATCTATACATTAGAATTTAAAGATAGTGTATCTCTCCCGGGCCACAATTACAAACAAATTTATTATATATTTTGGAACTTCTGTCTGTGTGTATGTATGTATGTATATGTGTTATAGACTCGAAAACTGCTTGACCGATCTGAGTCAAATTTGGTATGTAGGCCTACTTTGATCCCGGGAACAATATGGGCGGGTCCAATTTCATGTGCGACTGTCCTTGACCTCGCTCATATATGCTCATATAGGCATGTTTCTGGACCGATCAAACAATATTCTGCCCAGACAAAGGCTATATATTACAAAGAAATCCTTAAATAGCCCAGACGAATTTGGGCACATCAGCTAGTAATTTATATTTATATAAGCCAATTTCAAGACTACAAATACTTCTGGGATCAAATCACTGACAAACTGAAGATTGGTGTATCTAGAAAGGCATAATATTGTGGTTTATTCCTGATGTTGCAGAACAAATTATTAACAATTTGGATTGATGGAGAGTGCTAATAAGATAGAGTTCTCACTCTTGCTATGCTCCGAAAGTTTCAGAGAGATTGCAAGTTTAATGGACGATCTGTTTTGAAAATAGCCCGAAAAACTGTTTCAAAAGGTTGTATGTATTACCGTACTGACCCGGTTCAAAGCCCATGCCCGTGTTTAAGCCCACCCATATATTTTGGCCAAATTCCATGCACAGGGGTATATTCGTGTTTAAGCCCACCCCAAATTTTTTTCAATTTCAGTGGTGGTAAGTAAGTATTTGCTAATGATACTTCCCAAATAAATAATTCCAATATAACGGGAAGTATATTCACAAACGATCGGTGACGGCGAGAATGCCACGAAAAATGGAAAGTTATACTTCGTAGGTATTAGTGATAATAATAATTAAAATAAAATAAATTGAATCTTAAAATCTCATTTGTTTATTCAATTATACTTCCTGGGGGAAACCAATCATCAACAGACATCAAATACAAAAGAACGCACTCGCTAACGGCGTATATCTGAGAACTCGATAAACATCAGTCACTTCAAAGAGTCACGTGCGCGCATCGCGCACATGTCAACAACAGTACTGTAAAAACATATTCTTTGTATGTCGGTATGTTCCTACATGTGGACAAACACAAAAAGAACTCATTCCCTGGTTATGTAAACACACGGTGGGTATAATAATGGGGCAGAAGGGGGACTTGTCATCCACAACACCCCAACAGCACAAGATGCCTTCAAAAAAAGAGAAACCGATGTCGTATTGGTACCCGGTAAATAATCATAATTTAACATTTTTAAACTGCTATTTTTCACGTTTTACGATATAGACTATAGTATAAACAAACACGTGTTTTTTGTATACGTATTTACATCGTCATTTCGTTAATTAACTAGACTCACTGGCTTTGTTAAATTGGTCACTATTGTATTGTAACTCTTTGTAGACAACGGGCCATGAATAGAGCACTGGGTTCATTGTTATCCTAATCGGTATATCAGAAAAATAAAAATAAATTCAATATTAATTGAAAGAAGCATTTTCGGACAGGAGTCTTCGATTTATATATATTATTTTATTCCCCGGAATCTATATAAAACTTGTTAAGAAGAGATACATTATCTTTACTATTAACAAAGCAAGCAGTTAAAACTAGATTTAATTTGAGACCTGAACATTGTGCGCCACTTTAAATATATTTATAATTATTTCTAATCATTCTCTTTCCAGTTTGCGAATCTTGGAACTATTTGGTTGCTTTAATATATCTCCCCGAGGAATCATGTATATCAGTCAACTGTGTACAAATCTGTTAACTCTTAACCTCGGTCAGTGTTATAAAGTAAGTATCTTTCAAACTCGTTCGCTGATACAAAGGAAGTGCTCTGTGATAAATCAATGATTCACACTTACGAATATGTTGACTGCTTAACCTTCATGTACCATTCATATACTTTAACAATCCTATTGATAATCAACTTTTGTTAAAAAGTGCTTAACACTTAACTTTGGGATTTTATTCACCAAACAACTATCTATCATGTTACTACAAAACTGCTATAGAATTTTTACAGAGCTGTTGTGTGAATATCTCTCCTTACCACACTTAGAACTAAGTGTCCGGTCATGGTCAATAACTGCCAGAAAATGCCCAAATGACCAATGCATGTTTGTGTCTGTCATTTTATCTATCTATGCCTCGATAACACATGTATTTAATTCTGCATGTTGCTTGCATGTCCAATAAAGAAAACAAACACGTGCTTCATTCATGAGATAAAATGAGTGCATTGGAGTACTCCAATGCTAGTACCACTGGGAAGTGCAGTTGCGAGTTTTAATGGACACATAAGTCAAGTGCAAAAGAATTTGCTCGATTGGGTTCTTATAAAATTTCATTGTGAACATTGTTTTATTAAATGCCTCAATTATCCTATAACACAAAACAAATCTTCGTGAAAATGTATTTGACAGGCACAGAATTATTAAGAAATATTATATCTTTTGTAAGGAAGAAGTAGATAATAATTATTCATGAGTATTGTTATATTTTTTAGATAAAGGATTCACTGATGATTCAGCTTTCTGCTAATCTCGGTCGTGTCGAGAACCTTGATCTCCGAGGATGTAAACAGGTCTGTGTACTATGAGGATGTCACCCTCTCCCCCAGTTCTGAAGAAATTAGGTGGGTTTTCCAGCAAGCATTTTATCAGTGTCAGCCAATCGCAACATCCGCGCATCAGTAAAGGGATGCAGCCAATCAGGCGATTGTTGGAATTCCTATAAAGCTGTTGCTTCGCCACATAGCTAAAAATAGCACAATAAGTTTTCTGTCACATTGATAATTTCACACATTGTTCGCAAAATTAGATATTTGGAAAACTAATTAAAAGCTTAAAAGAGTCCATAATTTACCAATAATAATTAAAACTTTAAAGAGTCCAGAATTTACTAATAATACGTTATACCTAGCAAGGAGAATAGGAGTGCGTATTCCAAGAATTTTAACACTTAATAACACCAGTTTGAAGCAGCGAATAAAAACGAAACCGTAAGTAGATCGTAAAACTATTTGTGCGCTATGACATCATACTGAATGGACTGCATGCAGAAGCTATTTATAGCGATGGTAATGTGACACACAGCTAATTTCTTCAGACTCAGTAACGCAGACCTGTTTGAGAGTGATTTGAATCAGAACTGCCCCTCCACCCTGAATCATGAATACTAGTTAAGAAAAGATGTGATGAACTACTTCATTAACCCTTTACCCAACAGAAGGGCCCTGTGCCAATGCATTCTCTTATATATGCGAGTCGACCATAGGTCGCCTCGCATATATAAGAGAATGCATTGGCTTAACACATTAAAAATTATAAAATTGTTAAAGAATGTAAGAAAAAATGGTAAAAAGTGTTAAAAAAAGATTTTTTTTAGGCCAATGCATTCTCTTATATATGCGAGGCGACCTATGGTCGACTCGCATATATAAGAGAATGCATTGGCACAGGGCATAACTGTAACCATCACAATGTGGTCAATGAGCCGGTTCCAATGATATCCATATTTGTATGGTTCTATTGAGACAGACCGAAGATATTTTAGGCTGTTGAAGCTTTATTTGGCCGGTTTTGGCCGTTTTGTTGGGTAAAGGGTTAAGAGAAAAGTTCTATTAGCTACATATTACTCTATTTTCTGGTAAAGTGATGACCAGATGTGATGCAGTTGATTTATGAATGCCTTTCATGAACAAACATGAGAAGTGTCATCTGTAAAAGTTGTTTGACGTTGAATTTTCTATTCCATTTATGTCATTTAGTTGATGTTTTTGCTCACATGACAAAACATTTGAGACGGATATAAATTTATAAAAGCACTGAAACAAAATCCTGAAGCCAAATAAGTTGTCAAATTGGATTCGTTATCTTTTATGACAAACTTATTACAACTTTATGAGGGACGTGCACTTTATAAATATTCTCTATATCTTTTCTAGATAAAAGACAACTGTGTAAGGAGAATTGTGAAGAATTGCCCTCGGCTAAAAAGCCTGGTGCTCGCAAACTGTCCGAATATATCAGACTGCTCTCTGCTAGAGGGCGCCACACAGCTGTCTTATCTCAGGTAAGTTTGTACGAAAAGCCTGGTGCTTGCCAACTGTCCCAACTCTTTGACTGTCAAAGGGTGCCACATAGCTGGCTTATCTCAGATAAGTTTGTATGAAAAGCCTGGTGCTTTCCAACTCTCCCCATATCAGACCGCTCTCTGTCTTATCTCAGGCAAGTTTGTATAATGAATATCGAATTATTATATGTTAATGTTTTTAAAATCAATCTATGAATAAATCAATAGAGAATTCAAAGTCTGTTTAAGTTTGAAGCCTTTCTTTAATATTAAAGATGGATTATCTCTTCATAACAAATTTGAAATAGTTTTGTGGGTGTAAAATAATATATATGAATTGAAGACCCCTATCTGTAAATGTTTCTATCAAGTAATACTGATTTTATTTTGAATATTTTCTGATATAATGCGATGATTAAAAGGGACACTGTTCAGGCGATATCAGATAGCGATAGAGATTATTAGAGTGCTCCCATTGCTATGCACCAAACATCAAATGTCTCAGTTGATTGGTTGTATTGTTATATTCTATAGTTACAAGCGATGAGTATAAATAACATTTATTTGTGATAAAATTCCTGGTCTCTGTTAACAGTAATCACTATTGGTTGTCAGCTAAACGATCACAGACAAAATAAACTCAGTTTGTGAGTGCAGATCCAATTCCAAACACACATTGTGAAACAAATGAACTGATTTTGGTTAAAAAGCTTTGTTTTTGCTATTAAATTTTGAATATGTTAGTTGTTTTGTTATGCTATATGTTATTATTTGGCTCTAAATTGAGAAAAAATAGAAAGTTATTATTTATGTGTCTATTTGGGTATGAATTTTTTTTATTGAGTTATGAAACACATGACACATCAATTGGCAATTGACCGATCGGTGAATAAGATTTAGTATGATATACATATATATGAATGAGGGAGGATGTTTACAATATTTTTCATATTTTCAGGGTTCTCGATCTATGTGGGTGCACTAAGGTCACAGATGTCGGGATTCGTGCATTATGTAATAATAGCCATGGTTTGAAGAACTTAGATATAAGCTCAACGGGATGCACATACAGAAGGTAAACACAGACTCTCAGTTTATAGAAATTCATTGTTTTCAGGGTTTCTGCTAAAGGGGCATTGGATCCCAGGCACCAGCCTTTCTATACTAAACTCTCATTGAGGAAATGTTCAGATGATAAGTTCACCAAATGACCAGAGGTCGCTTATTGAACTAATTATCTGAAAGAATCCTTGTATTATCTTTTTGTCATACTGTCATCTGCTTATTTATCATGAACACCACTCCAAATGAATATGTATTCTTTGATAATTGATTGAAAGAATATAGAAAAGGTTAAAATCGGGATGAGTGACTTCTCTTACCCTGCTATGATCCAATAACTAGTATCCAACACAAGAACCTGTTTTTAAAACCAGTATGTGAGTTTGGTAGCCCAAATTAGAGGTCAAGTTCAAATTTGGGTTCCGCCCGTCAATTTATTTTCACCAGAGTTACGGCTCTTTGCTGGAATTGCCACAGGTGTATTTTCCCATGCCCTAGTGAAGGTCTTGTTTTTAAATGGAGTATCTTTCATTAAATATGCACCTATTGTTTTCATATTCATATATTTATTACGTTTTTAATTGGCGAAATTTTCTCATTTCAGTGTTTCAGTCATTGCCAATTTCTACGATAGAAGTCTTGAGGTGCTCAAAATAAATTTCCTAAAGGACGTTACCGAAGATTCCTTAGTCAAACTAATCAAGAGGTGTAACAGGTTTGTACCTTGTCTTGATAGTTTACTCAATATTCCAAGGGTATTGCAGGAAATTCTTTAGTCAATCAAATTCAAGAGGTGTTAAAGGTGTATTCCACAGAGTGTCGGGATATGATTATATCAGTAATTCAACTAATATCTCACCTGGAAAGTCTGCTAAATCTTTACAGAACTCTTTGTTTCCAGCTATCTTGTTATGTGAGGCTCATGGAGGTTAATATCGGCTTTGGATACTGCCTCGCCCGATATTAATTTCACTTCGCCTCAAGGATCCACGCTGGCCAAAAATTTACATTTGCTAGATGTTTTGCCAAACGAAATATTTGTTTTGCAAAATTCTCTCTGAAGTTTCCAAATGACATTGGGTTAAAGTGTTTATGGAACATTGATTCTTTTTTTAATCCATTTTTGATTCACATAATTGAGATGCAATTCATCAACAATTGTTGAAACAATTAGGGAATTTACTAATCGATGGTCACTAGTCGATTAGTAGTCTACTAGTCAACAGCAGATCACATATAGCACAGAATTCACATCCTGACTCTTCAAAGTATAAATTTAGGACATTGAGCTGTTGAATGATTAACTGCAATGTAATTACGACTAGGCTAGTTTGGTTTACTGACTATTATTTACACCTTCTAAAACACGTGTCCTTGTAATGCATGCAATCATGAATATAATCAGCCATAACTATTCTCTGTAGACAAGTCAGGCACATCCTGAATTCCACTATTGTAGTGGTATATGACCATTACCATTTTGTGAATTTGATAAAATAGGGATAATCCAAAATCATTTTTCACACAAATTATTTAAAATCAGTGTCACTTCGGTATCTTACATATATTTTGTTCAGGAGAAAGATTAATCATTACGGCTCACGATAAGCAACTCAATTAGCATTCAATTAGTTTAAATGTTGTTATGAATGAGCGATTGATTCATCCTGTTATTGTCATTTAGAAAGGCATACATTAGTAATATTATTGAATAACAAAGCTGGTACAAAAGATTGCGCAACTAATTTTGTCGGAAGACTGTTCATTCGCTGCTATATTGTCAAGAAGGAAATTTGGTTGTGCACTGGTATATGCCGTCTTCTATTCCCGACGCAAATAAAGTAAATATTAATTTGTTATGGTCATATACCACTATAATAGTGGAATACCACTATAATAGTGGAATTCAGAATGTGTCTGAGCTGATAAGTGTTAACATCCTAGGCAAAAAGGGTGATCAGTTGGCAATTTTTACTATTATTTACACCTTTTAAAACAATTGTCCATTCTTTCACACGAATGATGCTAATTCTGTCCTTGTAAGGAATGCAATCATGAATATGATGGGCCATAACTCTATAAAGTTAACATCCTAGGCATAAATGGCAAATAGTTGATTGGCATGTTGGCCGATATTCTAGTTGATGTTGGCTAAATTCACCCTCTGGGGACCTCATTCTTCAAATGTCAGACACTATTTCAAGACTTGTATGCCACATTGGCATGAAAGGATAATGAACCAATTCTGGCAGCTCCCATAATTCTTGACCCTCCACTGGGTGATTATCATAAAACACCTGCCTATATAAATATATACATATAAATATATAAAAGGTCTACATCAACTTCCGACACATCTAAATAAATTGTCTTATTCTAGATCTATCTCTAGATTACCACTGTTTATCATCGTAACTTCAGGTTGAAGATACTACATGCATATGGCTGTCCGAATGCAAGGAATATCACCAAATTGATGTCTTTAAACAGGAACCTACATATGGAAATATGAGATTTTCTAGACCATACCACATATGATACTGCCTGCACCTGTATGTGTCTGAATGCGAGGAATATCAGCAAACAGAAGTCTGTAAACAGGAACCTACATATGGAAATATGAGCTTTTCTAGACCATACCACATATGATTCTGCCTGCACCTGTATGTGTCTGAATGCGAGGAATATCAGCAAACAGAAGTCCGTAAACAGGAACCTACATATGGAAATATGAGCTGTTTCTAGACCAAACCACGTATATGATGCTGCCTGCACCTGTCTGAATGCGAGGAATGCCAGCAAACAGAAGTCCTTAAACAGGAACCAACATATGTGTAAGCTCAGGAGTCATACTGTTTTTCACTCAGTTTTAAATTCTTGCACCAATCGGTGAACGAAAAATAGTACTGCGCGAATTTAATATGAGTAAGTATATATATCCTGAAATTTGCAGCGATTTTAATGGTGTAATATCTAAACGAAAATCATAAATGAATGATGCTCAAAATAAAATGAAGGATGTTGTTAGTGTATATTGTGGCACAGTATTAATAAAATTAGATTATATAGCAGATCACAGAATACTAACTTTTTACATTAACTCTTTACCCAACAGAAGGGCCCTGTGCCAATGCATTCTCTTATATATGCGAGTCGACCATAGGTCGCCTCGCATATATAAGAGAATGCATTGGCTTAACACATTAAAAATGGTTGACTCGCATATATAAGAGAATGCATTGGCACAGGGTATAACTGTAACTATCACAATGTGGTCAAGGAGCCGGTTCCAATGATATCCATATTTGTATGGTTCTATTGAGACAGACCGAAGATATTTTAGGCTGTTGAAGCTTTATTTGGCCGGTTTTGGCCGTTTTGTTGGGTAAAGGTTTAAAATAAGTAACTGCACCTCTGGAGCTCTGATACTGTTAACCCTTTCTATACTGAATGGATTCTCCCATGAGTTATAAAAGTATACATTAGGATAGTCTATTATTCATCAGGAGGGGTCTTCAGGTAATAAACACAGATAGCAGACAGACAAAAAGATAACACAAGTGCGGAAGGATTCATATTGGTTGGAAATGTTCAAATATTAAGTTCAACAAATGACTTGGTCTTTTGTTGAACTTATTATCTGAACATTTCCTAAGGGAACTAACTACTCATCAATGATTATCTATACTTAGTATAGAAAGGGTTAATAAGGGAACTACTCATCAATGATTATTTAGTATAGAAAGGGTTAATAAGGGAACTACTCGTCAATGAGTATTTAGTATAGAAAGGGTTAATAAGGGAACTACTCGTCAATGAGTATTTAGTATAGAAAGGGTTAATAAGGGAACTTCTCATCAATGAGTATTTAGTATAGAAAGGGTTAATAAGGGAACTACTAATCAATGAGTATTTAGTATAGAAAGAGTTAAGTTGTGAAATTTCCCCAGCCCCCATTTTCTAGCTGCATCAGAACTCCAGATGCTGCCCCAGATAATGGACATTTTTGACTTTTTTTGTTTTGGCTGTGATTGTATCCAGTTGAACGTTTTTTTTGGCTGTGATTCACTAGTTCTTTTTTTTTATACTATCCTTATGTTATTGTTGAACATTTACATGTATACTTCTCAAGTTGTTGATGTATTTTCATCTCATATTTTCTTTACATACATATATACATGGTCTCCTCATTAACCTTTGATTACTGAATAGAATCGTCCATTAGCTTTAAAAGTGTACATACTGAGATATAGTCCCTTAGTCAGTCTCAGTTAACCAGACTATGTCTCATTTCTATTGACTATGTCTGGAGACACTCTATTGACTATGTCTGGAGACACTCTATTGACTATGTCTGGAGACACTATCGACTATGTCTTAAGACACTATCGACTACGTCTGGATACACTCTATCGACTATGTCTTGAGACACTCTATCGACACTCTTAGGATAGTCCCCGATAGACATTAACCCTTCTGTAGAACCCTTTCATGATGGGATCTACGCTGGTGCAGCATTAAAGATCATGTGCAAGTGCATTCTCTTAAATATGTGAGAGCCTCGTATAAGAGAATGCACTGGCTTACACGGTCAAGGTAAATATTGTTAGGCCAATGTATTCTCTTATATATGTGAGAGCCTCGTATAAGAGAATGCACTGGCTTACACGGTCAAGGTAAATATTGTTAGGCCAATGTATTCTCTTATATATGTGAGAGCCTCGTATAAGAGAATGCACTGGCTTACACGGTCAAGGTAAATATTGTTAGGCCAATGTATTCTCTTATATATGTGAGAGCCTCGTATAAGAGAATGCACTGGCTTACACGGTCAAGGTAAATATTGTTAGGCCAATGTATTCTCTTATATATGTGAGAGCCTCGTATAAGAGAATGCACTGGCTTACACGGTCAAGGTAAATATTGTTAGGCCAATGTATTCTCTTATATATGTGAGAGCCTCGTATAAGAGAATGCACTGGCTTACACGGTCAAGGTAAATATTGTTAGGCCAATGTATTCTCTTATATATGTGAGAGCCTCGTATAAGAGAATGCACTGGCTTACACGGTCAAGGTAAATATTGTTAGGCCAATGTATTCTCTTATATATGTGAGAGCCTCGTATAAGAGAATGCACTGGCCTACACGGTCAAGGTAAATATTGTTAGGCCAATGTATTCTCTTATATATGCGAGGCTCCCTATGGGAGACTCGTACAGGGATCGATTAATGTTTTCAATTTGTATAGCATTTTACAGCACTGGGTAGATTTTGTATGGCATTCCCAACCAATACAGACCAATACATGTTTTTTCATTTTAAATTGGTTAGCATAAGTTGGAAATCGCATCAAAAATTGATGCGATTTCAAGTAAATCGAGCCCTGGACTTGCATATATAAGAGAATGCATTGGCATAGAGTTTTTGCTAAATTTCAGGAAGCTCCAGTCATAGAAGTATTAAGTTCAATTTAATCATTCTATCATGATATAGATGAGTCAGCTTATCTGTGGTTTTGCCCTCCGCTGCACTTTCACACTTTCAAATATGGATCCCATGCACTCTTGCAGTATTCCAACACTGGTCTGACCAGGACTGAGAATATGGTGCTTGAAATTTGCAGAATGAGGTTCCCAGAGAGTAATGTGGTGATGCTACACCGCACAGTGGGCTAGAATCACTAAATTAACCCTTTTGGGACCTCACTCTACTTAGGCCACATCTTCCCTGGAAAGTATCTTATAAATTAATAAGTTTTTTAGTTTATTTAGTTTCTCTATATCCCAAATTGGCAGACAAATTTTGCATAATGAAGTTGCACAATGGATAAACATCACAAAATTCACCATCTGGGAACTTACTAGCGACAAAATTCCTATGCTCAACTGTCACTTCAAAGTAATCCGCCTCTAATGTAATTATCCTATATAAATAACTACATTTGCTAATTTCTAAGCTTATGGAAAATGAAGTTGGTGCACTCTCAAGCTCGAAACTTCACTTGTTCACACATTTTTGGTATACTTTGTTATTTTATTTACCTGGATTACACAATATTTTTTTTGTCATCTCATGCATGATGCCTGAATACATAGAGAGTAATCAATTGGTTCTGAGAATTATGTTAAATAATTCACGAGAGGCAAGAGACGTCGGTAAGGAACGAATGCGCGTCAACGCACGAGTTTCTTACCTAAACGTCTCTCGCCCCAAGTAATTCTCAGAACTAATTGATTACTCTATTCATTACACTTCTGCATCAATTTGGTTCGCCAAATGGAGGGGGGGTGGGTCGTGAGAAAATTTACACATACAGGGCCCAAAAAAAAATATTTACAGCCCTTTTGCTACCCACCCACCCTTTTTTGTGCAAAAAAAAAATAATTCCGCCTGATATTTTTGGACCCACCCCCTAAAATAAGAAAAAAATAATTTTAAATCTATTCAAGACCACATCAATCAGAATCAAAGGTAAGTTTTAAATTGGTCCGTTTCTGGCAGATTCCAAGTGTTCAAACAATTGAAAAACTATCAATGTTGTTGTTTTCGACATTGAAAAATACATTTTGAAATAAAAAGTGTTTTATTCTACAGTATGCACAGATATTGTGAGGTAATATTTATAGTGCCAATAAGCCAACATTGTGTTTAATTTTTACATAAATAGTCCAGTTACTAATTAATGACTTCTTCACTGTTGTTCCCAAAATGGTGCCACCAACCATCATATCAGAACACCTTATAGCCATACCTGCAATGACAGTTATATAGTATATAAGCTTAAGTATCACTCTTTGGAGCCAAATAAACAGACTGGCATGTTTATTTTTTAATTTGAGGTATTTTGTTAGCCAGCACTCTGCAGCACTAGTATTATTTGGTCATTAGACATGCCAGAGTGAAAATGTCAGCACTATCAGGCACTATTCAATATTAATTTGAGGTGAAATGCAAACCAGCACTCCTATTCAGTCATCAGTTTTATTTGGCGCCAGAGAGTGCTTTATCTTATACCTACACATGTTCTTAAGTGTTGGTTAAGGTCATAATCTATTTTAGAACACATTTATTAGTGAAAACAACTTAAAACAATGTCCATAATGTGGGTTGAAAAAAATTTGCACAAACAATTTTGTTCAGGCCTCTGAGATGCACCCACCCCGCCCGGTATAGGTATGTTTTTGGAAGATCTCCCCTGTATTACTTATATCTTATACCTACCCTGTTCCTAAGTGTCTGTAAAGGCCATAACCTGCCTTAGAACACAATTATTAATGAATATATTTGAAAACAACTTAAAACAAGGGCAAAAATGTGAATAGAAAAAAAAAAAATTCGGGCCTCTTCAGACCCACCCACCCCTGCCCTGTATGATAAAACTTTTGGTCATCTTTTGCATGAATATATTGATTTATTTACTGGGATTACTACGGAAGCGTATTCGGGACATGGTAGAACAAAAATTAAGTCAAAATTTTGACTTTTTATCTCAATATTTTGACAATCAAACTCAAAATTTTGACTTTTTATCTCAAAATTTTGACTTTTTATCTCAAAATTTTGACATTCAAAGTCATAATTTTGACTTTTTATCTCAAATTTTGACTTTCAAAGTCAAATTTTTTGATTTTTTAAAATTTTCTAAAAATAGAATCACACTGCTTATTCTATTTTTAGAAAATTCTAAAAAGTCAAAATTTTTACTTAGAAAGTCGAAATTTCGAGATAAAAAGTAGTTAACTCTTTCGCTGCCAAACGCGCATAAATGCGAACTTCGGAGACGCTGCCAATCGCGCATTTTTGCGAATTTGGTATGTAGTCTAATCTATGGGATATAACTCTATTCTTTCCGGCATGTTTGACAGTGTACAATGTATTTATCTGTAGTACTGTTGCGCGGCGAACAATTTAAAGCGACAATGTCCTCAATGTCATGCTATTTCTGACGTTATGGGAGTACAGTCAGAACCGGAATATTGCGTCATTGTTGTTAGCACGTGGTTATCAGTCGAAAATGGCTGCTCGCAAAAGACTCAGGACTGAAGAAGTTATTGTTATTACCTCTATACTCTAATGATCGAGGGGCGCCTGCGGCGCATAAGATACTTATACCTATTATTTATGTGGGCAGTAGCCTCTATAGGCCGCCAAGATACTATGGGTGGCGGGATGGGGTGGTGGATGGGTAACTAACCTTTATACTCTAATGATCGAGGGGCACCTGCGGCGCATAAGATAATTATACCTATTATTTATGTGGGCAGTAGCCTCTATAGGGGCCCCTGCGGCGCATAAGATACTATGGGTGGCGGGTGGGTAACTAACCTCTATACTCTAATGATCGAGGGTCGCCTGCGGCGCATAAGATACTTATACCTATTATTTATAATACACCTTTACTGGTTTTGAACAACCTTTGTCTATTGTATCGTTTTCCAGTGGTGATAACAGGCAAGTACATCAATTATGCTGGTGAGTTGACCATGCGTACGCCCGCGTGACCCATATAATTCAAATAACTCATCGTAAAACCCAATTTTCCTGAAATTCAAGATGGCCGCCAAGATCACGTGACTTATAAGGGGCGGAGCAGGGTCATATGTCCCCCTGCAGGTATATATACATATGGGTATGGTTATATATATATCTATATTTGGAATTGTACCTATCAGGGAATATTCAAGCAACAAAAGCACGAACTCAACAAAGTGCGCCATTGTATCCTATTTTGCTACAAATAGGTGGCAACTTGCATAAATCCAAAATGGACGCAAAGGTCACATGATCTATTTTATGTCCAAAGTGGGTTCATATAGGTAGCTCCCGTGTACCTTACTGTTGGACATCGTATAATTGGGTTGGAAATTAGAAAACAAACAACACACCCATTCATACCCACACAAAATGTACATATACAGGCAAATAGCCACTAATCCAAGATGGCCGCCAATGTCACGTGACCTTGGTGGGCGTGTCCACGGTGGCATTCGACAGGGTATACCTATGTCTATATACATGTGAAGTTTCAACTAATTATATTAGAAACTGCTTGAGATATAATGTATTATTACCCATATATACCTGAAATACATGGATATATGTACAGGATGCGTGGCACTGGGGGGTAAGTCTGTGGTGACGGGTGGCAGCGAAAGAGATAAAAAGTCAAAATTTCGAGATAAAAAGTCAAAATTTTAAGTTTATAAAGTCAAATTTTTTTTTTTTAAAGTCAAAATTTTGACTTAATTGTTTTTCTACCATGTCCCGAATACGCTTCTGTAGATTACACATGTTTAACTGATGAGGGTTTTTTTTGGTTCATCTCGTACATGGCACATGAATATATTGATTTATTTACTGGGATTACACCTGTTTAACTGATGGTTTTTTTTGGGGTCATCTCATACATGAATATATTGATTTATTTACTGGGATTAACATGTTTAACTGATGGGTTTTTTTTTGTCATCTCATGCATGATGCATGAATATATTGATTTATTTACTGGAATTTCACATGTTTAACTGATATATTGAAAATCACTTGTTTATGTTTTGATAACACTTGTTTAGTTGATAAATTTAAAAACAATTCAAGTGCACTTGTTTGTCATTTTCCCCAAAATTCCCAGACACGGGTATACTGTAGAATATGGTACCTGTCATTTGCAGAATGAGGTCCCCAGAGGGTGAATTTAGTGTCGCTACCTCACATAGCAGGCTAGAATCACTAAATTCACCCTCTGGGGACTTCATTCTACTTAGGCCTCATCTTCTCTGGTAAGTTTCTTTTTTATCAAATTTCTCTAGAAACTTCTTCACATAGATTCTATTTTGTGTGTTTAGTTTAGTTTCTCTATATCCCCAAATTAGCAGATGGCACATTGCATAATCGAGGTTCCCAATGGGTGTACATCACAATATTCACCATTTGGGAACTACATTCTGAGTATGTCTTCCATAGCAGATGAGGCCATGCAGAATGAGGTCCAAAGGCAGTGAATTTGGTGATGCTAGCCTGCTATGCAAGATAGCATCTTAAATTCACCCTCTGGGGACCTCATTCTGCAAATGACAGGCACATTATATCCAGACTCGTCCCAGACAAGTTTACTGTAGAATGTTTGTGTTAATTTTGATATTGGTTAATATTTTAGTTTGGGCCTTTTACATTCAAAGGGGCGTAACTCTTGTCTGCTAGAAATATACAGCCAGGCCAAGTTTGCAAATTTGTTTCAGATATCAGATACTCCTTTTGTGAACTCAAATATTCTGAATTATTTGGCATCCAATCAATTGTGTGGATTTTTAATGACTTTTAAATATTTGTCTCACAATCACCTCACTGCACAAACAAAATCCATAGAAATCATACTAAAAGAAACTTGGGAGAACACATGAACTTCAGACACATTGTTCACAAAAATAACTAAATTATATTTGAACCAGTTTTTCAATCTAAAGATTGGCACTTCTCCACAGACTTTGAATACAATATCTTATTAGTTCTTGATGGCTAGTATAGGTCCTCAAGTGGGTCCTGAGTTTGTTCTTATATAAGTCATTGGCAAATTTCAGTGTGTATTAAACTGAAGTTAATCATTAATTCTAATGCGAGTTAAAATCAGACAGAGATTGTGGCATGATCATATGACACTAATTAGCAATATATTTACATGTAGACCCATGGGTAAATATAGACAGTTTGTCTCCTGTGCGTTTGTTGAGATACCTAAGTGAACGATCCTCTTGATACTTTAATGCAATATGCATGTTGAGACAAATACTGCAGATGCATATTTCATCATCACCCTTTGCAAAATTTGTAAACATGTGTCATTGATGGTGACAATTCAAACTGCGGTGGGTGTGATTGGGTGTCGACACCCAATCATACTGGTGATATCCACGGTGGGGAATCACATGGTTTCGCGGTTGGTGAGTACCACCCATTCAAAATGGCCGAGGCGAATGCAAACGCACACAAACATTATCTATGATGAACTGACACAAAACATAGCATTTTGACTGTTACAAGCATATGCTAGTTCATTTTATAACTTGATACCTTATTTGTTCGGAAATACTTAGTCGTTTTCTATAACATTCTGACCTACAAGAAAGTTGCCAGTCGGAGGTTCATGGAATACATCAGTCCATGCATATAGGAGAATCCTTTGACTGACAACTTGGGTCAGAATGTTAGAGCAAACAACTGAGTTTTGACACAAATGACTCTGAGGTATCAGCTTGTTTAAAAACTAGTATAGCATATGCCCATAGCTGCCAAAATACTATAATAATATTAACCTAGATTATTATCTTTTTCCTCGTTTCTGGTCACATTTGCGAACTCATTGACCATTTTGAATGTGTGGTACTCATCAACTCGAAACCACGTGATTCCCCACCATAATATCGACATAAAATTGAATCTTGAAGATTTTTGGTACATGAGTTCACATGACCAGTATCTAGAACGAGTTCGCAAACCAGGTCCAGCCGGATATTTTCAGCAGTTATTGGACTTTGTTTATTATTTTTGGTGCTAATGGATGACGTCACATGGCTAATTTCCACAAATGTCAACAGATTTTACAGATTTTTGGTATATGAGTTCACATGACCATTATCTAGAATGAGTTCGCAAAACCAGATCCGCCCGTCTGTCTGTCTGTCCGTCCCGAATTTGTAAGAGTCATAACTTGAACAAATATCAACGGATTTAAAAGATTTTTCTGTATATTCGTTCTCATGACCGGTACCTAAAATGAGTTCGCAAGTCAGGCTTTTTGACAAAATCCCACCTCTTGTTTAGCACATACTGAGAATGCAAACATTATTGAGAATGCACTTCCCCAACTGCACAATTCGGTGGGGGGTCAACATCAAATTGAATCTTGAATATTTGCAGGGCCCTATCCAAGTTTTTGTACAGGGTCTGGGTTTCTTACAGCATTGGAAAGACAGAACTTTCAAGAATCCATTTTGAAATAACAGGAATTTTTGAGAGAAAAAAAACATCTGGTACTCAAGAAATGGTGACAAACATTGAGACAGCATATTACGGAAGAATGTTATCAAAATAATATACATGTAACTAAAGAAGTTGAAATTTTGATCTTTATTGAATTTTTCAGAACAGAAATAAATGAACATTAACAAGTCATAATGTGAAATATAGCTAACAATTGTAAGACTAACAAACAAATATTAAACTTCGAATTAATAATAATCAGGTCGGGCCCATCCTGAATTGAACTACTATAGTTATATTTAACTAATAGGTCATCAATAACATAAAATCTCTGTGTTCTCAGGCAATTATATCTCAATTTTTAGAAAAGGGAGGGGTGCTATTTCATAAATTTTTGTTCTCAAAATATGGAAAACATCCCAGAAACAAACATTTTAGTTGATCAAATCCAATATTTCTAACATAAAATATTGTTAGAAAAATGTTTGACGAGGCTTTTTAAAAGAAAATTTCAGTGAGGTGAGGGAGTCGCCTGAGTACACAGAATTTGTATTTATTTGGTCTTATATATGGAAACTTATAGTTGAATTTGACAGTGATTAATGCACTATTCCCTGTTATTAGCTCAACTATACTTTGTAAAGTTTGAGCTATTGCCATGGCTTTGTCGTCCGTCGTCTGTGTGAGAGTGGGTGTGTGTGCGTGATTCGTCAACAATTTCCTTTAGCACGGGCTACAGGTCATACCTTTGGTCGGATCATTATGAAATTTGTCATGGCTGTTGACATTGACATGTAGATGGGAACGAGTCATTTTGGGGTGATTCGGCTAAAAAACATGGCCGCCAGCGGCCATCTTGGATTTAAAAATTCAATCCATTAGCACAGGCTACAGGTTGTACTGTTCGTGTGATCATCATGAAATTTGTCATGGATGTTAATATTGACATGCAGATGGGAACGAGTCATTTTGGGGTCGTTCGGCCAAAAAATATGGCCGCCAGCAGCCATCTTGGATTTTACTCTTTGCATGACTAAATCCTTTGGCACGGGCCACAGGTCGTAATTTTGGTCAGGTCTTCATGAAATTTGTATTGAATGTTAGCAATGACTTTTAGATGGGAACGAGTCATTTTGGGGTCATTCGGCAAAAAAACATGGCCGCCAGCAGCCATCTTGGATTTTAATCTTTGCATGACTAAATCCTTTGGCACAGGCTCAGGTCGAAGCTTTGGTCATATCATTATGAAATTTGTCATGGCTGTTGACATTGAAATGTAGATGGGAACGAGTCATTTTGAGGTCATTCGGCAAAAAAACATGGCCGCCAGTGCCCATCTTGGATTTCAAAATTCAATGCATTAGCACGGGCTACAGGTCGTACTGTTCGTCTGATCATCATGAAATTTGTCATGGATGTTAATATTGACATGTAGATGGGAACGAGTCATTTTGGGGGTCGTTCGGCCAAAAAACATGGTCGCCAGCAGCCATCTTGGATTTTACTCTTTGCATGACTAAATCCTTTGGCACGGTCTACAGGTCGTAATTTTGGTCAGATCTTCATGAATTTTGTCATGGATGTTAACAATGACATGTAGATGGGAACGAGTCATTTTGGGGTCATTCCGGAAAAAAAGATGGCCGCCAGCAGCCATCTTGGATTTTACTCTTTGCATGACTAAATCCTTTTGCACAGGCTACAGGTCCAAGCTTTGGTCATATCATTATGAAATTTGTCATGGCTGTTGACATTGACATGTAGATGGGAAACGAATCATTTTGGGGTCATTCGGCAAAAAAAACATGGCCACCAGTGGCCATCTTGGATTTCAAATTTCAATCCATTAGCGCGGGCTACAGTTTATACTGTTCGTCTGATCATCATGAAATTTTTCCTTGGATGTTAATATTGACATGCAGATGGGAACGAGTCATTTTGGGGTCGTTCGGCCAAAAAACATGGCAGCCATCTTGGATTTTACTCTTTGCATGACTAAATCCTTTGGCACGGGCTACAGGTCGTAACTTTGGTCAGATCTTCATAAATTTTGTCATGGGTGTTAACAATGACATGTAGATGGAAACAAGTCATTTTGGTGTCATTCGGCCCAAAATCATGGCAGCCATCTTGGATTTTACTCTTTGGATGACTAAATCGTTTAGCACAGGCTACAGGTCGTACCTTTGGTCGAAACATTATGCGATTTGTCATGGCTATTGACATTGACATGTAGATGGGAATGAGTCATTTTGGGTCATTCGGCAAAAAAACATGGCCACCAGTGGCCATCTTGGATTTCAAAATTCAATCCATTAGCACGGGCTACAGGTCGTACTCTTCGTCTGATCATCGTGAAATTTGTCATCGATGTTAATATTGACATTTAGATCGGAACAATTCATTTTGGGGTCTTTTGGCCAAAAAACATGACCCCTAGCAGCCTTGGATTTTACTCTTTGGATGACTTAATCCTTTGGCACGGGCTACAGGTCGTAGCTTTTGTCAGATCATCATGAAATTTGGCATGGATGTTAACAATGACATGTGGGTGGGAATCGAGTCATTTTGGGGTAATTCGGCAAAAAAACATGGCCATCAGCAGCCATCTTGGATTTCACTCTTTGTATGACTAAATTCTTTGGCACGGGCTACAGGTCCTAACTTTGGTCAGATCATTATGAGTTTTTTTTGGGGTCATTCGGCAAAAAAACTTGGCTGCCAGTGGCCATCTTGGATTTTACTCATTGCATAACTAGGCCTTTTAACTTTTCATGTTCCTACTTACTCCATTGACTGTAACACATGAAATTATTCCCTTTCCAAGTTGAGCTACACTTTCATTATGGAAACTTGGGATTGCACATATCCCATTGCACTCTTAAAAATATTTCAGCAAATGAACAGTCTCCAGATAAAATTTGTTTTGCAACCTTTTGTGTATCAATAGAGCCTGGCGAAGCTTCGAAATTTGATTTGATTTGATTTTCTCCAAATTATTCGATTCAATCAGTCAGCTGATTCGGCAAAACGAATCTCAACATTATCAAATATTGTGCGGGAACATTGTTCCATTTTAAGTTAGCACACATGTTAAAATCTTAATCGTTGACGAAAATTAAACTATCCAGTTGGCAGTTTATTTCTCCCAATAATATCCAATGTGATAATTGCACCAGTGCATTCTCAATTCTCAGTTATTAGTGAGCATCATCATGGGCATGGCACAATACAATACATGGATTTGTTCTATCGTGTACCAACTGATTCAAGTACCCTAAGGCTTAATCTCATATTTGGCATAGAATTAGAAATATAAGTTATAAATCAATAGGAAACATATGCATTTCTCCGAGTAGCCGAGTACTTTTCTTTTTTTTTGTAAATAAAGTTTATTTGTGCATAAATGTCATATTAACAGAGCACCGGGTCCGCTCAACAGGAAAACCTATATAAGACCAGACCCAAAAACCAATAGTCAAAATTAGAAAAACACGTGATCATATACAAGGTGAAATAAGAAAAATGAAACAACATAATAATTCATTGCTCAGCAGAAAATGAGGGCGGCCTCTGGTTGGGATCAAACAATTAATTACCATAGAGATGTACCTGGGGGACGGCAGGGCTATGATGTGGAGAGATGATACAGAAAGCAATAGATGTACTTATTCAAATCAGTGTATTATATTAAAGATTTTGAATTAAACCGCTTGGTAGATTCGAAGTATAAATGGACAATATTAAAGATAAGATTATTTGTTGCATCACGGACAGAATTTTTTCCATAAAGTAAGCTATTAATATTTATATCCAAATTCATGTTATTAAGTGAACTAAACATAACTGCCCGTTGACTAATAAATAATGCACAATGCATAAAATAATGTTCAGAATCTTCATAAAAATAGCCACATCTACAAGAACAATCCTCCGTAAGAAATAGCCGAGTACTGCTTACATACATGTAACCCTCGACCTTAATATGGCTGAACTTAAATTACAATTACTTGTATTGTATTGTATTGTATTGACTTTGCATGCTGATCACCACCATCCAACTCCCAATCATAATTTTAACGGTTTTAGCCAGCAATTTATTGATGACGTGCTGCCACTACCGGTATGTAGTACGTAGTAATATGTGATTGGTTGGGTACAGTAATAGTCTCTCTCTCCCCCCCTCTCTCTCTCTCTCTCTCTCTCTCTCTCTCTCTCTCTCTCTCTCTCTCTCTCTCTCTCTATCTCTCTCTCTATCTCTCTGCCTCTCTCTCTCTCTCTCTCTCTCTCTCTCTCTCTCTCTCTCTCTCTCTCTCTCTCTATCTCTCTCTCTGCCTCCTGTTATCCCTAACACTATCTTCCCGCTGTTTCTATCCCAAACTCAAACTTAGTTACTTCTTTAAAAAACATTATTTCTATCCTTTCCCGTCTGATCGATACCCCTCCCTCACTTATTGGGGAAGGGGAATGTCGTCAAAGAGGAGAAGACTTCATATAAGCCCTCGGGCTTGTTGTCTGATCCTCATTTCCATACATTATCTCTTCTATTTATGCATATTTCTAGTGTATCATTTGTATATTATGTTATATTGGATTTGGAAATAAAAATATGTTTACACTAAGTAGGTGCTAATACTTTTTTCCCAGTGATAATCTTACACATTGGAAATCATTCATTCGATGTTTAATTACAATAATATTGTCTAATATCGGGATTAGTAATCAGAATCAGGTTTCATAAGATTCAATTCAAAGATTTGATTTGATACGATATAATTCGACCGATTCAATTCGAGCACAAATTGCCAATCGCTGGGCTCTAGTGTACAAGGATGCCTTTCTAAATGACATAAACATGACTACCCAATCACTCCTTCATAACAATGTATAGACTAATTGAATGTAAGTCAACTTCCTTGTAATGTGCTATCATAATTCAAAGAGGTTGAGACATGTTACTTCATTACAAATCCAAACATGTTACCAATTTAGAATGACACTGTTCTTGAATCATTTTTTGTGAAATGGTTTATGCCTCTTGCATCAAATTTACAAATCAAATATATCAATTTTCAACTATTATAGTTGAATATAACTATTATAGGTAGATTCAGGATGTGCCAAACCTGATAATAAATCACAACATTTTTACCAACAAGGCACTGCAAAATATTCATTCTAATTCATCTCATGCAGTATATTAGAAATGCAGCTGCTTCTGATTGGTCGAATGGTTGAGAATTTAAATAGTTGGCCAATCACTGATAACATGTTTCAAATGGTAGTCTTCGACATATGAAGACTGTAGTCATTTTTTTAGTGTAGTTAAACAAAAAATGGACCCAAATGCACTCGCAGTGAAAAAACATAAAAGTCTGAAAACATCGCGGCTAAAAAGGACATGGAGAAATTTGTTCTTATATTCATTATTGATATTTATCCAATAACAAAATATTGTGTGTTGAAACTATTGTTATGTAAACAGAACTGTTACACTGATATGTCAACAAACATTGCTAATCGTGTAGTTATATGAAGTAAGTTTAAATATATAATTCAAATTAGTCAAAGTTTCCTTGTACAGTAATTATGCCCTAAATAATTGACTCCTTACCCACAGCAGAATTATGGGTAACTTTTCAGGATTTAGTCGGAAATATGGCTTACTGCCATTCATTGGAAAGCTCTCACTGAGTCGATTATTTAGGGCATTACTGTATCTAAACCAGCTAGTGATATCAGTAGAGCAATATCACTAGCTGGTTTACCTACTAGGAAACTTGGACTAAGTTTGAATACTATTTTCAGAATATTGTTCAATGCTTAGATCTTTTTCCAATGTTTACTGTCGAGTTTTGATTGAACTTTTGTAGCTTATTGAACTAATTTGACTTTTCTCGGGAAGTTGGAGGAAATTCTGATCAATTCATGAAGGTCAACATTACAAAAGGTCAGAGCATTGCAAATATTCCAGAAGCATATTTTCAAATAATAAATTTGATTTGGCACTGTTTATTGATAAAATGACATTCAACCACCGTAACAGTAATGTTGACATAACAATGGTTTCAACATACTAATCTTAATAGAAATAAGAACAAAGTCCCCTTTCTTCTACATGTATGTGCTTATGGTTTTACAAAAAAAAACACATTTACCCATTGTGAGTGCATTGTGTCCCTTTAAACAGACAGACGGTAATCTTTCGTTGCAACTTAACCCTTTCATGACGGAGCTGCGCTGGTGCAGCAATACAGATCATGTGCCAGAATTATCTTATATATATGTGAGTTCCCATAGGGAGCCTTGTATATCTAAGAGAAAGCACTGACTTACAAGGTAAATGTTAGCCCAATATATTATCTTATATATGCGAGACTCCCTATGGGAGACTCGCATATATAAGAGAAAGCAATGGTACTCGGTTTTCACAACAACAACAAAACCCAGAAAGCTCCAGCCATGGATGGGTTAATTCATTTGATTCATTCACTTCTAAGTTTATACAGTTACAATTAAGTGTGAATCATCTGAGTGAATATGGTGAATTAGAATGGGAGTAAAAGGTCAATGACCCCACATTCAACCAAAAATAGATGGCTTTAAGAACAAAGATTTTGACGAAAATTTTGATTCCAACCTGATGATGAATTGGGGAATCTCATTCCCGATTTAACCACGCCTCCGTAATTACTTCCTAGATACTGTCGCTAACTCTTACAAGCGCTGGCGGCTGGGCGGATTATGAGGCTGTGAGCTGGAGCGATTGCATGGTGCTAATTTCCAGAATTGTTTGGGCATAAAATTAAAAAAACGGTATACAAATGAGGGAAACAATATATAGACAGAACACAACGCGCATCTTAATCGAGACTCTTTTATCGAATGAGTTGCGGATGGCGCAAGGATATATTTCGCGAGAGCGTAGCTCGAGCGAAATATAACTTTGCGCCGTCTGCAACGAGTTCGATAAAAGATTCGAGATTATGATGCAAGTTGTGTTCTGTATTTATTATACACCGTTCAGTCAGATAAGTTCAACCCATGAATATCACCTTCATTGTTACTATAGCTACCTTTATTGTGATTTAAGTCTGACAAATAACCAGTAATTATGGGGGATCACCGGAAGCGGATGATCGACGTAATGTACGTCATCATTCTTGGCGACAACGTCAACAAGAATAGTTCCGGCGTGTATTCCACTAGAGGTATACACTAATATGTATTCAATGGCTGGGATTCCGTTGAATACATGTGACTCACGTCAATGGGTGTGGAATAAAATGTTTTGATATGATTTAAGACTGAATCAATTCATGTTCCAGGACACGTCTGCACCCAATAAAAATTAATAATGTGCCAGACAAAAATTATGAGAAATAATTTCGTCCTAAGTGATTTCTTTTTCTTCGGTGTGAATGAAATTCGCACGGTAACGCTCGTCGGTCCTGGCAATGATTATGACGTGAGAAAAACTATTTGTAAAGGATAACATATAGGGGCCAATGTATATACGTAGTGAAAGTAGCCCCCCCTTTCAATCTTAATTTCCACACATGTGCCGGTATTTTAGCAAGTAGCTGGCCCTACCCAGCCAGACATGTCAGTTTCTCAAAAGCAATCATAACATAAATGACGTCAGAAAGCAGTGCACGTGCAAATCAGTCTCCTACGCGGGACTTACCGCTGCCCGCACCAACACGGAATGTGAAGAAATGTCGCATATAAATTTATTTATTTGAGACTTTTGTATGTTACAATTAATTCTGCATCATTCTGAAAAACCGAACTATCCATATTCATTTGAAAGTGGTCTAGATCAAGCCAGAATGAATTGTAACTGGCAAAACACTTCAATAAAAAATGTTAGATTTAATTAAGAAAATACACGTGCAGGCAGCGTTCAGACATCGTGTAGCGAGAGGACTGAACTCTGTTTTGCAGTTGAATCGGGAAGCGAGAACTGTCAAAGATTAAAATGTGGGTCTTAATCAAGACCCGAGAATCAGGAGCTGATAAATATTTGAACCTGAAGTTGAATCAGCAACCGAGAACTGGGGACTCAGAAATTATGTAGCCAACCAAGAACAGGGGCATTGTGATGTAATGATGACACATAGATATGGATAACAATCTTTATTCCACACCCATTGACGTGAGTCACATGTATTCAACGGAATCCCAGCCATTGAATACATATTAGTGTATACCTCTAGTGGAATACAAGACGGAACTATTCTTGTTGACGTTGTCGCCAAGAATGATGACGTACATTACGTCGATCATCCGCTTCCGGTGATCCCCCCATAATTACTGGTTATTTGTCAGACTTAAATCACAATAAAGGTAGCTACAGTAACAGTGAAGGTGACATTCGTGGGTTGAACTTATCTGACTTAACGGTGTAGAATAAATACAGAACACAACTTGCATCATAATCTCGAATATTTTATCGAACTCGTTGCGGACGGCGCAAAGTTATATTTCGCTCGAGCTACGTTCTCGCGAAATATATCCTTGCGCCATCCGCAACTCGTTCGATAAAAGAGTTTCAATTAAGATGCGCGTTGTGTTCTGTCTATTTAATGTATGAAGTAGCAGATAATAAGCAATCAAGGTATACAAACAAAGTCGCGAAATGAAAGACCCAAAATGAGAGGTGATGCCTATATATCACAGTTTTTGATGCAGCATACATGGGCTTAATGCAGAACTAAGCTACCCGATCAGTGTCAGATACGTCGTATACAAATGTCATGGTCGAACCAGCGGCGTTGCCAAATTAATAGTTGACATTGTTACTGCATTTCTGTGTGAGTTTAATCGAATTTTGCGTCAATTGAGGTACGAATTTAACAAATCCTACATTTATGCTTATCAAAGCTTACGTTGGATGTTAATTTTCGCACTGTTATTGTCCCCTTGTAGCCCAAGAAATGACTTTTTGCGATCGGTTCGTGGTTTGATCTGATGGTCCCGATTTGACCGAGCCGATTGTGACTAATTTTATGTATACATCTCAGCCACGTATGTATTCCGTGAGTCAACCTGGTGGACCTGTAATGTCTGCTCTATACAATGAAAACAAGAAGAAGCCCACTTTTGTCGTCCCAATTCAGTAAAAAGCTCCTATATCTAAGTGTGTCATAAAAGACGACGTATCATAAGGTCGTAGAATCGTTAAACTGCCGTAGCACCGTGGTTGTCAAGCCGCAAGATCGTGAAATTGGTCGTAGAATCTTCAAAACGATTGTGCCGTGTGAAGTGGGTCGAAGTTAAATAGTAGTATAAAAAAACACATGTTTTTTTGCAATGACTTGACCTTTACATATGACCTTGTCCTTCACAAGAGGTGAACCTAGTTTCAACAGTTAGACAGCAATGGGTGTTCATATCAACCAACATAATATTTGAAATAATTGAAACAATTCTCGCCACACACGCATTTTAACATCTAGTTTCCACAGTAAGTTAAAATCACCCCTCGTTGCCATGGCAACAGAAATTGTGCTATTTGTCCCAAATAGTGATCTCCAAAATGTGTGTATGTTGCATACATTGACTTGCTCTATATGGTGACACCTTTGGAATTTGTGTTCATCCCTAATTCGCCTGTACTATTATGTAATTTCTCCTGGGTAATTAATTCAATGGTTATTGCTATATCGGCTCAGAAAAGTCACAGAAAAGCATGCAATATCGATATGGGATCTTCAAATTCAGTGAAGTACATTATTAAGGAACAGATAATAACTAAGAAATATATTCCCCGCGTTATTTTTTCGACTTTATAAGGTTCCCTGTCAAAACTTCAAAAAGTTACAAGGTTTTGTAATGGTGGAATATGATCTCTATGTGCGTGAGCCAGAGTTGATGGCATGCTCTAGCGGACACCCTGCATGGGGATGGGGGCGGCTCGTCGATGGAAAATAATCCGACTCGCCAATTTGCACAAGTGTTAAAATAGACACTAAAAAGACCATCACGGAGCAGCAGATATATGATGGTCAACCCACTATACTTAGTGGGGTATATAGGCATGTGGCCATACAATGGGGTGGTGTCAAATGATGCTATCAGTGATCACGTATATTCGGGCGATATATATCGTGAGTACCTGTATTTTCGTATTTGTCTTCAATTGACGTAATTTAAAATTGTTTGGGTATTTATAGTAATATAGTAGTATTTGGGGATCAGATTTGTACGATTTTCAGCGAATTCCGCGCAAACATTACATGATACTCGTCACTCATACCGTTATTGCAAAAGATCCAGGGTTTGTCGTTGGACATATTAGCCAGCTCGTAGTTTCTATATGGGTAGATGATGGTTTCGCGTTCCGAACTTCATAAGGGTCAGTGCTTCCTTAGTCGATAATTTCGATAGGTATATATTCTTCTGTCTGTCAGTTTATTAGTTTGATTGCAATTACATTTACCAGACGATTGCAATGAGTACCGCCAATTATGTATACATATTGATCTCGAATTTTATGTCGTGTTGCATTGTTGAACCATTTCTCGCTAATTGTGTTGTGGAATATAGCCATACGTCTGAAATACCAATTCCATTTAATAAGTTTCGTACATGCCGGATCCAAGTAAAACCTGATTTATGCCGGGGGGTGGGGTCGGAAAAAAATATTCAGGCACGTATGCTGATTTTCCCCCTTCGACCCTTGTTGGGACCCACCCACCCCCGCGTCCATAATTTGTTCAGTTTTCGGCAGTTTTTTCACCCACCCCTCTTTTAACACTAAAACAGAGATTTGCGGGGGGGGGGATTCACTGTAAACAGCTGTATATGAATTTCTGTGCATACTATTTGTCATGGATATTACCATTGACATGTAAATAGGAACGAGTCATTTTGGGGTCATTCGGCCAAAAAAAACATGGCTGCCAGCGGCCATCTTGTATTTCAAAATTCAATCCATTAGCATGTGCTACAGGCTATACTGTTTGTCTGATCATCATGAAATTTTTCATTTATGTTAATATTGACCTTCTAATGTTTTTAAGCCAAACTCATTCAAAAAGACTTGCAGGGAGAAACAAATTTGAGTTGCGGAAAAAATTGTTTGTTGGTCTCATCGATCACCCACCCACCCCGGCATACGTGCCCGGAAAAATCCCCCCTGATCGAGCATAATATATTATGAACAGTAGCATATAGTACATATGATAACTTCGCCTTATTGCCATTAATGTTATTATTCGTTATCAATAGTTCACCACACTGTGTTTAATTTTTCAGTTATTGGCAGTAAATCTAGTTCACCATAATTATATCAGTGTTTGTTGTAGGAGTATAATAGTCTTCTCATAAAGATCAACGATTCATGCCAATGACAGTTTTAATGTCCTAGCCTCACATGTAGGTTGATTCACATCCTCGGATATTTTCTTGAACACGTTGAACAGACCATTATTTGTAAATTTTACGACCAAATACTTAAATTCGTCCAACAATGCATGGGAATTTCTTATGCTACGCATGATTAACAAAGCTAACAGATAAGCTGTATACATACTATGATATGTATACATGCATATACCAACAGTTAACTGGTAATCAAAAGAAAACCGACTCGCCACTTCAAATTAACCGGTTACAAAACGTCGATCAAAAGCGGAACCGGATTATATCAATTGCAGCCTGCATGTGCGTTTGGGACTGCTATGCATATGGTATTCAGTTGAATATGTTTCAGCCTGGACTACGTAATAAAAACATTCGTGAACAGTACAAGGCGAGAAAAGCCATCCCGACCAATGAGCCGAGAGATCTACACCCATGCAGCCACGTATATTGATGTTCAAAGATAACACGCAGTTAATGCAATTCCTTGCATATTGAGCAATGGTCCACAAAAGACATTGTAGGGTGTATTTTTCTGGTGGTATACTGCTCGCCTTGTGTGTTTTGTACATCATTTATTCGTTACAAATATGGAATTTGTGCAACATCGGCACTCATCTGAACTACAAAAACAGATATTGTTCGATTGTGACAACATGTCCGTCCTATAGTAAGGAAGTTTCCAATGGGCATTGGTTGTACAAGAGCCCCAGCAAGACAGACCGTGCCGCACTAGAAGAAGTGTATTATATCAAAACAAAATGGCGTTCTTTTCAGAGAACAGATGGAATTTGCCTCAACATATCGAGAAAGCACGATACAAAAGGTTATACCGACATAAGCAATGCGATGTGTGAAACGCCATGCTGCAAGGATAATGTGTGCCAAGACTTAACAGGGAATAATTGTCGATGCGCAAGCTGTACTGACTTCCGGTCCATGATGCACATTCTTACCAGTAATGCTCAGTGGGAGACACGAAATCCAAATTGCCAGCCGCGGAATTTCTCAAAGGACGACATATGTTCTCTGTTCAAAGGAACATCGTTATTATTTGCTGGTGATTCGCTCATTCGACATTACTTGTTCACGGCGTTCCTCGTGAAGGTGACTGAGCAGACGCCCAGGGATAAATACGACTTCAGTAAAATCAAAGGTACATGTATAGATTATTAACGCTTTATTTCTCAAATCAATTATGTGGTGATGTCATTTGGAGGGTGTCCAGGTAATAGAAGCAGACGAAAGACATATATATGTACAATTAAATTGCAGAAGGTCCCCGGAAATTTTCAGATAGAATTTCGAAGTTCAACCGTTTTTTTTAACATTTCGCAGGGAACTAGACATCAATGCATATTAAGCGTGCATAATGTGCTGCATGTCAATCATTTATAATTTATAGTTAAAACTCCGTATTTCCAAATAACCCCAACATAAAGATATTATTTAAAAACAGAATGCCACCAAGCCCAGATCAGTCCTACTAAATACTTGAACTAACTTTCAACGGGCATTATATGTCCCAGAAATACACATTGAAGTCATAAAGAATACAACTTTGAACACGACCTCAAACAAACAACCGCCAAGTGCACGCGTGGTATGGAACTGAAAAGAGCGTTCCGTGTTAGTCTAGTCCTGATATGGTAGACTTAAAGAGCGTTTATTGCACTTTGAATTTGATTTTTTTTTTCGATTAAAACAGCTGGAAAATGGCTGTGACCACAGGAGGGGAGGGGGGGGGTCTGGAAATTATTTTTTTTTCGACCCCGAGGGACCCACCACCCCATAAATTTGTGCAAAAATATTTGTTTTTTTCCTCCAAAATTTTGGGGACCCACCCCCTTTCTCATGCTTTTATCCAAATTTCAGAGGTTTTTTTTTAGCCGTTCTTCAATAACTGTGTTAACTGCCTTTCAATACTATTCCACTATCCTTTTTTGGTGCAAACTCTTGTATTTCCAGGTGTTTCCTGGTGTTTCCAGTATCTAACAACACAATAATAAAGCCTTGTGTAGGTACACTATATGTCACAAATCGCACTAGACCTCATTATAGCCTTAATATATCGAGTGTGTTGTGTTTGACAGAGAACACTGACCAGTGTAAATAGTGGTAAACAGGTCAGGGGTTCCACAATTATTTGTGCATGACCAAAGAACTCTTTAGTCTTATCCACCGGGGTGGGGTGGGGAGGGGAATTGTTTTTGGTTAGGTACACACATAGATATATGGTTATTATACCCCCCGATATTAATCAGCGGGTAGATAGTTGACGTTTCGAGCCGTCAGTGCGTCCGTACATACACACATTTTGCATTATAACTCAATAGTCAGTTGTCATATTTTGATGCCCTGTGGCATGATGACGGACAAGAAATGGGGAACGAATATGCATAATATCACGAGTTGTGACCATCAATGCCTACCAGAGTTATGAGCCCTGTTCGAAATTCAGTCCGTGCAAAGTTTTTGCAATATAAGTTAAGTGTCGGTTGTCGAATTTTGATGTGATTTGGTATGGTGATAGACCATAATGAAAGGGGAAGGATGTATGCACATATTACTACATTTGTCATTTCTCAATGCATCTGAATGCATCACATTATTTAAGTTCATCTATTTGTAAGTGATAACAGTATACAATTAGTATTTTAGTTTAGTCTTTTTGAGCAGTAAAGCTCCAATATGAAGTTCGGAAATTCAATGAGAATAGCGTCATTCATCATAACCATTTCAGTTTTGTTTGGATAATTGTTGCAAATTAACATTACTTGCAATCATTCAAGATGAGAAATAACCAGAATAGTGTAGGTAGTTAGCGTTTTGATCAATACATGTCGGATAAAAGCGCCATTTTTTCATATCTTGTAGGACAGCATCTCTAGCCTAGGAATTTTCTCAAGAACCAACTTTTTGACCGACGTAGAGCCGAAAATTCAAGATGGCGTCCAAGATGGCCGCCGGTTTTACGATGGTACACCTAATAGTTTTGCTTCTCAATTAGATATGTTAAACATAACGAATTCCACCCTATTATCTAAGAATGGTGGTTACCGAATAACAGCCCACACTTTTAGTTGAAAAATGGCCACAATTATTCAAGATGGATGCCAAAATGGCGGCCAAAACATGGAAATGTTTGGTTTTGTCCTTATTTTTGTTTAAATACTTTACAATTTTCGAGATAATATAAGAGAAGATATCAACAATGTGTTGATTATTCGATGGAATAACCTCTGTGAAAGAGTCATGCACACTAAAGGCGAAGTAGTATAGTTTGTTCTGGTACAAATGTGAGGTAGAATATATGCTATGTAAAATGAGCAAAATTATTCTAAGACAGGGTTTCATTCTGTAAATGCTTAGAAACGAACCATGAATGGTTCTGATGTCTTCAATTCTATTTGTGACACTACTATATGGTTGGATCAATTGAATACAAATTTGAATATCGAGATTTTAACAAATAAAAAATCAATTTAGTAGTGGATTTATCACGAAATTAGGAAACACCAAATGACAAAACCCATAATCGTCAAACTCAATTCGGTTCTCAAAATAGGAACATATTTATGGTATTCTGCAACACATCTTCATCATCGGGCCTCGTATTCAAATTACCAATACTTTGAAATTTGAAAATACACTTTGTTTTAATAAACTCTATTTAACAATTCACTTCTCACAACCACATCTGCACAACTTCGTACATGGAAGTTTGCTTCTTGAACATTTGCACCTGGAACAAACCGATTTGCAAACACATTTAATCAACTCTGTGCACTCTTTAGCTGCTTCTGGGTTGTCATCCAAACAGTAACAAAAGAACCGCCAATCAATTTCCATCCAAAGACGTCAGGTACTGGAAACTTTACATGTGCTATGGGGCTTACTAGTAGAGTCCAGATACCAGCCTGATATATATATATGTTGAACTGTGCTGAACATTTCATGTCTTGCTTCATTAACTAAGGTCAATTTCACAGATTTGTCATAAACAATCACAACGAAATGCTAAATACACTCAAACAGTGGTGATGAAACATCAAGAACCACACACGGATTCCTCGTATGGGCGTCAAGCATTCTGTGAGCTAAGCTTTCCAAGCATCCCAAAATTGCGCTTACCCTTACCAAGGAAAAAGGGAGTTGAGTCGCATCCTGATATCGGATGGAATATTGGAAGTACAGTTGAATTTTTGTTAGCCCATTGAATTGCACGTATCAACTATGTTGTATGTAACATGGGGTATAGACTTCTCGAAAGACAAACAGTTTCAAATGTTTGCATTGAAAAAGCATCGCATACAGATGTCCCAACATGATCACGATAATATATGTGTCAACAGTGTGCACAATAATCGAAAATTATCGGTTTGTAGCATATGAAATATATGTTCTTCTCACACGAAAACCAGCGGTTCCCCATCTATATCGAAAGTGGGCGAAAGCAGGGGCGGAAATCAATGTGACTTCCTAAGCTGCATGAAGGTCCCATCCGATTCAAACTACATAGACACTGCAGAGCCAAATCCAAAGGTCGAGTGTAAGGTGTTCGACGGGGGTGCTCTGATACACTTACTGAGACCTGAAGTCGGGCATACCTTCTCAATGTATATCAGCACAACGTTTATTCCATATGTTATGATGCAGCTCCCAGATAGTAGAATACTTGACTTGGTTTTGGACAGGTAAATATAGGTTAGTATCAAAACAGGAACGTGAGAGAAACGTGGTTGTGGCATTCGATGTAAGGTGGGGGCTTACCACAAAAATTCCACCGAATTGGAATGACTTTCTAAGAAACACCACCAACAAGCAAGTATTGTTTGCATTGGTCAATGAATGTCTCTTTAAATTGGAAACCCTAACAGGAAAAACCATCTTCACAACGGAGGATGACAACGCGGTCCTAATGTGGAACCTATTCTCTTTGGATGCACATATGAAGAAGCTGACAGTAGATTAGTCGGACATATATCTCATATGCTACAAACTCATTATTCATCGATTATTGTACAAGGATATTTACAAGGATATTATCGTGATTCTAGTGTGACATCTGCATGCTAAGCTACTCCAATGCAAAGATTTGAAACGGTGTCTTTCGACAAGTCTAAATCCCATGTTATCCGCAACATAGTTGATATGTACAATTCAATTGGGCTCAGAAAATTCAACTGTGCTTCCAATATTCCATCATTTCCATGTGATATCAGGATGCGACTCAACTCCCCTTTTCTTTGGTAATGGTAAGCGCACATTTTGGGATGCTTGAAAAGCTTACCCAGAGCAACAGAATGCTTGATGTCAATTACGAGGAATCCTTTTGTGGTACTTGATGTTTCATCACCATTATTTGAGTGTATTTAGCATCTCGTCGTGATTGTTTATGACAAATCTGCGAACCTGACCTCAGTTAATGAAGATAGACATGAAATGTTCAGCAAAGGCCGTGCACACGAACAGTTACCACCAAAGAAATTGTGCTACTAGTATACATCAGGCTGGTATATGGACTGTAAGCCCCATAATAGATGCAAAGTTTCCAGCACCAGACTCACTGGAGGGAAACTGTTTCACAAGAATCGATTCTATCGCCTTTTCGGTTTTGTATCTATCGAACTAAGGCCCGACTCTTTCGCGATTTAACACAACTGTTTTCAAAGTGTTGACCGCCATTTATACACTAAATGTCAAAACAGATCTATTTTCTAAACAAATATCCGTAGATTAGGTCTTTGCTCGTGCTTATTGATGATAATAATGCGAAATCAGCTATTTTTGTGCACACTTTGAGGCATAATGCGTTTTTGTGCATTTCCTATGTAAATTAAGCAGCAATTTGATGATAAGTTTATCGGCCTTGATACTTTTAGTTGGGCTGGAACATGTCTCATTGTGTGATCGAACACCAGGACATTATATTAACCTATAATGTTCGATCATAAAACCTAACAAGTTCCAGCCCAATTTAAATGTGATGAGGCTGAAAATCTGAGCATTAAACTGTTGCTTAATTCTCGTGGGAAATACACACAAATGCACGTCTCTAAATGTGCACCACAATCAGCTATTGCATTGCTATCATCACTAAGCACGTACAAAGACCTAATCTGTCGATTGTTATTGGAGAATACTTTCTGTATTGACATTCAGTGTATAAACATCCTATCAAAACTTTGAATATTTTTTAACAAACCGCGAAAGAGTCGGAACTTATTTGATAGAGACGGAACCGGAAGGGTGATATAATCGATTCTGGTGAAACAGTTTTCCCCCAGTGTGACTACTTCGGGTGGAAATTTATTGACGATTCTTTTGTTCTTGTATGGTTGACAACCACAGAGGTGGCTAGAGTGTGCACCGAATTGATTAAATTTGTTTGCAAATCGGTTTGTTCCAGGTGCAAATGTTCAAAAAGCAAACTTCCATGTATGTGATTGTGAGTAGTGAATTGTTCAATTCAGTTTATTAAAACAAAGTGTATTTTCAAATTTACTGATCCCATCTTCCCACCACATGGCCCCCTGGATTATATCCCAGCAACAATATAACACTCAAAATTATACATATGCATATATATGCAATACATTGCACTAATGTATATATTATTGAATCTGCGCTATTCGCATGATTGTGTTTCATGTTATGTTGCTGAAATAATTGAGGACACTAAATGATACAAGGAAATAATATTATTTCTTACTCCGATCTCAACTATACTTTCGGGTATACGCTTCAATCATGTTGTGTATAATTAGACATAAAAACACTGAATTTAAGTATTGGTAATTTGAATACGAGGCCTGATGATGAAGATATGTTGCATAATACCTTCCATATGTTCTTGTTTTTGAGAACTAAATTGAGTTTGATGAGTAGGGGGTCTGTCATTTAGTGTTTCCTAATTTCGTGGTAAATCCACTACTAAATTGATTTTTTATTTGTAAACATCTCGACATACAAATGTTTATTCAATTGATCCAACCATATAGTAGTGTCGCAAATGGAATTGATGACATCAGGGTCATTCACGGTTGGTTATTAAGAATTTACAGAATGAAACACAGTCTGACAATAATTTCATTTATTTTATATAGCACATATTCTACCTCACATTTCTACCAGAACGAACAATACTGCTTCACCTTTAATGTGCATAACTCTTCCACAGAAATTATCCCATCGAATAATGAACACATAGTTGATATCTTCTCTTATATTATCTCGAAAATTGTAAAGTATTTAAAATTAAAATAAGGAAAAAACACAATTTCTCATGTTTTGGCCGCCATTTTGGCATCCATCTTGAATAATTGTGGCCATTTTTCAACTAAAAGTCGCGGTTGGTATTCTATGAACACTATTATTAGATAGTGTTGAGGAATTCTTATATTTACCATATCAAATCAAGAAGCAAATCTATTAGGTGTGCCACCGTCAAACCGGCGGCCATCTTGGGCGCCATCTTGAATTTTCGGCTCTACGTCGGTCGAAAAGTTGGTTCTTGAGAAAATTCCTAGACTAGAGATGCTGTCCTACAAGATACTAAAAAATGGCGCTTTTATCCGACTTGTATCGATCCGAGCATTTTTTGTCACTAACTACCTACACTAGAAGGAATGAATTTGATTACATGCCAGAACAAGACAGTATTTTAGACATAAGAAATTTATGAGATACCCTTTTCAATTTCATGTTATGCAACAATTAGGTTAATGATATCTAGTCGTCATTGAGTATTCACCATATAGTATCCAATTTGTGATACAGTTTTTTTGTTTTATTACTTTTATTCAGGCAATATATTAATTTTGTTACTAAATATTTCTTCCATTGATCATAAGTTTCCTGAACGGTATTACGGTGGTCCACTGTGAAGTGGGCCGGGATCCTGTGAAATCCAGAATGTTGCTAAATATGAGGTTAAAGAGTCACTATAGCTGCCTATATAGCCCTATACCAACAAACATGGTACTAACATGATTACAAACAACATTACATGGTTAGTACTTGTAAATTGTTTGAAAAAAACCCATGTTGGAAAATATTTACAAGCACAATTTTTTCGGCCTCTGGACCACCCACCCACCCCGGCCCTATATACGGAATTTTGTTGCCGACCCCCCCCCCCCCCTGGTGACCATGGTAATTATTTCCCAGATAGTTCGGGCATTGTTAGCCTATCTTAAACATCCGTCCACATTACGTAGAAAACATTTGGAAACTCGAATGAGCCATGTCCGTTTAAACATATTTATCAAGCTTAACTCAGCTTACAGTTGCTCCTCTCTCAACAATGTTACAAATGATAGAAATACAGAAGATGGCATTGACAATACAAATACAATCTGAGCCAATAAGTTTGGAAAAAATCCGTCATCCGTGTTCCACTGGTGATAGGAAGGGACTCTCACCACATATCCATCTGATTTGGAAACACTCCAATTGAGGTCTCAATATACAATTGAAGGTCAGTCTTCAATTCTATTGGAAGCATTGACGTATGACTGCACTATCCTGAATAATTCAGTATTAAAGACATATTATGCACTTGCTCGGGTACGTGAATCTGGTAAGTTAATAGTATTGAGGCACCATGCCAACTGGGAGAAAGTAACATTCTACTATCATAGCCGAAAATCTGAAGCAAATTGATCGTGTCACTCCAAAGAAAACATCGTCCGAACTACGCTCAAATGTAAATATTTACGCCTAGATTCGGGACGCAACTATCGGCGATAAACTTACGAAAATGATTTCACCATCTAAAGTCACTGCATTTGATTAATATATAACAATGACGGTGTGTGTTGTCAATTTGGAAATAATATTTGTAAAATATAACTACTTTGAGGAAGATAATTCACCATTTCTATTTGGTCACCCTACTAGGGTGTTTCTCATCACTTTAATATCATAGGAAGCGCTGGTGTCTCCATAGGAAGCGCTGGTGTCTCCATAGGAAGCGCTGGTGTCTCCATAGGAAGCGCTGGTGTCTCCATAGGAAGCGCTGGTTTCTCCATAGCAAGCGCTGGTGTCTCCATAGGAAGCGCTGGTGTCTCCGAAAAGTAATTTTCAGTTGTTAAGACTCTTATTCCAAGGCGATCAAAATGATCGCGCATTATATATGTCTCTGTAACAAGTGCATAGGGCACATGCAAACAAATATGAAATGAAATTAGTCTTGGTATCCACAAGTACAAATAGGGGATGGGTGAATATAATTCAGATATTTATCAAAATTTAGTTTACAACAATTATTTCGCCGTCTACAATGGAATCTATTGGATTTTCTATCTCCCACATTAAACCCTTCCGGCGGTTTATGACTTTAATTTTCTCGCAAACCTTTGACTCGAATTTCCTCGTTTCGTCTGGAAGCAAATTTCACTGTTTTACTATGGCGGGGAAAATGAGTCCCTCCCAAAGACTTAAATTTCTCAGGAAATCTGAGCTATGACATTTATTATTCCCTATATACACGTTCGGGCAAAATATATTCAAGTATGAAGAGGCTTTGTGACTTAAATTTTGTCGAAAGCGCCCACGTATGTGTGTGTCTTCTATCTCCAAGTGATATCCAACCAACTTCTGTCGGAAGTCGTTTATTTGAAGCAGAACGTTAACTCGCTGATGATTCCAGCAGCTTCAAACTGCAATTTATCAAGAGTTTCGATGCGTTTGTTGGGTGCACAATCCCAAATAACGTTACGGTACTCGAAGAGAGGTAGTATTATGCATTGTATATCAGCAATAATGTTTCCCTTGACAGTTTAAATTTAAGCTTTCTTAACCCTTTACCCAACAGAAGGACCCTGTGCCGATGCATTCTCTTATATATGCGAGTCGACCATAGGTCGCCTCGCATATATAAGAGAATGCATTGGCTTAACACATTAAAAATTATAAAATTGTTAAAGAATGTAAGAAAAAATGGTAAAAAGTGTTAAAAAAAGGATTTATTTTAGGCCAATGCATTCTCTTATATATGCGAGGCGACCTATGGTCGACTCGCATATATAAGAGAATGCATTGGCACAGAGCTAACTGTAACTATCACAATGTGGTCAAGGAGCCGATTCCAATGATATCCATATTTGTATGGTTCTATTGAGACAGACCGAAGATATTTTAGGCTGTTGAAGCTTTATTTGGCCGGTTTTGGCCGGTTTGTTGGGTAAAGGGTTAAGCCGGATATGCGTGCAGCCACTCACTCACGGGCGATATGTTTATTTGAAGATCCCAGCCCAGATTCAAATTGATTTGTAGTCCCAGATGTTTTTGTGATTCAGATATTGGGAGGAATGGCATTAAATACAATGCTATTTTCAAAATAATGTCTTATTTTTTCCGATGAGACCGTAAATTATCCACACACAAAAAACACGTTTTAAAGGATTAAGCTGACTGGAACATTTATGTATTACATTGAGATCTCTATTTACCGTATACAAGAATTCGTCATGCTCTTTGTGACTAACAGCCTAGTTAGGCAAGTATCATCGGCATGTTATCGCGCTAAAGAATGCAGGTTATCTGCCAAATCATCGATAGATACAAGGAATATGATGGGGCCAGAACTTAGCACTGGGGGCTCCAGCATGAATAAGCTTGTTTTCAGAAAAAGTGGTTCCTACGAGGACACCTTGTATGCGGTGCTTATATAATATGATAACCAAGTCAGACCCACAACTCCATATGATTCTAACTTCGCCAAAATACCTGCGTGTCAAACACTTTCAAACCCATATACTATATAGCCGAGAGTACTGCATGTTCACCACGAGTGGAATCGTGGTTTTAACTACGAGGCTTTTGGCGAGTGGTTAAAACCACAATAGCACGAGTGGTGAAAATTTGGTTCGCCCGTCTACATTGGGTGTATTTTATTTATGCCATAATTATTATTTTTGATTTGTTCCGCGAATTCATCTTTTCTCCGCTGTTTACGTTTAATGTGTATCTTTACCGAGTGCAGGGGCGTAACGGTCATACAATTATGCGTTCGGTCGAATAATATGGGCACAATTTACATATGCTGTGAAGCATTATCCGAGCTGCAAAGCAGTAAGTGGGGGAGAACACACGAGGGGAGGGGGGTTCGGAGGCCTGCCCTGAGGAAATATTTTAATATTGCATTCAAAATGACGCATTTTACTTGGTTTCCTGATATATATATATGCATATAGAAGTGGTTACAAACATGGAAATAAGTAATATTTACTGTAATAATGAGTTAGATCAACTAAATCCTGACATCGGTGGTTTTTCTAGTATAGATTATATACATGAGTGAGTGACAATCACATAATTACATTCGCCGATGCAGCCATGTCACTGCAGGAAGTTGGTGAGAGGAGTGTAGTGGGGGGGGGGGGGGGGGTGGAGTGCTAGCTGGTTGAACAAAAAATATATAGCCTATACCTGATTGACTGAATTTGGCACATGATAGTAACATGCCTACGGTTGGCGATACATGTATCGTAACAACTAAATTTACGAAAATCCACACGTCAATACCACGTACACATTTGGACGAACATGACATTTGGAACTTATTCCCTATTCCTTATTCCTTATTTTCACAAATGTCGCTTTCGACCGATTTGACGGCATGGGTGGTGGCCGGCCCCAAATACCACCTAGAAACACCCCGACCCCCACCCATCACCCCCGAAGGGGTGAAAATGGGGTACGGACCATTTTCGAGAACGGTAAGGATTTCGACCGATTTGACGGCATGGGTGGTGGGTGGCCGGCCCCAAATACTACCTAGAAACACCCCGATCCCACACCCATCACTCCCGGGGGGGGGGGTGTGCCACCCCGAGGGGGTGAACATGGGGTATGGACAATTTTCGAGAACGGTAAGGATTTCGATCGATTTGACGGCATGGGTGGGTGGCCGGCCCCAAATACCACTTAGAAACACCCCGACCCCACCCATCACCCCCGGGGGTGCCACCCGCGGGGGAGAAAATGGGGTGCGGATCATTTTCGAGAACGGTAAGGATTTCGACCGATTTGACGGCATGGGTGGGTGGCCGGCTCCAAATACCACATAGAAACACCCGACCCCCCACCCATCACCCCCGGGGGTGCAACCCCGAGGGGGTGAAAATGGGGTACGGACCATTTTCGAGAACGGTAAGGATTTCGACCGATTTGACGGCATGGGTGGGTGGCTGGCCCCAAATACCACATAGAAACACCCCGACCCCCACCCATCACTCCCGGGGGGTGCCATCCGAGGGGGTGAAAATGGGATTCGGACCATTTTCGAGAACGGTAAGGATTTCGACCGATTTGACGGCATGGTGGGTGGCCGGCCCCAAATACCACTTATAAACACCCCGAACCCCCACCCATCACCCGGGGGGGGGGGGGGTGCCACCCCGAGGGGTTAAACTGGGGTACGGACCATTTTCGAGAATGGTAAGGATTTCGACCGATTTGACGGCATGGGTGGGTGGCCGGCCCCAAATACCACATATAAACACCCCGACCCCCACCATCACCCCTGGTGGGTGCCACCCCGAGGGGGTGAAAATAGGGTATGGACCATTTTGGAGAACGGTATATAGTGATTTCGACCGATTTGACGGCATGGGTGGGTGGCCGGCCCCAAATACCACATAGAAACACCCCGACCCCCACCCATCACTCCCGGGGGGTTCCACCGAGGGGGTGAAAGTGGGGTACGGACCATTTTCGAGAACGGTGAGTATTTCGACCGATTTGACGGCATGGGTGGGTGGCCGGCCCCAAAATACCACTCATAAACACACCGAACCCCCACCCATCACCCCGGGGGGTGCCCTCCGAGGGGGTGAAAATGGGGTACGGGTCATTTTCGAGAATAGTAAGGATTTCGACCGATTTGACGGCATGGGTGGGTGGCCGGCCCCAAATACCACATAGAAACACCCCGACCCCATCCATCACCCGAGGGGGTGAAAATGGGGTGCGGACCATTTTCGAGAACGGTAAGGATTTCGACCGATTTGACGGGATTGGTGGGTGGCCCTCCGAAATACCACCTAGAATCACCCGACCCCCCCACCCACCCATCACCCTCGGTGGTGAAAATGGGGTGCGGACCATTTTCGAGAACGGTAAAGATTTCGACCGATTTGACGGCATGGGTGTGTGGCCGGCCTCAAATACCACCTAGAAACACCCCGACCCCACCCATCACCGGGGGGGGGGGGGGGGTGCCACCCCGAGGGGGTGAAAATGGGGTACGGACCTAGCAGTTTAGCAGCATAGCACCGCTAGAATTGATTTTGAAACTCTCTTTTTTTAATATTTTCATTCGTTAGCAGTTTAGCAGCGTAGCACCGCTAGAATTCAGTTTGAACCTCTCTTTTTTAATTCGTTAGCAGTTTATCATCATAGCACCGCTAGAATTGAGTATGAAACCCTTGTGTTTTAATATATTCATTCGTTAGCAGTTAGCAGCATAGCACCGCTAGAATTGAGTTTGAAACCCTTGTATTTTTATATTTTCATTCGTTAGCAGTTTAGCAGCATAGCACCGCTTGAAATGAATTTGAAAGTAAATTGAAACCCTTGTGTAGCACCGCTAGAATTAAGTTTAAACCTCTCTTTTTTAATATTGTCATTCCTTAGCAGTTTAGCAGCATAGCACTGCTATAGAATCGAGTTTAAAACTCCCTTTTCTCCAGACTTCGCGTTTGGTCATCCATTTTGAATCGGGAAAATGTGTAAATAAATGTACAGTTCGGAAATCAAAAGACGAAACCGCTTTTCCGGAATATACATCTTTGACTTTACTTTGATGTAGGAGTTAGCACCTAAAAATACGAATACCCAACAAAATTTGACCACGTTTCTTGCCATATATGCACAAAACGATCCACATGTCGTTGAGTGATTTGCTTATCGCATACTATTTACGTACTGTGATGAATACAACATACTTATTACGCGCGCCGCGTGTATACTGTCCTAAAGATTCTAGATAGCTATGGTTCGCTGGGCGTTTTATTTATAGATAATATAGGATTAAACGTCGAACTGCGAACCGGAGGCTGAGTCCGGTAAAAGATGTAGTTGGGAATTTCAATTTCGTTTATTGTCCTTTACATTATTATGTCAATAATGATGAGTTTTGGTTTGTGACAAGCTATGTCAATTACAAATAAAAGAAATAAAAAAGATAATTTGTAAGTCTTATATTTAAACTGTTATATACATTTTTCGTTCTGCAGTCCACTGGGGGTTGTGGTCGGATACGGCTGAGTCGACCGCCGGTTCGTTAATTAGGTGCTGGTTGTTATTGTTATTTTAACGGAATTCTGAGTTGGTCATTCGCAAAACTAAGATATTTTATATTCTATAATTACAATCATGGGTATATAATATATGATCTTGAGCGCGTTACCATTTATGACATTGGTCTTCTTGTGATACTAATGTTGAAACATCTCGCTGTGCTCAGGGGAGCGCGTTCTTTTGAGTAAATGCAGGGAATTTCTCCGCCAGAACATAAGTATATGTGACGGCACCGTGACAGCAAACAGTTTATGGGTTCCAGATCAGAGACAGACAAACGATTTTAACAATTCGGTCCGGCGTCTGATTGGTAAAGAAGGAACGTTTGTGATTGTCGGTGTAGGTATTTGGGCCCAGTTTGACAGCAACGCTATTATTCAAAGGTGAGCCAAAATTCAAGGGCCGAGTTCTATCCCCTCGCTACGCTGGTCTGACCAAACAAACACAAGGCAGAGGTCTGTACACTCGCTACGCTCGTCCATAGACGAAGGAGTGATTTTTAGTCTATAGCTCGTCTGACCAGTGATCAGTGACCACAAACTTCAATGAAGACATATGTTCCCTCGATACGTTGTTCTGACCACAAACTGCAAGATAGAATTCTGTCCCAAATGATCAATGAGCCCACGAGAATAACAGCGAACTCAGCTACGATCATTGACCTACTTTTTGTGTCATATTTATCAAGTAGTGGAGTTTTAGATATATGTATCAGTGATCACTGCATGACCTACACCATCAGAGGCACCACGCATATTCCCATGGGTGGCCAAAATCTATTAAAATGCAGGTCCTTCCGGAATTATTCTGTGGAAACATTATGTGAGGTCCTGAATGAAATGGATTGGATCAAATTCATCAGTCATGATGATGTTGAAGAGGCATGGAATATTTTTGCCCAGTAAGAGCAAATTATGTACGGAACCATGGATGGATGATGCGTTCTTGGTATTAAATTAGAGACAAGAATTAACTATTGAGAAAATTCAGAAATTCTAAATATCCAAGTAACTATTCTGATTACAAAGTTATTCGTTATAAAGTTACTCATATGATTAACAAGGCCAATTCGAAGTACTTTAAGAACCCGCTATAGAGCAGAATAATGGTATACATTCGAAATCTCGGTGGAAGACCATGACGAGACTTGGGACACCATCTAAGTCAGGAAATTGCTCCTCGTCGAACATCTGCTTAAAACAGGCGATACTCGTATGCTGATTTATACAGAAACTGCCCCCGCCAACGAGCAAATATGACAACAGATATGTGGATAAGTACTACGGTGTTTTTAAATTAAATAGGGAAATATCTAAATAAATCTGAACTTCTATATGAATTTCAGTCCGGTTTTTGATCTGGATTCTCGACTGAATCCACTTTGACTTACCTGACTGACTATATTCGGGAACATATGAATCAAGGGAAGTATACATGCATGGTATTAATAGACCTACAAAAAGCATTTGACACGGTAGACCATCATATACTTTTAGACAAATTGCACGCCATGGGCTTTTATAGTAATACTCGCAATCGGTTTAAAGCTTACCTCACTAATTTGACACAAATTACTGACATTAATCAGACACAAATTTGATTACTTGCGGCGTCCGTCGGGGCTACTTTTGGGCCATTATTATTCTTACTCTATGTCAATGATGCTCCGGTCGCAGTACAGTTTAGGCTGCTATTGTATGCATATGACTATTCATTGCTTGTATCTGGCAAGTGTGTTCGGATGATAGAGCAGTCTTTACAGTCTTATAAACGCCATACTCATGCTGGGCATTGATCGACTGCCGAAGTGGCTATGTACCATATAGTATATCGCACCCTTCCGCATCTGACCTTTGTCGAGTAATAATTATATGTTCTACATCTTACTAAATTTTTTAATCTGGTATTTAAAATGTACTTTGCATGGATTATATATTCAAGTTATTCTGATGTTTTATGTGCAACTTGATGAAGAATGCATCATCTATTCGTTATATCTATACATTCACTTGCAGACGAGAAGAGTATTTTTAGCCCCCATTGTCAGCGGTATTAATGTGGCGTGTCACGTTTGCAAGTTGCATTCATATACATATGTATACTATATACATGTATATGGAAACCAAGTTGGTGCCTGCACGCGTCGTCACATGACACGAGTTCAATCACCCAACGTCCTGTATTCAAGTTCCACAGCGGGTATGCATCTATGATTGTAAATATATTATTATTATTATTATGTTTATTCGACTTTTGTCCACTCTCAAGGAGGATATATGTAGGTTTGCATTGACTGTCAGTTAAAACCGTAACAATACAACCTAAACTGTCTTCATAGATGTTACCTTTCTGAGGATTCTCGATGTTCCAAGTAGGGCTGTTTTTTGTAAGTGTCCAATGGATAGTGTTGCTGGTATTAGTTTGAGCCAGTTAGACAAGTTTTTACTTATGGCGCCTGTTGCTCCGATGACAATTGGAACTATTGTTGTCTTTAAACCCCACATTCTGCTTACTTCTATCTGCAGGTCAACATATTTTTTAACCTTCTCGGTTTCCTTCTTTACAACATTGTAATCACTGGGGATTGCTATATCTAACAGCAGACACGTTTCATCGTCTCGGTTTTTAACGATGATGTCTGGTTTGTTACACGATATAGTGCGGTCTGTATGGATCTGCGTATCCCACAGGATCGTGATGTTGCCCTTTGTTGTTACAGCTGGTGGACGATGTTCATACCACGCCTTATCTGTGGTGATGTTATAATGTTCACAAAGGCGCCAATGGACATACCGAGCAACGTTGTTATGTCGCTCGATGTAGTCAGTCGGGGCGAGCAGCGGACATGCTGATATGATGTGCTCAACCGTCTCAAGATGTTTGTGACACACCCGACAAGTAGGGTTGACCTTCTATGTCATGGTTTTGCATTCGTAATACCTGGTATTGATTGCTTGGTCTTGTGCAGCTATTATATGAGCTTCTGTTTCAGCTTTTATGTCAGCGCAGCAAAGCCATTGATATGATGCTGCCTTGTCGATGTTTTCACCCTCCATATACAAAGTGTGCTGGCCATACTGAGGTTTACTTTCTAGTCTTGTTTTCCCTTTTTTACTTGTATTTTATCTCGTAGTCGGTTTTTTAATGTTCTAGCTTGTTCAGTTGCCGTTTCGTCAGTTGCTGTTTGATTAACTATGTCATGATCTTCTCTTATTTTTGCTGCCTGTTTGGTTATTAAGTGTTTGTTTTTCGTATTTTTATATCTCTCGACTGCTTTGATGTTAAGGTCCCTTGATGACTTTATGTATTTGTCAAGTCCAACGATCGATGTTTTGAACGCTTCTTCTATTTCAATCAATCCTTTACCGCCTTATTTTCTGGGCATGTAGAGCCTTTCTACATCTGCTTTCCTGTCATGAACCCCATATGCGGCTAACAGCTTTCTGGTTGTGCGGTCTATCTGTGGCCATTCGCTGGAGAACCTGTTCAGAACACCAAAGCTATATGATAACACCGGAACGGCGATGGAATTTATAGCTGTTATTTTATTTTTGGCATTTTGTTATGTCTTAAATACCTGGCGTATTCTTCTTTTGTACTCCTTTATCACTATGGTTTTCATTTTTCCTTGATCAACTTCTGCATTTGCTTCGACACCTAGATATTTGTACGCACCGCCTTGTTCTAATTATACTTCCATGGTGTAACCAAGGAAGTATATTGTTTTTCTACTGAGGTCGTTTTCCGTTTATTTCGAAATACTCAGAAACTGATTGCAGTAGGAACGCGAAATCTCTAGCGAATGTAGGCATCGAAGGTTTACTGAATATAATGGTATCACGATTTCCGCCCAATGTTTCTTGGCGGAGTTATGGCCCTTTTGCGATTATTTTTCATTGTTATTATTATTATTATACTTGACACTTTTGTAATCACTATTACTCGAAAAGTACAAGAAGTAGGACACCAAAACTTGGTAAGTAGGTTGGGGTACATGAGTTCTAACCATATGGCCCATAACGATTTTGTCCGCGCTTTCACCGAGGAGTTATCTCCCTTTATTTGAAAAAATGTCATTTTATTATCTCGGAAATTATAAGAAGCAGAGCATCGAAAATTAGACCGTATGCACATCTCGATATGCACTACTGCCCACGGGCATAAAAACTTGTGTCCGCGCTTTCCCTGAAGAGTTACCGCCCATAGTTGGCAAACCTCTATTTTATTGTACTCTGTTGTCCTCCTGTATTATTCCAGATAACTGCATTTGGTTTTTGTAGTCGTATTGACCGTTGTCAGCTTAGTCCAAGGAAGAAAATTTGACAGGGTTGGACATATATTTTTACAATAGGATGGGGGTGCCAAATTAAAAAAAAAAATTCGTTACGAATCTCGTCTATTTCTGTGTATGGCTTCACTTTGTAAAGCTGATCAAATACCGCGAAAAAAATTGAAATCTGAGTAGAAATACCAGAGTTGTGGGCCCTCAAATTTTTTTTTTGGGGGACAATCGGGTTGTCGCCCTATCTCCTTTAAAACGGACAATCATTGCAAATAGTGACACACTTCTAAGTATCCAGACTATCTAGTGCTCGGTGTGAGCCAAATTTTGCCAGTCTCGGTTCAGTATTGTGGTTCTGGGGAGGGGTGGTTTATGGTTCAATATTTTATTTAGTCTCCGAATCAGATGAAACTTGGAATATAACATCTACCCTACAAACTTATCACGACGCTGAAAACAGATCTCAGATCCGTTGGAAAATGGCGGAGATTTGGACCCTCAAAGTTTGAACTTGGGCCCATATGCTTTCCAATAACCGAAATGTTTTTCGTCTCCGATTCAGATGAAATGCATTCCATACAATATATGTGAGCAGCAGATCACAAAACTGAAAACAATTTTTAAATCCATTGGAACTTTGAACCCAAAATTTATACAAACTCATACGAGCAGTGAAAAGGTTCGCGATAATAGATAATCCGTACAATTGGTATAAACGCTTGTATCGACATATCGTGCATTCACAGCATTAATTGTTTATCCTCAATGAATATGTTTCTGAATTATATTTAATTCTTGACGCCTGATACACATGTATAGCGACGTTTTTGTGATCTTTCTAGAACGTTCGCGAGCATGATAGAACTTCAAATAAAATACATTCGCCTATGTCCCATTTTGGTGATCAAAATATTCGTAAAAATATAAATTTAGATTGTAGAGCCGTTGCTCACCAGTCACCATGGACAGACTACCTCAAGTGTAAAAACTTTATTCAGCTTCAGGCTCAGAAATGGACTGTCGTATATGCATACCACAAGGAGAACATAATTATAACGTGTAACTCTACCTAAACTACATTCGAATAAGTCAGGTTCATCCATCCCGATATATGTAATTTCGGTAAATTTGTGACACTTTTCAATAGCATTATCCGTCTAAATACGTGTATATATGACTATGTATTTGTGTTTAGTGCTTTTATTTGAGATATGTTTGTCGGCCATTTGGTAATTATTTTATAACTCGAGTCTTTATATTAGGATACAGGTTTATAAATTAAAACCTTCTTTTTGGTACTTTAATTTATGGCAGTAACTGTGATAAAGGTTTTATCGTATATCCACATACATGTAGTACGGTACGCATCCAGAGGGCGTTTTTCTTATTTTCAGATGGAACGGTTTACTCACTAGCCGAGTTTTTAGCCCCAAATCCAAACGGGCTAATGTAGGAGCGAGTTTCACGCAGGAGCATGTAAGTCGGTATACTGTCGGTATGCCTATAAAATTTGACCGCTCTACTATAAACGGAACCTGCTCAAGGGAGTGTTTGTGTCGGGTGGGTTCAGATTTGGCAAATTCCACCGAAGATCACATGGGGAAAATTACTCCGAAAATCTGATATTGAGATAAAAACTTTTCGACGACTGGATGTGATAAGTAGTATCTAAACGCAAGATTAGTACACTTTTTAATGATTTAGATTGGACGGTTTAACCCTGGTAGAGTATAACGTTGTAACGGGTGATATATATTACTCAAATTCAAACCCTCTTTTCAAGACGCAAATTCAAACGGACTTATCAAGAAGCAAGGCAAATGCATGAATATGCTCACCGATATACTATATGTCCGCTTTACTATAAAAGTAACCTATTGTCACGATTTGACCTGTCCAAAACACTCCCCGGACAAAAGTTTTCCTTGGTATCAAATTTCGTCGAAATCCGTTCGTTTTACCCGATTTGACCTTGAACTGACCATTTCGAAGGTCAATGTCAGGTCGGGGTCACGACTTGATCCGCCCAAAAGACTCCCCGGACAAAAGTAGCCATAGGTATCAAATTTCGTGGAAATCCGTCTGTTTTACCCGATTTGACCTTCGATTGACCATTTTGAAGACCAAGGTCAGGTCGGGATGGGATGGGATGGAATACCATGGAAGTATATCTGATTCCATGGAATCTGACCTCTAGTTATTATTATTATTATTATTATTTTTATTTGGCCTTTGTCCACTCTCAATTCAATGAGGATATACGTAGGTTTGTATTGACTGTCAGTTAAAATCGTAACAGTACAAATTATTATTATTATTATTATTATTATTATTATTATTGTTTCTTTATTACAGATTACTAAATCCTGTCCTGAGCCACATGGAGCAAATTCAAGCCGTGTGGCCCAAGATTGTTTTTGTGACTGCACACAAGGGAGGTGTGTTGAAACCACTGGTCTACTTTAATCTTAAACAGTCGGATAAACGCCACCTAGCGTACAACAACGCTGTTCGGGATCGTCTGGCGAACACGTCATGGACGTTTATGGATTTATTCATGCTCTTTGATAACGTATTCGCCACAGATGGCGTTCACTGGGAGCTGGGGCCTAATCTCGTTAAGTTGGATATTATACTGGAACACATTAATAACTTGATATGGGAAGAAACTTAGTTATAGTAGTCCATTACAGCTGCGATTTACGGAGAACAAATTGCACGTACATCATATGTTCACCGCTTCGACAGAAAACAACATGGCAACTATCTGCAGATATATATACAAGGTTGAACTTAACAAGCTTGCAGGTGTGTCCTATTAAATGCGATTCTGTCGGAAGCTATGGGTAATTCGCACGATCATCATGTACTCATCAATTTCCGGATTCAAACGTCACTTAAATGTTTGTCTATGTTATTAGTAAAATATGGAATGTTGAATCAACATTTGAAGTTATAATATAAACTATAATATATTTAATTTTCTGCCCTCCTTAAGTACGGAAAACCACGCGCCATGCAAACGACTTGAATAACACGTAACGAGAAAAGTGCCTTGAAGATGATGACAGCAGTAAAAAGAAGCACGGATTTTGTGTCCCGGAACTAAAGAGATAGATGTTGTGTATATGTTCCGCGTTTTTCCATATCGGACGAACGAGTGGAAGCGATGGAGAGAAATTGATAGTGATATCCAGAAGGGCAAGGGGGCTTATGGAAAGATGGGTATTAGCTAGACCACCACAATATACAGCGAATCAACTCTATGTGTCATCAACATGGACCCCAGTCGCCGATTATTAATCGATAAAAACCCAGAATGCCCAAAATCAAAAGGTTTAGGCCCATACACATTTTCTATGACGGGCCCTTGAAAGTTTGAACCCAAATTGGAGCCTGTGCGGAGAAAACATTAGTCAGCTATACCGGAGTCATGTCCGGATGCTTACAAACAGAAGGGTCCAGCTATTTCTAACATCCATATTATATGCACAGAATCCAAAGGTATATAGGCCCATACACATTTTCTATGATGGACCCTTAAAAGTTTGAACCCCAAGTTGGAGCCTGTGCAGAGAAAACATTAGCCAGCTATATCGGAGTCATGTTCGGATGCATGGTGGCCCAGATATGCCCCAACATCCATATTATATTACTTGTAAGTGAATGCAGGACACGCTGGGGCAATATCTACCATTTTCCATATTTTGGCCGTCATTTTGAGTCAAACAATTTTGAGTCAAACAATTTTGAGTCAAACAATTTTGAGTCAAACAAAAGTAACAATTTTGGTTCCAATGAGTTGGAATATTCATAGGTAATGGCATGCGTCACTTACATTACATAGTTCTGCTCATTTCTTGTTGAAATATGACCAGAATCCCAATTGTGATTTTTTTTTGGTGAAATTTTATACCGCTTTCTGTAAAATCGAATTTTTGAGCGACCGGAAGGGGCTAGGACCCCCAAGAATGGCATATTTCGTTATTCAAATTATCATTTAATATACAACATACAAAATAAAGTCACATTTCTCAACCATTTCCAAAGAGCATAAACTGATCTGAAAGATATTTGAGGAAAAAAGTCATATTTTCAACTTCCGGCGGCCAATTTGTTGTCCATTATGGATGGGGAGTTCAAATTTTCCCTATAAAGGTGGCATTATGTCTTACCTGCAAGACAATATATATACATTTGTATACATTTGGCTAGATTTTCCCGCAATAATTTGCATCAAACTGACTTAGGGTCTCGTATGAAAAACGGCGGCCATGATGGATGCCGTCTTGTCTGGAGTCTACACAGTCACTTTTTGTTGTCGATGACATTGCTTAAAAGTTGAGGAATGTAATAAGGAACATGATGAGTGGGGTGAAGTTAAGTCCCAGGGGGTGCACGGGTACCCATATTAGCTCCCGGACTAACAACATATGTATATATTTTATTTACCGGTTTAAAATCTCAAAAATCCATCGATGTCACCTGTTGGGTGTGCCTCATTACTGCCACACGGTGATTTAACACTATATGTTATAAAGTTTTATGAAAGTTACCGAAGATTGATTCGATTTATTACGAAGTTAGTTCTTCCGACAACTAAATAGCCATGGACTAGACAGTTGGCGATGAAAATTTAACGATAAAAAAAACGAAATGTAAGACCACCATCAGAGGACGTTTATTAAATATCATTACCGTCACCATCTCAACTTTTATTAAATTAGAAAAAAAGTTAAAAAAAATAATCGTCATTACAATCACATTGTTCTATATGGTATGTAATCTCTACCGGAGCGCACCATACTTCCTTTCTGACTCTGTCACCGGGTGGTACCAGTCTTTGTTTCTATATATATAGCATGGAGATTTCCAGCAAAAATGGCGAAACCCGATCGCTCCAAAGTCAAATTTTGTTATGTGCTTTGAGAACAATTCCCATACTAAAACATAATGACAGAATGGAGAATCAGAGCTGTTGTTTTGTTGACGATTTTCGCAAGCTACTCATCAAAATTGCAGCAAATTAGAACTCTGTTGTTAGACTTGACGTTCGAGTTGTGACAGTGTCACACACACGTACACGTGCGTTTCGACTTTTGTGTTAATAAAATAATCGGAGAACCGAATCACACCATTTAGAAATATAGTTCTACGGTTTTAGTGGGACTTTTCAAACTTAAAGTTAAAAATTTATACAAATTTTGTTCGATATTTTTTGTGCTTAATAAGGGCAGCATGTTGCTCTGTTTGCTTAGTATATATCTTATTATCGCGGAAGTCCACCAAATGTGGGTGAAATGTCGCCGGTAGCAGCTGTCCTACCGAGTCATCAAGGGAGGTAAACCATGCATGGAGTTTATATGGTATGTTTGACGTCACCACGGTCGCTTTGTCCGTTTTCCGGATACATTTCTAGAAACGGTCCGTTGGTTTCTTTCACACATGTCCGCTTCCATGTCCGCTTATCTATATACTAGCAATGTTACCCGGCATTGCCCAGGTTAACGTGATGTGAAACCCTCTGCATTTTGTGGATATATGGTGGGAATAGAGGATACTCTTGTTCAAAGCGTTACACATATTCTCATAAGTTATATATCCAAATAGCATCACAAAACATGATTCTTACACATGGAATATAAGTAGTAGCTCATCTTGTCGGATTGGAGCGATTGTTATTTTGTTTATCGCGATTAATGCGTCCCACCAATAAAGAACTAATTATTTATTTACAACAGCGTATACTTCAGACGTTATAACATGAACATCATAAACACATTAGTTCGCAAAAATAAAAGACGACAATTGGGTTTTACATAGAGATGTATAGAACCAATCTAGTGGGTTTGACTAAGATTTTGAGGACACCTGGTTATCATATCTCCATGAAGATATAGATGTTTTAAAGAAATGTCCAGGTGCTCATCTGTTCATTGTGCTATATTCTGGTTAATTATTCTCAGTTTAAAAGAAATGTTGCCATGCCTCTATATCAGCTACATGTGCCCGACAGAGAGCGATATTTTGAGTTGTTTATGTTAGGCGACGAGTCTGTTCTAAACATGAAAGATATCCTTTGTATATTGGGCAGATATAACCTTGTCAGGTGTCAGTATTGGATGATCCTGAAAAGTCATGTGCCGTTTTCTTTTATCTCAGAAGAAATTATATTTGACGGCACACTGTGACCACTATTGTTGAACAGGCCTTCTATAAATTTCCATATATCTTGTAACTTTTTTATGGAAACTATGTTGAATGGGGCGGACACAATTGTGTTATACTATTAACATGAGCTATTCTAATATTTTAGCATGCACCAAATGTTATCTTCCTCGTAAAAAGTTACCACTGTTAGAACGCATTGGTGCCATCTCGATTGTACCCCGTGAAGTTATGTATAGAACACATACAGACAGACATATATTTGCAAATATATCTAGGCACCAAATGTGAGCGCTTGTAACACGCTCGATATGATTCCTCGTATCATTTGAGAAGAATGTGTATGAATTTGATGTTAATTGGCACTAAACATATTTCTATCAGTTGCGGTGACCCACCGTCCCTATTTCGGACTCATGCGGCGCCACAGTTGACATCATTAAACCACAAACTTAGACTCATTATGGAGATGAATATATATAAAATTGTTGAACAATGGCGAGTATACAAATTCGTATCAAGTTTAGGGTCCCCATATCTCTCACCCAAACGGTACCAATTTGGCGTATTTAAACCACACTATAAGATTACTCGTATCACGGAGAAAAATATGTATCAGTCTGGTAGAAATCGGCGCTAAACATATTGTTTATCTATTGTTGTGTCTCTCTCACCCTCTGTGGATCCCTCTCTCGAATGGCACAACTTTGACATCTTTAAACCACACAATTAGACTCCCGATATCATGGAGATAAATATGTATAAGTTTGGCGCTAATCGGCGACTAAACAATGTTTGTTATCAAATTTAGTGCCCACCACACACCCACACCATCTCTCACACAAACAGCACAAATATAGCGTCTTTAAATCACATGATTTGATTCCTCGTATCATGGATAAGAATGTGTATCAATTTGGTGGAAATTGGCGCTAAAATTATTTTTATCAATGTTGGTGCCCCTCTCCATTTCAGTGCACCCCTGAATCGAATGATGCCACTTTTGACAGCTTTAAGCCACCCCATTAGACACCAGGTTCTCATACCGTGTGGATGATTTTATTTAAGTTTTTGTATAAAATTGGCGATTATACAAATTCGTATAAAATTTATGGCCCCCATATATCTCTCATCTAAACGGCACACATTTGGCTTATCTAAACCACACGATTAGATTTCTCGTATCACGGGGAATATGTATCAATCTGGTGGAAATCAGCGCTAAACATATTGTTAATCTGTTTTGTGTTCCTCTCACCCTCTATGCATCCTGACTCGAATGGTCCCACTTGTGACAGCTTGTGACATCCTTAAACCACACAATTAGACTCAAATTTAGTGCCCACTAACCCCCATCTCTCACCCAAACAGCACCAACATGCCGTCTTTAAGACACACGATCAGACTCGTATCAATTTTGGTGACCCTCTGCCTTTCAGTTCAACCCTGATTCGAATGACGCCACTTTTGACAGATTTAAGCCACACCATTAGACTCCTCATACCATGGGGGTGATATTGTATACGTGTGGTGGCAATCAGCGACTAAGCACATTCTTATTAAATTGAGTGCCCCTCTCACAATCTGTTATCCAAACGACAGCACTTTGGAGTATTTAAATCGCACAATTAGATTCCTTGTAGCATAGAGAAGAATATATATCAATTTGGTGGAAATCGGCGCTAAAATTAGTTTGATCAATTTTGGTGCCCCTCTCCCCTTCCCCCATATAAAAATGTACCAGGGTAAATCCACCCAGGTTTTTTTGGGCCGAAACCCAGGTAAAAATCTATCTACCAAGACATCCACCAACCATTAAGACCCCGCGAAACCTGGGTTTTACCATGATTTACCCACCTGAAACTGGATAAAAACCCTGGTATGGGTAAACCTGGGTGTAATTACCCAGGTGACCACACCCAGGTGTACCCTACCTGGGTGTTTCCCACCCAGGTCTACCCTGGTGTTTCCTACCTGGGTGTTTCCCCACCCAGGTGTACCATGGTGTTATTTACCCAGGTGTACCCTGGTGTTTCCTACCTGGGTGTTTCCCATCCAGGTTACCTTGGTGTTATTCACCCAGGTGTACCCTGGTGTTTCCTACCTGGGTGTTTCCCACCCAGGTGTACCTTGGTGTTATTCACCCAGGTGTACCCTGGTGTTTCTTACCTGGGTGTTTCCCACCCAGGTGTACCTTGGTGTTATTCACCCAGGTGTACCCTGGTGTTTCCTACCTTGATGTTTCCAACCCAGGTATACCTTGGTGTTTTTTTTACGCCGGTGTACCTTGGTGTTTTCTTACCCAGGTGGATTTCCCATTGAGATGCACCTGGGTTAGAAAACCCCAAGGTACACCCAGGTAAGGAAACACCAAGGTACACCTGGGCAGGAAAACACCAAGGTACACCTGGGTAAGAAAACACCAAGGTACACCTGGGTAATAAAACACCAAGGTACACCTGGGTAAGAAAACACCAAGGTACACATGGGTAGGAAACACCAAGGAACACCTGGGTGAATAACACCAAGGCACACCTGGGTGGGGATACCAAAGTTAAATGATGAGGATGGCAATGAAGTAGATTTTGATGGGATGCAGGGGTATTGTTATCAATGGAGTTGTTTTAGTATAATAGAACATTAAGGAAACTGATTGTGCAGCAATACAAGTTTATTCAAGGACAACAAACTAACTAAAGATAAAATACATGTATAGAAACACATGTAATATATAAATATATAAACTCATTAAACTGCATGGGTTAAAACTTACTGACAACAAGAGTTGGGTTAAAATTTTGATTAAAAAACACTTGCAAAGTCCCTCTTCATACATGTATATGGTATGTTAGGCAAGTTACATGTACATGTAGTTGCAATGTATACTAGTACCGGTACATGACATACCGGTGGACACAAAAATCATTATTTTAGGTTCCAATGTCATTTACCAGAATACATGTACATGTTGTACCTTGCAACTATATCTACAGTGAGGTAGTTTTGTCTCATTTAAACTTTCTAAATGGGTTTCTCCCTTTGAATGACATAAACTAATGTGAGTATACACATGAGCTGTGGTGTGAAATACACACCAAAAAATTATTTCTTAGTCTGAGGACATGTTTCCTGTCATTATCTTACTGCTTACAAATATAGATTTGTAATAATGTGCTGTAATGCTCCAGAAATAGTCATATTTTGTCCTGGTTCATAAGAACATATTATTTCTTAGTGTTAGAAGGACATGTTGTCTGATATTATTTGACTCATAAACCCCCAAATGTACATGTAAACAGAACATTCGGGAAAGAGACACACCATCTTTATCCTGTTTTATATCAGTACTAAGTAGCAATATTGATCAGATAGCAAAATATGCTATAAATAGATTTCAGATGGTAGAGATTAAACAATCACATTAAATGCACCAACTCGAAACAGTTAACATACCCTGTAGAATACAGACTATGATCAAGGAGGGTGTCACACACACCCACACCCCGCTTTGGTATGTGATATTCAAGCCATTTTCAGGTGGTATGCTATATACATGTACATACCCAATGTTATCTGGTACTAGGATTTCACACGGCAATATAACCGGCATTCACGATTCAGCAAAAAGGCTAGTATGCAGATATAATAGCAGAAAATTATACAAATTTTGAGTATTTTCCAGCTTAAACAGACCCAAGTGATATATTTTTATCTAATTCAGTCTAATGGCTCTTGATATGTTGATGTTTTGGATACTATTTCAGCAAATGTGAGAAAAGGTGGCTTCTTTGGGGCATCAGCTTGTCTGAAAAATATATCAAGGTCCCCTAAATCCGATACTACATTTCAGAACAATCCAACCAGTGTCCCATGAAATGGTGGATAATAAACTATCATACCAAATTTGATTCAGATTTGATCACACAAACTAAAATTATGATGCGGAAACCAGAAATTAACACGATTCTAAGTCGAAAAAGGGCCATAACTCTCGCAAAAATGAGCGGAGCACACCTATATTCGAACTTGACCTGTATTTTGGTCTGATAAACTTACATACCACATTTGGTTCAGATATGATCACACAAACTGAAGTTATCATCCGGAAACCTACAATTTTCAAAGTTTAAATGTCTATTAGGCGACACCAATTTTTAAGTCTGGTTTACGAACATGTGGGCTGATGTGGGGAGAAAAAAAGTAGATGCAGGAGGGGAAAAAAATAAAAATAAAACAAATTGTCCCCCCCCCCCCCCAATTTATATCAAGTAAATCTTGAAATTTTACATAAATTTTACAAAAATTGTGAAAAAAACCTTTTCGAATGATATTCTGAACCAAACAAGACATTTCTTGTCATGAAATACATGAAAATATGGATCTGCAAATGATCATAAGCAGAACCGGATGAGACAGCACATGAAAATCAGTACGCGTGTAAAAAAAATTGGGACAAACCAGGGCAAACAAGTAAAAAAAAATTTCATGAAATGGAAAAAAAGTTGTAGGAGGTGTTCGTAAACCGGACTTAAAAATTGGTGTCGCCTTATGTGTATATAACTCATATAGCTAACTATTAAAGGTGCTCAATCAGATTCGATGGTCCCGATATAATTAGATTCCAACAACATTTTTTTTAGAAATGCTGCTTCAGTAATATCAGAATCGATTAATTGCCCAAAAATAATGCTAACCACTGTCAACTACATGTATAGTATAAAATCGCCTGATACGTTATATTTATCAACATGCTGTTCGACGAAGTTTGACCTTATTATCAACACAAAGCCTCTTCATTTTAGAGTTATCCATCTTCATCCGCAATTTGGTCTGAGACCGTCGGCTCGTCAAATTTTTCTGGGCCACTATTAAGTATCGATGGTGATCAATATTAAAATTTCAAAAATTGATATCTAATAACTCTGAGCTTTGATACATGTAGGTGGGTCCCTCGACTTGATTAAAATATTTTTACCCCCCCCCCCGATTCCATATACATGTATATGTAAATAGCAAATGAGGGGCACTTAATCGGATTATGCATCTTTAAACTGTATTTGAATTTAAAGATGCATAATCTGATTAAGGGCCCCCTGAATTAATGCTCGCACATTACTCTTTATTTGGACTTGGGGGGGGGGGGGGTAAAAGATATTTGGTACGAGTCGAGGAACCCACCACCTATCAAAGCTCAGAGTTATTAGATATCAATTTTTGAAATATACTATTTTTCACGATCAAGAATTAATAGTGGCCCACGGTCTCGGACCAAATTTCAGATGAAGATGGATAACTCTAAAATCAAGAGGCTTTCTGTTGATAATAAGGCCAAATTTTGTAGAACAACATGTTGATAAATAACATATGTCAGGCAATTGTATACTTTAGTTGACAGTGGTTAGCATTATTTTAGGGCAATTAATCAATTCTGATAACGTAACTGAAGCAGCCTTTCTAAATACAAATGTATGATGTTGGAATCTGATTATATGGGTATCATCGAACCGGATTGAGTACCTTTAAAATGAACTGTATCCAGTATAAACATGTTAAACCTGATAATTAATTAGAGCATGCAGTCCCTGTTGACATGCGGTATCCGCTGGTAATCTTACCACAGTAATATGTGTTAACTGTGATAACCAAGTTAATTGTTTTTACCACAAAAATTCTGAATTCTATCTAGACATTTTGAAACAATAAAAAAAAATTCTGGTGTGATTACAATGTCAACTTTAAAACAAAATTCATATAAACATCGCATGAAAAATACAGCCTAACTGCAAATGTGAGGTGGACCACATTCTGCGGCGGTATAACTGACTGCGGTTGATCGCATGAACACGCCTGAATACTGCAGTAATACCCGAGTAATATAAGGCGAGTTGATTAATTAAAGCATAGCTGTAATTTTACATGTATGTTCTATAGACTTTGTTGGGAAAGAGAATATAGCTGTGCGACAATGTTAATCCTGATGAGCTAAGTTAGAAATTTTTCAATCGAAACCTCATAAAAAAAAATATAAATTCAGTTCTCAATTTTCGAACACTTCTAGGAAATTGTTCAAAAATATTGTTAAAAGATGCCCATTCGATTTGACACTGTAAATATACCCTGTTCAAGTGTTCCTGCTAATGTGCTATGATGCGGTTGGGTCCTGCTTAATTGCTATGAATTGCACTACCCGCATCATAGCAATTCAGCAGGACCACCAGCATCATAGCATATTAGCAGGACCACTTGGCCAGTGGTAAAATAGTTTGTTTTCCATACGGATATGTGTTTTCAAATAATCATGTAATGATATCTAACATACATGTATATGATCCCATTTATAGGTTTTATTCATCACGGCCAGATAAACTTTGTATACAGACAGTTTTACCAAACTTAGAATTTTTATTAGGTGCTTTCATTGTAGCTGTAATTACTATAGTATTAAAAGAGTGCTCAATAAAGTTTGTTTTATCATTTATGCTCATTTGGAATTTGGATGCTATTTAATTCTGTTTATCTATATAATTGGCTGCACTGCTAAATTTTGACTCATTTCAGTCATTTGATGTCAGTACATGTAGTTGTCCATCGAAATGGCGAACACAACCAAAGACAAATTACAAGAGGAAAGACAACAAATACATTTGATGTGCACTAAAACAGATACAGTAGTGCCCTAAGAAATCGACCCCTTAACCACAGCAGAATTATGTGTAACTTTCAGGATTTAGTCGGATATATGGCTTGTTGCCATTCATCGGAAAGCTCTCCCCGAGTTTAACACCCGTAATTCTTCTGTGGTTAAGGAGTCGATTAATTAGAGCATTACTGTAGTTACAAATGTATGTCTAGCCTCCTGTTGTGTCACTAATAAGATCTTTAATTCACATACGGTACACATGTACATGTACATGTACTATATACCCGTTCAAGCGTTTACAAGTGTCAGTCATCGAGAAACTGACCAAAAGTTTTGGTAGTATATAATATAGGCTAGCACTGCACTTGGGCTACATGTACATGTACTGTAAGTGATTATAATGTACTGTTTTTATATTCTGCTGTGAAAGTGTTGCTGAATGAAATTTAAGTTTACCCCGATATTCTAAGTCCGCTCGACTAAGATGGGTTTTTTCTCGAAAACTGATATCTGAATATACATGACTTTTTGTACGTCTTCCACTGGTTGGTATTCCCTCTAAAATGACTAATTTTAACTGATTAGATTAGCCCTGGTATGGAAAACTCTAACTGTTATAGCCCGATGAGCGGTTTACTGCCAACAGCGGTGATGATATGATGACCAGCGTTGTGCATGGCATATGTTGATCCAGGTAAGAATGCTACCATACATTCCAAACATTCATTAAATATCTTATTAATAGTAACCCAAACTACACAAGAGACTAGTATAACTAAGATTGGGCTCGATTAATGATGTGACACTTTCAGTACTTCATTTACTAGTAGCCTGGTACTGGTGGGCCTGGCTACAGATACTTGTTTGGCGTGTTTGAGGCCTGTGGCACAAGGGCAGCAGAATCAATTAAAATTTCTCTTATTGTAGTGTAGTACATGTACATGAATAGTACCGGTAGTACAGCACACAAAGAGGTATATAGTACCGGCACATGTACATGTATTCTCTCTGTTTTCACACATGTTTTTTTTCAATTTAACAACATGAGTCTTTTAATTATGACACATACATGTACTAAAGTGATTGTAGGCCTACATGTATATAATGTGCACCCAGTATACCGGTACATGTACTGATATATTACATTGCAATACAGTCCGAGTACAATGATATAGCAAAATTATGCATAGTAGAATAACAACCTTTTGTACAAACAGTCCTGACAATGATATACCGGGATATCATGGTGATAGTTCATACATTTGGAATTACCGAATACCTGAGTTTGTGGATAGACCGCTTCATGCGATGTTTATGTGAATTTTTATTTTTAAGTCGGCATTGCGTACGGTTGTCCTATAAACCACACCAGAGAATAGCAATTGTCGGTCAGTGACCAACTTCTTATGTTTATGCAATCGATACAATCCGGTTCTGCTTTTGATGTCCAGTTCGATATTTGTGGTGTGTTCTTGTGCAAAAATATAATTCTAACTAATGCGCCAAAAATCAGGTTTATAAATTTATCCATTCTTGAGCAAGAGCAACTCGTAAAACTTGTATGGTATAACATTCCAAACTGAGTATTTCTGCTATCAAACCATATGATAATAATGTTGAACCGGACATCGAAATCTGAACCGCATTTATGGATTGCAGCACGTGATGTTGAATAAACAGTTATAGAGGATATACAGTAATGCTCTAATTAATCGACTCCTTAACTACAGCAGAATTATGGGTAACTTTTCAGGATTTAGTCGGAAATATGGGTTGATGCCATTCATCGGAAAGCTCTCGGTGAGAGCTTTCCGATGAATGGCAACAAGCCATATTTCGGACTAAATCCTGAAAAGTTACCCATAATTCTGCTGTAGTTAAGGAGTCGATTAATTAGCTCTAGAATTACTGTAACATGGTTTATAATATACAAATGTATACTGTATGGGAAACATCAGAGGTTTACAAAGTAATAAAAACAGTTGATTTGTTCTTTATTCTTGTGGTTATATACACGTACATACATGTATTCTAAAAATAAATGTCCTTTACAACGTGGATCAATGAAATGCGGTTGTTGCATTTAAAATGCATTGAGGGTGCATTGTGTCACGCCACTTTGTAAATGCCTTAATGACAGCATTTAAATTAAATGCACTGCATTGGGAATAATCGCAGTCGCATTGAAATTACCGATCATTGCGCCGAAAAAGTATACTAGTATGAACACCCAAATAACGATACGATAGTGTATTTTGCAATTTTAGTTATAATTTTGTTTATTTTAAATTCACATCTGAATAATTCTGTGTTATTTTCCCACTCCTGGTGTACATGTATATGTTCGGAATCGGACATTCATGATGTAGTTTTCCATTCAAAATGGAATAAACATAAATAAACACTGTTGACATTAATTGTTTTATAATCAGAATCTGAGAATCATGATTCTCATTTTGATTCTAGTAAAAAGTCTTGATTCCCTAGCTGTAGAAAGTGAAACACTAACATTTTGATTATTGCCAAAAATCTGATGGATTTTAAGGCCTGCATCAAGACATTTGTTTGTGAATAAATCAAGGTAAATGTGTTAAAATATGAACGCATTTACAAATGCGTTGCTCCAAAATCGCAAAGTAGATTCGAACATGTGGTCGCTTTTCTAAGAAATTTGTGAGTGGTCTGTACATGTACATACATGTAAGTTACTTGACCAATTACACAAGGAGTCGAGGGACACAATCAATGAGGACGTTTGTACTAAAAAATATTTTTTTACGCAAGGAACGAACACAAGGCCACTTTCTTAATTTATATTATGAGCCAACAAGACAGATCGTAAATCGCTGTTATATGACAATATATGTGGCCATCATAATGGTCGACAGGCATGACGCCAACAAAAACCAATCTGTCAGGCCAATATAAAGAAGTCGCGACTTATTGCTGGTGGAACCTATTAAAGGCATCGTTCCATTTCGTTAATAACAACTTACATGTAACATTCACCTCCACCTCTTTACTCTTGGGCTCCAAATAAATATGCATGCACCAGCTGCATCCACGTTTATTATTTTTCTTGGGAAATCCCCCCCCCCCCCTGCACAGTGCTTATTTGGGTCTGCACGTTTATTAATATTTTGAAGCTATGAAAATTTAAATCAGCACAAATTCAAGATTTCTATATGATTCAGATGTAAAAATGATCAACACGTCTACATTAGTTACTAGCTAAACAAGACATTTTGTCATATGTTTATACTTTACTGTGAAATTGCGTTTCTTCCGTTCTCCATGAACGGATTCTCAAAATGTTTGGTTTTCCAAAAAACAAGGATTCGAACTGTCTGAACTGAACTCCATGCGTTTGTTTAAATAGATGAATAAATAATGGGAAAGACATACAATCCTAGTTCATAATGAATTTAAGTATATAAATATAAATAATAAACGGCGGATTCAACGTGGTCATGGGTTTTGACCGCGTTAAAAAAATCAGCAAACTCTGCATGAACCCCGAAGTTTGCTGATTTTTTCTCGCGGTCAAAACCCCATGACCGCATTGAAACCGCCGTTCATTTCTTATATGAATAACACAATTTAAGATTGGTGAATTATTTCTTTTGGTTAATTTAATAAACGTACAGGACCAAATAACGATCGTACAGGTGGGAATTTTACCTCGATTTTAATAATCGTACATTAGGCACTCAAGAGTACATATTCAAGTATGTGGCAAACCAAAAAAACACCACATGATACATACATGTACCTGTACTACATGTTGACTCGTATACCTGAACCTGCTATAAAAATTATTTGGTTAACCACAGTTGATGTTTTGCTCAGAGTTCCCCCTGCACTATTATTTGGGTCTGTACTTTTATTAACTTTAAATGGAATTTCCCCCCCCCGCACTATTATTTGGGCCTGCACTTTTATTTGGAGCCTGAGAGTAAGTTGCATTGACATTTATTTTCACGAATTACCATGCTAAAGGCCAAAGAAAAAAGATTGTATGTTTCCGGTGAAAAAAATTAGGGTACTAGTAGGTAGGTAGGGAATTTTTTTTATTTTTTTTTATTTTTATATTTTTTATCCAGCAGCAGAAATATTGAACTACCTCGACCAAAGTGACATAAAATGCCAACCCGTGCCATGGGGAAAGTATTACTTGATCAACACAGTGGAAATATACATTAAGATTGATAAAAAATGCTTACGTATGTTTTTTATTATATCTAATACCACATTTTCATAAATTTGGCTATAAACTTGGTACAAAATTGATGTCACTAACTTTTTATAAGAATTTTACCAATAATACCGCCATTATACCGTACATGTATTGTGACGATTACATCCCATTGTCTGGGGGTAGCCAGTACACCCACCGAGCATGCCTGGTTTTTGGAAACAGTAGCTACTAGTACATGTATACCCCTAATATATGCAGTGATAACCTCTTTACATGTATATATACAGATACACACCCACCATGTCTGTTGATAGTGTTCCATAAGTCCCAAACAAGACATAAAGCAGGCAGGAGATCCACTCTCAGGAAATTAAAATTGCGAAAATTTTGACTTTTTCTCAAAATATCAATAAAAAGTTTAGGGTCGGCGGGTTATTTTTAGGGTCGGTCGATGTACGGAAACATAGTATCTTTTTTCTTTGGCCTAAGGAACATTGCAACTGGTTTGAAGTAACATGACCGCGTTGCGTCAACACTGGAACTGCATTGATGGTAATTTTCAACATGGTCTCACTGAGGTTCTATCAAATATAAATACTAGTATGGTTGAGGCCAACTTGAGGGAGACAATTATTTTGAGAATATGTGATCCTGTGTTAACATGAGCCTAAGGCGACACCAATTTTTAAGTCTGGTTTATGAACACCTCCTACAACTTTGTTTCGATTTCCTGAAATTTTTTTTAACTTTTTTTGTCCCAAAATATTTTACACGCGTACTGATTTTCATGTGCTGTCGCATCCGGTTCTGCTTATGATCATTTACAGATCCATATTTTCATGTATTTCATGACAAGATATGTCTTGTTTGGTTTGAACAGAATTTCATTCAAAAACATTTTTTCACAATGTTTGTAAAATTTTTGTAAAATTCCACGATTTACTTGATATAAATTGGGGGGACAATCTTTTTTATTTTTATTTTTTTCCCTCCTGCATGCAGCATCTACTTTTTTTCTCCCCACATCGTAAACCAGACTTAAAAATTGGTGTCGCTTAAATATCATCTGATTGGAGTCAAAATCATTGAACCGTCACTTATGCATGCACATGTTGTCTTGATGTTGAGTCTGGCTTTCATCATTTTCATTAGTTTTACTGTTAATATCCACCAAAGGTTGAGGTGTTATGGAACAACTGTATGGCATCGTATACTGTTATCTTCCGAGTAAATATGGAGTCTCTAATTCTTTTATCAGTCACGCATCTACTCATCAAATAGTATAATCCTTAAATATTTGTAGTCCAGGTGATCTCGACTGCACAGTACATGTATAAACATTCATCTGTGCACAGTGTGTTTTAAATTTCTTTGCCGTGTAACAACTGTTGTCCCAAGTTTCAATGCCTTGTCCTCCTGGTATGTAGGGATTACCAATTTACCATTGCCGTGTTTTAATTTGCAATTTTGATGATGACGCTCACTAAGCTTGTTGATAATTTTCTTTGTCGTGTAACAACTGTTGTACCAAGTTTCTACGCCGCGTCCTCCTGGTATTTAGGGATTACCGGTGCCTTTAATAGCGTCAGATGCATCATTGCCAGTTAATGTACATTAGAGTGGAACTGAATTAACGATGTCACATTGACACAGTACTCAGTTAAGACCAGTAAAACAGCAAAAGTAGTATTATTGTACAGCAGGCTTATCACTATCAGTACTTACTACATGTACTGACCCCTTACTATCGTGGATCAATCTGAATCTGAATGGTTACGCTGCAGATCCCAATTATGGTAATTTCGCAGCGGGCGAGAGAGTCTCAGATCTTTTCCTTCAGCGCACCCTTGAAGGAATCCACAGGCTGTTGTTGTAGGATTAAGGATTCCTCCAGCTGATTCCAATCTCATATAGTTCGAATAAATGTGGAATTAGCGAACTGAGCTGACACGTATGGTATAGCCTCGTAGCACTGACTGTTGTTCCTTTAAATTAGGTGCCGAGGAATTTGGCTGGTGACGTAGCCTGTCAGAACTTTGCTCTGCGATCTAAGACGCCTTGTTTCGGGTGTAAAGTATTGATTAGGTGGTATAGCCGGGACCAATCCACCCACCACCTTACTCATGAATCCCAGCCGATTTATTTTCCGCCGTTTCTGCAATGTTGGTAAATCTAGCTCGTAGAGGATCTTGGTCATATATCCATCTTCTTTGCTCTTATAGTCTCTTTTAATGAAACGGGCTGCTCTACGCTGGATTCTTTCCAGCTTGTCGATGTGATTTTGTTGGTAGGGGTCCCAGTCCCAGATGGTGTCTGCGTAGTCCATGATCTTCAAACTTCTCAATTCTTCTTCTTCTGGACAGGTGCATTATGAGCAGGCCACTGGCACTACATCATGATTGTACCGGTACCACAAATTCAATTTTGAGAAAATATTCTGGTTATGGCCAGGTAGCTGAGGCACTGTTCAATACTATAGTTGATCCGTTTCGTTGTCGTAGCTTAATTCTTACTGTTCCGGGAATTTAAATATTTTTTGTCACATGAAATTCAGTCTTTTTCGATATTTGCGCACATCCATGGGGAGAAATCGGCGAATCTTATATATAAGTCCACAGTTTATCCGTTTGTAGCCAATACACCATTTCCTTCTGTCAATCCGCGTTGATTCGCGACAAAATTAACTCAAAATACCACAAGGAATTATCCGCGCTTCATTTTGAAGAACGATAACTAAAAGTTAAGATTGTAATTTGGCTGCAGAAACGAAACGAAACGAATTTTGAAACACAATAATTGTATTCACTAATATTTTCCTGTAAGGCTGTTGGTATATGGTCTACTATAGTATATGCAATCATTTATTTGAAATAATAAGTATCACTTAGAGAATAATTCTTACTGATAATTAGAAATCTCTTTATTTTGTATCCCTTTAATATTAAATAATGGCCCTGAAAATTGTCTGTTTGTCAGTTTAATGTTCACTAATTATAGCTAGGCTGTTAGATAAAGTATGATATTGCTTCATTTGTCCGGGGTAGTGTATTGTCACACTGTCATAATAAACTTCAAGTAATAAGGTAACTACTCGTCAATGATGCTTGAATACATAAATGATTAATAAGGTAACAACTACCCGTCAATGATCGACGTCTTAATATAGAAAGGTTTTATAAGGTAACTAACTACACGGCAATGATACTTATTATAGAAGGTTAATAATTTAACTTGTCAATGATGCTTTAATATAGAAAGGGTTAATAAGGTAACTACCCGTCAATAATGCTTTAGTGTAGAAATTGTTACTAAGGTAACTACATGTCAATGATGCTTTAATAAAGAAAGGGTTAATAAGATAAAGTTCTACACGTCAATGATGCTTAAATATAGAAAGGGCTAATAGGGTAACTACACGTCAATGATGTTTTAATATAGAAAGGGTTAATATGGTAATTACACGCCAATGGTGCTTTAATATAGAAAGGGTTAATATGGTAACTACCGTCCATGATGCTTTAATATATAACTGGCTACTATGATAACTACATGTCAATGATGCTTTATTGTAGAAAGGGTTAATAATGTAACTAATCACCAATGATACTCATTATAAAAAGGGTTAATAAGGTAACTGCCTGTCAATTATTGCTTCAACGTAGAAAGGGTTAATAAGGTAATTACACGCCAATGGTGCTTTAATATAGAAAGGGTTAAAATATGGTAACTATCAGTCAATGATGCTTTAATATAGAAAGTGTTATAATATGGTAACTGCACGTCAATGATGCTTTGATACAAAAATGGTTAATAAGGTAATTACCCGTCAATGGCGCTTTAATATAGAAATGGTTTATAATGTAACTACTCACCAATGATACTTAGTATAGAAAGGGTTGTTTAATGTAACTACCTGTCAATTAATGCTTTAATATAGAAAAGGTTAATAAGGTAACTACACGCCAATGATACTTAGTATAGAAAGGATTGGTAAGGTAACTACACGACAAATGATACTTTAGTATATAGAGGGTTAATTAGGCAACTACCCGTCAACGATGCTTTAATATAGAAAGGGTTAACATGGTAACTACACGTCAATGATATTTTAATAAAGAAAGGGCTAATAAGGTAACTACATGTCAATGCTGCTTTAATACAGAAATGGTTAATAAGGTAACTTCACGTCAATGATGCTTTAATATAGAAAGGGTTAATACTGTAACTACTCACCAATGATACTTAGTATAGAACGGGTTAATAAGATAACTACCCAGCAATAATGATGCTTTAATATAGAGAAGGTTATAATAAGGTAACTACACGTCAATGATGCTTTAATACATAAATGGTTAATAAGGTAACTACCCGCCAATGGCGCTTTAATATAGAAAGGGTTAATAATGCAACTACTCACCAATGATACTTAGTATAGAAAGGGTTAATAAGGTAAACTACCTGTCAATTAATGCTTTAATATAGAAAGGGTTAATAAGGTAACTACACGCCAACGGTACTTAGTATAGAAAGGGTTAATAAGGTAACTATATACGACAATGATACTTTGATATATACAGAGTTAAGGAGCCAACTACCCGTCAATGATGCTATACTATAGAAAGGGTTAACATTGTAACTACACATCAATGATATTTTAATATAGAAATGGTTAATAAGGTAACTACGCGTCAATGATGCTTAAATAAAGAAAGGGTTAATAAGGTAACTTCACACCAATGGTGCTTTAATATAGAAAGGGTTAATAATGTAACTACTCACCAATGTTACTTAGTATAGAAAGGGTTAATAAGGTAACTACCTGTCAATTAATGATTTAATATAGAATGGTTAATAAGGTAACTACACGCCAATGGTGCTGTAATATAGAAAGGGTTAATAAGGTGACTTCAATGCAGATTATACAGTTTAACAAAATACCACAGGTGTATATATCCGGGTGAACACTGTAGTAAATACCTGGGCGAAACCCTGGTGTAAATACCTGGGTGTAAATACCTGGTGTAAATACCTGGGTGTAAATCCGTAAAAACCCGGGTAAACTGGGGTTTATACCTAACATATATAGAAAACACCTGGGTAAATCTATATAAATCCCTGATTTACCTGGGTGTAACCTGGGTGTGACCTGGGTGGAACCAGGGTAAAACCTATATGTACCGGGGTATACCTAGGTAAACACCAAGATTTACCCAGGTACATTTTTATATGGGCCGTGTACCCCTGACGCGAATGGCGCCACCTTTGATGTTATCTTGCAGCTGCAAGTTAGTTATCTTGCAGCTGCAAGTTAGTTATCTTGCACGTGTAAGTTACTATCTTGCAGCTGCAAGTTAGTTATCTTGCAGCTGCAAGTTAATGCAAATTGCTTAAGTACCCATTCAGAGGGGCAGATGGGGGAAATTTCAGACACGTGTATATATATGTTATTATCTTGCACATGCAAGTTACCTATATTGCAGCTGCAGGTTACTATCTTGCACCTGCAAGTTAGTTATCTTGCAGCTGCACGTTAGCTATCTTGCACGTGCAAGTTATTATTTTGCAGGAGCAAGTTAGTTATCTTGCAGCTGCAAGTTAGTTATCTTGCAGCGGCAAATTACTGAAATACCCATTCCATAGGGGCAGATATAGTGGTATAAACGATCTGACATCACGCGATCGGTAAGTGGAGTTTCAGAACAAAATACCACCCATCTGTCAAATACTGTCAGGTACTACGAAAATACCAGCGAAACCCACTTACAATCATAAACGCTCTTTATAGTAATACATTGGGCCTAACCTGGGAATATAGCTCATATTATGAAGCAGCGCGGCGTTTTAAGGTCATATCCAAATTGTGAGCACGCATCATCACACCCAGACAATATAACTGTTGTTTTCGAAAAGGGCGAATTGGAAATTGCCGTCATTTTAGCCCAGAACCCTGTTATCTGGATAGCTAGTGCAAATTATTATCTTGCAGCTGCAAGTTAGTTATCTTGCAACAGCAAGTTACTATCTTGCACATGCACGTTACCTATCTTGCAGCTGCAGGTTACTATCTTGCACCTGCAAGTTAGCTATCTTGCACGTGCAAGTTATTATATTGCAGCTGCAAGTTACTATCTTGCACCTGCAAGTTATTATATTGCACCTGCAAGTTAAATTGTCCAATCAGAACTCAAGAAAGCTGGTTTGTATAGGAGAACGGAATACTCAGATCTTGTGAATGTGAGTTTGTTCTTGGTTCAAGAATGTCTATCATCGAGTGGCCTGAATACAAGCTGGACGACACTCTTATCTACGTAGTCGCCATTAAATAAATAAACCATTCTCCTTCAGCTGATGAAATCTCTCTATCCAAGACTGTGTGTTGTGTTTTCTCAAAAAGGCACACCAGCACTCTATCCTCTGATTGTGTGTACTTGTACTAGCCTTGAAACTTCTCCTTGCAAATTGATCCGCGTGGTCAAATCGTAGGGCTTCCTGTATCGCTTTCACGCGTACATTCTCGGTACCAAAATATGTCCTGACTCTAGCCGGATAGCCGCCTCTACTCTCCACAGCGTCAACAAAATAGTTTTCAATTATACGCGGATCGCTGCTTGTTTGATATATCTTCAACCATATGACACCGAGAAAATCAATCGATAGAACCATTGATGCAAATTCCGTACGGCTTAAGTTTTTCATATGAGTCTATGTGCCACAGGAAGTTCGGACCCAAACCTGTATATAGCCGTCGCTTGCATGCACATTGTCTACAGGCTGGATATGTTATGAATCGAGAAACTGTTCGACTCCTGCTTCACATTATAGACCCAGAGGGAATCGAGAAAAGAAAATCCGGTTGTATCAAGCGACAGCTATATACAGATAACGCTGCAAAGTACGCCTGCTAATATCGATATTGTTTACATAAGATAACAGTAGAGGATTTATTTCCGTGACAGTCCAAATGCAAAGTAAAGCTTTGCCAAATACAAGACTTCAACATCGGCCATTGCAAAATGAACATTCTCATGGAACGTAACAAAATGCTCAAATGCACGACGTTACAACCTCCAGTGAAATACCCGTCGCCAACGTCATTATGCGCGCGTTCTGATTGGACAACTTAACTTGCAGGTGCGATATAATAACTTGCAGGTGCAAGATAGTAACTTGCAGCTGCAAGATAATAACTTGCACGTGCAAGATAGCTAACTTGCAGGTGCAAGACAGTAACTCGCAGCTGCAAGATAGGTAACTTGCATGTGCAAGATAGTAACTTGCAGCTGCAATATAATAACTTGCACGTGCAATATAGCTAACTTGCAGGTGCAAGATAGCTAACGTGCAGCTGCACGATAACTAACTTGCAGGTGCAATATAGTAACTTGCAGCTGCAATATAGCTAACTTGCATGTGTAAGATAATAACTTGCACGTGCAAGATAGCTAACTTGCACGTGCAAGATAGCTAACTTACAGCTGCAAGATAACTAACTTGCAGGTGCAAGATAGTAACTTGCAGCTGCAAGATAATAACTTGCACATGCAAGATAATAACTTGCACGTGCAAGATAGTAACTTGCATCTGCAAGATAGCTAACATGCAGCTGCAAGTTAATAACCTGCACCTGCATGATAACTAACATGCACCTGCAAGATAACTAACTTGCACCTGCAAGATAATAACCTGGGAAAATGTCGTGGGAAAATGTCATGGTTCAGTGAACATAGTACACACAATACATGGACGGCTCAATGACACTAAATTACCGGAATGATCGTGTGACTGCATGTTCTCTAATCAAGCACTCAACTTAACTAATTGATGACCATGGAAGGAATATTCACGGAAACAGATAGGCTTCTCTATCGGCCGGACAATAATGTTCCTGGGTTGGACACCAATGACATTGTGCCATCATATGTGTATGGATGCGAAAATCAGACGCAAGTCACTGAAAGCTCATCAGTTCCCTAACATCGTGATGATAACATTAATTGTGATGAAGCAATGGAAAAACTAAACGAGATGGCCTCTCTAAATTTGCGGGAACCCATAGACCTCTCTTCTTCATTTGTTAAGTTAACAGAAACGGGCCCCACGACAGTTGACTTCAGCACATATCTGTCATGGGTTCTACAGTATGTTCGGAATACGCCAAAAGGGAATGTTGTCGATGTCCTATTAAATGCAACACAGTGGCGTGCTGCAACTCTAAAAGAAATGCGAGCCTCCTTATTCGACGAAATCGTCACATTGGCAAAATCTGGAAGACTTGACATTAATATGAACTCCTCCCTCAAGCAAAGGCGCGTCAACCGAGAAATGTCAGCTGACAGGGAAACAACGCTTGCGGTGAAATATTCCCACGACATTTATCAAATGATGTTGTGCATTCTGGATGAGAAACCCGACCATATGTCAGAGTTGTTAACAGCGCCTAAAGTTATGATCAGCAACCAACATGACATACCCGAGTATTCTGAAATCTCCAATTCACCAAAGGATATATTGGAAAATATTGCCAACTCGACTCAATTTGGACCAGTTCACAGCTTATCAGATTTATATAAAACTGTTTCGGAAATGAAGGAGCAAAATAAAACATATTCTGCCAAACTAGCAAAAGCAATGAATACTCTCATGGACAGACTGAACAATAATGACACACTCTTAAACCAGCTATCCGAGAGAATTGATAAAATGGAGGGACAAATTGAGGTGAATCAGCTTGACATCGAGCGTACGGCCGATGAAAGATGCTCAGGTGTTTCGAAACTGAAAAGCGATATACGAGATATTAAAATGGACAAGGAATCAATGCACGATGAAATACAGTCGCTGACAAGATCTGTTAATTCCAACACAGGGTATATAGGAACAATGAAAGGCAAAAAAAAATAAAAAATAAAAAATCCAAAACAGAATGTGAAAACCTGTGACCCAAACAAGGATGCCACTGATTCTAAAATAAATTCTGACGAAAATTCAAATTCCTTACATGATGATGTTAACTCGCCACTCGAAGAAAGTGTTAATGCGACGGCGGAACCTGGGTCAAAACCAACTGAAACTGATGACCGCATAGAGTCAAAGTGTATGGACAAAATTAATATAAAACTAAACAAATTCTCACGAGAGATTGCCGGTCTTTTCCAGGACTTCACCACTCATACTATGAATGGAATTAATAATCGATTAAACCACATGTACAACCAACAGCAGATGTTTAATCAACAGTTACTTACTGCTTGTCCCAACAAAGTTGTTACCAGCAGCCCAATCAACCAGGACACTAAGTCCTATAACTCTATTCCAGTTGACGACTTCGAGGAGTCGTACATCGACCGCACATATGCTGAGGTCACTCGAAATGTAAATACAGGACAAGGCAATAATTCGAGAGAGAGAAATAACACAAACACTACTAATCAAAAGCGAGCACCAACGACTTATGAAAATGACGACAATCTCCAACAACGTCGCCGTAACGTTCAACACCACAGGAGACACAGGTCGCCACCAAGTCATAGTCAGACGGAAAATTCAATGCAGAGAAGATTTTATGGTTGTGTTTATTTAACATTTAATGTTTAACTGTCTACACACTTTTGTATAGTGTGGTTGCTCTACGAGAGCGGTTAGATCCGATAAATACAATCCGAGTATTTGTCGGTAACTTGCGCGACAGTGTTACTCCAGAAGCAATTCAGGACTATCTCACCGACGCCGGCGTTCGCTTCTCAATTGTTCGCATGATGCATAGTAGAAAAGAACATACTGTTTCTGCCAGAATAAATATACACGAAGATGACATGACAAAAGTAATCAATAAGAACTTCTGGCCGCGTCAAGTATTCTGTCGACTCTGGCTGTCTCAAAATGATTTCGATAGACGACAAACCCAGTATAATGGGAATTGAACATATAATTATGTCACATGGGTTATGCTACTCTGGCTTTTTTTGTTATACCTCATTGTACTCATGTTGTATATCTTACTGTAATTGACAATGTCACATGCACAGATAGCTATAGCTACTTGGAATTGTACTGGTCTTTCGGCATCAGCTGATTCCATATCCGGTGCCTACTTAAATGACATGATTCACGAGAGGAACACAGATATATGTGGTATCAGTGAACATTGGCTGCACGAACACAACTCTCATATACTCGAACCTATGCTAGTCAACTACAAATGTCGCATTCTGTGTGATTTCTATCAAAGGCTACCCCATCAGCGGGGGAGACATAAAGGTGGCGTGGCCCTTATATGGAAAGAAGTTCTAGACCCCTATGTATCAACCATACAAATTGATTGAATTTGTGGTATCCAAGTTGAATTACCTGATGCAGATTACCTATACATATTCCAAGTGTATCTACCGTCAACCAACTATACAGACGAATTTAATTTACAATATACACAAGCACTCGGTGATATCATAGATACTTACTTTTCTCTTGGTCATGTTATTATCATGGGCGATTTCAACTGTACTCTTTCAAGATCACGTCCGCGAGACAACTCTCTCCGCAGAGTACTCGAACCAAAACAGTTTGTACCAGTAAATGAAAGTAACCTTTGCGCTGGCAGAAAAGCAACTTTTGTTCCTGCCACTGGTGGTGAGGGCACGTCTATTGATTATGTGTTGTATTCACAGAGAGACATTTATATGACTCTCGTGCATGCTGAAATTATTGATCATGACGTTACTGATATTTCTAACCATAGACCAATTGTATGTTTATTCAGATGTTACATTCAAGCCGACAGTTCCAAACGGGGATCTAACTCTACCCCCTTGTATAACTGGAAGAAATTTAGATCCTCACCAAACTTAATGAGTCAGTATAAATACACTCTAGCATCGCTTCTTCCACAAAGCTATAACATAAATAGCAGAGGCGATGTAGACGCTCTTTATAATAATATTATTTCAGCTATTCAGCGAGCGTCGAGTGAAATAATTCCACAAAAAAACATTCAAAAGCCACCTCAAACCGTTTTGGAACAGTCACTTGAAGGACTTGCACGCTCACATGACTACAAGCAGACGGAATTGGATCACTGCTGGTAGACCTCGGGAAGTGGATAATGCTTTATATGTAGAATATAAGTCTAGAAAATGCGCCTTCAGACGGGAGTTTAGGCAATGCTGCAATCAACATTTGAGTGATCGTAGCAATGAGCTAGACACCGCTGCCGAAGTAGATCAAGGGTCATTCTTTAAAATAATAAATTCTAGGCGAAATTATGAGAATAGACCAAACAAGATTTTTGAATACAACGGGGCAACTTTAAGAAATTCCTCAGAAATATCAGATGGGTAGGCCGACTACTTTGAGTCACTATATAAACCCTTGGTACACGATAGCTTTGACGAGAACCATCTTCAAATTGTGAACGACACCGTCGCTGACCTCGCCAATGGCCAATACTGTAAAACGGCGAGTAACTCTAAATATGTCACTGAACCTGTACTTGAAGGTGAAGTCGAGAACACGCTCAAAACACTCAACTTGAACAAAGCTTCGGGGTGGGATAATGTTTATAATGAACACTTGGTCCTTGGTGGTACAGCATTGATCAAATGCCTAACTGCACTATTGACGGGTATCATGATGTTTTCTCATATACCAGAACCGGCTAAGATTGGGATAATCGTTCCTCTGTACAAAGGAGGCAACAAACCCCGAAAGTTATTTGACAGCTATCGCGCGATAACCCTGCTCCCTGCCATTTACAAATTGCTCGAAAAAATAATTTTATTAAGACTAGAGTATCGTGTTCCTGATATGATCAAAGTACATGCATTGCAACACGGTTTCCAGAAGGGTATCAACTGTCTCATGGACTCGTTTCTTATATACGAATCTAAAGAATTTGCATCAGAAAATGACAGTAAGTTGTTCACATGTTTCCTTGATGTCCAGAAGGCATTTGATACCGTATGGATAAATGGTCTTCTCTATAAACTTCATCTCCTCGGTTTTGATGAGAAAATATGGCTACAGTTTCATCAACTGCTTACAGGTACTTCTTGTCATGTAAAATATGGGAATTGTCAGTCCAGAAAATTTCAGATAGAGCAGGGAACAAAACAAGGGGGCGTCATTTCACCTCTGTTCTACATGCTCTTCGTTGATCAGCTCTTAACAGAGCTTGCAAATTCGGGAGCAGGACTAAATATGTTCTCTATAAATTGTTCATGCCCGACACAAGCCGATGATATGACATTGATCTCTGTTTCGGAAAATGGCCTGCAGCACTTAATGAATATATGCACAAACTACAGTCGCAAATGTAGATATAAATATAATGAACAAAAGACAGTAGTTATTGTCTTCAATGAAAGCAAGAACGAGCACACTAAGGCTAGTTGTAATAGGGCATGGACTCTATGTGGAAAACAACTGTCTGAGGTAGAGAGTTTGGTTCACTTAGGCGTCCCTATACACAAGTGTAATCACAAAGGTAACGCCATAGACGTAATAAAAACAAAACTCAGATCTAGCTATTTCTCACTGTCGAACATAGGTATGTATGCAGGTGGTATAACCCCAACAAGCAGTAGGAAATTATACACATCCATCGTTTTACCAAGGGGCCTCTTCGGATGCGAACTTCTGTGTGGTATGACTGATTCAGATATTTTGTCTCTGGAAAGAACGCACCGATTTTGTCTTAAAAAGATTCAAGGTCTTCATTATCAAACACGTACCAACATCGCAGAAGGGTTAATGGGTATCGGAAACGCCAAAGTTTTATTGAAAAAAAGAAGCTCCTATTTTTCAGCAGTTTGTGTACGCTCAGTACAGAGAAGGCAGCCACATCTGCATTTTTGCTAAGGCTGCACTCTTTCTTCATAACTGGTGTTTCTAAGTATTCATTCATTGCCGACATTGTAGATATCATAGAGAGCCACCAGTTGATGCCATACCTCGCCAATTATGTATCTCATAGTGATTTCCCAACAAAGCAGATTTGGAAAGGTATAGTGCGCAAGGCAATTTCCGATTATACAGAATCCGAATGGGAAAGCGCGGCGAGCGACAAATCACTCCATCGCTTTCATAACATACACCCAAAGTTAACTGTCTCTCACCTGTGGCGCTGTTGTCGAAAATTCCCAAGACACAAAATAGCATACCTGACTGTGGCTGGAATCATAGCTTGTACTTGTTGGTGTCATACGAAATACGTATATAATATCTCAAAATTGTTCTGTGTATAAACAGGTCAGGCATATCCTGAATTCAATTACTATAGTGGTATTCCACTATTATAGTGGTATATTACTTTTACCATTTTTGAATTTGATAAATTAAAGAGGGATAGTCCAAAATCATATTTCACACAAATATTTTTCAAATTCAGTGTCGCACTAATTCGGTATCATGCATATAGTTTGTCCAGGAGAATGAATAATCATGACGGCACATGATAGGCAACTCAATTAGCAGGCACTTAGTTGAAATGTTATGAAGGAGCGCAAAAGATCGCACAAGAAATTTTATCACAAGACTGTTCATTCGCTGCGAATTTTTAGTTTGCAATATATTCTCACAAAGGACAGAACCCACACCTCGAATTATTCCCACAGCACAGTGGAAGATTATGCAATGTAAACACCATTGCAAGAAAATCACTTAGAGTGATTAATTACCAACTCCAACATAATAAGAGTATCAAATTCCCATCATTAAAGCTGCACAGGACACCATGTCCGCCACATGTGTGAATCTGTCATGTAACAATTTGGACCAGATTAAACTGGTTCTCTCTAGATTAAAGGGTGCACTCAGTGAATATAGCCTGTAACAAAACTTATAGAATTCACACTTGACGTGTCTACCATTGAAGGCGCTGTCCCAGACATGTCATGCCAGTCAAAGTTGCATATAATATGCAAATGCAAAATAATTTCGCATATAAAATGCACAAAATAGGCAAATACTATGCTTGTTCAAACTATGACTGATACAATTGCTCTAATAAATTAGCAGCACAAGTCACCGGATCTAAATTGATGGAATCTATAAATTGCGGGCTCAGAATAATCATTAAAGTGGTATGTAATATGCTGTATTATAAAATTGGCACATATCGTGCACGACCATGGAAATGGTGCTACTAGCCTCGACAAATCAGGCCATTCATATTTAAAATAGGCATATATTATGCTCATCTATTTACCACGCCGTTCCCTGATGAAATTCCGCGTTTTCACTATTATACTATAGCGGAAAAGTGAATCGACACATTATGCTCAATCTATATTATGACTATCCGAGCGATGTAGGAACATGGAACACGGACCACTAATCTGTTGTTTGATTGTTGTGTATATTTCGCAATCAAAAAATTCAAACTATTGTATAGTCATATACCATTATAATAGTGGAATTCAGGATGTGCTGGACCTGATAAAGTAAACGACAATAAGCGTTCTTGTCGTTTCTGTTTGGAAATATGTGGATACCAAAAGGCGATACTAGATACTTGCCAAGTTAAATATAACTGGCCATGTGTTTGTGTCATACGAATGTACATAATTATATAATATATCGACATCTTCAGTGTACACGTACGACTGAAATAAATCTATTTTTATATTTTTGCTGCCACATTATATCACTTACCAAGTAAAGTAAAACTGGTAAAAATGCCCCCAATTCGAGAGCAGGTGTTACAAACTCCATATGCAAGCGATCTGAAAATAATTTTTATTTCAATTCTTTAATCTCAATAAATCCCTGACTCCAATGACGCCATTTATGATAGCTTTAAACGCCACACCGCTAGACTCCTGATATCATGATTACGTATAAGTATAAGTTTGGTGGTAATCGGCGACTAAACACATTCTTATCAAAATGTACGGCCCCAAACCTTCTCTCATCCAAAACGGCACCAACTTGGCGTCTCTAAATCACACGGTTATACCTCTTGTATCATGGAGAAGAAGATGTATAACTTTGGTGGAAATCGGCGCTAAAAATGTTTGTTTTATCAATTTTGGTGTCCCTCTCCCATTCTGTGCACCCCTGACTCGAACGCCGCCACTTTTGACATCTTTAAACCACACCATCAGATTTCTAATATCATGGAGATGATTATGTATCATGTTGATGATAGTTGTTTTACAGAATTTTATGATATTTTGCATGAACCCATATCTGGAATTAGAAATGGTATCTGCCAATAACGTTGCGCAGTAACACTTTATATCACAGTTGTTATGGTAGATACACTTTCATATTCAATTATATTCCAGTTGGTGAGAAAACATGATTTTATGGTGCTATACGACACTTTTAGAAGTAAAAAAATAGAAATATTGTCTATACGACATTTTAGTTGTGACAATTGTCGCGTCTTCTTTATTCTCTGTCACTCAGGATAATGAGGATACCCCCACCCCAGAACATTCTTCTTCAAAACAATCCAATCAGAATGATCCTATCAGGGACGTAAATAAAATATACGACATTTCAGAATTAACGAATACATGTATTTTTGGCGGGGAACCCAGAAACGACATTTTAGAACACGAATTTCCCTGAAAAATTACAACTTAACTTAAGTAATTAAAGGTATATTATGGCTTGGTCGGGTTCATGAAACTGATTTGTTAGTATTCAGGTGCTATGCCAACTGGATGTAGCATTCTACTAACAGCACCGAAAATCTCGAGCAAATCGACCGTACCACTCCATAGAAAACATTGTCTGAACTACGCTATTTACTACTCGAATCGGGACGCTTCTATCGGCGACAAACTAACCAAGAGTCACTGCATTTAATTAATATATAAGAATGAGTGTGTGAGTTGTCAATTTGGATAATATATTTGTAAAAATAACTACTTTGAGTAAGATTATTATCCATTTATATTTTATCACCATATACCGCAGTGTTTCACATCACTTTAAGCCCGTAGATTCCGAAAATGCAATAAACAGTTTCGCGCCAAAAATGGTAGGTGCGACCTTTTAGAAGCCCACTGAGATATGGAAAAACGACAAATGATAGAAGGAACACACATTCCAGTGACGTAGTACCCTATTCGATATTGTTGTTATGAGTAGTAGTTCATTATGCGAACGGTATCCATTGTTACACGTACATTATGACGGTCGGAAATGATTCTGACTCAATGACGATCTCTGCATTCGTGACGACTTCGAGCATGCCTTTACCAAGAATAACACACGCCACAATCGTTTTGTCCACAACTACGGAATCTGTATACAATGGAAATCGAACATTATACAATTATTGCACTGTTTTGTTGTTGACATTCTGATTTATCAGCCCGAAGAAGTTGAAACTCGCAGTCCGAGTTGAATATCAACTTCCAAGTGTTGATAAATCCTTCTATGTGCATGTATGTTTAATGTGTGCAAAGTCTATCTCTTCATAAAACGCGTATAACGGGGCATAAACTAATACCATTAAATCTAAGACCATGTTGCAACATGTATATAGATGACGAAAAAAATATTTTTTGACAAAGTTATTAACCCTTTTCGACTTAAAATATTTCAACATATTTTTTATAATTTTCTGTATGAGGGTATCTTCATGGTGTAATAAACTCCTCCTACAGTTTTGATTGTAGATATTTGAAACTTCAGAGTATTGTTACCCACACATTGGAGATGTATACAGATGACGGAAAAAATATGTTTTACGGAGTTATTAACCTTCTTTCAACATTGTTTATAATTTTCTGTATGAGGATACCTTCATGGTGTAATCAACTCCTGCTACAGTTTTGATCGTAGATATTTGAAACTTTTTTTTACGGAGTTATTAACCCTTTTCGACATTGTTTTTAATTTCGTTAACAAATCGGCATCGACTTGCCACGTTTTCGGGGGACACTGTGGTCGGCTCACCTTTTATTTTTATCTTATTTTACTTATTATCTGAACATTTGCTATGGATACTACTAGTCAATGAGTATTTAGTAAAGACAGGGTTGATGTTCTGTAAAAAACATTTCGAATATCTAACAAGTCTGCGGTTACATGTAACAACTAACCATTTTATTATTGTATTAACCTACTAATATATTTCCACTAACTTCAGCACGACTATTGTTGTCGCGCACAATCCAGTTACACTAGATTCAGGGGCAGCAGGAAGACGACCAACCATGGTCATGCTGCTCCTGTAGAATATTTATCATATACTTGTTTATAATTTTGTTGTTATATCATTTGTTATTGTACAAATAAAAAAATCAATCAATCAATCAATACATAAGATTTATTCGAACGATTTCTGCATTTGGGCCTAATATTGTCTTGTGTATCTAATATTTTAAACCAGATAATGACTGTAACTTATTCCATTTACATAATACAACAGGTATATTAAAAAATAATATAATAAATACCTAATGATAATAGTAAGTGACATTAATGCAGAAACCAAATATTGAAAGTCCCGATGGGTATAATATCATAATCATGCATGCCTATATAAATACCAATGATAATAGAAATCCCCTTTGAGGAGATTATGAGATGTTATTAATTTAATTAATATGCAGGGCCATGCTTGAAACATCCAGGTGGGACAATGTTTCGATGCCAGCACCAACATATTTCTTCCTCGAAAGTCCCGCCTAAGGGACATTTACGCATGTTCGTCGCCCAGACATGAACATATCTTATGAAATCACGGTTCAACTGAATCATTGATATGTTATGGCGAGGCCGGGGGATATGCGTGGTGGGGAGGCTCGGGGCTTGGGCAGTGCAACAATGACTGAGGAAAGTCCCTCCTTATATATACACACATTGTAATAATAATGTGTTCGTTTAAAGTGTAATTGTCGGCCGCGCTCATTTAAAATAATAATAACAATATTTAATTCCTATCTAATCATCGGAGCCGACTTCTCTCAGGCCGACTTCGCGTCGGGTCGTCTTCGGATTAGGGTCTTCACATCCGGTAGACTTCACATGGACCCCACTTCACTGGTACACATTTGACCAATAGCCACATGATTTTGTAAAACTTCCATTGGCTGATTGAGTTACTTTTGAAGGTTTAGTATTGGTACCCGTATTTACATTCAGGAATATCCATGAGGATGCGCGACTACTCATGCCCAAGACCAGTTGCCCCAGGGGTGATCTTGCATGTTCGGGCGACTGCTATAGTAAGTCAAAGGTGGGTGAACAAATAATTTTCGCTTTCACTTCATCCAATTTTTATTATATTTAATATTACAAAAGATATAATTTCTAGTATAATAAATTATTATTCCCTCGTACAGTCGAGTGGATACAATTAATTGCAGGCTTGGTTGTAATCAGATATCTCTTAACAATCTGAGTGGCATGGCTTCACTGTTTATAGGCTTGGAAGTTAAAACAAACCCTGAGTGATTGCCGGTCAGATTGTCCCGAACAGCAGACCAAGTGCGTTAAAGAAGTAACGAATTCTAGCACATAACCTATATATTCAGCATCCAGCAAGCGGATGCCCAACATAAACTTCATAAATTGCTTAATCAAAACAATGTATGGGTGTCAACGAACATTAACGTCTAATTTTTTGGCTTTTTGCTGATTAAAATGCGTCTACGAAAATAGACAACATCAAATACAAGACAGATAGCTCTATAAAGTCCAGCGTTATGAAATTATACTATAGTTAACCAGCTATTGATTCATGGAAATGTTGGGCCTGCAAAACGCGTTGTTTTTCAAACTAGCTGGCGACTTTGGTGAATTTTGATAGGCGTAACACAGGTTATTGAATAAGCATACGAAGGCAGTCTAATTCATAGACATTGATGACACTGTTGCAAATTTCAACTTAATGCAAATTTTATTTTGTTTATCTTTTGTTAATTTCGCGACATAGGCAGTTTGAACCATTATCCTGCCAAATATTAGCCATAGTACATGCATTACCCGTATAAAACAGATTAAACGGGGGAGAGAATCGACTCGATCAGGAGAGAACCCAAACAAATATCAAAATTCGCGGTTTTCGTCGTTGTTATGATACACACAATGGAATTTTCGTTATTATTACGCTCGTTGGGGCCACCGATTGTGAGGGTATGGAAAACATAATCGAATTATCAGCTAGATGGCTCTAAAATTGCGTTTTAACTGTCAAAATGTCGCGAAAATGTATAATTTCGACATAAGGAACCGTCACAAATCAGTCAAGAACCATCACAAACCGGCGATAGAATGACTTCCGATGTAACAGTTCCTACACAGTTCTCAACTGGATGAAGCCCAAAATGCAGATAAAGGCGACAAAGTAATCGTTTTCAATGACGCTTTCCTTAGTATGCTCCAAAATCGCTGCAATTTGGAACCTGGAAGACAATACCGACATGCTCGTGATCTCCCAAACGTAGGTCGTCGGGTCGACAGAACACTGCAGATGTTCACATGGTTATGCTCTCGTTATATGGTTCATAATTATTATATAATTATGGTTTTTATGTCATTGAAATTAGTTATTATATATTTGTTGTTTCTTTGATATTAATTATTATGCATGCTCACATATATAATTACACATCACACTCCGTATCACATATATAATTACACCCCACACTCCGTATCACATATATAATTACACCTCACACTCCGTACTCTCAAATATATAATTACACCTCACACTCCGTACTCTCAAATATATAATTACACCTCACACTCCGTGCTCTCACATATATAATTACACATCACACTACGTACTCTCATATATATAATTATTGAAGTATATGCCGTATGAGTCTGTGTTAATAATAAATGGGAATAAAATAAAGTAACACCATTTAAGACTCATTTGAGTTTTTTTAAAAACACGAGCTTTCGGCTATCTAGTAGCCTTTATACTTTCTACTTGATACTTTATACTTGATAAAGGCTACTAGATAGCCGAAAGCTCGTGTTATTTAAAAACTCAAATGAGTCTTAAATGGTGTTACTTTATTTTATTCCCATTTATTATATATAATTACACCTCACACTCCGTATCACATATATAATTACACCTCACACTCCGTATCACATATATAATTACACCTCATACTCCGTACTCTCATATATATAATTACACCCCACACTCGTACACTCACATATATAATTACACCTCACACTCCGTACTCTCAGGTATATAATTACACCTCACACTCCGTACTCTCATATATATAATTACACCTCGGAAATGTTCGGGACGATTAAATTTTGTCATAATTCGGCATCAGTTCGGCGGCTTTTTGGAATAAAACTCGTCCAGAATTCTCTCGAATGCTGCCGATTTGGTCTGGTCCCTAATTTGTGCCGAATACACTAATTCGGGACAGAAAATCGGGAATATGGAACCGGGGCTTTACTTGTTAAAGGTCGTGCGGTAAATCACCAATCACACGAGTCGTGTAAATAAGGTATTCCGAAACACTACGTGTGTATTTGTGACCCGCCATATCAAATCCAGTCGTAAGTCGGGATTTTTTTTACCCTGTGCCAATGCATTCTCTTATATATGCGAGTCGACCATAGGTCGCCTCGGATATATAAGAGAATGCATTGGCCTAACAATTTTTTATCATGTTTTTTAAATAAATGTTTCTTACAATTTTTAGGACATAAAATAAAAAAAACATCCATTACCCTGCAGGGAGCCCCACATATATATATAGAAGCATATAGAAGATTGTCGTCTGCTCATGTTTGTCTGGGGCTATGTATGGGTGAAATTATAAAATTGTTAAAGAATACAAAAACAAATTATTAAAATTGTAAAAAATTGTTAGGCCAATGCATTCTCTTATATATGCGAGGCGACCTATGGTCGACTCGCATATATAAGACACTGCATTGGCACAGGGTAAAACAAATCCCGACTTACGACTGGATTTGATATGGCAGGTCACATTTTATATTCTACCTTTGCATCAGAATACTTGAGATGGGTGAAGCTGGTAAGGACGCCGCGCCACTCAAGATCAGATTGACGTATATGTTCCCAGCCAGCTCGGGCAACCCAAACGCTATTGCATACCAACATGTTCCATGGGTGAAACTGAAACAAATAATGATGTGTACACAGCATAAGCCACCCGAGAAGATGCTATCACTCTTTACTCTTGCTAAGAGCGTAGCAGGAATGGGTAATTGTATTTGTAATTTTACTGTAATTAATTACCTTTTCTCAAGTCATTAATCGTAATTTTGGAATTGGACAATTTATCAATTACAAGTAATTTAGAGTAATTAATTGCTTGTAAAATATGCTTGTAATTTAATTACTTTTTCAATTACATCATTTACTTTATAAAATTATCATGTTTATTATTTAAAGTGGACACAATAAGCTATTTTACATTTATTGGTGATGTTTCATGTATTTGTGCACTAGACTATACCTTGTTTTATGTGTAATTATGTAATTAAATATTTTGTTTTATTTTGTTACATTCATTGCAACTAATTCATGCTATTCATAAAACAATCACTAGAACAATTAGACATTCTTTGTATGTTCATTTTAATTCTTTATCCGACACAATGGAAATGACACTAATGTTTATTTGATAATCATCTATTGGATTAAATGCCGATTAATCTCGTGTGGATGAAATAGATAACATACCGGCTAGTTATGTCTACGATATACTTAGCACCATCTTTGATACGTTTATTAGCTATATTGGTTTGAAGAAAAAAACGTACCATAGTAGCGATGATATAGTAGGTATGATGCCTTACGGTGGTGCAATGTAGTGACAAGTTTCGTCATAATTAATATGCCATAGTTAGGTATGCCTGCCATTGATTGTTTTTCACAAAATGAGTCTACTTGGACAATTTAAACAATTGAGTATCAACATGTTGATCTCTCCTCAACAAGCAGTGATATGGTATTCTCCTGTAGATATAGTTACATGACAGCTCGGATTATTCCTCGATCGTGGTAATAATATAGGAGCTAAGTTCATTCACCCACAAGTTGTTAGTTTAATTAATATGAACTCAATGCATATTTAATAAGCACAGGCCCATCCGACGCTAAATTTTGGCTCCGGAAGCTACTATAGAAGTATGTGACATAAACATGTGCAGGTGACAATCTTTGATATTTAAACAAATTCTGTTTTCAACATAGAAATTTTTGTCAATAATACCAGTCAGCCTTTAATTAATATAAACTAAGTATGGTCATATGGGATATATTACTGTTCATTTCTTTAAGAAATTAATTTTGCAGTAACTAATCTTGTGTCAATTTTCATGTCATGGCACTGCTTCCTGCTCATTAATTTGAGTAGTTATAGTAATTAAAGTGGTAGTATACACTAAATCCGGCCATTTATGGGACCATCGTCTTTTATAATCAATATAATATATGCAAACAAATGAATGAATTTGAGCCACGCATTAGTGTAAAACACACACATGTGCTCTATGAACGATACAAACAGCATGGTAGTTATAATAAAAATGAGTTTATGAGTCGAGTATTAATTTATTCATTTGTTGCATATATTGTTTTCAATATAAAACAAAATGGTAACATAAATGGCCGGATTTTGTGTACCCCTTTAACAGTAACTTTTTAATAATATTTTGAATTTGTGATGTTATGTTCTTCTGTACCTTTATAACATTGTTATAGTTATACTGACTTTTTGATGTCCATGTATTATGTTTTCAATTGTATTTTATGTTTAACATGTCAAGCGTTTTAGAGCCCTTCGGTGGCGTTTAATTATGCTATACAAATTTTTTATTTATTTTCTTAATTAAAAAAATGATATATTTAATTACGAAAATATACACGATGGCAGCGATCAGAGCAGCACAGGGAGGGGAATGAACTCTGTCTTGCAGCTTGTGTCAAAACAAGCACATTTTCAAAACCTGTTTACCATTCAGCACTGTTTAACAGGTGACAGTGACACCTTCAACTGATGTTTTTTCGTCCAAGTTAGTTTAGGGCATACTACTACTTCTTGGTCTATAATTTGAGTAGCTATGGTATTGAAAGGGGTACTGTACACTAAATCCGGCCATTTACGGGTCCATCTCCTTATATACTCAACATAATATATGCAACACATGAATGAAATTGAGCAATGGAGTAGTGCAAAATACACTCATGTGATCTATGAACGATACAAACATGATAATTATAATGCAAATGAGTTTATGACTCGAGTCACAAAGTGTGCAGTACCCATTTAAGGAATCCGGGCTTCTTTTACATTATATTTTAGGACACACACTATTGTCATAAAGACTGTGTCGCATGCGTGTCGTGTGGTATTTACACAACAAACCTGATGAACATGCAGACCAAAAGCTTCTTCAAAATCACCCAAGACATTAAATCGCGGTAGGTATACGTCCGCCTTGTCTTCCCAATCGTGTTGCTTTGTAAAAAAGCATGAAATATTCCGTCCAGTGGTGGGCATTTTTTTCCGTTCATCCGTGCAATTCGCTTGACGATGGCCTCTGTCTCTTTTGTCCTTGATTGGGTCACCAACCATCGTAAACTCTCTGGAACAAAGCTGTTAGGGCATCAATACTATATTGCTTAATTGACTATCATCGGAAGTAAACATTAATTCGGCAACAACAGTTTACTGTCATGGAAGTAAAAGCAAATATTAACAACATAATTTTGTCTCAAATTTGATATGCTTGCTTAGTGAATGGAAATTGTTATATAACTCTCGTCTGTCATTTGTTTTCTGTGACTACCATGCCTGTTTGTGTTGCATGCACGCAATGTCCATTGTTGCTTAGACTGGATCCTGGTCCAATATTTGCAAACATATTAACATGACCTTCATTCCTTTTCACTAAGTAAGAACTCTTAAACATGATGAAATTTATTCCGTACAAGTAAGCATGTACATGGGCAGTGACGGTGCTATAATGATTTACAACTTCTCTCTAAGCTACGCGGGAGAGAATCTCAAATATCTATCGGGAATCTGGAATTATTCTAAGCTGGCTTTGTCTCAACGTTCAGTCATACTGACTGGTCAAGCCAGCAGACAATGGATATGTACCCAGAGGTCTGCTAATTCATTATGACTCACGCTGAGACACAGGCTTCTAATTAGCTTAATGAATCCAATTTCCCCATTAGGAATAATTGTATCATACATGTGATATACAGACAAAGAGTCACAGATTATCAATACATTTACAACTGAAATAAAATATCCCTTTTGACACTTTAAAAAGGAGAGATAATGGTTTCTGGAATTACAAAAAATATATATATTTAACACGCTCACGGCTGACCAGCTTTTATGGGATAGTGTTACATTGGCCATTTCTGCTTCGCTAAGAAATAATGTTATTTCCTAGCGAAGCAGAAATGACCGAGTTGTTGAGAATGCCCTCGCCTTACCATAACATACGTCATGAATAGATCCAGCATTCGACATGTCAGAGTACTACTTACAAGAATGCCGCCAACAGATATGGAACGCCAATGGCTGCAGTCGTAAAACATATATGTCGGTAATCCTCGAGGGCGTAAGCCAGAACACCAAAAGCCGTCTCACCGACGACCCAGAATGGAACCATTGTTATCAGGTATCTGTACTGTCTGCCCGTGAATTCGATTGGAAGTATGAAGTCTGTGGTAGAGAGTGCTCCCATGGCGAATCCAGTGAAGAACCTGCATGGAGGGATTGCATGTATTACAGGCACACATGACATTCGCAATGAGTACACATGAACAAAATAATGTCAAACAAATTATGAAAGTCTGTAAAACTATCACCACCGAGAAAAACATATGGTAACTTGGTCCTTATGTTGGATCACTTTGTCCTTATGGTTGCCAGCATCTTGGATAATGAGACTTCGCATGCACTTTGTGCGAGTTATATATATATTTTTTTTTATACCACAGCCGCCATGTTTCATATTGTTCTCCCACATACATTACCTAGACTATACCCGCTGCCAACAAGAGCTTGTAATTATCTTAGCAGTAACCAGGGAATATTAAAAATAAGTATAGAATTAGTTCTCTTCTATGTAATGGCATATTTCTGTTTCTGGTAGTTTACAATTTTAGTGGTTTTACTTTATCCTGTCGCTGCCATCCAAAGTCGAAGACACATTCAGGTTCACTGAGATTCTATATCAATCTTAATATGATGAAATTGAGTTGAGCTGTACAGACCATTATATCAAAACAAAACATTGTTAGTCATTATTTCAAATTAGTACCAGGTTGGGGTTATTCAGATCTACTTGAAATTATCAAGTAAATAACTGAAACCTCTGAAAATGGCTGGAACCCGTTTGAGGTGTTAGTTAAATCTAATTTGTAGTTTTCCCCATGATGCTTGTTACAAGGCATTGATTTGACTACTCAATGCCTCACGTACATATATCTGCACATGAAACTAATTTGTTTTATTTTATTTGCATAACATGTGCCGTTGAATGCTCATCCAGAAAGCTAATACATTGGTGTTACAACACTGAATTATGCGAACGTTATAAAAATTGGACATGGAGTAAACATTTAAACCTCAGCTTCGCCATGTATATTACATGTTTCCTGTTAGAGAACACTTCCTTGTTACTTGAATAGCCATAATTGATATATCATGGTAAGTTACTGCATATATATGCCTCGCTAAGTATTGGTGGTATTTAAACAGAATCATCCACAATTTACTTGAAAAATTATCTTCACTGACGATTTAGGTTTACATAGAAGTGGAAACAAAACCTAATCATAGGACAATTTTGCTTTGTAGAGAAGTATATAAACACATAATATGTCACTATCAAAATTATAATTCATTGATGTGTACCTATTTTATCAATTCAGTTAGGTATGATATCACTGACAATATATCATACGTTTAAAGATAGCATGCATTGAAAAACCGAATACTATCGTTCGAGAGTCTAGCTGAAAAAAAAAAAGAAAAAAAAATGAAAATTCATGTAATTTTTCTTTGGTTGTGGAGTTTTAGCAATTTACCTGACCCACCTAATAATGACATTTTTGTGGCAAACCTGTTTCTCCCATGTTTTAATGACGTTATACGTGTAATGTGATATTTTTGGTATAACATAGTTTTGGTGGTAAATACTACGAAATGTTCAACCAACCTGCAGGCGACCATAGCGCGCCAGGATCCGACCAGAGCCGAACCTAAATTCGTCGCAGTCAACGCAAGGAGAGACGCGAAGAATAAATACTTCCTGCCAAACGAGTCGGCAAGTTGTGCCGTTACTATGACTCCGACGAGGACACCAACCATCTGGGCTGTCGTTATCGTTGATGTGATGGTCGATCTGTCGCATACGAGTTCAAACTAACGGACGATGAAGAAAGTTATAACATGAAATAGATGAAAATGTAAATGTGAGTCAACAAAAAATGCGAGCACAATAACTGCATATAGACGTGTTTATAACTTGTATACATATACAGTAATGCCCTCAGTGAGAGCTTTCCGATGAATGGCAACAAGCCATATTTCCTGAATTATTACCCATAATTCTTCTGTGGTTAAGGAGTCGATTATTTAGGGCATTACTGTACATGCACCTTTACATATATACACGAATTCCCCCCACAGGACGTGAATAGAAATCATGTTCAACTCGTTTTACGGAGAACAGATATGATTATCCACCAATACATAGTTTACTAGAAACATAATCGTCGCAAGAATGTATTAAAATCTATAAACGAAAGGCGCAGTATTTAGTTTTTTTGAATGCACGAAAACCCGAAACTGTACCACAAGGTGAATTCAACCGAATGTTGCCACTTCGCAAGTTGACCTCGTTCCTGTGATACATATTCTCATAGTAATGTTTTAATTTCATCTGAACACGCTTTAGTAAATTGGTGGATACAATTTATATATACATTATATCTGTTCTCGAGATTGTTGCCTCACATAGCTCTCGGCCAATCAGAATGTGCCATTTCTGGATGAGGTGAAATATTCTTCGATAGTAGGCCAGTATGAAACTACTGGAAATAGTATAGTATAATTACATCAATCAGTATGCGATAAAGCCGCGCGAGATATAATATATTCAAAGACAACATTTCGGCATGCACATGTCTCGCTGAACTCAAATGAACTCGGTCTCTAAAAAGACCATTCATGTGAGTTTGCACATGGGTCTCAACATTAAAGCAGATTTTATTTCAGACATGTCGGGAAAAAAAATCACCACTTTACCTCAGTAACAACAGTGACCATGCTGTCATCGAACACAATATTTCTGCATTCTGTATTGTTGTATGTGCATTGTTGGTAAGTTGAGTTCCAGCGTGACATATTTATAACGTCATATCCATTCTCCTCACCGATACACCACCATCCCGGGTCTTTAGCGGCAAAAGCCATCATCATCGTAGTCATCGCATCGATCATCCAGGACCCGGATGTAAGCAGAATAAGAATAATCTGAAATGGACCCATCCCTCCAATGGCGTCGATAATATCTTCTAGTTTGGTAAATTTCATTGCTTCCACTGTATCACATTCATGACTGGAGCTTCCTGAAATTTTGCGAAAAAATGTGCCAATGCTTCTCTCATGTATGCGAGACTCCCGTAGGGAGATATAAGGGCATAGTTTCTAAAAAGGGCAACTATAGACAATATGGGATTACAAGGATGACAAAATTATGTTGGTGGCGAAAATTGTCAATGTAAAAGGGGGTAAACGGCATTAAATGTCGGGACCAGCTCATAATAACAGCACAAAATTTGAATATCCTGAGTCTTCTGACCCAAAACTACTCAGCGGTCACGTGTTGCTTCAGGAAACTCTAAGATGGCTCACATCAATTAAGCCTTTCAAGACGGGAGCTTCCTTAATTGTTGCGCAAACCCTGTGAGAGAGTGAGTGGTTCGGGGGGCTAGCCCGGGATTGTCGAAAGGGTCGAGTGACCCTTTCCTTAATCCCTCATGTTTTTGCCTTTATTTTTGAGAACAAAAAAAACTAAAAAATTTAAGCATTTTTATGATGTTGACTTTATCTTTTCTTTTTCCTTTTTTTCTTTGCATTCGGTTTTTCTGTCGATGATTGTGGTGATGGAGGAGGTTGAGATTTCTGAAGAGTCTTTTGGATAGTTAGTTGTGCTTTTCTTTCCTGATCTTTCGTGAATTGCTGGTTCTTTCTCAAGTATTCTTCGAATTCTTCTTCTGTCATTTTGCTGCATGATTTGGTGGTGGTGGTGGTGGTGGTGGAGCTGGGGGACACCGGGATGTGCTGGTACTCCGGTGTCCGTGGTGGCAAGCTGTCCAGTTCCACCTCGAAGCAGGCGGCAGGAACAGCAGGTGTGGTTTCCTGCTCCCTGGTTCCGCTTGCCTCGACGACGACAGCAGGGACCTCCGGAAGATCGACGGAGTCCCTGCTAGCTGGTGCGATGTCGCCTGTCTCCATGCAGGTCGGGTCGTCTGGGCGTCTCTCAGACAACGCCGACCTGCCGGCTGTGACATTGCACGTCGGCTGAACCACAAGGGGAGGGGTGACTGGCAGATCAACAGTCACCCCCTTCTTCTTCCATTTGGCTCGTCTGGCGGCGTCCCTTCTTTTCCTCGCAGGCGTCTTTTTCTTGGGCGGCCCCTTCTTCCCACTCAGGTGACAGGAGGCAGTCTTGGAGTTGGTGTCCCGGGCCTGTGATCTCTGGATACCAGCATCTTCGGTCCGGAACTCCAGGCAAAGGGTCAGGTATCCCCTGCTAGACTGGAGACTCCAGTTAGCAATGTCCAATACCCGACTCCTTTGTACTGCGGCAAACCCTGTGCCAATGCATTCCTTGCTTTTATAAGAGAATGTATTGGCCTAACAAATTTTATCTTATTTTTGTCATTGTTAAAGAATATAAAAAAAATTAAAATAATGATAAAAGATTGCTAAAGAATGTAAGAAATAATTTTAAAAAATGAGAACATTTTTTAATTTGAAAGAACGTAAGTGATAATGATAAAAAATTGTTAAAGAATGTAAGAAATAATGATAACAAATAATATAAAATTGTTAAAGGGGTACTGTACGCCATTTTCAATAAATTCCCGGTGATAACAACGATCTATTATCGATACTATACAGAAATATAAGTAATTTGAGTCGAAGATGTATTCTGTAAACGCTCAGGTTAATAGGCTATCTTAAAATTTAATAATTTAAAAGTTAATAATTTAATATAAATTGATTTTATGGCTCCAGCCATAAAATGGCGTCTCTTAAAATTGGAATTTCCGTGTACAAAACGTAATCAAATTATAATTGAGGGATACTGGATTAGGAAAACAATTGCACACACGATCGTTTGAAACATTATGCTTATACGGGGAGAAAACCCAAGCCACTCATTGACTAGTGACCATACACTAACTTAAATTAGTATATGGGACTACTAAGCATATAATATAATGTTTAGTACAGTTTATTTGATTCATTTGGTTGAAAACTGTACAAAAATTACTCGACAACGACAATTTGTATTTTTGCATTCCGGTAAATTTGCCATCCGTAACAATACTTCGTACTCAACAGACTTTCAAAAAATGGAAAAGTTGTTACCTTATTCTCCGACTCGGGGATTATAGAAACCAACAACAACATCTTGGGTACAGTACCCCTTTAAGGCATGTATGAAATATGATAAAAATTGATAAAATTGTTAAAGAATGTAAGAACAAATAATAAAAATGATAAATATTGTTGAAGAATGTAAGAAAACTATTGCTTAGAATGTAAGAACAAATTATAGAAAATGATAAAATAAAAAAAAAAACGTAACAAAAATCGTTAAATAATGATAAAAAAAAACATGTTAGGCAAAAGCATTATCTAATATATGCGAGATGACATATGGTCGACTCGCATATATAAGAGAATGCATTGGCACAATGTATACAGGTTCGCAGCTGTGCCAATTTTCCACTAGGACTACAAGCTGGGACAAAAATATGCACGTTGCAGCAAATATGTATATAAGTCGAAAACAGTGAGATAACACCACTAAAAATCCTACGGTCACCATAAGTTTCCATATTACTAAATAGCTGCTGTATATTCAACTGTGTAATCCCTTTTAAACAAGGACATGGGAAATATTTTCATTTTTCTAGTTGAAGTTAACTTTGTAACAAAAACACGTCGGATTGTTTAAACGACTTTAAATGTAACTTCGTGACCCTTTTTAACAGGGATACGTGAAATATTTTCAGTTTTATAGTTGGAATTATTCCCAGGTAGGCAATTGTAACTTTGTAAGAAAAAAAACCCAGACACAAACATGTTCAATGACAAATGCAGCAAGCTTTGAGTTGAAGGGCATAATGAATCACACCTGAAGAGTCCCACTATGCTTGGAAACAGATCAGAGAAGGAAAATGAGCACAGACCTCTCATGGTGACAAGTTATGCCCTGTGCCAATGCATTCTCTTATATATGCGAGTCGACCATAGGTCGCCTCGCAAATATAAGAGAATGCATTGGCCTAAAATAATTCTTTTTTACCATTTTTTCTTACATTCTTTAACAATTTTATAATTTTTTCTTACATTTTTTTACATTTTTTATAATATTTTTCTACATTCTTTGACAATTTTATCATTTTTAATATGTGTTAAGCCAATGCATTCTCTTATATGTGCGAGTCGACCATATGTCGCCTCGCAAATATAAGAGAATGCATTGGCCTAAAATAATTCTTTTTTAACACTTGTTACCATTTTTTCTTACATTATTTAACAATTTTATATTTTTTTCTTACATTTTTTAACATTTTTTATGATATTTTTCTACATTCCTTGACAATTTTATCATTTTTAATATGTGTTAAGCCAATGCATTCTCTTATATATGCGACGCGACCTATGGTTGACTCGCATATATACGAGAATGCATTGGCACAGGGCCGTTCTCTTGGTTAAAGGGTTAAACGAATTCGTGCGGCATGTTGGAGCAACAATACACACGATGCGAGGAATAATGTCCTTACAGCAAACACAGAACTAAAGGAACAGAAGGAGAAAATACAATTCGCGGTCGATATGTCAGAGGAAGACAGAGCTAAAAGGAGGAAATATCTAAAGGAAGCAAAACAGAATTCGGACGTATCAGATGAATAATAATAAAATTGATAATTATTTTAACTAATATAAGAAAAAATATAACTATTGCTTAGAATGTAAGAACACATTATAGAAAATGATAAAATAAAAAAAAATAAAAACGTAACACAAATCGTTAAATAATGATAAAAAACATGTTAGGCAAATGCATTATCTAATATATGCGAAACGACATATGTTCGACTCGCATATATAAGAGAATGCATTGGCACAATGTATACAGGTTCGCAGCTGTGCCAATTTTCCACTAGGACTACAAGCTGGGACAAAAATATGCACGTTGCAGCAAATATGTATATAAGTCGAAAACAGTGAGATAACACCACTAAAAATCCTACGGTCACCATAAGTTTCCATATTACTAAATAGCTGCTGTATATTCAACTGTGTAATCCCTTTTAAACATGGACATGGGAAATATTTTCATTTTTCTAGTTGAAGTTAACTTTGTAACAAAAACACGTCGGATTGTTTAAACGACCTCAAATGTAACTTTGTGACCCTTTTTAACAGGGATGCGTGAAATATTTTCAGTTTTATAGTTGGAATTATTCCCAGGTAGGTCGGGGACCTCCGTGGACACTGAATAATGTAAAAAAGACATGGCAGGAAACCGAATCCTACGAAAAGGCCAGTCAACAAAGATGTAAATACGTTCCAAAATAAAATCACATACACATCGCGGACTCATCGCGGGCCCGTGGTGGTGATTGTGTGATCCCGGGAGCTTCTGACTGCTAGGGATCGCGGGTGTGCGATTAAACCAGACATTTATTAACCATCGCGGACTCAATCGTGGGTCACGGTGACGATAATCCAACAGGCATGCACGATGATATATATGTAAAACAACTGTACACACGATGGACTTGCTCTATACGTAACCATATATAGTGCCGGTAAGTTTTGGAGGAGTTGCGGCACAATGACTTTGGTCCGTAATGTTAACTTTTGAAGGCCCGTATAACTCTAGAAGTTATCAATGAATTCTCTAAATTCTGTCAGTTATTCAATTGGCTGATGTTTTAGATGCTATATTCCAAGTTTAGTCTGATTCGGAGACGAAAACAAGTTTGCTGCCACGGACCGGTCGCCTCCAGCCCGTATAATACTGAACCGACATTGACAACATTTAGTGCACTCCTTGCGCTCTTTATAACGGCTACATCGACGCAGGATCAGGGCAGGCATATCCTGAATTCCACTATTGTAGTGGTATATAGTGGTATATGACCATTACCGTTTTGTTATATTAATAAAAGGGGGATAATACAACATCATATTTCACACAAATATTATTCAAAATCAGTGTCGCACTAATTCGGTATCAAACATATAGTTTGTCCAGGAGAATGAATAATCATGACGGCACACGATAAGCAAATCAATTAGCATTCACTTAGTTGAAATGTTATGAAGGAGCAATTGTGTCATCCTGTTATTGTCATTTAGAAAGGCATATATTAGGGATATATTATAATATTATTGAATAACAAAGCTGGCGCAAAAGAAAGCACAATTTTTTTTGTCGGAAGACAGTTCATTCGCTGCGATATTTTTAAAAGTGACACTTGGCTGTGCACGGTATGCGCCGTCTTCTATTCCCGACGCAAATAAAGTAAACTTGAATAGTATATAGTCATATACAACTATAATTGTGGAATACCACTATAATAATGGAATTCAGGATATGAGGATATGATCTCCATTGTCTTACAGTTTCGGAGGAGTTGTAGCCTCGTGCAGATCAAGCCCGAAACCCGAATGTTGAGTACCCATAAGCCCAGTATTTCTACTTGGATTCCAAAACCTTTGTTCCTGCATGACCGGCGTCTCTATATACTGTTTATTCTCTGATCAAATACAGACATTGAGAAGTAAAATGAGAAACTATAGACACAAGCATGATAATGTAACAACATATGTATAATATATATACACGAACCTCGTGGTGTAAATATAGTCAACCTACACTCAACCAATCTCGTCACTGTACCGAACTTTCGATTCTATTCCACAATCGCCATTCCGTTTTTTATTTCATACATATTTCATTATATGTATGTATATCTGCACCTCGTAATTTTCGCGTTTTAAGATAGGGGCCATAACTCATCTGGGGAATCTCTGACAAGATTCTTTATATATAAATATATATGTATATCATATTACAGGGAATAATTACTGTTTTAAACTTATTGTTATACCTTGTTCGTCATCCGTAGAAATTTACATTTTACTGTCGCTCCGTTTTCCCCGGCATCTGGCATCGTTGAATCTTGAAAAGTAACTTCACCGTCGAACTCCATCATGTCACAAGAAACCAGACGTATGTGTATGTCCGGCGTTCCGATGTATCCGGCTCGAGACCACATTAAAGTCATGCGATATCATGTCTCCCCAAAGTTCATGAAGTCTAAAGTAGATCAAGTGGCATTCATGACAACACGAACAGCGCAATAATCACACGAGCAAACAGTTAATTAGAAGGTCAGGCATGCATCGTCAGATAACTATATATGTGTATAGTGTCACCTTCGGTTGCAACAGTTAGTATGATATTATAGAAATAGGTCATACTATTCATACGGACTATTTACGCGTGCTCCTTGTGGTTAGTTTAGCTGATGGGGTCATTGCCACAAGGCACCGATCACATTTGTAACCGTGCTATCCAGCATACACATGTCAGTTACTGCGGCACCCAAGGTGATCATGTGTACTTCTAAAAATGGATTAATAAAATGGACACAAGTGTGTCCTATAGAAAGAGTGTGCATATATGTGCAGTTATAGTGCCTTTCATATGTGTTGATTCCATTGCTCGATATTGATCCCACGGGGACATATCAATGTCAGCTAAAAATATATAGGTCGTCATAGCAACGATAATTAGGCCACTTGGATTCATGAGTTTTGAAACGTCATTCAACAATACTGTCGCAATAAAATCGAAAATTACAAGGCTGCCGAAAAGTAAAACAAAAATAACGGGGCTATAGTCGTGTTACATGTAGCTGTGTGGATTTGGGCTCCAAATTAGCCATCTATGAATCCTTATTTGTAAATGAAAACGACATTCTGTCGGTTTGTCATAGAAGGAAAGGCGATACACACTATATAAAACCAAATCAAACATTCAGAACGTTATACAATGATTAATTGATTCTACAATAAGCAGGTAATGAACTCATACCCGTTATTTCATTTTATGGCGCGGGCCATAGTGAAAACATATGTTAAAGAGCAGACAGATGAACAGTCGTGGGTTGGCTTACTTTGGCACTGATGTGCCTCATTGTGAGTCGATAATGTTACTAAAACGCTCCCATTTTCAGCACATTTTCGACTCAAAATGAGGCAATTCTAATATCTGCCTAACATGTGTTCTATTCTAAGCTGTTAATGTGCGGTTTTTGGGAGAACAGCCTGAATAACCACAGCAACCACGGAGTTATCCTTGTGGATTCTTGTTATGCCAGTGTTCCATCTACAAACTGGTCATTTATGCCCTTTCAGCTGTTCACAAATTGGGCGTAAATACTTTTTCGTTACTAAATCGCCTCTGTATGCATACCCAATACAACCACGGAGCTATCCCTGTCGATTATTATTGTGCCTGCAATTATAGTCCCTCTAAACACCACAAAGAAGGTCATGTACACATATATAACCACAACAGGCACGGGTCAACATAATTATTGTGGAGTGTGCCTTATTTAAATAAGCCCACATCGTGCTTATATTGAACGCTGCGTTTTACACCCATATGAGAGTCTTTTTCTCAAATACTCTCTATATGGGCATAAAATGCAACATTCAAAATAATCACGTAATGTACTTCTTTTCACAAGAACAGGCTGTAAAATCAAGCCTGTTCTCGAGTAAATAAAACACAATTCGGTTTTTTTTATTTGCCCGAGATCAATTCATATGAGCATTATTTGAAAACTCAAATACGCTCTATATATGGACCTAAACTCTGGTTATTAGAACAGCCCCATTTGGAAATATTTAAATATGAAATAAGCACGTCTTGTGCTTATTTTAAGAAACTGACTGGAAAATAACACAAATAAACCAACTCTGAGTCTACCATAATTATGAACGGTCTTTATACTGGGTTTTCACTGTAGACGTAGCCATCCAATGGAATAACGTGTTTACGTCCACTGAGGGCTTAGTTCAGAATCAAATAAGTCCAATATTAACATATTTGAATATTTATCTATTTATATATACGCTTACACCTCAAGAGGGAAGAAAGCCCCTAGCGACCGCTAATTCCCTTTTTATGACATTATAAATGATATAGGTATGTGAACTTTATGTCACTTTAATAAAACAAATAGTAGCGCTCCGGGATTGAGACATCAATTCTTGGGACCGTGATGTTGATAATGCATATATATGGAAAGAGGGGTTTTCTTCAATTTTCGAGTCGATATAGGCCGACCATATGAGGGAAGCAAGCCACTCCCTAAATACCATTTTATGGTACAGATCTGTGCAGGAGATGTCCTTTTACTTAAATAAACTAGAGCTCCGGGTGGAGACACTCATACGTGGGGCAAAAATGCTGATTATATGAAAATATGGGGGTGTTTTTTACCCAATTTTAAGTCAACTAGTACACCATTCGAGGGAAGCAAGCCCCCGGGACCCCTAATTCCATGTTTATGACCATTGATATTGTATGTATTTGTGTAGGAGATGCCCCTTTAATAAAATACACTAGAGCTCCATGGTGAAGAGACATTCATGGGGCAGGGATGCTGATTATATGAAAATAGGTGGTTTTACCCAATTTTAAGTCAATAAGTACACCATATGAGGGAAGCAAGCCCACAGGGACCCCTAATTTCCTTTCTATGACCACACAAATTCTATATATCTGTGCATGAGAAGTGCCTTTACTGAAATTTACTAGTACTCCGGGGTGAAGTCACATTCATGGGGCACGGATGCTGATATGCATTTGGAAATATGTATTAAAATTTCGAGTCTGTATAGGCCCACCATATGCGGGAAGTAGTCCACCAATAACTCATAATTCCCTTTGTATGACCATGGAAATGCTATATATCTGTGCAGGAGATGGAAATTTACTAGAACTCCGGGATGGAGACACACATTCGTGGGGCAGAGATGCTGATAACATGAAAATAAGGGGGTTACCAATTTTTAAGTAAATAAGTAAACCATATGAGGGAAGCAAACCCCCAGGGAACCATAATTCCCTTTTTATGACCGTGGATATGTATATATCTGTGCAGGAGATGGTCCGTTAATCAAATATACTAGAAATCCGGGATGGAGACATACATTCATGGGACATGGATGCTGATGAAATGAAAATCGGTGTTTTTGGGCCAATTTCAAGTAAATAAGTTCTGGTACATCAATTATGAGTGAAGCAAGCCCCTGGCGATACCCAATTTTTATGACTCAAGCGCCAAAACATGCGCCATTAGTCGCAAATTTCGTCGCTTTCGGCGCGCGCCGAAACATGCGCTAATGGCGCACATTTTGTCGCTTTCGGCGCGCGCCGTAACGGCGCACATTTTGGCGCTTTCCGGGCGCCTTTGGCGCGTTATTAATGGCGCACTTTTTGTCGGTTTGGGCGCGCGCCGAAAGCGCCATTATGAAGTGGCCCTAATAGTATTCCATACTTCAATGTTAAGTATTCCTACGTGCCAATATTGACGTCAGCTGAATTCCTACTCTCGTCCATGGCCAATCCAGTCTATTGACTTCCGTTACTAGCTCGTTGCTATATAAACAAACCAGCAGCGTCGCTTTTGTCGAAGTTTGACAATATAATTGTCTCGATGTCATTTGATCAAATTTCTTGACATGAAACCGGGACAGATACGGCGTGAAAACATCTCAATTTCAATTCAACTTCAAAACCGCAATTTGTAAGTGGTAAACATCTGAAAAAGACATCAGGTATATGTAGAAATATTTCTATTCGATGTGGCAATTTTTCATCTTTATCAGCATTTTTAACGATAAGAGCGATGCTAATTAAGGGACTAATATTTTATCTAGCGCATTAAATTTAAAACAAAAAGTCGTGAATTGGCTGAGTGTTTTCTATGTCTGCACATTTCATCGATAATTACAAGGCATGTGTGTGTCAAAAAAATAACGATTTAAGTTCGAAGAGAGTTCGCCGTCGCCCATTAACTAAATTTGCCACAGTCATATTCGCCCTGTACCTTTCCGAAATCACAAAACACCACACCATTATCCCTAAATATATGGTCTTTGGTGTGTGTTAACGAATTTATATGTACTTATATACATGTGTGTACTCGCGCACATACAAGTGTGAACGCGCGCACATGTGCGTAGGCCTCAGGAGTTTCTGAAAATTTCCAGAATCTTTTTAATAAATATCGACAGGTGTTTTTGTTTTGCGTTCGCTATTTTGATTGAATAATTGGTTCAACTTCAAAGTGTTTGGTCTATAGAAATAGTATGGTTTGATGTATCTTACTCTCAAACCCTTTAATTTTTCACACCTCAAGATAAACATTGAGTTCTATCTTCTCGCGACCAAAATAGTGCCATAAACTATCGGTCAATGGCCAACATGTGCGCGGTTCTGCGTTATGTGTTTACTACAAGCCCGACCGACATCATTTAACAAATCATCCAATAGTTCAAGGGGAAATCAAATTTGAGTTTCCAAATACATTACACCTAAACCAACAGACACCTATATAACCCCAAGTTTCCTATATATATAACCATTATTCAACCAATTGGGTGTCTTTTGTGTTAAATTTGACCGAAAGGAAATCAAAGTTATTCAGTTATTGTTCTCAGTACAAACATACATCAAATTAATCAGAACAATCGTATCTTAGTCCGAAATGTCCAATCTCTTAAAGGGACCCAATGCCTTCGTAGTGGGTAAATGTGCAAAAATATAAAAGTTAGTAAAACATCACCATCAAGAAGAACATGGAGAAACATACACACTTTGTTCTCATTTCCATTGAAAGTTCTCCAAAAAAAATATATCGCGTGTTGAAACCATTGTTATGTACACCAGATAGTTACAGTGGGTTGTCAACAAACCGCTAATCGTGTAGTAAGTTCAAATATTTTGGTCTCAATATCATTTTCTGAATATTTGTCAATGCTTTGACGTTTTCCAATGTTTACAGTCACATTTTGATGAAACTTTGGTCTTTTATCGGCAATTCCACTGTAACAGTAATGTTTACATAACAATGGTTTTGACATGCGAAGTCTCGTTATTGCAGACTGGAGCTTTCCGACATTTTCGAAAGCCCTGGGCCAATGCATTCTCTCTTGTATCCGAATCGTCCATATGGTGCATATATCAGAGAATGCTTGGCCTAACAACTAAATTTTATGTTATTTTTTATAATTGTTAAAAAATATAAGAAAAAAAAAAATGAAAACAAATTATTAAATTATAAAAATTGTTTAAGAATGTAATAATTTTTTTTTAAATTGACAAAGAATGTAGGAACAAAATGATAAAATTGTTAAATTGCCAGCGCAGCTCTAGTCATGAAAGGGTTAATAATAAAAATAAGATCAAAGTCAATCTAATTTTTCATATACTTGATGATGTTAACCCTTTCGTGGCGGGAGCTGCGCTCGCGCAACATTAAAGACCCTGTGCCAATGCATTATCTTATATATGCGAGTCGACCGTATGTCATCAAATACATGCAAATTAGATTAGTTCTAATATTAACACTTTCGTGACCATGTTTCCAACACTAAAGTCCCTGTGACAATGCGTTAACAATTATATCATTTTTTCTTACATTCTTTAATATTTGCTATTATCTTTTATAATTTTTTTCACATTCTTTATCAATTGTTATCATTTTTCCCAATATTCTTTAACAGTTTTATAATTTTTTTAATTTTTTCTTGCATCAATTTGTATCATTTTGTTTTCTTACATTCTTAACAATCTTTAAAAAATTTGTTTAATGTTTTATCATTATTTCTTACATTCTTTAACAATTTTTTATAATCTTTTTCATTTTTTCTTTCATTTTTTAACAATTATCAAAATATAATATTAAATTTGTTAGGCCAATGCACTGTCTTATATGAGAGGCGGCCTATGGTCGACTCGCATATATAAGAGAATGCATTGTCACAGGGACTTTAGTGTTGGAAACATGGTCACGAAAGTGTTAATATTAGAACTAATCTAATTTGCATGTATTTGATGACAGTTATGTTTTATGTTGTCGCGTAAACATTGCAAATGTAGATAATGTGAAGAAAATCTAGAACAATCTACGCTCTGAAACGTTTATGACACAATACAATTTTTACGATTAAACGAAGAGAAAGCAGTGCGTTTAGCTTGGAAATAGTTTCATGTTCAGATAACCCAATATATCCTTTCTGGACAGTCCGTTTCCGAATCCAGAGTTCAATCAATCAATAAAGTTTATTGTCTACTTAATCAAGTAATGACATTTAGACAACATTAATTAACATATGTACATAGAATTTACAGATTACACGCGTGCGTTTCAATATTTTTCACCCACAGTAGCAGGCAGCCGCGAGTAAACTACAGCTACACACATTACTTGAAAATCCAAACAATGCATGCAGCTCCTATCTACCCACGACTACCAACTTCTGTGGTAACACCCTCACTCACACGATCCCTGCCATATACCAAAATACCATAATACAACATCACCAGGCGCCTTGGCAGAGCACACCCCGCTCCACATTCTGATGAATACAAATGGCACCGTTCTTGTTGGGGTTCCGAACATGGCTGACGATTTCGTTATCAGCAAGTTGAATGAATGTGACTTGATGGAACTAACTGAGTCATTCGAATGTATACATATTTATTACACAACAATATATTGACAGCATGTGTACATTATTTTAAAATTTTACACAACGCGATTTAGGGTTAAATGAATGGGTAAAATATGAAATTATAAGGGAAACCCCACCACCAGAGACGTACGTGTCCAACTTCAATGTTCAAGAACTTATACGTGATGTATCACCGATCTGCTTCTGGCAACAGTGATTCTTGTCGCTATCGTTCATTATTCCATATATATTAATGTCATACGTTTGGTCTCTTTAAATATTTCTCCGCTGCCAGTTTGTTTTCAATATTGCTATATGTGTCCCATTCCGATTCAATTGCAGCATCTGACGGGACTGTTCCTTTGTTCACCCCGACTTCGATATGATCCGCGAGAGGTACTCCTCGCGTTTCTGGAACAAGCCACACCACGCCACTGCCGACGAACGTGAGCACAGCAACGATAACGTACATCAATACACCGTCCTTGTATTTCTGAAATGACAGTCAATGCAATAGGCGAGAGATTATATACACTGTTAGAAAAAATACCGTCGCTTTAACGGTCTGAGACCGCGCAACATCGCTGCCAACATTTGACCGTTAACCATACGGTCAGGCCGTAGCATGTTCCAGGGTATAAAACAGTTTAAGTAACTGGCAGACCGTAACCAGTAACTGTCAGACCGTTGTATTTTTCACGGTTCAGCACCGTTTAATTAATATCAAAACCGTAACTAATAAAGGTCAGACCAATGGATTTTTCATGCGTCAACACCAATGATTTGCTCTTTATTTGCTAATTTACCATAGAATTAGCCATGTTCCCATGGTGACAATATAATTTCCCGGTAGGCATTACGATTCATATGGTTTTGAATGGTCGAAACTAGTATTATTCGTAACTGAAAAATACAACTTAGTTCTTATGTTACGATCATAGTTTTGAAGAAATGTAAATCCTCAATGCATAAAGTGATAGACAATACTTATGAAACTTTGCGGTTTGCAGAGGATCAAGCTTGTTATCTGCCTCGTAGAATTTAATCCGGAAAAGGCTGCGCACGCGTAATGTGTTCGCCTTTCACTAACTACTGTATACATGTGGCTGTAAATAAAAAACGATGCTACATGTTGCACAGTTAAAACTCAAATTTATGTACATGTAAAAGTAAAAGATCTTAATGGCATACTGTTTGGTAACATATAAGGCGTGAAATTGTCCAGTCACTTGTAAACACAGTTTTTGTTTTAATAGTTGAATCCGTACATCATGACAATACAGTACCAGTCAGAAGACGTGGTATTTTTAGGCGCACCTTTATTGCGATATTGAGCGTGCTTAATTTAGAAAAACGCGTTATTATAGCACAATACCAAAACTCTTGTCGCGCTTATCGTTGCAATATTAAACGCAAAATATTGCGATACTAAGCGCGCTAAATTTCATACAGACCCGATAGTGTTATAATTATATTAGATAAATACTGTGCATATAGTGTACAAATAGTGTACATATAGAATTTACAACTATAATTATATACATATCTAAAACATTGTCTCTATTTATACAATAAACAATATAGAAGAATCAATAATTTGATTTAAATGTCACAATTTTGAGCACAAGATGTCGCAATATTAAGCGCAAAATATTGAGATATTAAGCGCAAAATATTGCAATAATATCACAAGCGACATGCTTATCAGCGTTTCCACTTGCAATATTATTGCGATATTGGGCGCGAAAATAGCGTGCTTAATATACCACTTCTTTTGACTGGTACTGTATATCAATAACAGTTCGTTTGGATTGGAACCTTCAAGACAACAGCAGATCCAATAATAAATGTGCGCAATGACTTGGCGACAATGTTCTCCTGTAGTCGCACATTTTCCATGAAATTTAAAGCATGATGCATCAAACTGTATATTGGTATCACAACACTTAGTATCAGTTTGATAAGAACATCCAACCAAATGGGTACTCCCGGTAAATTGTCGTAATAACTTGACGATAACATGGCGAATGATAACAATGTCTCATATTCACACGTTTCAATGAAAATTGATGAACACGGGATGAATTGGTCCGTGTAATTGTAAAGTTGGAATTGTAGATGTGATCATCCGTCACTGCGCGGAGTCAGTTCATTGTTTACAGTGTTGTTGTTGACATTGAATCTATTCTGAATTACACTGGTGCGCACAGTACACGTACATGTATATCCTCTCTTGTTAATGTACATGCATGTGCTTTGAAACAATCAGATTCAGAACACTGTCAACTAGATTGTCAACATTCTATTAGTAATAGCTGCTCGTTGAGTCGTTGTTGTTATTATTGTCACTATTGGTTGACATCGAAGCTCGTGTTAATTATACCTGTATCCTCTTGTGTCAGTAAATGTGCCAGTGTTTTGATAATAAGTCACAACACAGCACTGAGTCGATTGAAGTCAGACCACAGATCATGCCATTAATCGATTGGCATGAATCCCTGCTCTCGAATTTAGTGGAAATTGTCAATGATTAAGCCGGTTTTCGCAGAATTGAAACTTGTCCTGTTATCAAAGGAACCAAAATCAGACCGCCGACTGTCCACCATCGACAAGGTAACTGTTTCCCTACGATCAAATCTGCAACGCCAAAGAAAAATGGCGAAGAATGAGCTGAGTACTAGAGCGGGAACTTAACCCAGGAATGAGAATAACGTACCTTACTCGTGATACTATGTACGGATCCGCATAACACATAATGAATGCCGGATAAATAATACATATTAAATATCAGCATAATCAGTCATACTGTATGGAATCATTTCCGTATATAATATGGTCGCCGATAAATATACTATTGAATTTTGACGGCATGACTTTGAATCACGAAAATATTTAATTTAGACAATTTTCATGGGCACATAAAATAACGGTAAAAAACCGTCAAACTGATGAAACGGTATGGTACCGTCGATTATGACGGACCGAAACCGTCGAACCGACAGTAATTTCTAACAGTGTATATAACAATATCTAATCGGGGTTAATGATTAGAATGTGATTTTAATTTAATCTGAGTAACAGTTGCCATGTGATGTTAGAATTATATTTAGAGACATATTATGGACTTGTTCGGGTCCGCGTGAAACGATAAGTTAGTATTCAGGCGCTATGCCAACTGCGGGAATGTAACATTCTACTAACATCGCCGAAAATCTGAAGAAAATTGACCGTACCACTCCATAAAAAACATCGTCTGAACTACGTTTAATTGTAAATATTTACTACTCGATTCGGGGCGTATCTATTGGCCATAAACTAACGAGAAATATTTCGCCAGCGAGAGTCACTGCATTTAATTAATGTATAAGTATGACGATGTGTGTTGTCAAGTTGGATATTTTATTTGTACACATAACTACTTTGAAGGCGATTATTATCCATTTCCATATGATCACCCTACCGGAGTGTTTCACATCACTTTAACGGAGATATTGAGAAATAAGAACAAAATAAAATATTTTTGTTAAATTCATTTTTTAAAGAGCGGCCCAAAACCTCCCCAAACCCGCCCAAAACCCCCACAAAGCCCCCACACACAGTATGTGTAAAGGCGGTCCAATACCGCCACCAACCCCCACACACAGTATGTGTAAAGCCGACCCAAAACCTCCCCAAACCCGTACAAAACCTCAACCAAGCCCCCACACACAGTATGTGTAAAGCCGATCCAAAACCTCCATAAACTCGTCCAAAACCTCAACCAAGCCCCCATACACAGTATGTGTAAATCCGGCCCAAAACCGCACCAAATCCGTCTAAAACCTCAACCAAGCCCCCATTCAAGAAACTCCTAGAAATACATCTAATGGTTCAAGATTCAGACACAGACGATGGTTAAATTTCAATGAACTTAATCAAGATGTCATCCTTGTCTTTGTCACTGTTTATATCCATATTTTGGTGGGATTTAAGCGTAGCGTGAGTGTGCGAGACCGAGTAGATTATGGGGAATGTAAGAGGAGAAAAACGCTCTGTTGTATTAAAAGCCTGGTCCCGTCGTTTTTGTTTAATTTTGGATTCGAAAGCAACATTAAAACACAACAATACACATTGGAAGTACAATAAAGTTGTTTTAAAACGATTATGTAATATGCCTCCTTATCACATAACTGTCTCGGGCAAAGTCTAGGAACACACACAATTCTTACAGCGATTCCACACAGAGGTCTTGAAAATATTATAAGAAATGTAGAATCTGCTGACAGTTGGCGGGAACTTTATTTCTCACATCATTCGCCTCCTGCCACAATTGGTACCGATTCCATGAAACGTATTCCACAGAACTATATCGGGATAAGTCTATAAACAAGAGAAATTGATACAGAGTTCTATGGAATAATTGTTCATTATATTCTTGAAACAGGCATCGACTCCAAGACATGGATTATGGTGGGGATGTATCAACACATTGCATAGATGGGCGGCGCCAATTGGTGCCGTCCAATTACATCACCCGTGCCTTTCCGTTATTTAAAGGTACTCAATCATATTCCAACAACAACAATTTTTTTTTTAATAACCACAGTCAACTATAGTATAAAATTTCCCAAAACCTGTTATTTATCAACATGTTGAAATGAACTATCTGAAATAAATATATAGATGATTCAATATCAAACCAATTAAGTATTTTAGTGGCAACCCTTGTTCAAAACATGTTATTGTTCATACACCAGAATATAATTCAGGAGTAAAACAGGTTTCGTAAAATATTAATTTGGAAAACTGATTGCATCTTTAAGTGAAAAACGAATATTTTCCTACATTATTTATATAATGCATGTTTGAGTGGAATCTCCATCCATTGTAAAATACAATACAATAATACAATAATTAATTTGTATAGCGCTCAATATTATGAGTACATATTCAACGGCGCTTTACATTACATCGAGCTCATTGCCTAATCAGCATAATACATGTACATGCACATATATCTAGGAATTAAATGCTACATCAAAGAGATATGTTTTGAGGCCGGTCTTAAACTTATTTAAATCAGTGAATATTTTCAAGTGAGGTGGAATGCTATTCCATAGATGTGGACCTGCAAATGAAAATGCCCTATCGCCAAACGTTTTCTGTTTGTTGAAAGGAATGTACAAAAGCATACTGCTATCAGATCGTAATCCATATGTACACACATTTCTGTCTTTGATCATATCCTGTATATACAATGGTAACATGTTATTACGAGATTTGAATACAAGCAAAATAATTTTGAACATGATTCGATACTCCACTGGCAGCCAGTGTAATTGCTTGAGAACTGGAGTTATATGTGCATGCCGAGGAGTGTATGGTACAACTCGCGCCGCAGCATTTAGCACTTTTTGCAGGCGATCACACTGGTAATCCGGTAGTCCATACAGTAAAGAATTACAGTAATCTAAGTGTGACGTAACAAAAGCATGGACCAATGTCTTTGTCGAGTCTACATCGAGGTATTGTCTAATTTGTCGGATTTTGTATAAACATCTGAACGCCTTCTTACACATATTAGAGATATGGTTATCCATTGTCATGTTTGTGTCAAAATACGATCCCAGGTTGCGAACAGTGTCCTTTGTTGGTATGTCGGCGTCTCCCACATGAATTGAACTGATGTTGACTTTCTGAAGTTGCTGTCGAGAACCAATGATTATGAATTCAGTCTTATCGTCATTTATCATGAGTCGGTTGGTAATCATCCACGCTCTAATGTCCACAATACAGTTCTCCACAATTTGACGTGCTTTAGTTTCGCCTCTCTCTGTCGGTCGAAATGAAAAGTAGATTTGGGTATCATCTGCATAGCCATGAACATCGGGGAGGTGACTTTCAACAACTGAGAATAATTTCGAAATGTAGAATAAGAACAGCACGGGTCCAAGACAATTTCCTTGTGGAACTCCGCACTCGATGGGGAAATTTGTAGACTTTGAGCCATTAATGGATATTTGCTGTGATCGGTTCGTGAGGTAAGATTTCAACCATGCAGATAGCTGCAGTGCCGCGAACACCAAAGTCAGATTGTAGAGTATCTAGAAGAATATCATGGCGGACGGTGTCGAAAGCAGCGCTCAAATCTAGTAGCACAAGCAGGGTGACCTTTCTTGTTTCCATGCTGCAGAGAATATCATTTTGGACTTTAAGCAGCGCAGTTTCAGTTGAATGGTGTTGACGGAAAGCAGAAGTGTTTATTGGAAGAGGTCCATGTTGTTCGCTGTGCCGAATGAGTTGGTCTATCACTGCCTTTTCACACAATTTAGAAATGAAGGATATGTTACTGACGGGTCGGAAGTTCTTGAAAACAAGGTCAGCACCGGATTTCTTGAGAAGAGGGTGAACTATGGCTGTTTTCCAGCTACTGGGAACACGTCCTTGGCTTAATGATAGGTTTATCAACTGGGTGATGATAGGTATCAGGGAGTCACATTTCTTGAGTAGCGTTGTTGGTATAGGATCGAGTTCACAAGATGCATTTGAAGAGCCTTTGATGATTTTAACGACGTCGTCAAGGTCGAGATCGTCGAATGTTGTGAACGTTTCCGTGGCGTCCTCTTTGTCGACACAAGGTGCTTTCACGGTGATGTTGTCAATCTTCTTTTGGATAAGTTCTATCTTTTCAGAAAAGAATTCACCAAACTGCTCCGCCAATTGTCCTGCGTCATCATGCGGTGGTAGTGTCTCATTCGGTTTCTCCTCACACATCTTTTTCACAACTTTGAAAAGTTGCCTGGTGTCACCTTCGCACTTGTTGATCGAGTCGGTGTAGTGTGACTTCCGGGCTTCCTTTAGTTGATTGGAGAACTTGTTTCGGGCATCACAGTATGATCTTTCATGTTCTGCAGACGCGCCTCGGGTCCTCTCCTTTTTTCTCCGGTCGGCTTTGGGAACTTTCAGGTTGTCGTTGAACCAGGATAGCATTGGCCGCACGACTATTGTTTTGGTCTTAGTTGGTGCATGTTGGTCTAGCAGTTGGGATAACGTGTTGTTGTAACAAGACACAAGTCCATTTAAATCAGTCCATTGTTGTTTATGCAGATCTGATTCTTTGATGTCACTGTCGAATTTCTCAATATTGATGTTGTTAATTTTGCGGAAAGTCACAGTTTTCTTTGTCAACTTCGGTCTGAGGGTGCTGATTGTGCAGTCCACAAAGGAATGATCTGAGAGTTTAGTTGTCACGGTTGGTTGGGTTATGGAAAAGTCGTCTGAACATCTGGTGATGATGAGGTCTAGAATATGTCCAGATTCATGTGTAGTAGTTGTGACGTGTTGTGTCAGTCCATACGAATCTAGGAGTTTGTCAAAGTTTCGAGCAGTAGCGTCGTTAACATCATCGACATGAATGTTGAAGTCACCGCAGATGATGAGTTTTTCTGGACACACAACCAACGATTCAAGATATTCTTTGAATTCCTTTAAGAAGGTGCAGGTTGTGACTGGATGGTTGTCAGAAAACGGAGGACGATATAGGCAGACGGCACGCAGAACATCGTTGTGTAGTTTAAGTTTCCACTCGAGGAATTCAAACGAGGATTTTTCCCCGCTGGTTGATGACATCAGGAGTAAACTGTCTAACAATCGCGGTTATTATAAATGTCGATCAACTGTGAAATGTCTAACTGTCGCGGTTATTATAAATGTCGATCCATTATGTCTAACTATCGCAGTTGTTATAAATGTCGATCCATTGTAAAATGTCTAACTATCGCGGTTGTTATAAATGTCCATCCATTGTCAAATGTGTAATTATATAGGGGTTATTATACATGTCACGTGCATCCATTGTAAAATATCTAACCATATGGGTTTTTATGTGTTACGGTGGAACTTTTGAAGATTTTGGTAAGATCGAGATACTATGATTATTGTATATAGTTGGAAACTTGCAACACCCACCGGGTTCAGGCTGGTTCTAGAAGGGTGGGGTGAGTTGGAAATTCATGCCCCCTACAACGGATACATCTAGCTAAGTCCCTGTTTACATGCACATATTCCGCGACAACCCTATGTTGGTGTCATACGCATCCGTATGTCATAATACGCCGATGGTCCGCTAATATACGCCGATCTAGTGGTGGAATTTATTATTTATGTGGCGGCTCCATGCTTCCGTAGTACGGGTATATATCATATAACATTGTCATGATTGGGTGGTTCTTGGTGCTGATTTTTGTGTTGTTGTTGATGGCGACGTCACATTTTAAGAGTCCTATCGTTGATCTCGAAATTGTTCAGTGTTCTGTTTGGTAATGTGTGGATACCAAAAGACGATACTAGAGACATGCCAAGTAAAATAAAACTGGTCATGTGGTTGTGTCATACGAATGTACGTATATAATATCTCGACATTTTCACTCTACAGGTATGACTGAAATAAATCTATTTTTATATTATTTCTTCCACATTATATCACTTACCAAGTAAAGTAAAACTGGTCCGAAAATTCCCCCAATTCGAGCGCAGGTATTACAAGCTCCAAATGCAAGCGATCTGAAAATCATTTTAATTTCAATTCTTTAATCTCAATAAATCCCTGACTTCAATCACGCCATATTTTGTATAGCTTTAAGCACCACACCGCTAGACTCCTGATGATTATGTATAAGTTTGGTGGTAATCGGCGACTAAACAAAGTCTTATCAAATTTACTGCCCCACAAACCAAATGTCATAAAAAACGGCACCGATATGGCGTCTCTAAATCACACGATTATACCTCTTGTATCATGGAGAAGATTTATCAATTTGGTGGAAATCGGCGCTAAAAATATTGTGATCAATTTTGGTGCCCAATTTCCCCTTCCGTGCACCCCTGACTCGAACGCCGCCACTTTTGACATTTTTAAACCACATCATCAGATTTCCAATATCATGGAGATGATTATGTATCATGTTGATGATAGTTGTTTTACAGACTTGTATGATATTTTGCATGCACCCACTTCAAAGGCCTTTAGTCCCTTTAAAGAAAAATTGAGACAGCAATGATCATTCATTAATTATCAACTTTGAGATGAAATTATCGAAGGTCGGTTTTGATAATTTGCATCAGTTAATTGGAACGAATAACATGGTTAAAAAAAATGTACTATTGAGAGATTATTACAATAACTTGGATAAAGTTCACAACTCATATGTAAACTCTTGGAAGTGTCGGCTGAGTGACGAATTTCCGGCATCTGTACGGTACCGTTATTCAGATGCTTGGACATCTGATTTTTTTTACACAGTGTTGATCAGATACCGGTACTTGAAGGTGACATGAATGAAATTGGTTATTTTTCATAACTCAATTTGCAATAAAATATTATACTTTATGTTTCTCAGTATCAAATTAGTATCGATCTGGTGCCGGGTATCCGAAGTAGGAAAAGTATTGGTCAATGGGTACCGGTTTGTCGCCGGTCCGGCATCGGTATATCTGGTCGGCACCAACCGGCAGAAACCGGTACCTACCAGGAACCGTTACGGCGCATACATGTTTGCTGGAAGGAGGATACGCCCTCAGGTCATTATTCTTCAAAACAATCCAATCAGAATTATCCTATCAGGAACGGTTTCGAAAATAAAATATACGAGATTTCAGAATTAACGAATATTTTTGGCGGGAAACCCAAACACGACATTTTAAAACACGAATTTCCCTGAAAAACATCGAAAAATTGCATTTATGCTTGAAATATTGACACATTATCTCAAGAACTTATGTAATTAGAGGTATATCATGGACTTGGTCGGGTGCGTGAAACCGATAAGTTAGTATTCAGGTGCTGTGCTATGACTGTAGCATTCTACTAACATCACCGAAAATCTCAAGCAAATAGACCGTACCACTCCATAGAAAACATTGTCTGAACTACGCTATGTACTACTCGAATCGGGACGCTTCTATCGGCGATAAACTAACCAAAACGATTTCGCCATCGACAGTCATTGCATTTAATTAATATATAAGAATGAGGGTGTGAGTTGTCAATATTTGTTAAAAATAATTACTTTGAGCAAGGTTATTATCCATTTATATTTTATCACCCGCAGTGTTTCACATCACTTTAAGCCCGTAGATTCCGAAAATGCAATAAAAATTTCGCGCCTAAAATGGCAGGTACGACCTTTTAGAAGCCCACTGAGATATGGAAAAACGACAAATGATAGAAGGAACACAAATGCCAGTGACGTAGTATATACCCTATTCGATATTGTTGTTATAAGTAGTAGTTCATTAAGGGCGCGTACACATGGTGGGCAATAAAATATCAGGTATGCCCCATGTGACTTACTTGATCAATCAAATAAATAATACCGGAAAATATCCGACGAAGGCAGCGCGCTGATATTTTATCGCCAGTTGGTGATATGTGTTCACCTGATTGGTGGCCATCGGTATCCGTTAACTAATCTCAATAAGGGACAGGCTGGTGACCGTTCATGCACGCACTCGAGTTATGATCCATCAATATTATCGCCTGTTTCAACAATTGACATCGTAATTCCATTTTGGATTGTTTGACATAATCGCTGAGCTATTATATGGCTATGAGTGGGGACATATATATATTTTGATGGTTTCCGCTGACGGAGGATGTCCATGGATTTCCAACTGCACCCCCTCTTGAATCGGGCCAAAGACCCAAGATCACATAATTGAATTTGCACACCTCCCATCGTCTTTGAATTTCCCATATGGTACCTCACATACCTTGAATTTTGACTGGACACCGGGGAGGGAGGGGTCTAGAAGAAATTCCAAACCAATAATTTGACCAAAGTAGGAAAAATGCAAATGTTGGTCTAAAACCACGAATTCCACATACATAAATGGTTGAAAAATCAGTCTACAAGAACAATTTCAAACCATTGTTGGTGTGAAATTTCAACTAATATTGTTTCCAATTTGGCGGGGGTCTCATGTCCCCACATGCACCCATATAAGTTCGGTAACGTAATGTACACCACAGCCCCATGCACCAAGCAACAATCTCCTGAAAACTCATATGGGGTCTCAATGGGGGTGGGGTCATCCGATTTGCCACAAAACCATAATAACATTTGTCACCCCACATATACATGCACTATGAGATTATAACATTTCCAAATTTCCAAATAACGTGACCACTTTCTCATTATGCAGACGGTCTTTATGCATGAGATCAGCAACGTTGCTAATCCCACCCGACTTCGGTAATACATGTCAACAGTTGGAAATTTCAAAAAAGCTATGAATTGCCAAAATGGACTATAGGTTATTTACCGGACGCAATTCACTTGAACCAGCATGACTAATACTGTTCTGATTGAGCTCAACCAACGCCGTCTAAACCGACGCGTTCTCACGGGCGTAATCTTTGCAGCAAGAAAATATCAGTGTGCAATTTTACCTGATATTTTCTTGCAGATATTTTCTTGCAGCTTCATGTGTACGCGCCCTAATAGAACGGTGTCCGCTGTTACCTTATGACGGTCGGAAATGATTCTGACACGAGGACGATCGCTGCATTCCAGACGAGCTCGAGCATACCTTTACCAAGAATAACACACGTCACAATAGTTATGTCCGCAACGACGGAATCTGTATTCAATGGAAATAGAACATTATACAATTATTGGACTGTTTTGTTGTTGACATTCTGATTTATCAGCCCGAAGAAGTTGAAACTCGCAGTCCGAGTTGAATATCAACTTCCAAGTGTTGATAAGTCATACTACATTTACGTGTGTGTTCAAAGTTGTGTAAAGTCTACGTATCTCTTCGTAAAACACATATAACGGGCAACGTATAATAACTTTAAATAGAAGACCATGTCCGGAAACGCATCTATCAGTTAATATTGATTTTGTTTCGAATTTTCTGGTATAATACATACGATGAGTTTGGGACATTTTGCGGCTCCGGGAAATGGTCGGAACGTAGCAAGCGGGATAACTCTATCTCTATCTGACATCGCTTGAACGTATTATGATCGTCTGTTGTAAAATGGTAACCAATTATGTCCCAATTAATTAACGTATAAGAATACATGTAAGAAAATGTCGATACAAAATCCATATAAATTGATAGAAGCGTTTCCGGACAGCTGTGTCTTAATAGTGTATAACCCGGAAACTATAACATAAAAGTATTTAGGAAAATATTCCATCTTTAAACGAGAAATCACCATGTCAACATCGGAACAAACCAACGACTGTTTTATTATATAAACGAGAAACCATCATGTCAATAGCGGAACAAACCAATAAACAGGTCCGGCAAATAAAGCTGCAATAGCGATATGTAGCTACATATGGCTCTTGATGATGGATGGATCTTGTTGAAGAGAGATAACACAATCCAACAAACAATCATCTAAATATACACGAACATGGTTGGTTATACTCTTAGTAAATTCATATTGTTTGCCATTTACATTTATAATCAACAAACTGTTCTAACATTGTTACTTTTTCCTGACAACTGTACGCAAATAGAAAAAATATATATCACATATGAATGGATCCGTGGCCCATATCACATAGCATTACAATTTTCTAAACAGCTGCATGCGCTTAGCTATGCTTCTCGGATATTCCGCAAGCTGGTGCAACCGAAATGTCATCGGCAGTGGTTTCATAAGTTGTAACAACATAATAGCCCTCACCCTTAGTTGCAACAGCTTGCAGTAATGCTAGCATGCAAAGCAACTTTGTACAATATTGTTTTCCGATAGTCAAATGTAGCTACAATAGCTACATATAGCTATTGTAGCTATATTTGGGAATTGCCAGACCTGATAAATGTTATATGATATGACCTATATCCATGTCAATATCGGAACAAACCAATAAATGTTATATTATATGAACAAACCAATAAATATCCATGTCATCACAGTTTGAATCAGGTTTGTAATCAACCGACACACAGCCCTTACGCTGGTATACAGTACATACAGGGTGTGCGAAAAGCAAAACACTCAACACCAGCAAAGGAACCCCACTAAGCCCACTGTGGATCACCAGTATTCACGGTGATTTATCCGCTGATCCACGGTGAAGTTGTATGGAGTGGATTAATATGAATTCACTGAACTCTTGTGTATTTATTGTTATAGAATCATGCGAATCACTGAACTCTTGAATATTTATTGTTATAGAATCATGCGAATCACTGAACTCTTGTATATTTATTGTTATAGAATCACGCGAATCACTGAAATCTTGTATATTTATTGTTATAGAATCATGCGAATCACTGAACTCTTGTATATTTATTGTTATAGAATCATGCGAATCACTGAACTCTTCTATATGTATTGTTATAGAATCATTCGAATCACTGAACTCTTGTATATTTATTGTTATAGAATCATGCGAATCACTGAACTCTTGTATATTTATTGTTATAGAATCATGCGAATCACTGAACTCTTGTATATTTATTGTTATAGAATCATGCGAATCACTGAACTCTTGTATATTTATTGTTATAGAATCATGTGAATCACTGAACTCTTGTATATTTATTGTTATAGAATCATGCGAATCACTGAACTCTTGTATATTTATTGTTATAGAATCGTGCGAATCACTGAACTCTTGAATAGTTATTGTTATAGAATCATGCGAATCACTGAACTCTTGAATATTTATTGTTATAGAATCATGTAAATCACTGAACTCTTGTATTTAGTGTTATAGAATCATGCGAATCACTGAACTCTTGTATATTTATTGTTATAGAATCATGCGAATCACTGAACTCTTGAATATTTATTGTTATAGAATCATGCGAATCACTGAACTCTTGTATATTTATTGTTATAGAATCATGCGAATCACTGAGAATCGTCGCAAATAGAGCAGTTTACGCAATTTCGATATATTTGTGTAACAGTGATAGCTAAATGTTGTTATTTATCTTGTCTTGATTTGTTCACACTTTAATTGACCGCGAAAATTACAATCTGTGGAAATTGTGGACATTTGCAACGTGTGGTCGTATATAGTGAAGTTTGAATAAAACTGCTACATTTCTGCCAACACGTTGAATAGCCTGAAAATGGTGTGTCTGTCATTTGCAGAATGAGGTCCCAAGAGGGTGAATTTAGTGACGCTATCCCGCATAGCGGGCTAGCGTCACTAAATTCACCCTCTGTTGACCTCATTCTGCTTAGGCCTCATCTTCTGGGAAGTATATATGGTATCAAATTAACAATGTTTTCAGGTACATTTTCCCATCTGGGAAGTTTCTATATCCCCTAATTTGCAGAAGATAAAATCCATAGTCGAGGCGCCCAATGGGTGAACATCACCAACTTCAACTGGGGAACTTCAACTTGATCTTAGGTCTGCCATAGCAGTTGATGGCCTAAGCAGAATGAGGTCCACAGAGGGTGAAGTTAGTGATGCTAGCCCGCTATGCGGGGTAGCGTCACTAAATTCACCCTCTGGGGACCTCATTCTGCAAATGACAGACAGACAGACACGCTATTTGTAGGCTTGCATGTTGAATACACTGTAGCGCTCCCTTATCCTCGCCACTCCAGCTTTCGGTGTGTCACCGTGAATCTCCCAAAAAATCGCACCGGTGTTCAGTGTTTTGCTTATCGCACACTCTTTACAAGCCTTTGAAATTGATGTGCTTTACCAAACATCGGGGAACTATTATAACAATAGGATCTAAATAAGTTATGCTTGACAGGTGAAGTTAGCTATTTTATCAAGCTAAACCTCCCGAGTGGCCAGACAGGCCAATGCATGCATATAATACACAACGTTTATCACAAGTTAAAATAGTGTTAATAGAGTTAACACAATGTTGAAATTATTTTATAGTTTCAGTTGCCGACATAATTTGGTTAAAGGCCCACTTAATTTTCGAATCACCACATCACATTACATACAACGTATTCCACAGTATATACCATTTGAAAGAGGAAGCTCCAAAAACATTGTATTATCAACTAATCCGGTTGAATAAACTTGGAACATGTTGTTTTTGACGAGGTACCGAGTTGTGTTCTATGCTTAACTTTGATCCCGACTGTACTGTAAAATATATTATTCTCAATTGAAGGGGAACAACTCTATCTCTTAGTTTGAATTATGATGCATTCTGGGTTGACAACGGGGGAAGTCTTGGAATGAATCTGCGAATGTCTATCAATTGGTGGTCACATCTAGGCCACAGCTCTTCCTTATTATGGTGGAATATAGTTATATATGTTTAGTTCCTCTTCGAAATTGTATATAATATGGAATATGCTGTGTATAATGTTATCTGGGAATTCGAAAAGTAAGCGAGCCTTTATTGTCTGTGTAAGTAACTTCGTGCCTTGGCCTTTTGAACTTATTATCTGAACATTTGCTATGTGTACTACTAGTCGATGAGTATTTGGGCTGAGTTTACATTGTTGTAGATCTGTATACACAACTGTGTGAGTGTGAAAACCCAACTCTGTGAAGACATTCATATAGTAAAACAATGTCCTCACAATGTTAACAATTATTTCCCTTAAGGCGACGAAAATTTCTATTTTTTGAAATTGTTGTCATTTTTTCGTCCGCACTAGGCGGAAATGATACTACGCATGTGTCACAAACATTCCCGTTATTTAGTTAAAGGTACCCTCCGAGTTTGGATATATTTACTAAATAACGGGAGTCCTCACAACTACGGTATTGTTTGAATTTCTAAAGAAATGTCCCCACAACGTACGTAATACAAACAAGGGTGAAGTCTTGTACCGCGGATTCCTGTGATCACACATTATTACTGGTAGTGAACGCGCGCTCATCACTACACAGGCAATTGAAAAAATAAATCATGCACTATTAGCAGGCCAAAACTAAATAGTCTATGCCGAACAGGGACGTTCGTATAGTGTCCATAATGCCACATTATAATTTCAACTGCACCCCTATCCTTGAACCAGACCAATCACACGATATTTAAACTCCAAGGACAATTTCAACATTGTATTGGTGTGAAATTTCCAACAATGTTTTATCAGGTATGAATTTTCCAACTGATGAAAAAATTACCAAAGTTGGGGGTGCCATGTCCCTTGTGTCATATCAGCATCGTTGTTCAAACGATTAATCAAATCCGATTTGCCTGTCACAATGCCTCGGTGTTGGACGTGACTTATAACCGACACGATTTTTGCTCACACGAATGAATACCGTTTTCTTTCTGTGTGCATTTATATATCAACCTGAGTACACTAGTATGCGTGTAGAACTGTACACAGATCTACACCAATGTAAACACACCCTTATAGTCAAGAAAGGGTTGATGTTCTGTCAAATCGTTTCGAATATCTAACAAGTTCACGGGGGGAGAACTGCGACGTGAGGATCGGTGGCATTCCGATAAAGAGACGGTGGAATTCCGATAAAGAGACGGTGGAAATCCGATAAACGAGACGGTTCGCTTTCGGCGACAAACGAGATTTTCTTCGTGTTTGGGCATTCAAACGGAATTGCCGTGACAAATCAGGTTTCATATCATCATATCTTTATTTAAGTTAATAATATCCATCAAAATCTAGACGCTACAGTGACTAAAACCAAGAGAATAGCCATTTAAAAGTCACGCGACGGTTCGTTTTCCGATAAAAGACACGCGATGGTTCGTTTTTATCGGAAAACGAACCGTCGCGTGACTTTTAAATGGCGATTCTATTGGTTTAACTCACTGTATCGTCTAGATTTTGATGGATATTAGTAACTAAGATAACTATATGATGATATGAAACCTGATTTGTCACGGCAATTCCGTTTGAATGCCCAAACACGAAGAAAATCTCGTTAGCGAACCGTCTCGTTTATCGGATTTCCACCGTCTCTTTATCGGAATGCCACCGATCCTCACGTCGCAGTTCCCCCCCCCCCGTGAAGTCTGCGGTTACATGTAACAACTAATCATTTTATTATTGTATTAACCTACTAACCTATTTCCACTAACTTGAGCACGACTATTGTTGTCGCACACAGCCCAGCTACACTAAATAGACAAACGACAAATCGGCGACCAAATCTGAAACAAATGAAGCCCAAACTGCAGATGAATCGGCGACCCAATCTCAAATGGATGAAACCAAAAATGCAGACCAATAGGCGGCCAAATCTCAAATGGATGAAGCCCACAATGCAGAAAAATTGGCGACAAAATCTCAAATAGATGAAGCCCAACATGTAACAATAACTAGTGAATTATTACTATGGGGATATGACGACTGGTCCTTTTAAATAAATACTAATCTCTTCATGGCAGCTCGGAAATGTTTTATAACCAGTAATGCTTTTCCTTAATCTGTTCCAAAATCACTGCAATTTTTAACCTGGTAGAAAATACCAACATGCTCTCGAATTCCACAACGTAGGTCGTCGTGTCGACAGACCGCTGCAGATGTTCACATGGTTATGCTCTCGTTATATGGTTCATAATTATTATATCATTATGCTTTTTATGTCCTTGAAATTAGTTATTATATAGTTGTTGTTTCTTTGAAATCAATTGTTATTATTAATATAATTAATTATTATTAATATAAGATCATGTGTTGGCTTGCAAGGTCAATGTATATATGGTTAAGCCAATTCATTCTATAGTATATGCTACTATCTGAATATGCTCCCTATGGGAGACCATTGTGAAAACAAAGTTGTTAGTCGACGTTGTAGGTATACAGGGACGTTGTACATATAGACGTTTGCCTATATACGTTTCGAACGGCAAAGTGATATACGAAAAGTAGTGAAAACAATGCTCGTGACCTCCACACATTAAGGTTGCTCTGTCTATTTATAGCGATTACATGTCGACGGAAATAACCATCATCACTATACAGTAACACCGTGGGAAAATATAGATGCAAGTTGACACGTTAATACACAAAGAATTAGTTATCCTTTCATAATTATGTGATATTATGTGACATATGCGATATTCTGTGACATATCATAAATTTCAATAGCTTTTTATACAATTTCACTATTTTCTCAGGTTTCATATCCCTTCTCCAGGTAAAAATACTAATGTACTAAGTTGCCGCCGGGTCCACGGATGGTTGACAAATTAAGTTTTAAAGTGATGTGAAACACTCAGGTAGGGTGATCAAATATAAATTGAGAATAATGTTGCTCAAAATAGTTATTTTTTACGAATCCTAATTGACAACACACTGTCATTTTTATATATTAATTAAATGCAATGACTTTCGATGGCGAAATCAATTTCGTTAGTTTATCGCCAAAAGTTGCGTCCCGAATCGAGATGTAAATGTTTACAATTGATCGTAGTTCAGACGATGTTTTCTATGGAGTGGTATGGTCGATTTCTTGTATTTTGTTCTGGCCACGTTAGTAGAATGCTACAGTACCCAAGTTGCGAAATCGAATACGTATTAACTTATCAATTTCACGGACCCGAACCAGTCCTTAATATGTCTTTAACTTTCTAATATCAATCTCGCTATTGAAAAAGGTAGACATCATCAGCCTATACTTAAGGAGGGGAAGAGACTGTGCCTTAAATGCTGGACCGGTTCTGATATAAAAAATGAGTATCATTTCATTATGGAACGTCCACACTATTGTGATCTTAGAAATGAACTTTTCCAAATTTCCTAGACATGCCATATTCACATGTAATTGTTTGTTAATTATTGTTTTATTATGAATTGTTTTTAGAATTCTGCCTTCGTTTGGTATTTATGCAAATAAATCGTATCGTATTCTATCATAGGATCATGTTATTAGTGATTACCGGTAGGGTCATGGGATTGAGTACATCACCAATCCCATGAGTGGTAAATAAGCTATTCAGAAACACTACATGTGTATTCTGTATTCTACCTTTGCATCAGGATACTTGAGATGGGTGAAGCTGGTAAGGACGCCGCGCCACTCAAGATCAGATTGACGTATATGTTCCCAGCCAGCTCGGGCAACCCAAACGCTATTGCATACCAACATGTTCCAAGGGTGAAACTGAAACAGATAACGATGTGCACACATCATAATCCACTCGAGATGATGTCATGATTCTTACTATGGCTACGACCGTAGCAGAGATGGGGTAATTGTTTTTGTAATTGACTATAATTGTTTTATTGTTTATGCCAGTATGGCACAGTGGATGTCAGACATAATAACATCAAACTGTGTGAATAGCACCAGACCGACACCCCGGAATATCAGGAGAGTGAACCATCGGCTATCTGTAAGTCAACAAAGGATACAGAATAGTAAAATGGCCGATCATTCTGCCGTTATACATGTAATTTTTCACATGATATGTGTATAAAATAGGTGTATGCATATCATGACGGAAAAGGAACATAGCTGTAATACATATTCAAGCTATGGGGATATGTTATGGTTATGTTGCCCAATTTGTACAGGTACCAGTTTCCCCGTCCACCATGATACAAAACGGGTGAGGCAAGATCCAGGAAATGATTAAGTCAACGCTCTTCATTTAGCATCAGCCAATGATGTTACGTTTAGTAGTGCAGATTATAATTAGAATTTCTTATCTGTACCTTTAAAATATATCAATTTATAGTGTACATAAGATTTCCCGTAAATAAACGCATACGGGAGTATGCCATTAACATAGGGGTGATAACAATTAAGGTGATATAGTAGTCAAACAACAGGTACAAATAAATAGTTTATTGTTTAAATAATAGTATAAGTACAGTAATTCTGATCTGCGAATGCCGCTAAGCATTTTGAGAGCGCACAGTGAAATGTTTCAGAGAAAGAATTACTACGACCAGGCCGAAATATGTCACAATTACAAAGTTGGGTATGCCAGAAAATAAAAGTGGACTGCGATGGTCATCAGAAGCGCACATCAGTTATGTAATAGACAAAATGAGTCTACTATTAACAGGTCTGGCAATTCCCAAATGTAGCTACAATAGCTATATGTAGCTATTGTAACTACATTTGACTATCGGAAAACAATATTTTACCAATTTGCATTGCATGCAAGCATTACCATTTTGTTTTATTGTGTTACATTCATTGCAACTAATGCATTATATTTATGAAAATAATAAAAAAAAAAACAATCAAAACCAATTAAATCGCGCCAACAGCCAACATGCAGCAATATTGTATTCTTCTGATAGATATACTTACATGATCGCTCAGCTGGATCGCTCAGAATTTTCCTGGATTGTGACAATTCACAACATATAGGAGCTAAGCTAATTCACCCACAAGCAGTTAGTTTTATTGATATGAAATCCATACATGTTTAACCCTTTTATTAGGGAGCTGCGCTGGTTAAGCATTAAATATTATGTGCCAGGGCATTCTCTTATATATGCGAGTCTCCCATAGGGAGTCTCACATAATACATATATAAGAAAATTAACTGTTAGGTGAAGGTGAATATTGTTAGGCCAATGTATTCTCTTATATATGCGAGGCTTCATATGGGAGTCTAGCATATATATATATATATATGATAATTAATTGGGACAGCTTTTTCGCAAAATTTCTGGAAGCTCCAGTCATGGAAGGGTTATGTTCCACAGGCCACCCCGACGCTGAATTAAGGCTCCTGGTGGGACTCTGCTTCAGCTAGTATATAGAACAGATACTTCGACTCGATGATAGCACGATGTATGTGTTTGTAATCGAAATTCGTAGGCGATACACATAGCAAGAATACGTGTATGATGTAGATCGGACCCATATTCCAAAGAGCGTTCATGCTTTCTTGACCTACAACGGTTAGTAATATATAATAAGTAAGAAGCTTGGCTTAGTAAATAACATAGGCATATACACAATAGGCGATTTTGATCTGGCATTTACGTATGTGAGTTACTGGCCAACAATTTATGGCTTACGGAATCCGGGCTGCTTTTACAAACCTGATGAACATGCAGACCAAAAGTTTCTTCATAATCACCCAAGTCATCAAATCGCGGTAGGTATACGTCCGCCTGGTCTCTCCGAGTGTGTGGCTTTGTACAAAAGTATGAAATATTCCGTCAAGTGGTGGGCATTTTTTTCCGTTCATCCGTGAAATTCGCTTGACGATGGCCTCTGCCTCCTTTGTCTTTGATTGAGTCACCAACCATCGTAAACTCTCTGGAACAAAGCTGTTAGGGCTTTAATACTATATTGCCTAATTGACTATCATCGGAAGTAATAAATAAATTCGGCAACAATTTATATTGTTATTTAGACTGGTTCCTGGTCCAATATCTGCAAACATATATTAACCTGACCTTCATTCTCAACGACTCGATGTAGCACTCCCAGGTTTCCTTTTCACTAAGCAAGAACTCTTAGACATGATGAAATTTATTCAATACAATTAAGCATGTATACGAGCAGTCACGGAGCTAATATGAATTACAACTTCTCTCTAAGCGTGGTGGGAGAGAATCTCAAATATCTGTCAGAATCTAGAAGTAATCTAGGCTTGCTTTGTCTCAACGTTCAGTCATGCTGATTGGTCAAGCCATGACACAATGGACATGTGCCCAGATGTCTGTTAAATCATTATGACTCACGCTGAGACACAGGCTTCTAATTACCTTAATGATTCCAATTTCCCATTAGGAATTATTGTATCATACACTTGGTATAAAGTGTCACAGATGATCAATAACTTTACAACTGAAATACAATCTCTTTTTGGGCACTTTAATAAGGAGAGATAATGGTTCCTGAAATTACAAACTAAATTATTTTAACATACTCACGGCTGACCAGCTGTTATGGAACAATGTTACGTCGGCCATTTCCGCTTCGCTAGGAAATAACGTTATTTCCTAGCGAAGCAGAAATGGTCGAATCGTTGATAATGCCCTCGCCTTATTATAATATATGCCAGGAATAAATCCTGCAGTCGACATGTTAGATGACAACTTACAACAATGCCGCCATAAGATATGGAACGCATATGGCTGCTGTAATAAAACATATATGTCGGTAATCCTCGAGGGCGTAAGCCAGAACACCAAAAACCGTCTCGCCGACGACCCAGAATGGAACCATTGTTATCAGGTATCTGTACTGTCTGCCCGTGAATTCGATCGGAAGTATGAAGTCTGTGGTAGAGAGTGCTCCCATGGCTAGTCCAGTGAAGAACCTGCATGGAGTGATTGCATGTATTACAGGCACACATGAAATTCGCAATGGATACACCTGAACATAATTGTCAAACAACTTATGAAATTCGGTAAAACCATCACCACCGAGAAAAACATATGGTAACTTTGTACTTAATTTGGATCAATTTGTCCTTATGGTTGCCAATCATCTGGGATAATGAGACGTCGCATGCACTTTGTGCGAATTATATATGTATATTTAAACCACAGTCGCCATGTTTCATATTATTCTCCCATGTATATTACCTAGACTATACCCGCTGCCAACAAGAGCTGGTATTTATCTTAGCAGTAACCGGGGAATATTGAACATAAATGTAGAATTGTTTCTCTTCTGTATAAGGGCGTATTTCTGTTTCTGGTAGTTTACAATATTAGTGGATTTACTTTATCCTGTCGCTGCCATCCAAAGTCGAAGACACATTCAGGACCATTGACATTTTATATAAATTTTAATAATATGAAATTGCGTTGAGCTGTACAGATCCTTGTATGGAAACAAAACATTGTTAGTCTTTATCCAAATTATTTCAAATTAGTATCAGTATAGGGTTATTCATATTGACTTGAAATTAACAAGTAACTAACTGAAACCTCTGAAAATGTCTGGAACCCGTTTGAGGTGTTCGTTAAATCTATTTTGTAGTTTTCTCCATGATGCTTTTTACAAGGAATTGATTTTACTACTCAATGCTTCATGTACATATATGTGTAAGGGCATATTTCTGTTGCTGGTAGTTTACAATATTAGTGGATTTACTTTATCCTGTTGCTGCCATCCAAAGTCGAAGACACATTCAGGATCACTGACATTTTATATAAATTTTAATATGATGAAATTGCGTTGAGCTGTACAGACCCTTGTATTAAAACAAAACATCGTTAGTCTTTATCCAAATTATTTCAAATTAGTACCAGTATAGGGTTATTCAGATCGACTTGAAATTATCAAGTAATTAACTGAAACCTCTGAAAATGGCTGGAACCTGTTTGAGGTGTTCGTTGAATTTAATTTGTAGTTTTCCCCATGATGCTTATTACAAGGCATTGATTTTACTACACAATGCTTCCTGTACATATATGTGTACATGATACTAATTTGTTTTATTTTATTTATGTAACATGTGCCGCTGTCGAATGCTCATCCAAAAAGCTAATACATTGGTGGTGCTAAGTTGAATTATACGAACGTTATAAAAAGTTGACATGGGGTAAAACTTTAAAGCTCGTCTTCACCATGTATAATACATTTTTCCTGTTAGAGGGACACTTCAAGTTACTTGAATAGTTATAATTGATCTGTCATGGTAAGATACTGCATATATGTGCTGCATTAAGTAATTCCGATTCGTTCCTATCAAATTATAATTTTTGGGATATCTAAACAGAGCAATCTACAATTTACTTTAAAATTTATCTTCACTGACAATTTAGCTTCATATAGAAGTGGTAGCAAACCCTAAGTTTAGGGAAATGGGCTTTTTAGCTAGAGGACATCATATTGCAGAGCAAAATATATTACAATCACAAGGCATTGACAAAACTGAGTATGGTATTCATCGTACACGATAACCATTGATGGCCATGTAATGAAATGCTTGTTAATAAAGCATGTTTCTGGAACTGACTTCACAATTTTATTCTTGGAGATAACTATTCTTATCTTCCCAGAGATATAATGTACTTAAAATTGGTAAATCTGTTACTTTTTGGGAGGTACGTCCGTTACCAAAACCATTTGACTGTTGACAACACAATCAAGTTATACTTGTTTGCAATGTTATGTACATTCACTTGGTAGCCTGTGCTGCATGTTACCTAATATTGTTGCTGGTCAAACATTTTCAATACTGCAACATTAATGCATCCGTGGAAACATATATTCACAGTTTATATATATACATATATAATATATGTTTATTGATCATATAAATAGAATATCCCATATGCCATTAATACTTAATGATAATATACAAATGCACTGGTTGAATCTTAGGAATTGACATTGTCTATATCCTAATTTTAAACTTTCAAATACAAGATGCAATACCAGTTCGAATTCAGGCCCATGCATGGTGATTCAACATCGAAAATGTGTTTAAAAGGCCCATCAACATTACTTTATATCTAATAATTCCATTCCAATTCTTAAAACATTTCAAATGTATAGCCATTTTAACAAACAGCTAACTGATTGAATTATTAATGTGCCAGAGGACTCTTCTATTTTCATTTTTAAAACAGGGACAACCAGTGTCTGAATATGCACATTAAAGTTGTGTCCTGCTTGCTGGCTTTCATCTTCAATTCACACATAGTGAGGCAGCACCTAAATAAATAATTTCCTGTAGACTACGACTCCCAAAAACATGAGTTGTTCCTATTACATGTATTACAGTATTAGTATTATATTTTGAGTGCGTTTCACTTGTAAAATATTTCAAAACTGCTACAATGATATTAGACTGAATTGATTTTGGCCACAAATGATCGACCCAATTATGTTAGTTTAACAAGGGTACGTCCGTTAACGAAAATAGGTACGTCAGTTACCATCATTCTGGAACTTGTAATGACAAATTTTATAGAAGATACCTTGAGATAATATGTAATTCATATTAACATCAATTTTCCAACATGTGGGCAACATTACATTTTTCGTCATCTAAAACATTCACAGAATTGTGTAAATCACCGAACCAACTCTAGAAGGCTTGTCCAAATCAGGTACGTCCATTACCCAACCTTTGGGGTCCAATTTTGAAAATGACCCTCAACAAGGTAAAATTGTGATTTTCATATTCACATTCATATGATATGTCAATTAAATGGATGGAAGTGAAGAAATATTCATCATTGTTCACATGAGAGGGAAATAAAACTCCCAATTTGTGTCTGAATGGTACGTCCTTTACCGTTGAATTGCCCATAACATTTGTTATTTTAAAAATTACTTGGAACCGAAGAAATGGATTCCTCGCCATTTGTAATCAATGCTGATTAACAACGAGGTTGCCCTGCTGGTACCAGTGGGTGCTGCAATGCCCATATGAACAGGTATGTAATTTCATATAGTATCCTTACTGCACATTGATATATACTATGACCTTCAGAAGTTAGGCTCGGCTTTTGGCATCACCATGGTCCATTATTGGACATATGGATTACTTTGCAAACTGTGATACATTAGGAGTCAATACAAGTTATGTTTCAACCGACTACCACCACTGTCCTATGGAATAATGTGATACTGATTAATTTAATATCGTGGCAATACTGTGAATCATGTATACATTAGTCCTTAGATACAAACACATAATATGTCACTAGCAAAATTATAATTTATTAATGTGTATCTATTTTATCAATTCAGTTAAGTATGATATCAATGACAATATATCATACGTTGAAAGATACCATGCATTGAAAAACCGAAAGAGAGTACTATCGTTCGTGAGTCAAGCAAAAAAAAGTAAAAAACAAAATGAAAATTCAAGTAATTTTTCTTTGGTTGTGCAGTTTTACTAATTTACCTGACCCGCCTAATAATGACATTTTTGTGGCAAACCTGTTTCTCTCATTTAATGCCGTTATGCGTTTAATGTGTTATTTTGTAAACCATGGTTTTGGGTTCGAAATAAAATGAAATGTTCAAACCAACCTGCAGGCGACCATGGCGCGCCAGGATCCGACCAGAGCCGAACCCAAATTCGTCGCAGACAACGCAAGGAGGGACGCGAAGAATAAATACTTCCTCCCAAACAAGTCGGCGAGTTGTGCCGTTATTACGGCTCCGACGAGGATACCAACCATCTGGGCTGTCGTTATCGCTGATGTGATGGTCGAACTGTCGCATACTAGTTCAAACTAACGAACGATGAAGACAGTTATAACATGAAATAGATGAAAATGTAAAATGTTGACACGTAAATTAACAAATTCGCACACACAAACAAAAAATGCGAGCAATATATTGCATATAGACGTGTTTATAACTTGTTAGATCATGCCAAGAATATCTACTCTGGCTAATGCCCGTAGAGCTCATATTCCACCAATACAAACCCTGGGAACTTTTTGAAGTTTTGACAGGGAACCTTATACAGTCGAAAACAAGAACGCGTGAATATATTTCTTAGTTATTATCTGTTCCTTAATACTGTAATTCACCGTAGGTGATGATCCAAACTCAAATTTCACGATTTAAGTGAGTTTGTGAGCGATTTTGCTTCGCGTCGCTTACAAATATGAAATTTCTCCTGTACATGTAATTCAATGTTTATTGCGATATCGGCTAACAAAAGTCACGGAGTGAGTTTGCATATGGATCTCAACATTAAAGCAGATTTTATTTTAGACATGTCGAAAAAAAAATCACCACTTTACCTCAGTAACAACAGTGACCATGCTGTCATCGAACACAATATTTCTGCATTCTGTCTTATTGTATGTGCATTGTTGGTATGTTGTTGAGTTCCAGCGTGACATATTTATAACATCATATCCATTCTCCTCCACACACCACCATCCCGGGTCTTTAGCGGCGAAAGCCATCATCATCGTAGTCATCGCACTGATAAACCAGGACCCGGATGTAATCAGAATAAGAATAATCTGAAATGGACCCATCCCTCCAATGGCGTCGATAATATCTTCTAGTTTGGTATATTTCATTGCTTCCCCTTTAACACTTTCATGGCTGGATTTTCCTGAAATTTTGCGATAAAAAATGTGTGCCAATGCATTCTCTTATATATGCGAGTCTCCTATATGGAGATATAAGAGTCTAGTTTCAAAAAAAAATTACTATAGGCAATGTAGGATTACAAGGATGACAAAATTATGCACGAAAATTGTGTATGTAAAAAGGAGATAAACGGCATTAAAATGTCGGGACCAGCTCGTAATAACAGCACAAAAGTTGAATATCCTGAGTCTTCTGTCCCAAAAATACTCAGCGGTCAAGTGTCCCTTCGTGAAACTCCAAGATTGCTCGCGTCAGTTAACCCTTTCATGACGGAAGCTCCCTGATTTGTTGCGAAAACCCTGAGCCACTGCATTCTCTTATATATGCGAGTCGACCATAGGTCGCCTCTCATATATAAGAGAATGCATTGCCTAACAAATTGTATATTATTTTTTATAATTGTTAAAGAATGTAACAAATATGATAAAAAATGATTAAAAATTGTTAAAGAATGTAAGAAAAAATGATAAAATTGTTATGGAATGGAAGAAAAATAATAAAAATTATAAATATTGTTGAAGAATGTAAGAAATAATTATAAAAATTGATAAAATTGTTAAAGAATATAAGAAAACATTATAAATTTGCTATAGAATGTAAATTTGTTTTTATAAATAATTATTAAAATTGTAAAAAATGTAACACAAATTGATAAATAATGATACAAAATTGTTACGTCAATGCATTCTATTATATATGATAGGCGACCTATGGTCGACTCGCATATATAAGAGAATGCATCGGCACGTGTATTTAATGCTGCACCAGCGCAGCTCCCGTCATGAAAGGGACCAGCTCATGATAGCAGGTGCACAGATTCCCATAGTAAATAATAAAAGCACCATGTAGGATTACAAGCTGAGACAAAAATGTGCATGTTGCAATAAATATGTATATAAGTCCAAAACAATGGAGATAACGCCACTAACAGTCCGACTGTCATCACCATTTCCCATAGTACTAAATATATGTGCCAAATAAAAAAAGACTGAAAATGTTTAAATAGAAGCTCAGAGAAAGTTGCGTCCACGGTTCGACGGACGGAACGATGGACAGACAGACAAGCTGATTCCTATATATACCCCAATACCATCGTTATATACGGGGTATAATAACCGTAACTATGCCCGTAACATTAGGACAACATTGAAACCTGGCGCGTCGCGAGTGGTTCCGTGTGAAGAGGGAATGCCGAGTGGACTCGAGGAAGCGGGAAAAGCGAGTGAGTGGCCAGCGGGCAGGGCGAGTGGGTGATTAAATCCAGCCAAAATTTTATAGAGATTTTCAATAAAGAATATTTCGGAATCTGTATCAGGCGAATAATCTTGAATTTCACATATCATCTTAATGGTGTATATATAGAATCTGAGCAATTATTAAGAGACGACAAAAGCAATGGATTTTAATATATTTGAGAGGTTGAAAATATTATTTTCTTTTTGTCCCTTTCGGCACCAAGAACTGCCAAAATAATTAATAATTTCACACAACACTCCAAATACAATATAGCCCATTGTCTTGGCCCTGTGAGAGGAAGCTTCAGAAAGTTCAGTTGTATCATAATGTTGAGTTAGATTTTTAATGGCATAATATATAGCAATATATCACATGAAATCCATATTACATCATTAAAAAAGCCATTTCATATCTCCGCATCTCTCTCTAGTGACGAATAGGCGCTTGCTTCCCGCCAACTTGGCATCTTGCCATCAAAATGACTTTACATTGAATCAGGCGGATTAATACTATTTCGCACAAGCCGCACATGACAACAACACCAGACAATGCAAAATTATTGCTTTTTCAATTAAAGTTAAATTCGAGTCCAACTTCGTTGCACTAACGAAAATAGATACAAAAACAAAGAGGCAAATTGGGGGATGATATTTTCCGTGGGTACCTGGAGCGCGCAATACTGTCGTATACGGTTTGAAGTGTCTCAGCCAACAAAATAAATGTGTGCATTTCAAGATTCTGTTAAGGATTTTGATTTGTTAAAAAGTCATTAAGCTCTAGTTTTTTTCCATCTGATATACAAGATCTTCAAGTCGCTATGTTGGGATATAAGATTGTCTGAAACTCGTTTGATAAATATACGACTCGCTGTGAATCAAATTTATCAAAGTCATTCATAAACTGTTATAACTAGTTGTAAGTTCTCTATATACCCCCATATGTTATAATGAAGAATAAAGCAGTCACAATTAGTCCAGCCCAATGAAAACAGCTGTTAGCTATAGACTATAGATTCGTAATATGATATAATAAGACAGTGGATCTTCAAAGTAACCGACGTAAGAAAGCACAGAAAACATGGTTGTTTGTACAGATTTGCGCCTAGAAATAATTTATGCGAGGTATACCCGCGAGAATGTTCGACGTACACCGATAACATGAACGACAGGGCGACTTCGCGGAAATCGATATCATGGATATGTGTCAATAACAGAAAATCGAACTGTGTTGGGCTGTACGGTCTTAGTCACAATCCGCTCGCTAAGCTAACGATTTAACCCTTCCATGAATGGAGATTCCTGAGATTTAGCGAAAATCTGTGCCAGTGCATTCTCTTATATATGCGAGTCTCCCATAAGGAGCCTCGCATATATAAGAGAATACATTGGCCTAACAGTATTTACCTTGACCTGGTAAGCCAGCGCATTCTATTATATGTGCGAGGCTCCTTATGGGAGACTCGCATATATAAGAGAATGCACTGGCATATTATCTTTAATGCTGCACCAGCGCAGATCCAGTCATGAAAGGCTTAATACGCATCAAGAACCACGTCACGAAACGAGTTAAAGTGAAGTTAACTTTCTCTCATATCATGTATACATGTAGGTGAATTTGGGTAGATAGATAAATCGAGGTCTCGGACGTACATACATGTATTATAAGGCAGGAATACGCCTGATATATGCATTGTATTATATAACTAGCCTGTTGCACGTTTGACGTTGCCGTATATATTAACTTTGAATACTCCGAACCAGTTTCTACCAAACGGCAACTTTTGTCTGTCCATTTCATAAATCAGCTGACCGTCGGTATAACTATAATAGTTAAATAAGAATATCATCGTGTTTTGCATTTGATACAAGAGACATAACCCAACATCATATTTCATAAAACGTTATTCAAATCAGTGTCGTACTAAATCGATACGTTTGTTCATGTGACGAAATAACATGTCTGGATCCATACGAGCGATTGGTATCGATGTCTGGATATATACGAGCGATTAGTGACGATGGCGTACGATAAGGAAGACAACTAATATCCAATTGGTCTAAAATTTGTTCTGAACGATCGATTGATCATGTTAAGATGTCATCTAGAAAGGCAACATTGTGTCATTAACTAAAATAATAGGTTGCAAAACAAATTATATCGGGAGACTGAAATTTGTCTGTAATGTTATTACGACTACAATTTGGCTGTGCACTGGGATGCGCGACCACATAGTTTCCACACACACAGGGAAATGTTGGATTTAACACTGTCAGATACAACTATAAAAGTTTGCCGTTTTACAATCTAAACTTCTATAGTTTATATACTTTGTTTTTGTTCAGGGTGATATAATTAGTGGATGACAGCACAATATCATGTAATAACACTGAATTGTCATACCTTCATTTGCAGTTATAGAATCTCCCAACATTTCTTTCTGTTCTGCCTCCAGGTAGTTTGGTGTCGTCGACTTTTGGTTTGAATTTTCGTCACGACTTTTCTTCACGTCATCGGAAAGTAGTTCCATGTATGTTTGAGATTCCATAACATCCAACTCGTTGTTCGAACCCGCGTCCATTATTAAAAGTTGAAGAATGCACACTGACTATTTATAAATGATTCGATTGATGCATTCGATAGCTAAAATGAACAGGTTATGGTTCGTGCCTATGCTTAGTCACGAAGCACAGTATGTGTCGTGTGACTTTCTGTTCTCGATTTACATGCGTTGGCGTAAAAACTATGTATCTTGCATTGGTTCAAGCTCCATGCAGGGTTTACCTCCCTTGATGACTCGGTAAGACCGCTGCTATCCGCGATATCAAGATATATACTAACCGAACAGAGCAACATGCTGCCCTTGTTAAACACACAAAATATCGATTAAAATTTTTGTAATTTCGTACCTTACGTTTGGAAAGTCCCACAAGAAGCAAAAAACTATATTTGGAAAGTGTGTCATTTGGTTCTCCGGTTATTTTATCAACACAAACGTAGAAACGCACACGGACAACAATGTCACGATAACACGCGTGGCAAGTCAAATACATGAGTTCTAATTTGCTGCAATTTTGAATTGTAGCTTGCGAAAATCGTCACCAATCTACCGCTCTGATCCTCCATTCTGTCATTAAGTTTTTAGTGCGGGAATTGTTCTCAAAGCGAACGCCCCGCGCTAAATATAGAAACCACAGACCAGTACCCATCCGGTGGCAGAAGGAAGTATGACTGGTGCGCTCTGGTAGATATTGGCATTGGTTGTCTCTTCTGTGCGAGTTGGTCAAACAATTATTGAGCCATGTGCGCTGTGGTTGAAATATCCGCGTGTATTGGTTAGTAAGCATCGAATTTTGGCTGGTGACAAACATCTAGAGTTGGATATTGAACAATTTGAAGATATATATATGAATGCCAGACATTATACCTGATCCTGCAGATGGTTATTCGAGGCAGTTACAAACGAGCTTGTAAAACAAACTGTAAGACAATTGAATTTGGATTAACGTCACTGATCAATACAGACGTCTGTGTGTGTAATTGCCTAACAGGCTTCAATCAACGAATGTGTAACAGAACTAGAGAAGTGTGGGAGTCGCACCGAAAGTTGGCAACACCCGGAATCCAAAGCCGGTCACCCATCCAAGGATTAACCAAGCTCAACGTTGCTTAACTTCGGTGTTCAGTCAAAGCCCCTACCAACTGTGATCAAGACTTTTCGTCCAGAGAAGTCATCGGCCTTCTATATTTTTACCGCGACAGCCACACTATCAATAAGTCTATTTGCTGTTCCCACTGCCATTTGACAAAAGCCCATAACGCTGTTAAATTATAATGTTTATAATGTTGGCATTGTAATGGATGTTTGGAATCCCTTTAATTCAAAATATTAAGCAACGTTGGTGCCAAACAACTTGAACAAGCTGAGAACGAAATCCACTGTTTATGCTATTCGCCCTATAAAGACGTGAGAAGAAAAATATGATATTTTCAAGTAAGTGAAATCATTAACAACCCCAAGAGGATTCTAAATCCAAAAACATTCTCTGCAACAAAATAAATATGTAATTTTATCAAAGACGCCCTTGATATACGTAACTCAAACATACCATATAATTAATATATATTAATCGATGAATAACTATGAGCTCATATTAAGAACAATTATATAAATAAAAATCAACATCACGCTGGTATAGGGCGAGTTATGGCGCGTCCACGTGTACCTGCAAGAAAATATCTGCAAGAAAATATCAGGCACAAATGTACCCTGATAATGTTCTTGCTGCAAAGATTAAGCCCGTGGGAACGCGGCGGTTTAGATGGCGTTGATTAAGCTCATTCAGGATAGTATTAGTCGTGCTGGTTCAAGTGAATTGCGTCCGGTAAACAACCTATAGTCCATATTGGCAATTCATAACATTATATTTACACACTAAGTGTTGTCATCACTAAATCCAGCATTCTGATTGGTCGGCGCCCACGTGGCTAGTTGCAGTTATTTCTCGGTGAATGCGTAACGCCTCATAACACCAAGCTAATAACACCATCGATACGTCATTAGGTTTGGAAAGACGAACGCGTAATGCTTTGGGCGCATTTTGACTCGCGCAGGATTGACTTAATACATCATCGGGTTTCAACATGAAGAGAAATTGTTCCTATTAACTTTTGCCAAGGGTGCTATTGGGTATTTTGGGCTGATCTTGTCACGATACACTTTTCGATTTAAATATATTTACAAAAGCGGCTTTTTCGCTAAATGTATATAAATATAAGGATTAACTGTCATGTGGACTATTTTTATTGAGATGTAACGGTGAGGTAAGTGGACATAACTTGTATGTAAAACCCTTCGGGTTTTACACAAGTTATGTCCACTTACCTCACCGTTACATCTCCATAAAAACAGTCCACATGACAGTTAATCCTTATAATGACATTTCCAACTGTTGACATGTTTTACCGTATAGTCGGTGGGATGAGGGAAATTCAACATGGACATCCTCCGTCAACGGAAACCCTCTATAGATATACACTCCTACACACATATCCATATAATACTTCAGCGGTTCTGTCAACCCATCTCAAATGGAATTACGAAGTCAGTTGTTGAAACAGGCGATAATATTGATGGATCATAACTCGAGTGGGTGAACGGTTACCAGCGTATCCCTCAGAGATTACTTAATGAATACCGGTGACCACCAATCAATGTGAACACATGTCACACACAAGCCATAACATACCAGTTCACTGCCTCCGTCGGATATTTTCCTGTATTATTTTTATCATTGGTCAAGTAAGTCACATGGGGTATACCTGCTATTTTCTTGCCCGTCATGTGGACGCGCCATTAACCAGCAAACTGAAGCCTGTATTACACGCAGCTCCCAAATATAGGCATGTAGTTAATTAATTATTAATTTATTATTGATTTGATTTAGGGTGTAATTTATTAGTATGTTATTCGTGGATTACATTATAAGATGGTTATACGCAATAAGGAATTTGAATCTGAATTTGAATTTATTCCTTATACGTTTAAACGTGGTGTAGCTGTAAGAAGACTCCAGGTGGTTATTTGAAGAGCCTTCGACTTTTGATTATTTTCGCGGTCATTTTGGAGGCCATTTTATAACAAACTCAACGAATGTTCCAAGTTGATATGAACACGAACTTCACTTGCATATGGCGAGTATAAGAACGACACTATAACATCTTTCAAATGGGTACAATAAGAATGCCTGCACTCTGCAATATAAGATACCAAATAATGATCTTGATTGATTTTATTAATTTTTAATACATTCATTCCACCGTTGCACAAATCGGTCCATATATCTAAACTAGCTGCTCAATGTATACGAACGTCAATCCTGCTTAAAATTATGTATGATATGGATAATTTCGTTTAGCACACCTCGCCAAATTTTAGGTTCTACTTGCTCTATCCAAAACACTCCAACATTTCTGTCTCAATTCGATCATCGGGAATACGTGAACAAATATATCGCGCATCGTGTCTTCAAGGTTACACTGGTGTAAATGTTTTCCATAGGCCTCAGTGCTAACGTTTTAGCGTATGCTGTTGGCTATATGAACCATGGGTCCATTTTTTTTTTTTAATCTGAAAAATTGACATTTCGGGAAACTTTTTACACAAAAAAATCATATCTGTCTAGCAGGGAATTCGCCTTTAAATCTTGTGTTTTCGTAACTAGTGTCAGATCCGCATAAAAAAATACTGTCATATTTTAGACCACACCAACAAATTCAAACTTCACTACAAAGGGTTAATTCCTGTGCCAATGGCTATCTTACCTATGGGAAATCATAGGGAAGAGGTGTGATGATTTTTTTATGCAAAAAGCACACAAGGCTATTGACCAATCAGGGCCCAGTGTCTATTTTATTCTCTCCTATATATTCCTCCCGCATCCGCTAGAGGTCTCTCCGAACCTTATTTACACCAGTGTAACCTAAAGCGATAGCCCGCTTTTTCGCGGAATAATTGTAACACCCTACATTTTTTCAGAATTGCCCATGAATGAAAAAAATGTGTTAAAAAATAATATCACCTCTGTGGTTCTTTATTTATCACACACAATTTAAACCCCACTCTCTGTAACACATTATTCATCAAAAAAGCACATTTTTCCACCACAAGTCATATTCAGGCCCCATTATCACACAGTTTTTGGGGTCTGGTGTTGCAAACTTGGATCAGCTATGGAAGACTGTACAAGATCCTTTCCATGAGAGAACTTCTGGTGATGTGAGGTCATTGAGTCCAGATCTGATCAGCTGAGCATCAAGCACATGACTTTATCAGCACATGGACGACTAAAATATGACATTTTCAGGTCTGCAAGGGTGATCCAAGATAACTGGATGTGGGTGTATATTGAATTAGTTGAACAAAGATATGCTCTCTTTGAAATGCTGAAGCATTTTCTTAAATGTGTCCAAGTTTTAGTGCTATTAACCTTCAAATGGCCATACCCACCAGTGAAAATGGGACACTTTTATTATATATATCTGTATATCACTGGCTATAAAATCCAAAATACTTGTTAGATTAGCTTCTTATAACAATTGGTATGTGTGTCATTGACATGCTCATGTTATGGGTAATTTGCATTATCATGTGACAATTACCACCTTGAAATTTTTTGAAAATACCTTGAAAAATTGGCATTTTTTATGAAAAATCATACCATTTTTTTGGCCGATGTAAGTGAAAGAAGACATCAGCAGCAAGAATAGCCACACCATGCATGGGAGATTCATTGGACTGAAAGACCAGGCTGTGAAAAATGCATTAAAATACTTTAAAGTGACTCCCAGGAATCAAAAATGCCAAAAAGCTCATTTTTCCCTTTAGGTTACACTGGTGTAAATGTTTTCCATAGGCCTCAGTGCTAACGTTTTAGCGTATGCTGTTGGCTATATGAACCATGGGTCCAATTTTTTTTTTTAATCTGAAAAATTGACATTTCGGGAAACTTTTTACACAAAAAAATCATATCTGTCTAGCAGGGAATTCGCCTTTAAATCTTGTGTTTTCGTAACTAGTGTCAGATCCGCATAAAAAAATACTGTCATATTTTAGACCACACCAACAAATTCAAACTTCACTACAAAGGGTTAATTCCTGTGCCAATGGCTATCTTACCTATGGGAAATCATAGGGAAGAGGTGTGATGATTTTTTTATGCAAAAAGCACACAAGGCTATTGACCAATCAGGGCCCAGTGTCTATTTTATTCTCTCCTATATATTCCTCCCGCATCCGCTAGAGGTCTCTCCGAACCTTATTTACACCAGTGTAACCTAAAGCGATAGCCCACTTTTTCGCGGAATAATTGTAACACCCTACATTTTTTCAGAATTGCCCATGAATGAAAAAAATGTGTTCAAAAATAATATCACTTCTGTGGTTCTTTATTTATCACACACAATTTAAACCCCACTCTCTGTAACACATTATTCATCAAAAAAGCACATTTTTCCACCACAAGTCATATTCAGGCCCCATTATCACACAGTTTTTGGGGTCTGGTGTTGCAAACTTGGATCAGCTATGGAAGACTGTACAAGATCCTTTCCATGAGAGAACTTCTGGTGATGTGAGGTCATTGAGTCCAGATCTGATCAGCTGAGCATCAAGCACATGACTTTATCAGCACATGGACGACTAAAATATGACATTTTCAGGTCTGCAAGGGTGATCCAAGATAACTGGATGTGGGTGTATATTGAATTAGTTGAACAAAGATATGCTCTCTTTGAAATGCTGAAGCATTTTCTTAAATGTGTCCAAGTTTTAGTGCTATTAACCTTCAAATGGCCATACCCACCAGTGAAAATGGGACACTTTTATTATATATATCTGTATATCACTGGCTATAAAATCCAAAATACTTGTTAGATTAGCTTCTTATAACAATTGGTATGTGTGTCATTGACATGCTCATGTTATGGGTAATTTGCATTATCATGTGACAATTACCACCTTGAAATTTTTTGAAAATACCTTGAAAAATTGGCATTTTTTATGAAAAATCATACCATTTTTTTGGCCGATGTAAGTGAAAGAAGACATCAGCAGCAAGAATAGCCACACCATCCATGGGAGATTCATTGGACTGAAAGACCAGGCTGTGAAAAATGCATTAAAATACTTTAAAGTGACTCCCAGGAATCAAAAATGCCAAAAAGCTCATTTTTCCCTTTAGGTTACACTGGTGTAAATGTTTTCCATAGGCCTCAGTGCTAACGTTTTAGCGTATGCTGTTGGCTATATGAACCATGGGTCCAATTTTTTTTTTTAATCTGAAAAATTGACATTTCGGGAAACTTTTTACACAAAAAAATCATATCTGTCTAGCAGGGAATTCGCCTTTAAATCTTGTGTTTTCGTAACTAGTGTCAGATCCGCATAAAAAAATACTGTCATATTTTAGACCACACCAACAAATTCAAACTTCACTACAAAGGGTTAATTCCTGTGCCAATGGCTATCTTACCTATGGGAAATCATAGGGAAGAGGTGTGATGATTTTTTTATGCAAAAAGCACACAAGGCTATTGACCAATCAGGGCCCAGTGTCTATTTTATTCTCTCCTATATATTCCTCCCGCATCCGCTAGAGGTCTCTCCGAACCTTATTTACACCAGTGTAACCTCAACTTGTACTTTTAATATGTTGTAGCCAATATTGTTTGTCTAATGACAAAGTTATAAATCAATTCTAATTGTGTTTAGGTTAGACGATATGTTCGGTAAAAATACTGGACTATATGTCAACACGGAGCTTGGCTCACGAACTCCCGCTAATACACACATATTCACCATCAGCTTAGTGGTCCTGCTAATATGATATGATGCTGGTGGGTCCCGCTGAATTGAAATGTACTGTTACTGTTTCCTAAGTAGTAATTTTACGGTGTTTGGCAAATACGATTTCTTGTATAGGTTAACAATACACCGAATACAGGTAAGTGGTTGTCTGGCAAGGTGACACATATGTCCGGGTAAACGAAAATTACACCTAGCACTCCGGAATGTCAATAACAAGTCAGATTGGAGCACCGGCTTTCCGTTTGGTCAATCAATCAATCAAGTTTATTGTCTATGTAAATCAATAAATGACATTTAGACATCAATTAACATATATACATATAATTTACAGGTTACACGCGTGCGTTGTAATATGTTTCCCCAGAGCAACAGGCAGCCTTGAGCATATTAAAGCCGCACACATTTCTTGGAAGTCCAAAAAATGCATGCAGCTCCAATCTACCCACGACTACCAACCACTGTGGTAACACCCTCATTCCCACCACCCTGCCATACCACTTCACCGGGCGCCTTGGTGGAGCACACATCGCTCCACGCGAGACAAATGCACCGCGTGGAGCGGGGCCCGATCGGCCCAGGCATTCCTCCGCGGCACCGCAGAGCTGGTGCACTTTTACTGACCATCTCTTATTTTCCATATATCTGGCGAAATATTCTGATTTTAATTAAAATTAAAATAAACTTTAGATGAGCCTAAATAGTTCATTAATAATATAAAACATGGTATTAAAATTAGTTAATATCACTAGCATTGTCGCTGTTGGCATTGATTTCGATAGCTCACGGTAGATATAATGTATCGGCACAGAACTACACGCCTCTAAGCTACCTCTTCACGCCCCTGTTTTCATTACTGCTATTTTTGGCACATTGTCAAATTAGATCAGGGACCACATAAGCGCACGTGCAGATCATGCTGAGCGGGTAACCTTGACACGATGACACAGTTAGCCAAAAGGCAGTGACCGACTGACGTGTTCGTGAATTTGTGATTTATTTCTGTTGTTCGGTAAGATTTAAGGAGTGAATTGTGAATGTATATGGAGTCTTTACGCGTAATTCTAGGTCTGAGCTTACTGGAAACAATGACACACTTTAATCTGTCATTTATCATTTGATTCAAATACACTTCAATTCTTAAAAGTAACTACAGAATTTGACCCCGCCTGGCTCAGCAACTGCGTGTCGTAGAGTGCCGATTCATTACAATATCTGTGTTAGAGATATGGTGTTTGAAATTCCAGTCTCATTAATATTTTCACCATTGCGGCATGGTCAGAAGACCGAGAAAGTGAGGGGTTGTAATATATACATGGTGAGTATCATATAGATTAAATTAAATATCATTTCATGCATATTATTATTACCACTATTCAGGAAATTTCAGAGGGGGTGGGGGGGTCAGTTGACCAGAACTGTATGGGGACCTCCAAGCAAATCGCCACAGCATAAGTTATATATAAGCAGTTATCTGTGACGTAAACATACTTTTCATTTAACTGACAGATTGGGTTTGGTAAAATAACTGTTTTGCTATAAATTTATGGAGATTTTTCCCTGGATTTGCAACATTTGACAAAAAATTAGAATAATTACACCAGCTTTCTAGTGCTATAATGGTACATCGACCCGACTTTCTGATAAATTATGTATTATTTCCAATACCACACAGCATCACAATCAGAACATTTTGAAACTCTGTAAACCTTGCTGCAGAGGCTCGCATAAAGGTACCCACCCCACAATGGCCACCCAACCGCCTCCCCAAATACCTACAATAATATTAAATACATTCATAACTGAGAGTGACATTAGATGAATGAACTCCCATAATTTATTAACCTCATACTAGTATATCTATCATCGGTATCACTAATTATTATTACATATTTATTATAATAATATATCAAAGACAGAATTTATTTAGTTTAATTTTGTTATCTAAGTTCAATTTTACATTTAGATTTAAATTTGGGATTGGTTGGTTGACTGCACCTCATATGAGTTCTCTTTAAAGGATCTGACAGATTAGTATTATCCATGACCATTGAAAATAAGTTGAAATTGTTCATGTTTTCTAAGATAGTAATTTAAATCAAATAATACTGATTTATAGAAATGGACAATTCATTCAATTGCTTGTATTAAATTAAAATTCATTTTATTTGTTTTTTCAGTTAATGACACATCGAGTAGTCACTTAGAATAGATTATTTCATAAGTTTTCATAAGAGGACCAGTCAGTTCACCAATCTCCCCAGTTCCCCAGAATTGAGGTTGTTGGTCTTTAGATCTATTTTTAACGTTTACAGATTAATTACTATGACAATGCACAAAAGGGATTCGTGTGATGTGTTAAAGTGACACACACACAATATCTGAGAGGCATGTGTATGCACCAATGCTGACTTGTTAACCGGGTCTCCTTGTTTGGTCTCATATTATACGGTACATGTATATAATAACTTTTATACGTTTGATATTCATATATTTGTGTGGACACTTTTAAAAAAAAAGGAAAAAAACTAAAATTGTGGGACACCAGTATACATTACATATCCCATATTCTCAGTTGGTTGCACTTTTAGTCTGACACATTAATACTTTGTAGTAGCATATTTGGTTAATTATCTTATTTGACAATGAGTCATTTGAGATTTGGGTAAACAATATATACTTATAATCATAATATTTTTAATTTAAAGTTACCCTTTAACCTTAATATTCAATATATATATCATTTATATGACCTACATAGTACTCATAGATTTATAAAATTTTGTATTCTGTCTCTTATACATGTAACTCAATTTTTACAGGTATTTCACTCATACATAAGAATTTAATTGGTCAAATTTCTTATTCCAACTTATATAATTAGATAAATTTCAGTATTTCCGCTACGCACCACTAGTTTTTATACACATTTTTGCAGTGGACTTACACTGCATGGGAATGGTTGTGACATTCCCAGTTTGTCATCTAGTTTGACCTATCTGGATTGAGGCCGAAATGCCAGAAGCAAAAGACAATATGTTAAATTGTTAACTTCTGACGATTATTCATTTGGACATGGCTACCCAGAGGTAGTTGAGAGGGCTATCCTGTGACCAAGTTTATAGGTGGTGAATCATCCTCGGCTCGATTCATAATTTCCATTTATCAGATATTTCATTTATCAATCGCCCTTTCCCCAATATTAAAATTAATTTTCCCCACCTCTCCCATAATTGGTCGCAGGACATCCCCCTTTAGATTTTTGGACATCTCAACTACATCTGGGCTTAGATGCTCTGATAGTCTGATTGGTTTCAACTTTATATGGATAGATTAACCCAGCAGTATATGCAATAAAATATGAATCAGAAATTGGACATAATTGTACATAGGACTTTGTGTAGTAATACCTGCTCATACATATCATGTTATACAATCAGGGTAATACATAGTATACAATATGTTGTATATAAAATATGAAATAGACATTGGACGTACTAGTATTTGTACATAGGTACGTGTGAAGTAATACTTACACAATGCATATAAATATCATGTTGTCCATGGGAGTAAATACATAATAATAATATAGTATAAATATAACACGTGCATGTATATTTTGTATGCATGCACTGTCTGCTGGGAAGATGTATTATCCATGAATTGGTTTGAGAGAACTTGTACAGATTAGCTGTAGCTCAGCCTGTTTACTTCTTTTATGAGTTTTACCACTAATCTTAATTTGCTTATATCTTGATTGAAAAGTTCAGTTAGCTTATACATACTAGGCTTCTTGTAAAAGTAATCATCAATATACTTATTTCGTAGCTGTTTCAGCTTGTCACATTCTAGTAGCACATGATACTCAACCCCGATACCATTATTGCAAAATTTACACACTCTTTTACTAATCTCAATGTCATCATTACCCCAATCCCCTGTCTCTATTGGTAATCTATGGTTACGCAGCCTAAATCGTGCCATACAAATGGCTTCGGATTCTGACAAGTGTTTTAGGTAAGGTTCCATTGATATTTCATTCTTAACTGCCCTATAGAAATAGTATTTATTTGAAGAATCCATAGTACCTCTCCATTCTTGTAATCTCATGTCATGTAGTCTAAGCTTTACAGTGTTGGTGAACCATTCACCCCCACAAGTACTTTGTGAGTGCCATAGGAAGGATAGGCCAAGCTGACCGAGTAGTCTTTCAACATATCCCGCCCATTTAAATGAACGCTTCCGTTTACAGTTATGCAGAACAGCTCTGTATAGGATTCCAGATAATTTCCAGGATTCCCCATCGATTAAGAGGGCCCAATAGGATAATACTCGTTGCTTAATTAAAATTGACACTGGTGTGATACCCAATTCAGCATATATCATGGCAGTTGGAGTGGATTTCTTCAGACCCAGGACAAATTTCAGAAACCATAGTTCCGTCGTTTCAATAATATTATTTGGCCCATATCCCCATATCTCACACCCATAAATCAAAATTGGCAATATAGCTTTATTATAGATATCTATGACTGTGTCATAAGATAGTTTATACTTCCTACATTTACCTATCAGTGAGAACATTGCTTTTTTGGCCTGTGAGCTCCTTCTTTTCTTCTCTTCTAGGAATAAATTATCATTACTGAAAACCACACCAAGATATTTGGTCAACATAAGTATAGTGAAGGAAATAATGGCTTACAACCTATCAGTCATATAATTTCCCCACACAATGAAGGTGGTATACAAAAATGTATGGATGTCAAAATAAAGGGGAGGATGTCTGCTTGGCATATTACAGAAGGTTCGAGGCTAAATATAATGATGACATATGTCCCAATTTATCGCAGACAAATTGTTCCTCGTTCTAATAACATGAATGTTGAGGTGGAAGCTGGATTTTGGAGCGGTTTAATGGAATTTTGCAAATATTTTAGAACGTATACGTCACCAAAAAAAAATGGCCAAAATTAGAATTTTGATATTTTTGGAAATTACTCCCAATGAGTTGAAAAGTTGCCAAAATGTTAGGATAAGACCATCATCGGTTGTAGATTGCTGACTATGTGGCATGCCAAGAGCATGTCACATTACATTTCGACTCGTTACTATATTATATGATGCTGGTAGGTCCTGCTCAATTGATATGCTAATTAGCAGCACCACTTAACCAGGGATGAAATCCGTGGATTCAGTTTTGTTAAATTCAATAATTCATTAGTGTATTGTATTATCTTAAATGTGCTCAATCCGATTCGGTGGTCCCCATATAATCAGATTCCAACAAAAACATTTTTAGAAATGCCGCTATCAGAATGGATTAATTGCCCAAAAATAATGCTAACCACTGTCAACTATATAGTATAAAATTGGCCGAAAGGTGTTATTGATCAACATGTTCGCCGCCGCCGCCAGCCATATTGGCCACAAGCCGCCGCCAACCATATTATCTCTAACGCCAGCCACATGAAATAAATCTCCGCTACCGGAATAACATGGGCTTATATGTCAAACACAGCTGTACTGTGAATCACAAAGAACCAAACCGCATTGCATAATAGTGCAGCCAATACGCCACTGATTATATAGCAAGCACTATGTAAACGGTGTTCACGGTGGTTATTTGCATATAATCGCGGCCACAGGTGACACGGGATGTTCGATTGAATATCAGATTATTGGATATCATATAATCCCATATCCCATAATATGTCAAATATATAAAAAGAGAAATTGGAAATACAGCGAAATAGCGGAATAAAAAATGCAGCCAAATGGCGAAATCGAGCAAAACATAGAAATGTGAAATTATTTTTATTAACTTAAATCTGATATATACTCAATCGAAACCACGCGTGCCTCTTGAGGTCGCGATTATATTCCAACAGCCATGTAATTATCAACCAGGATTTTAGATATTTTGGTAGTGGAATTCTACGGGTTCACCACAGACGCTAAAACAAACGGGGATTAGGAACATTTCGGAAACGAAAATACGCTGAACTATAACGTCTCAGCCGGCTGAGCCCCCATATCTCGTCAACCGCGAACGTCGCGACTGAGCCGGCTTAGCCAACAGGGTTAGTCTCCGAATGCCAGTCAACTTTAGGTGTGAACATTAATTAGTGGGATGTCCTTCTCGATCTGGATTGACGCAGGTCATTATCCCAGCCCAATCGTTCGCCCAAGTCGAAGTTTATGATAATTGTCGAATGAACAATTGGATGTGAAGTTGAGGTTTTTATTCATATCCATTATTTACATAGCTTACTCATTTTATATTTATGAAATTATATACAACAGTTATACAAAATTACATTACTTCGAGAAACTCCATTTTGTCAACTTCGATAACTGGCAGGAATGGAAGACCAATGGCCCGTCTGATCAAGGATTTTATCTTGTTGATAATCGGGTTTCAATCCAACCTCGTTTGCTTTTCTCCACACACTCTGGGTGAAATGGAATAAACATCCTTTCAAAGTTATTGTTGGAAACTGGTGTCGGATGGCATTTTGGATGGCTGTTTCGAAATCTGTAAACCATACATCTGGCGAAAGTGGAATATCGAACGAGAGGGCTTTCTCGACGAGCAGCGATAGGAAACGTCTTTACGTAAGTTCACTCCTGCCTGGCAGGAGGGCGTATACAAGGGGGACCATCTTGTTTTCGACGAAGGCATGGACTGTGTAAATTTGGCAGAATAGCTTTGGGCATTTGTCGAACGTCCCGTCGGAAAGGTAGCTTCTGGCCTCAGACAAGAACCTCAGGTTACTCTCGGTTGAGAAAATCATTATCTTCTTCTCTTCGCCGTCACTTGTCAAAAGGAAGGCGAAACCTGCCATCGTCTTCTTCATTTCCTCAGGGGAGGTCAATGTCGTTCCTTCGTTTTGGTAGTGCTGGTCGCGTCTTTGCTCTGGCACGGTATAAAGCCGATCGGGCACTATAGAATGTGGGCATTTTGGAAATCACCACTGCGTCGGTTCTCAAAGAAGATACTTCGTCTTTATATATGTTGTACACAGTCCTAGAATCTGACTAACGAAATTGGTTGAGCCAGCCGAGAAAACTATTTGTCGTGGCTTCGGGTTCTAACACACTGCTTTCTCATCGTTTTAAACATAAATATTATGTAATAACATAAACGTTTCAGAGCGACGATATATCTAGATTTCCTTCTCAATTGTTGAAAAATAAAGTTGAAATTTTAATTTTCCAACCAGTATTTAGTGTGAAATTTGTTGTTTTTAGACCAATAGTTGCATATGGACTGTAAAGTCCATGAGTTGGAAACTGTTCCACATTTATAGAGGTGTCAAATTGGAAACACGTGGAATGCTCGAATGAAAACGTTGTAAAAAGATACCAACCCAGGGGGCGTGGTGCAAAGTTGTAGATTTCAAGTTGGACAACACAACGATAACATATAGACCTGCACATGGCAGCGGTCCAAATAGTACGAACAAACCACACATTGCCAGACTTAAAATTAACCTTGGACATGTGTACTGGGTAATATAGGTCACTTTAAAATCTCCGATGTAACCAGCGAAATGTCAGCTCTGTCGCACATAAAGCAAAAGAGCAGATCTTGAGAGTTTGTCAGTCAGGAACTAATCGATTGTGTGTGTCGATACGTCTAGGGAGTAGCTGTTGAATTGGCCGTGTCGGGAACATTAAACGATAACTATAGTTCATATATCTTCATAACTGTATATGTGTATAATTCTGTCTTGATAAACACAGCAAGTATCGGAATAATAGGTTAAGCAGGTCTTGTTGGATCGGCTGCCGAAGAGAAAGTCGTTCTCCCGCTTCAGAGCAAGGGTAGTTATTCCAACGTCTGGTGTATCATGCGTCCAAATAAAGTCTGACGTATCATGATACACCTGCCTGTGACGTGTATCATACCATCAGTTACTATGGAACGATCGTGGCCTGATCATTCCACATATAAGATGGTAGTATACAAGTCACATCCAATTTAGAATATGATCTTGATAATTATGCATATCTCGATGTGCTATGTTCACTTTTGACTGGGGTATACTATAAACTAAACCTATAAATTTAAAATAATTATTTTGAATTTATCTGTCTTAGCGTTTATCAGTTTTATCACCCCCCCCCAATCCTCATGGTGACCTCTATTTCTTCTATGGCATTGTTTGAGATCGTATGCATAAAATGCCATCAATTTGGATCGACTGACATAACATGCCTAATTTCGATAATTTTGCTGCCATAGTTTTTAACACAGTGCTAAAAATAGATTCAACGAAACAATCGCAAATTTCGCTGCAAAATGTTTCAATTATATAATATAAATCTACGGCGACTTACTGTACCATATATAATCCACGTAAAGACATATTCACCACGGCGACTTACTGTACCATATATAATCCACGTAAGACATATTCACTACGGCGACTTACTGTACCATAATAATCCACGTAAGACATATTCACTACGGCGACTTACTGTACCATATATAATCCACGTAAAGACATATTCACTACGGCGACTTACTGTACCATAATAATCCACGAAAAGACATATTCACTGTTCCATGTTGAAGATACATGTAGATCCTATTATATAATTATTTAATGATATAGACTTATTCCTATGTTTTAATCGCTCGTTTTCGTCATGTTTTAAACTTGAAATGACAGCGCACTCAATCACATTGAATGTGGCGTCACAAATTATTCGGTCAAGGTCATAAATCCAGACCTTCCCGGTTGGGGTTCCTTCTCATGCTCACCATAAAAGACACCCGACTTGAGAATAATGTAATTACGTACTTATGATTAGACGGAACGAATTAATGCTGGATCATTTTATTGAATACAAACAATTAATACTACACATTAAATATCAGCATAGTCAGATTCACTGATTCAGTCATATTGTATGGAGTCATTGCCGTATATGATATGGTCTCCGATTAATATACTATTGAACTTTCACGTCATAACTTCGATTCACGAAAATGTTTAATTTAGACAATTTCCATGGTCACATAAAATAACGGTTTGGGGCCGTCAAACTGATAGAACGGTGTGGGGTCGTCGATTATGACGGTGGGGCCGTCGATTATGACGGTGAGACACCGTCGATCCGACGGTGATTTATAACAGTGTACATATAGTTTGTCCAGGATAATGAATAATCATGACGGCACATGATAGCAAATCAATTAGCATGCACTTAGTTGAAATGTCGATTAGGTCATCTTGTTATTGTCATTTAGAAAGGCATATATTAGTAATATATTATAATATTATTGAATAACAAAGCTGGCGCAAAAGAAAGCACAACACATTTTGTCGGAAGACTGTTCATTCGCTGCGATATTTTTAAGAGTGACAATTGGCCGTTAACGGGCATGCGACGTCCTCTATTCCCGACGCAAATAAAGGAAACTTGAATAGTGTATAGTCATATACCAATAGTAGAATACCACTATAATAGTGGGATTCAGGATGTTCCTGACCTAATGATATGACTTCCACTGTCTTACAGTTTCGGAGGAGTTGTAGCCTCATGCAGATCAAGCCAGAAACCCGAAGTTTGAGTACCCATAAGTCCAGTATTTCCCAAAAGTTTTGGCCGAGGTGGCCATTTATGACCCCGCACTTGTTTCGGACTATTTCCGTTTATTTTCGGACTTTGCCTATTGTCGAGGTATTTTTGAACTTTTTTCCAGAATTTTTCACAGGCAATTTTGTCTCGCCCTACTTAAGACGTTGCCATGGTCATTTTTGCCAAATTTTCCTGACCGAGCAGAGCGGGAATTTCTATTTGACCCACTTTTTCGGACTCGACCCAAAAACTTCTCGGCCCAAAAAGTTCGGCCAAGGTGGCTATTTTTTAATATGTGACAGTTTTCCACATTTTCCAAAATTTTCCCGACCGAGCAGAGCGAAAACTGGAATTCGACCCACTTTTTCGGACTCGACTCAAAATTGTTTCGGCCCAAAATTTTTGGCCGAGGTGGCCATTTATGACCCGGCACTTGTTTCGGACTATTTCCGTTTATTTTCGGACTTTCCCTATTTTCGATGCATTTTTGAACTTTTTTCCAGAATTGTTTTTCACAGGAAATTTTGTCTCGCCCTACTTAAGAGGTTGCCATTGTCATTTGCCACATTTTCCCAAATTTTCCTGACCGAGCAGAGCGGAAATTTCTATTTGACCCACTTTTTCGGACTCGACCCAAAAACTTCTCGACCCGAAAAGTTCGGCCCAGGTGGCCATTTTTTAATATGTCACAGTTTGCCACATTTTCCCAAATTTTCCCGACCGAGCAGAGCGAAAACTGGAATTCGACCCACTTTTTCGGACTCGACGCAAAAACATTTCTGCCCAAACTTTTTGGCCGAGGTGGCCATTTATGACCCCGCACTGGTTTCGGACCATTTCCGTTTATTTTCGGACTTTGCCTATTTTCGAGACATTTTTGAACTTTTTTTCAGAATTTTTGTTCACAGGAAATTTTGTCTCGCCCTACTTAAGACGTTGCTATGGTCATTTGCCACATTTTCCCAAATTTTTTGTATAAGGAATAAGTAACGAAATTCACGCTGCTCAAAGTTTCATAAGTATCGTAAACTATGATCATAAGATAAGAACTATACCGGTAAGATGCATTTTTTTTTATGAACAATACTATTTTCGACCATTCAAAAACATGTGAATCGTAATGCCTACCGGGAAATAATATTGTCACCATGGCAATCTGGCCAATTCTATAGTAAATTAGCAATAAAGAGCAAAACATTGGTGTTGACCAATGAAAAATACCATTGGTCTGACCTTTATTAGTTACGGTCTTGATATTAATTAAAGGGTGCTGAACCGTAAAAAATACAACGTTCTGACAGTTACTGGTTACGGTTTTATACCGTGGAACATGCTATGGCCTGACCGTATGTTTAACGGTCAAATGTTGGCAGCGATGTTGCGTAATTCAGGTCAACATCCTATGATTTTACGGAGTGGGTAGTTTATCATTTTGAAGGAAGTTCCGTAATTTTACAGAAGGTGTCAATTAAAATTTTGCGGAAGTTCCGTTAATTTAGGTTAACATCCTGTGATTTTACGGATTGGGAAGTTTATCATTTTGAAGGAAGTTCCCTATTTTTACAGCAAATGTGATGGCAGCAAAGTTACATTGTGCCGTAAAATGACGGATATTTTTTAACAGTGTATACCGGAATGTCGAAGAGAATCAACCAGTTGTGTCACTTTATATGATGCGCTTCACGGTTGTACTTTTTAGATTTTACGATATTTAGAATAATAACCTATTAATACCGACATATGGACCATGTTTGGGAAACATATAGCCATAAATCGGTATCCACTGGGGGATTATTCTTCCACTCATGTACAATATTATAGCCTGTCTTGCGTTGCGAAGTTTGAAGTAGTCTCATATAAACCTGTCTATATTATGTTGTTCAAATACGAAACGATATCGCGGATTCGGTCATTGTTTAGATGCACGTCGTTCCATGTGGCAAGAAGTCTCAAAACGTACCATGATTCTAGGGTAGAAGTACACGATTTCACGGGTTGTAGGGGGGGGGGTCTGAAAAATATAAAAAATAAGTATCTGGGGGCATAACAGCCAGTGTAGCCTGTGTTAAATATGTCATTACTGATTTGAAGGTTTAATTATATTACAAAACTGGGAAAGTTCTTAAAATAGAGGAAAATTTGGATAGGCAACAAGATTTTCGTATTCAGTGAAGGCCAACTCTGTGTTATTGGTTACAGGAAAATAGCCCGATATCTCTCCCTGAATTCTGTGATCTGCGCTTGCAAGACCTTTTTTTCTTCAAATTGATACGATAACTTTTTTTCTATTTAAAATATTTCTCAGCTCTAACATTTTTCTATCACGTAAAACTTATTTACTGACAATCGCCCTGTGATGGTCTGTTTTTTGGGTGGAAAATAGTCAATTTGAGTAAAAAAATGGGTCGTTTTGTGTGTGCAATCCAAGGGGCATAACTCAATGACAAATTTTACAAAATACAAACTTATGAGTAGACCTAACATTTCTGTCGAAACATGCTTGATGGGACCTATATATGCCAAAGGTAATGGCTCAACATTGATTTGAAGTACAGTACTCCCTCCAATGTTGGCCAAATTTGCTGGAAATCGTGTATTGCTACCTAACATTGCCAATTTGAAATAGAACAATATGGAACGAGGAAATTCAATCCACTTGAGTTATAGACTACTGTGATTCCAGTCCCCATTTTTCTGAAAGCAGATAGAACGTGGTTCTCAGCTCGACTATATGTTAGCTACTATATACGGACAACAACGAATCGCGTTTTACGGCATTACCTTTCAAGATATCGCTTAGCTTTGGCGACGAGTCATCAAGGTAGATAAACCCGGCCTGCATTGAGTTTGGTAGTTAACGACACGAGCGTGATGACATATGGATATACAGGTAGCACGAGAGGCCGAAAAATGGCTCAATTCAATTTGGTAGCAACTCTGGTCATAATAAGAGACATTACAGAGACAACACATATGACACAATTACGTATCATCAATACATGTATATGTATACATGTACATATATACACAACAAATCATTAAGCAGAGTATGCATGGTATACTAAAGTATATATCGATGTCGCGTTTATTATATGTATACATGTACTTATATACTCATCATACTCATATATTTACTAATATATGGTCTATGGTGTGTATCAACGAATTTATATTTACTTATATACATGTGTGTACTCGCGCACCTACAAATGTGAACGCGCGCACATGTACGTAAGCCTCATGCGTTTCTGAACATTTCCAAAATCTTTTTAATAAGTATCGAAAGGTTTTTGTTAAACTTCAAATTGTTTGGTCTATTGAAATTGTATAGTTTTAGGCATCTTACTCTCACACCATTTAATTTTTGCACGCCTCGATCTATTGCAATATAAACCTTGAGTGCTATCTTTCCGCAACCACAATAGTTCCATACACTACCGGCCAACATGTGCGCAGTTCTGTGTTTAGTACAAGCCCGACCGACATTACCTAACATATAATCCAATAGTTCAAGGGGAAATCAAATTTTGGTTTGCAATTGAACATTACACCTGAACCAACAGGCATTTATACAACCACAAGTGTTCTATATATAACCTCTAATCAACCAATTGGGTGTCTTTTGAGTTAAATTTGACCGAAAGGAAATCAAATTTATTCAATTATTGTTCTCAGTACACATAAATCAAATTAGTCAGAACAATCTTAACTTAGTCTAAAATGTCCATTCTCTTAAATGGACCCAATTCCTTCTGGTGGGTACATGTGAAAAAATATAGAAGTAAGTAAAATAACACCATCAAGAACATGGATAAATATACACACTGTGTTCTTATTTTCATTGATTGTTCTCCAAAAAACATATTTCGCGTGTTGAAACCATTGTTATCTATACAATATAGTTACAGCGAGTTGTCAACAAACCGCTAATCGTGTAGTAAGTTCAAATGTTTTTTTTCTCAATATCATTTTCAGAATATTTGTCAATGCTTTGACGTTTTCCAATGTTTACCGTCACATTTTTATTAAACTTTTGTCTTTTATCGACAATTCCACTCACCGTAACAGTAATGTTTACGTAACAATGGTCAACTCACTGTAACAGTAATGTTTACATAACAATGATTTTGACATGCGAAGTCTCGTTATTGGAGAATTGTTAACGCTTTCATGACTGGTGCTTTCAGAAATTTTGCGAAAACCCTGGGCCAATGCATTCTCTCTTATATATATATATATATATATATATATATATATATATATATATATATATGATAGTTGCCCTCGCATATATCAGAGAATGTATTGGCCTAACAGGCTAATAATTATTATTATTTTTTTTTATCAATTCTTCTAATATTCTAATATTCTAAATAAGATCAAAGTCAATCTATTTTTTCATGTACTTGATGTAACGGGAGCTACGCTGGGGCAACATTAAAGACCCTGTGCCAATGCGTTCTCTTATATATGCGAGTCGACCATAAGTCGCGTCGCATATATAAGAATGCATTGACTTAACAATTTGCTAAAAAAAAATTTATCATTTTTTCTTACACTCCTTAAAGGGGTACTGTACACAGAGATAGGCAATTTTTTTTATTTACTCCCATTGACATAACTTTCAAGTTAGATTGTGTTCGTGTTATATGAGTTTCGTATAAACCTAATTTAGCGACGAAAATATTGATCTTGGAAATAAAAATATTACGATTTCAAACTACGCGCCATGTTTTTGACCTTCACCGGAGAAGACGCAGGTTGCATGATGAACCGGAAGTTCAATTGATGCCTGCAATCTCTTCCATCGAACAATCTCACCCCCTATAAAATACTTGACGCTTTATGAATCTTGTTTCTTCTCTTTTTTTCCAAATTGGTTATAGCGGGACTTCCTTTTGCGTGTAACATGTTTTGTTCGCAACTCAATAATGTTCGTCGTAAACGGCCGTCGATAAAAGACACCCAACATGTGAGATTTCAAGAACGGTAACTCGTACTGGCATAATTCTCCATTTTATGACTCCAGCCATAAATGATTTTATATTAAATAATTCAATTTTACTTTTGTGGTAGCCTGTTAACCGGAACGTTTTCAGTAGACATCGTCGACTCAAATACGTTATTTTAAAATATAATATTGATATTAGATCGCAATTGTTACCGGGAATTTTTTGAAATTGGCGTACAGTACCCCTTTAACAATTTTTGAATTTTTTGTAACTTTTACTTACATTCTTTATAAATTGTTATGATTTATTCTTACATTCTTTAACAATCTTTAACAATTGTTATCATGTTTTATCATTATTTCTTACATTCTTTAACAATTTATTATAATTTTGTTATTTTTTTCTTACATTTAGTTCAATTAGAAAAAATAATATGAAATTTGTCAGGTCAATACATTGTCTTATATATGCGAGGTGACCTATGGTCGACTCGCATATATAAGATAATGCATTGGCACAGGTCTTTAATGTTGGAAACATGGTGTTCGCAAACATTCAGGAAGCTCCATCCATGAAAGGGTTAATATTAAACAGAATCTATTTTCCATGTAGTGATGATACATGTAGTCGTCTTGAAGACTTTTATGCTGTCGCGTACAAATTACAAATGTAGACCATGTGGAGTAAATCTGGAACTCTCGACGTTCTGAAACGTTTATGACACAATATAATGCTTATGATTAAAACGAAGAGAAAACATTGCGTGTAGCTCATGGGAGGGGGGGGGGGTCGCACAAAAGTTTAATATACAGGGCCGGGGTGGGTGGGTTCGCAGAGTCCCGAAAAAATGAGTTTGTGCAAATTTTGTTCTATTCACATTTTTGCCCTTGTTTTAAGTTGTTTTCAAATATATTCATTAATAAATGTGTTCTAAGGAGGTTATGGCCTTTACAGACACTTAGGAACAGGGTAGGTATAAGATATAAGTAATACAGGGGAGATCTTCCAAAAACATACCTATATCGGGCGGGGTGGGTGCATCTCAGAGGCCTGACAAAAATGTTTTGTGCAAATTTTTTTCAACCCACATTATGGACATTGTTTTAAGTTGTTTTCACTAATAAATGTGTTCTAACATAGATTGTGACCTTAACCAACACTTAAGAACATATGTAGGTATAGGCTAAAGCACTCTCTGTTGCCAAATAAAGGTGATGACTGAATAGGAGTGCTGGTTTGCATTTCACCTCAAATTAATATTGAATAGTGCCTGATAGTGCTGGTATTTTCACCCTGGCATGTCTAATGACTAAATAATACTAGTGCTGCAGAGTGCTGGCTAACAAAATACCCCAAATTAAAAAATAAACATGCCAGCCTGTTTATTTGGCTCCAAATGGTGATACCTATATACTATATAATTGTCATTGCAGGTATGTCTATAAGGTGTTCTGTTATGATGCTTGGTGGCACCTTTTTTGGGAACAACCAGTGAAGAAGTCATTAATTAGTAACTGGACTATTAATGTAAAAATTAAACAAAATGTTGGCTTATTGGCACTATAAATCTTACCTCACAATATCTGTGCATACTGTAGAATAAAACACTTTTTTATTTCAAAATGTATTTTTCAATGTCGAAAACAACACCATAACCGTTGATAGTTTTTCAATAGTTTGATACTTTTGCCAGCATAAATAATATTTATCCTAATCAAATGAAATGATAACATCTGACTTTTTCAAGGAAATACTAAGGCAATATGCACATGTACTGTGCGTTCTTCACAAGAAAGGCAAAATCAAATTAAACTTAAACGGTAAAATAAAATATGAAAATATACTTAATATAAATCTGATTAATACCGGTATTAAAGACATGTAATGCTGTGTATTAAAACGGACAATATAAATTTGATGGAAAATGAAAATGATTTACTGTGTTATTAGTACAATGGCCATATTCCAGTTTTGTTCTTTATCCAACATTGTTGCTAAGAAGTAAATGACGTTTATACACCACAAGGTGTTATTTTTAAACAAATAATAATTATTGTTATCCTTCATCCCATTTCCCTCTCTTCTGATTGGCTGAGAGTGCGTCACATGGCGGGCGATAAATCACCATATTACCCCCGAGGGTAACATTGTCTCAGTTATTGAATGCTCAGCTGTTACCAGAAAACATAGAACTACAAAGAACTCACCGCGCAGAGATTCTCTGACAGCTCTCTGATAATTTCGAAAAACACTGTTTTTATAAACCCCACTGTTTCACAACAGCCGAGAACTGTGGTGTTTGCTAGTTTGCATAATTGTGTGTATTTTATTTGCAATTAAAGCACGCTATGTATAATGGTGTTATCATAGGGGACATGACAATCTGCGGGATGGGATGGGATATGGGACAAAACGACAATCTGCGGGACAGAATTTCAAATTGCGTGGGACGGCCGATATCTCGAGGAATACAGGGTGTTGGGGCCTCATTTTGGTGTCTAACGAAAGGCCCACATTCGCCATATCCACACATATTAACTCCGCCACTGACCGGACACCATAAGTTGCATTCTTTGATCGACAACTGACCTAACATGGGGTGGAATTTGGGATAGCATGACAATCTGCGGGACGGGATTTTCAAATTGCGTGGGACGGCCGATATCTCGAGGAATACAGCGTGTAGACGTAGTTACATAATTCGGTCGACAACTGACCTAACATAAAATGCCACAAACACGAAAAACTGCGTTCGACATTAATGTTTAGAATTTAGATTTCTCGATGAATACGCTAGCAAACAACAAGTTTTGGGAATCAAATAACGCAGTGGAATACTGTGCATTCGTTTTTAGCTACCATATGGCTGTTTTAGCCCGAATATTGTAATGGCGAACACGCAAACACGCGCCGATACAACAGCTAAAAATAGACTCGATGTTTACAATTACAGGATCGATTTCAGCTGGTATATTCAATATAATGGGACGTATGGTATATCAAAATGTAGGATTAGACACAGGGAATGTATTTTTTTTAAATGGGTCACCAGGCGGTGAAATTGTTGCAGAAATTCGCTCCAAGATATTCTCACTTATTTTTATTTCAGTTGTGACTAAAAGCCCAGATGCCGGAGCCCAGCGACTAAAAGCCAAGTTACAAAATAGATCAACTGGTTTGAACGAATGAATATGTCAATGGTAAGACTATTCAAAAGAATATTCAAATCAAATAGTGTTTATAGACTTAAAAACTTATGTGTCCGCCATTCATATGTGTTGGAGGTTCTCATATTATCTGCCAGTCATACGCGGGGGAGGTTCTCATATGAACATATTATCTGCCGGTCATACGCGGTGGAGGTTCATATTATCCGCCGGTCATACGCGAGGGAAGTTCTCATTTTATCCTCCGGTCATACGCGGGAGAGGTTCTGATATGAACATATTATCTGCCGGTCATATGCGGTGGAGGTTCATATTATCCACCGGTCATACGCGAGGGAGGTTCTCATATTATCCTCTGGTCATACGTTGGGGAGGTCCTCATATGAACATATAATCCGCCGGTCATATCCTCCCTCGGGTGTGACCGGTGGATAATATGAGAACCTCCCTCGCATATGACCGGCATATTATATGTTCATATGAGAACCTCCACCGCGTATGACCGGTGGATAATATGAACCTCCACCGCGTATGACCGGCAGATAATATGTTCATATCAGAACCTCCCCCACCTATGACCGAAGGATAATATGAGAACTTCCCTCGCGTATGACCGGCGGATAATATGAACCTCCACCGCGTATGACCGGTGGATAATATGTTCATATGAGAACCTCCACCACGTATGACCGGCGGATAATATGTTCATATGAGAACCTCCACTGCGTATGACCGGCGGATAATATGTTCATATGAGAACCTCCCCAACGTATGACCGGAGGATAACATAAGAACCTCCTTCGCGTATGACCGGTGGATAATATGACAACCTCCCTCGCGTATGACCGGCGGATAATATGAACCTCCACCGCGTATGACCGGCGGATAATATGTTCATATCAGAACCTCCCCCACATATGATCGGAGGATAATATGAGAACTTCCCTCGCGTATGACCGGCAGATAATATGAACCTCCACCGCGTATGACCGGCGGATAATATGTTCATATGAGAACTTCCACCGTGCATGACCGGTGGATAATATGAACCTCCACTGCGTATGACCGGCGAATAATATGTTCATATCAGAACCTCCCCTACGTATGACAGGAGGATAATATGAGAACCCCCCTCGCGTATGACTGGCGGATAATATGAACCTCCACCGCGTATGACCGGCAGATAATATGTTCATATGAGAACCTCCCCTATGTATGACCGGAGGCTAATATGAGAACCTCCCTCGCGTATAACCGGTGGATAATATGAGAACCTCCCTCGCGTATGACCGGCGTATAATATGTTCATATGAGAACCTCCCCATCGTATGACCGGAGGATAATATGAGAACTTCCCTCGCGTATGACCGGCAGATAATATGTTCATATCAGAACCTCCCCCGTGTATGACTGGAGGATAATATGAAAACTTCCTTCGCGTATGACCGGCGGATAATATGAACCTCCACCGCGTATGACCGGCAGATAATATGTTCATATGAGAACCTCCCCTACGTATGACCGGAGAATAATATGAGAACCTCCCTCACGTATGACCGGTGGATAATATGAGAACCTCCCTCGCGTATGACCGGCGGATAATATGTTCATATGAGAACCTCCACTGCGTATGACCGGCGGATAATATGTTCATATGAGAACCTCCCCTACGTATGACCGGTGGATAATATGAACCTCCACCGTGTATGACCGGCGGATAATATGTTCATATCAGAACCTCCCCAACGTATGACCGGAGGATAATATGAGAACCTCCCTCGCGTATGACCGGTGGATAATATGAGAACCTCCCTCGCGCATGACCGGCGGATAATATGAACCTCCACCGCGTATGACCGGCGGATATTATGTTCATATCAGAACCTCCCCCACATATGATCGGAGGATAATATGAGAACTTCCCTCGCGTATGACCGGTGGATAATATGAACCTCCACCGCGTATGACCGGTGGATAATATGTTCATATGAGAACCTCCACCGTGTATGACCGGTGGATAATATGAACCTCCACCGCGTATGACCGGCGAATAATATGTTCATATCAGAACCTCCCCCATGTATGACCGGAGGATAATATGAGAACCTCCCTCGCGTATGACCGGCGGATAATATGAACCTCCACCGCGTATGACCGGAAGATAATATGTTCATATGAGAACCTCCCCTATGTATGACCGGATGATAATATGAGAACCTCCCTCGCGTATAACCGGTGGATAATATGAGAACCTCCCTCGCGTATGACCGGCAGTTAATATGTTCATATGAGAACCTCCCCATCATATGACCGGAGGATAATATGAGAACCTCCCTCGCGTATGACCGGTGGATAATATGAACCTCCACCGCATATGACCGGAAGATAATATGTTCATATCAGAACCTCCCCCGCGTATGACTGGAGGATAATAAGAAAACTTCCCTCGCGTATGACCGGCGGATAATATGAACCTCCACCGTGTATGACCGGCAGATAATATGTTCATATGAGAACCTCCCCCGCGTATTACTGGGAGATAATATGAGAACTTCACCGCATATATGAATGGCGGACACATAAGTTTTTAAGTCTATAAACACTATTTGATTTGAATATTCTTTTGAATAGTCTTACCATTGACATATTCATTCGTTCAAACCAGTTGATCTATTTTGTAACTTGGCTTTTAGTCGCTGGGCTCCGGCATCTGGGCTTTTAGTCACAACTGAAATAAAAATAAGTGAGAATATCTTGGAGCGAATTTCTGCAACAATTTCACCGCCTGGTGGACCCATTTGGAACAAAATACATTCCCTGTGTCTAATTCTACATTTTGATATACTATACGCCCCATTATATTGAATATACCGGCTGAAATCGATACTGTAATTGTAAACATCGAGTCTATTTTTAGCTGTTTTATCGGAGCGTGTTTGCGTGTTCGCCATTACAATATTCGCACTAAAACAGCCATAGTGTAGCTAAAAACGAATGCACAGTATTCCATTTCGTTATTTGATGTCAAAAACTTGTTGGTTGCTAGTGTATTCATCGAGAAATCTAAATTCTAAACATTAATGTCGAACGCAGTTTTTCGTGTTTGTGGCATTTTATGTTAGGTCAGTTGTCGACCGGATAATGTAACTTCCGGTGTCCGGTCAGTGGCGGGGTTAATATGTGTGGATAGGGCGAATGTGGACCTTTTGTTAGACACCAAAAGTAGCCCTCTATGCGCTGTATTCCTCGAGCTATCGGCCGTCCCACGCAATTTTAAAATCCTGTCCCGCAGATTGTCATGCTATCCCAAATTCCACCCCATGTTAGGTCAGTTGTCGATCAAATAATGCAACTTCTGGTGTCCGGTCAGTGGCGAGGTTAATATGTTTGGATATGGCGAACGTGGGCCTTTCGTTAGACACCAAAATGAGCCCCCTACGCCCTGTATTCCTCGAGATATCGGCCGTCCCACGCAATTTGAAATTCTGTCCCGCAGATTGTCGTTTTGTCCCATATCCCATCCCATCCCGCAGATTGTCATGTCCCTATCATAGACACATATCTGTTATAAGGTGTAATATTCATATTGGACCTTTTTATATCAATAATAAAGACAGTGGGACAAATATATAAACCTTATTATGTAGTTGGTATGCTGCAGACAATTGCTCATACGATGTACATACGTTACAACTACGTTTATGTACTATAGATCAAATGGCCACTCTTTGCTGTTTATCAATTGATTATTTCTTTTCTTCAATACATTCATCAGACTTCAGAGAATACCCGTATGTTGCGTAACGATCTGTGACAGATGTCAATTTATTTTTGCACTACTACAACGTGTTAGTTCCACATTTTAGCATTCTGGAAATTAACACGTCTGTCGGCGTCTTCACGCTCATTTGAAACGAAACCGAACATTTCGCTGCATGGCTACTCAACTTCGAAATTGCTTTACTCCTCTTTCCGTGAACCGATTTCCACAATGCAACCAGCAAACTGACCGGAGAATATCTGCGCAAATGACGGGTCTGTTAATTAATCCAGATTATGAATGTTTTATTTTCTAAATAGCGATGATTCCAACATAGAATTAACTTTTCGAACTGGATTAAATAATATATGCGCGCATTTATGCCTGCTATTAAGGAGGTTCGTGTGTACTCCATTGTCAGATAACAAAACAGTTATCACCCTTGTTTTCGTGAGACACGGGGATTTGTCGCCCGCTCGAGACCTGGAATGTCACCCGAGGGCCGTCAGGCATTCCAGGTCTCGAGTGTGCGACAAATCCCCGTGTCTTACTCAATCGCGGGCGATAACTGTATACTGTATGTGCAGGCGGGTGACAGAAAACATTATAAGTGAGAGTACATTCCGTCATTAGTGGACCTAATTGAAATTCACAGTTCATAATATTTGGTAGTTTACTCAATGAATGAAATAATCAATTGATAAACAGCAAAGATACTACTGGATACTACCTCAAATTTATATTGTCAGTTACAGGTGTGATAAATGAAAACTCAATCACCTGGATTACTTACAAACACGGGCAAGGCATGGTTCAATCAGGCCTGGAAAATGGAAATACGGTGCCTGACATATGCAGAATGAGGTCCCCAAAGGGTTAGTTTAGTGATGCTACCCCGCATAGCGGTCTAGCCTCACCACAATCACACTATGTGGACCTGATTCTGTTCAGACATTGATCAATAATGGAGAACTTACCTTTGATTCTGTTTAATTTGGTCTTGAATAGATTTAGAATGATTTTTTTCTTGTTTTAGGGGGTGGGTCCAAAAAAATCAGCTATGAAATAGTTTTATGTTCAGATAACGCAATGTATCCTTTCTGGACATTCCGTTTCCGATTTCAGATTTACGATTTCCGTTCTTGTTGGGGTTCGTTAAATGGCTTGATGGAACTAACTGAGTCATTCGAATGTATACATATTTATCTCATAATTAACCCACAAAACCAGCTTCAAAATTATTGGTAAGACACACGTGTAATATTAGCGCGTGCGATGACGTCACGCCATTATTTAAATGACTTGCGATTGCAGAAGTTTATGACTGTTGTTTTCGATTAATACTTCGCGTTGCTTCGCGTTTATTTGATCATGTGATAAAAGGTATCTCAAACTCGTTCTATTTTATACGTAATTTATCAACCTCGTCCACAAATTTAGTGAACTCGGTTGATAAATTCCGTATAAAATAGAATCTCATGTGAGATCCTCTATTTATTACACAACAATATACAATGTATTGACATCAATCGAACAACAAACAGCTTTGTTTCTCCGGAATAGTTGCTGCAAATGGAATATTTTGAGTTGAAAGACGTTTCGTACCAACACTTGTTTAGGATAATTTTGTTTATACACCACTAAAACTTAATTTATTTTCTCTGTTTGTTCGTTTTCTGTCATGTCATGGGATATAGTTGACTTCAGATGTCTTTAAATGGAAACTAATAATTAATTTTGCTAAATAATCAATTATATACCCAAAATGGTTAGAGGTACGTTTGACCTCAGACTACTTAAAGATACGTGGTGTGTATGCTATTAAAATATTTACCTCCTTCAAAAACCGCCATAAACAGAATGAATAGTAAAATATAGACAGATTTTGTTCTTATACCAATAAGAAATATGGCATAAATAGTATGTTATGGTCAATTTTTTCCCCATTATTATGTAAACAAAAGCAAAAAACGTTACGTTACCTGGCTTTTGTTTAGATCCGGATATGGTAAACATAAATAGCGTTTTTGTTTCCGTTTTCCTGATATGGAAATAATAAAGAGCGTTTATATCATTTTTGTGTGATTAACCAATAGAATTGCGCTGTGTTATGTAAACAGAAGCACAACCTCTGTAACACGAGCAGGCTCTTGTTTACGTACACCATCGTACGTGTTGACGACATTATACTATGTACGCGCTGATTAAGTTTGGCATATGAACAAACCTATATATATTTTAATATTCCTTCTCTTGATGGCGATTTGAACAAATATGAATATATCTGCAACGAACGCCGGCCGTGCCTTTATAGGGCCACTAATAAACAACTTTAATTAAATAATTAATCATATACCCAAAACGGTTGTACCTGGTCACTTGAAATTGGTACACAGTGGTGAATTGACAAGGGCGTACAATGATATAGGTTCCGTTGACCCTAAGGGTGCATTTACACTGATATAGAACTGTATACAGATCTGTATGAAGTCACGTGTCGCACATTACTGTGATCACAATATGATTACTAATAGTGAACGCGCGCTGATCAGTACTCTGGTAATTGACAATTCACTACGAGTCGTTTCAATTTAGGCCAGACATAAAAATGGATCTACCACCAGCAGACAACAGCGATATGGTATATGCCGCATGTATTTAAAGTGTATCCTTATACCACTTGATAATGGTTCGAAGAAAGAATGAAAATCGCATATGAATACACATGAACCAACACAGTCTGGGTGAACGTCGACTCTGTATTTGAAATATAGAGTCTGGAGCTAATGTCGCGAAAACCATTTCTATTCAGCGAAGAGCTTCCCCAAAATGACGTCACGGATTTAAAAAAAATACATCGATGATTGACAGGTGTCCCCACGTGTTATCTGTTGTGCTTCCCAATAACAATGGCCCGTGTCGCGACATAAACTGACAGAAAATAATATTTGTCGTGTGTGCGACTATTCTTTTTCGGGAGATGAACTCGCTGCATCAACCGGAAAGCTGCATCCGAGAGCAAAAAATAAGGTCGTCATCAAAAATGATGCTTTAGAACTATTTAAAAGCATAAAATTAAGTCATTTCCTCGGTGTTTAACTTTCAGATGACTTTTTTACGACAAATAATTTGATTTGCAAACCATGTTACAATAAAGTAAATCAAATACACGGACATGAGTGAGTTCTATTTATATTTATGGGAGGCCAAGTTGGTACCATGCGCAGGCCTATCTATCAGGTCTAGCACATCCTTCAAATTAATCCGAATCGTACCGAATATATAATTTCGAAGCCATTTTTTCCGTATCTGTTGTATTTGCAAGCATCGCTTTCGATCGGAGAAATACCGACTCTGTTACTATATTTAGAGGTGACATTATGGGAGTCTCCGCCCACTAACACTTGTTTATTAACCCATGCGGTTTCATTGGACGGAAAATAATTTACGCAATCAATCAGATTACGGAATCCCGAGGACTTGGAAATGAGATAGCGATGTTATCCGTCAGACCTAATATTCAATGTTGTAATGAATATTTAGGTATGAGTTTACTCAGACTGGAACCAACAGTATACACAAATAGAGGCTAGAGAGCACACATATAGCTTTAGATGGAGATTCCACCAATATTTAGGATTTCAGGTGATCAACTATATATATATATAGGTCTCCTGTTTGACACCATCTGGGCGGTGGCCATTTTGGATCTGTGTGGAATGGGTATCCACCCTACAACACCCTTTATTTTAACAAATGTAGTAAAATTTCCAACTGATGACAATTCCAATGACAATGTTGACCAAATGTAGGACAATATTGTTTTATTAAATTAACTAGCAGTTTTTGACTGGCCACGGGGGGGGGGGGGGGGGGGTCAGGACACAATCTTTCCAAGAGTCTGAAATTTCCAACCCGACACCCGCCCCCATGATAAGGTTGGAAAATTTCCAGCTGATGGCCATTCCAGCCCAATTTTTTTATAAAAAGTAGGAGATTATGCAAATATTGGTCCGAAAACAATAACCCCCCCCCCCCCCAATAAAATGTTTGAAAATCAAACTACAAGATCATTTTCAACCTATTGTCGTGTCAGGTATGAAATTTCCAACTGTTGAAAATTTTGACCAAAGTTGCCACGTCGTCCCTGTCCGTGTTCAATATTCGAAATACACGGGTTGAAATGACAACGAAAACTAAAACACATTCGCCAAGCCCGAGTAACAATTAGTCAAAACAGATTTGCCTGTCGCAGTGCTTCGGCGTTGACCGTGACGTATAGCGGACACGATTTTTGCTCACACGAACTATTACCGTTTTCTTTCTGTGTGCATTTCTATATCAACCCGTTTACACTAGTATGCGTGTATATCTATGTGCAGTTCTATAGCAATGTAAATGCACCCTAAAGGGGAACTTACATATTACATTATCATAAATTATCAGTACAAGAACGTCCTTATCAGACTATAGACGATATGTAGGAAAACGTGTACATAATGGTCACCTGATTAGGATAATATAACGTCATATGTGCCTTTGATATCAGATGTATTAAAGGGGTACTAATTATTTTAGGCAATCAATGGAGAGCGATTATCGTCAGCGCAGAAGATACGTGAGGAAACTGGCATGTGTACAGCTGTAATTTTACGCAAAGAATGTTGGGTGATAGATATATGTTGTTGATCTCAGATGACTTGAATTTGCACTAATAATTAGCAATAAAGAACTTTTTTTCACTTAAAAGATATTCTTTATTCGGAGAGTGCCATGAAATAGGCGAAGCTTACCGCAAGTGTATAATAATTTTTAATTAAAATTTTACACAATGCGATTTAGAGTTAAATGAATGGGTAAAATATGAAATTATAAGGGAAACTCCATCCAATAGAGACGTACGTGTCCAACGTCAATGTTCAAGAACTTATACGTTATGTATCACCGATCTGCGTCTGGCAACAGTGATTATTGTCGCTATCGTTAATTATTCCATAAATATTAATGTCATAAGTTTAGTCCATTTATAGATTTCTCCGCTTCCAGTTTGTGTACCACATTGCTAGTCGTGTCCCATTCCGACTCAATTGCAGCATCTGACGGGACTGTTCCTTTGTTTACCCCGACTTAGATGTGATCCGCGAGAGGTACGCCGCGCGTTTCCGGAACAAGCCACACCACTCCACTCCCGACGAACGTGAGCACAGCAACGACAACGTACATCAGTACACCGTCCTTGTATTTCTGAAATAACAGTCAATGCAATAGGCAAACGATTATATATATAAAACAATCTAATCGGGGTTAATGAATGGAATGTGATCGTCATTCAATCTTAGAGTAACACGTGTCACATGATGTTAGAATTATATTTCATAATGAGTATCCCGATTAATCGGAAGGGGGATAACCGGAGCGAACTATCATATATATATATATATATATATTGACTAAATAATGGAGATATTCAGAAATAATACAAAACAAAATAAATATTTTTGTTAAATTCATCGCCCTTCACCAGTACCGGAGAAATGTTTTTAATGAACGGACTAAAACCTCCCAAAACCCGCCCAAAACCTCCACCAAGCCCCCACCCCACACACCCGGTATCTGTAAGAGCGACCCAACCCGCCCCCCCCCAAACCCGCCCAAAACCTCCACCAAGCCCCCCACACACAATATGTGTAAGAGCGGCCCAAAACCACAAAAAAACCGCCCAAAACCTCCACCAAGCACCACCCACACACAGTATGTGTAAGAGCGGCCTAACACCTCCCAAACCCGCCCAAAACCTCCACCAAGCCCGCCCGCACACAGTATGTGTAAGAGCGGACCAAAACATCCCCAAACTCACCCAAAACCTCCACCAAGCCCCCCCCCCCCACATACAGTATGTGTAAGAGTGGCACAAAACCTTCGCAAACCCGCCCAAAACCTCCACAAAGCCGCCACACACAGCATCTGTGTAAGAGCCGCCCAAATCCTCCACCAATCCCCACACACAGTACATGTATATGTGTAAGATGTGACATAATACACATACCCCATTATATTCCCATAACTTGATTCAATGACATATAACACTCTGTGTATATTATATAACTTTCCCAATAGGTAGAACCCCAAACTCGAATACATCTTACTCCCTACCAAGACCTACACACAACGAAGATGGCTCATCAAACATTTTAGACAACTTTCTGTTATTTATTCAAAAGTACGTTCTATATTAAATCAGGATATTCATTTTGAAATATAACCACAACCTCGCTTGGCACGTCTTACTCTGATTGAATATCAATCGCTATCTAATCGTGAACTCCGATTAAAGTCGCATGGCGTTTTGCCATCCAAAATACATAATAATATTCGCCTTTGAATTTTTCTCGGTATCGAAATAGTTCGATAAAATACTTGAACAACTTTCCCCGGGCATTATACGTCACAGAAAGACGCATTGAAGTAAAAAAAAACGTTATGGGTCCCAAACAAACAACATTCATGTCCACGGCATGGAACAGAAAAAACATTCCGTACTGTCTATTCCTGATATTGTAGATATAAAGAGCGTGGGTTTCACTTATGTGCCCTAAACAGCGGAATTGTGGTCAAAATGCTTGATTAACTAATGAATGAAGAGAGCATGTCAGAGAAGAGGCCGACGAGAAAGCTCAACGAGGATGCATCGACGCAGATATTTATCTCGTTCTCAAAAAATACAGACGTTTGATAAAATACCAGCATCGATTGGAAACATCCCCGATATATATATAGGTTATCACCAAAATGTGTGTTTCTGAGATCCGTATTCAAGTCGAGCTGCCTTCTTTGGGTAGTCTATCGACGAGTCCGAATGATGAGTCGATATACAGACCAGATAAGGCAGCGAGACTTGAATACGGATCTCGGAAACATACAGGGTGATGATAACCAATTTATCTTAAAATTCGTCCCATAAAAATGCAATAAAACTCAGTTTAAAACATGAACTATTTTATTAAGCGCAACACACAACGTACACAATTTTCAGCATGAGACGTTGTGATAAGTCAAATTCTGAGAAATTCACGTCACTATTCAATTTCACTTTGGCTGGAATCCGATTCAATGATGTAGAGGCGACGATATTTTCGTTTCAAATGTTCGACATGATTGTCACTTTTAACAGGATAATTGTATAATTTTATTGTTCAATCTCCTTGGTCCAGCATAGTGATAGTGTTGGCATTGCCGGAAATGACTGTCCATTCAGAGTTTTGGTGAATTTTGAACTTTCTGACACTTCAACAATCGAGTTCTGACTCGCAATAAAATCACCCATACAAATTCATTTAGAGGAAAAGCAACAAATCACAGACTTTTCGTAAGTATTATGTTTTATATCCCTAACATAAGATAAAATTAATTTGATTTTCCCTTCTGTATTTTATCAAATAAAAATGCGTTCAGTAGCTTTTGATCAAGATCGTACTGAATTACGGGGAATTCCCTACTTCGCTGAAATAGTATTTGTTAAATTAGTCCGTATTCGTGCGCGCTGTAAACAATGTGTAATGTTCGTAACATTTCGTATACCAACACATTTTTGGATGACATCTTTTATTTTTTCGGTCATGTCTCCACATTTTGTCCACTTTATTGAAATAAGTATTGATTATTTTCCATTTGTAACACACGATTATATTATTTTATGACTTTTAATTGGCTATTTAGACGTTTTGTTTTGAACGCCAGTTGCCGAAACGCACGTGCACTAGCTGTTGCCATCCACGATATCCTTGTTGCCATCCAGTATACAAGATCGGAAACCGACTAGGCGTTTTCGCGTGTATTTGAGGAAATATAGCTAAATTGGAAGGTAAATAATGATATGACGAAGATAATGAACCGCCTGACGAAATTCGGATATAATAAATAGATAGAACCGCATGAGTGTCTGGATTTTGACGAAATTATCGCAAGAGATTTGTTGGCGGAGCAAATCGAGTGCAATAATTCGTCAAAATCCAGACACTCATGGGGTTCTATTTTTATTACATATCTTCGCAATTTCGTATCATAGTAAGTTGACTCACAATCGTACATCTCCGGTACATAAAATGTTAATTTAATTGAGTTTTAACGTCATCTTAGGGTTAACACAACAATCAGACAGGGAGCCCGTCTATCCGAGAGTGATCTTGATCCGCGCAAAGGTGTTAATTGGGTTTTCCCAGATTTTCCAAAAATATAACCCAATCAGCGCGCTGCGATTTCGGCAAATGGGTTGTCGTCCTTGCGTTGGAAAAGTTAAAATAGTAACGGGGAGAACCAGTGTAACAACACTGAATGAAATAGTTCCGTCGACATATTGCTCTAGTGCGATTGTGAGAATTATCACACGCCTGGAAACTCGTGCGATCATGCGAATTACGTTGACAGATATGTAATAATAAACGGGATGCCGACGAAGCGATGAGAAAATTCAAGAAACTCCTAGAAATACATCTAATGGTTCAAGATTCAGACACAGACGATGGTTAAATTTCAATGAACTTAATCAAGATGTTATCCTTGTCTTTTCACTGTTTATATCTATATTTTGGTGGGATATAAGCGTAGCGTGAATGTGCGAGACCGAGAAGATTATGGGGAATTGTAGAGCGAGAAACGCTCTTTAATGACAACAGGTGTATTCAGAGCCTGGTCCCGTCGTTTTTGTTTAATTTTGGATTTGAAGCAACATTAAACACAACAATACACAAATAGAAACATTAGAAGTACAATAAAGTTGTTTTAAAACGATTATGTAATATGCCTCCTTATTACATAACAGTCTCGGGAAAAGTTTAGGAACACACACAATTCTTACAGCGATTCCACACAGAGGTCTTGAAAATATTATATGAACTGTAGATTCTGCTGACAGTGGGCGGGGACTTTATTTCTCACATCATTCGCCTCCTGCCACAATTGGTACCGATTCCATAAGCCTTGGAATAGTGTGTCTGTCATTTGCAGAATGAGGTTCCCAGAGGGTGAATGATGCTACCCCGCATAGCGGGCTATCATAACCAAATTCACCCTCTGGGAACCTCATTATGCTTAATGAAACGTATTCCTCAGAACACACTCGGGATAAGTCTATAAACAAGAGTAATTGATACAGAGTTCTATGGAATAATTGTTCATTATATACCGATTCCGCATAGGTCTTGAAACAGGCATCGACTCCAAGACATGGATTATGGTGGGATGTATCAACACATTGCATAGATGGGCGGCGCCAATTGGTGCCATCCAATTACATCACCCGTGCCTTGCCGTTATTTAAAGTTACTCAATCATATTCCAGCAACAATTTATTTTTTGAAGAAAAAAAAAATGCTAACAACAGTCAACTATAGTATAAAATTGCCCAAAACCTGTTATTTATCAACATATTGAAATGAACTATCTGAAATTATAGATGATTCAATATCAAACCAATTAAGTATTTTAGTGGCACCACTTGTTCCAAACGTGTTATTTTTCATACACCAGAATCTAAATCAGGAGTAAAGCAGATTTCGTAATATATTTACCTGGAAAACTGAATGCATCTTTAAGTGAAAAACGAATATTTTCCTACTTTATATAAATATTGTTTGAGTGGAATCTCAATTCATTGTAAAATGTGGGTTGTTATGTGTTACAGTGGAACTTTTGAAAATGTTGGTAAGATTCATCACCTAATGCGAACGAGTGTGGACTATAAACGATATCTGATCCTACGGAGGATAACATAGTTTTTGATATGCGATCTTATCTGTTTTAGTGATTTTATATGAAGGATAATAACTATATAAAGAACTTTTACTAAATAACGGTGATTTATATGAGAAATTAAAACACCACAATCGATCAACTCTGGTGAAATATAAGTCAAATTATTACCTTGGGTGTGTGGGCTTGGGGGAGGTTTGGGGTACGCTCTTTAAAACACTTCTCCAAATATGTCCGTTACTTCGTCAAAAACCCTTCCTCAAATATCTGCGTTATTTAGTAACTAAAAATATTTTCTCATTTTAGGATCACATAACAAAATGAGAGGATATGGTGATCCCCGTTTCATGGGATCACCATATCCTCTCATTTTGATAAATGATCCTGCCTTCATTGAGCAACGAGTGACTCCTGAGACGAGGATCACATATTATATGATACCATATCCTACGGAGGATTACATTGTGTTTCATATCTACACTCGTACGCATGGCCTGGATTGAGATACTATGATTATTGTATATAGTTGGAAACTTGCAACACCCACCGGGTTCAGGCTGGTTCCAGAAGGGTGGGGTGAGTTGGAAATGCCATGCCCCCTACAACGGAGATATCTAGCTAAGTCCCTGTTTACATGCACATATTGCGCGACAAACCTATGTTGGTGTCATACGCATACGTATGTCATATCTCTAAATTGTTCAGTGTATATAAAGTAAACGATAATGAGCGTTCTTGTTGTTTCTGTTCGGTAATTTGTCGATACCAAAAGACGATACTAGAGACATGCAAAGTAAAATAAAACTGGTCATGTGATTGTGTCATACGAATGTACGTATATAATATCTCGTCATTTTCACTCTACAGGCATGACTGAAATAAATCTATTTTTATATTATTTCTTCCACATTGTATCACTTACCAAGTAAAGTAAAACTGGCCCGAAAATTCCCCCAATTCGAGCGCTGGTATTACAAACTCCAAATGCAAGCGATCTGAAAATCATTTTAATTTAAATTATTTAATCTCATTAAATCCCGGACTTCAATCACGTCATTTGTTATAGCTTTAAGCGCCACACCGCTCTACTCCTGATATCATGGAGATGATTGTGTATACATTTGGTGGTAATTGGCATCTAAACAAATTCTTATCAAATTTATTGCCCACAAAACCAAATGTCAGCCAAAACGGTACCGATTTGCCGTCTTTAAATTACACGATTACACTTCTTGTATCATGGAGCAGAAGATATATTTGGTCGAAATCGGCGCTAAAAATATTGTTGTCAATTTTGGTGCCCATCTCCCCTTCCGTACACCCCTGACTCGAACACCGCCACTTTTGACATCTTAACCACCCCCTCAGATTTCCAATATCATGGAGATAAACCCCTTCACGGCGGGGGTTCGTGGTGGGAGCTGTATTATCTTATATATGCGAGGCTCCTTGTGACAGACTCGCATATATAAGAGAATGCATTGGCACATGATTTTCGCAACATTTTAGGAGCTCAATTCATGGAATGGTTAAGGGGTATGATTGAACCAATTACAATTTCAGGACACCATCTCAGAGTCAACGCCCACATTGATGAGCATAAAAGCGACAACAAGTATATATATTACTATATATAATGTATTTGTTGAATACCTGAACCCGTATAATCGTAGCTATCAGGATATGGAAAAAAACGACAACTGATAGAAAGAACACGCATTCCAGTGACGAAGTACCCTAAGTATTCGACATTTTTATCAGTAGTAGTAGTAGTAGTGCATTATGCGAACGATGTCCGTTGTTACCTTATGACGGTCGGAAATGATTCTGTCTCGAGAACGACCGCCGCATTCCAGACGACCTCGAGCATACCTTTACCAAGAATAACACACGCCACAATCGTTCTGTCCACAGCGACGGAATCTACATACAATGGAAATCGAATATTATCCAATTAGTGCACTGTTTTGTTGTTGATACTGATTTATCAACCCGAAGAAGTTGAAACTCGCAGTTCGGGTTGAATATCAACAGCCATGGGTTGATAAATCCTACTATATCGGGGGGGGGGGTCTGCAAAATGTTTTCCGAACACTAGGCGGGGGTGGGTGGGTGGTTCGGCGGCCCGGCTTACACATTTTTTCCTGGCCCTGTAATTTTTTTCCTAGAGTAATTTTTCTTCAAAATAGTGGGACAAAAGGTTTTAAGAATGCTTCTATTATGTAATAGGAATGCAAGTAACTCTTGGTAGTGGGGTGTGAGGATCTATCAATGCACATTGACATGGAAAGGCTCAGAGTTAAATACTTATATTAAAATCATTAACTCAACCTGATGTAAATGAAAACATAACACAATAATAGATTCTTAAAATAAATGAAAACTCTTCACTTAAAGGTACTCAATCCGATTCGATGGTCCCCATATCATCAGAATAAAAAATCAACAATTTTTGTTTTTAAATTCCGCTTCAGTTATCAGTATCGAGTAATTGCCCAAACATAATGTTAATCACAGTCAACTATAGTATAACATTGCCCAAAACCTGTTGTTTGTCAAATATCTGACACAAAAAGCCACTTGATTTTAGAGTTATCCATCTTCATTCGCAATTTGGTTAGAGAAGTCTTCTCGTCGACTATTTACTGGGCCACCTAAAATTAAAATGGTAGACTTCAAACATTGATATCTGATCACTCTGAGCTTTGATGGGTGGGTTCTTCGACTCGAATCAGATATCTTTTACAGCCGATGCTAAGGATATAGTAATTTGCGAGTGACATTTCGGATTGAGTACCTTTACCTCTTCAAATAAAAATGGACTATTCAAAAACCGTAATAAAATAAAACAAGGTGTTAAAACAAACTTTGACCAATTTCAACCATATTCGGTATATGGGTCGAGGACAACCTCTAGATGGGAGTTGTCAAATTTGAATGATTTTTGATAACAAAATATGGATTTTACTCTTTGCATCACTAAATACTCTAAGACACCCTACAGAGCTTATCCCTCATCCGATCATCACCAACCTTTATATGGATCATCGGTGTGATCTCTCGATGGGTGCCTTCTGTTTTTTCCCAAATTTTGTAAAAAAAAATGGCCATCTTGGATTTTACTCTTTGTATGACCAAATCCTTTAGTACACCTTACAGGTCACAGTTCTCATCCAATCGTCACCAAACTTCATATGGATCTTCGAAGTGACCTCTATATAGGAGCCTCCATTTTCCTCCAAATTTTTTTAAATCAAACATGACCACCACGAGCCATCTTGGATTTGAAATGTCAATCCATCAGCATACCCTACAGCCCACATTTATTGGAGAATTGTTTTGAAACTTTACAGTGTTGTTGGTAAATAAAAGTAGGAATGCTTCTATAATCATGATACGGAACATTGATCGGAAACGCTCAGGAAATCTGAGTAAAATAGTCATTTGAAGCAGTTTGGAGTGGGTGGGTCCCTATCCCAGAATCGGACAAAATTAAAATTAGGGGGTGGTGGGTACCAAGAGGGCGAATAAAATAAAAAAGCGCCTAGTGTCTGGAAATATTTTCCTGCCCCCCCCTGATTATATTATGTTTAATGGAGAGACGCACACTTTGCATAAATCCAGCCAGAAATGGCAAGAGATTTTCAAAAATGAATTTCTCTTGATATATGTGGCAAACAATTGAGTTTCTCATATCACAGAACCCAATTGTATATATAATCTGAGTAATTATGAAGAGACGATTAAAACAATGGATTTTGATAAATTTGAGAGGTTGAAAATATTATGTTAATTGTTGTCCCTTTCGGTACCAAGAAATGCTAGAATAATTAATAAATCCAATAACCAAATAGCTTATTGTCTTGTATAATGTTATTTGGGCATTCGAAAATTATGTGTGCCTTTAATGTCAGTGTAAGTCATTTCGTGCCTTGGCGTTTTGAACTTGCTATCAGAATATTTGCTATGTGTACTACTAGTCAATGAGTATTTAGTAAAGAAAGTTGATGTGCTGTAAAATCATTTCAAATATCTGGCAAGTCTGCAGTTACATGTAACAACTTGTTTTATTTATTGGTTAACCTACTAACCTACTTCCACTAACTTGAGAACGACTATTGTTGTCGCACACAGCCCAGTTACACTGAATAGACAAACGACAAATCGGCGACCAAATCTGAAATGAATGAAACCCAAAAATGCAGACAAATCGTCGACAAAATTTCAAATGGATGAAGCCGAAAATTTAGAAAAAATGGCAACCAAATCTCAAATGGATGCAGCGCAACGTGTAGCAATTACTACTAGTAATTGCTACACGTTGCACGTTACAAGTAATTTACTAGTGAATTATTATTATGGAGATCTGATAAATTGTCCTATGAAATAAATACTCAAATCTTTATGGCAACTCAGAAAGTTTCAATAATAAGTAATCGCTTTCAATGGCGCTTTCCTTAATATGCTCCAAAACCACTGCCATTTTGAATCTGGTAAACAACACCAACATGCTCTTGAATCGTCGTGTCGATAGACCACTGTAGATGTTCACATGGTTATGTTCTCGTTATATGGTTCATAATTATTATATAATTATGCTTTTTATGTCTTTGGCAGTAGTTATTATATAGTTGTTGTTTCTTTGAAATTAATTGTTATTATTAATTTAATTAACTATTATTAAGATAATATAATAAATTGGCTTACAAGGCCAATGTATATATTGTTAAGCCAACTCATTATATTGCATATGTTAATATCAGCTGAACAATGTTGTTAATGGCCGTTGTATGTATTACGGGACGTGTACGTATAGAGATTGCCCACACGTTTCGAACGGCAAAGTGATATACCAAAAGTAGTGAACACAATGCTCGTGACCCCCACACATTGAGGATAGCTCTGTCTATTTATAGCGATTACATGTTGACAAAAATAACTGACATCGATATGCAGTAACACCGTGAGAAAATATAGTTGCAAGTTGACACGTTAATAACAAAACATTAGTTATACTTTCATAAATCTGTAATTGTATGTGACATCGGTGATATTATGTGACATATGAATTTCAATAGCTTTTTATACAATTTCACAATTTCCTCAGGTTTCATTTCCCTCTGTGACACTTCCAGCTGTTCGACATGGCGTGAGTAAGGTTAAACTATAGTATTATAGAGGGTCAGTGTCCGGACTGGAGGGTGTGCTATTCCCATGGGAAAGCGAACTGGAGGTGGGTAACATCGCTGTTATTGAACTCGAGTCGATAATCTCGTAAACATGGGAATGGAGGCCGGTTCATTGACTCTTCATGTTGTTGACTCTTGCCATATATATTCTGAACAGAGCTTAGACTGAGGAGACTTCTGAATTCGATCTTACACTTATATGTAAAGCTACCCACGTCGAACGTGTCGTCGTGGTAGCTATGATTATGTGTTGTCCGTCGCTGCCTGATGTTAAGTATTATATTCGTGTATACTAAATGTTGTCCATGTTCTGAGAGTTCCGACTTAGTGTTCAAGAACCTTGGGGAGTATTAGACTTCCTCTAGGTAAAAGTACTAATGTGAGAGCTACTAACGTGAGAGCTATCCGATGAATGCAACAAGCCATATTTCCGAATAAATTCTGAACAATTACCCATAATTATGATGTGGTTAAGAAATCGAGTATTTAAGGCATTACTGTACGTGTGTATTTTATATTCTACCTTTGCATCAGGATACTTGCAATGGGTGAAGCTGGTAAGGACGCCGCGCCACTCAAGATCAGATTAATGTATATGTTCCCAGCCAGCTCGGGCAACCCAAAGGCTATTCCATACCAACATGTTCCAAGGGTGAAACTGAAACATATATTATCAATGTGTTCACATCATACGCGACTCGAGATGATGCCATGATTCTTTACTCTTTCTACGGCCGTAGCAGAGATGGGGTAATTTCGTTTTAATTGGCTGTAATTAATTACCTTTTCTCAAGTCATTAATCGTAATTTAGAATTGGACCATTTATCAATTACATGTAAGAAAATAAATATACATGTAATTCAATTACTTTTTCAATTACACCCATTTACTTTCCAAAATTATCATGATTGTTATTTAAAGCGGACACAATAAGCTATTTTATATTTATTTGTGTCAAATGTTTTTCCTTTGTTATGTAAACAAAAGCAAAAAAAGATACAGAACCTGGCTTTTGTTTATATCCGGATATAGTAAATATATATTATTATTTGTTACTGTTTTCCTGATATGGAAAAAAAGAGCGTTTATATCGTTTGTGTGTGATTAGCCAACAAAATTGCACTGTGTTTACAGTGTTATGTAAACAGAAGCAAAACTTCTCTAACATGAGCAGTTTTTCCTATACGTACACGGTCGTGCGTCGAGCCGACAATGTACTATTTACACGCTGATTATGTTTGGCATATGAACAAAACTATATATATTTTAATATTCCTTCCGTTGAAGGCGATTTGAACAAATCTGAATATTTCTTCAACGAACGCCGCTCGTGCCTTTAAATGCAGATTACTCTCGTGTGAATGTAATAGATAACATACCAGCTAATTATGTCTACAGTGTACATAGCATCATCTTTGGTAAGTTTAGCTCTATTGGCTGGAAAAAACACGTACCATAGTAGCGATGATATAATAGGTATGATTCCTTACGGTGGTGCAGTTTAGTGCCAGGTGGTCGACATAATTAATGTGCCATAGTTAGTTATGTCGCCCGCTGATTTTGTTTCTCCCAAAATGAGTACTTGGACAAAGTAGTATGTGACATAAACTTGTGCCCAGGTGGCAATCTTTGATATTTAAACATTTGTTCTACATTGGAATTTTTGTCAATAATACCAGTTAACCTTAAATTTAAATGAAAATGTATGGTAAAATGATATATATTACTGTTCATTTCTTTGAGAACATTATTTTGCAGCAACTAATCTTTTCTTAAAATCTGCTTCTTGCTCTGTAGTTATTATTGGGCTACGGTACACTAAATCCGGCCATTAATTTTATGGGAACAACTCCTTTTATACTCAAATAAATATGTGCAAAACATGAATGAATTTGAGTCATGGATTAGTGCAAAAATAAACACATCTGCTTTATGAACGATACAAACAGTATGGTAATTATAACGAAATGTGAGTTTATGAGTCGAGTAATAATTCATTCATTTGTCAGCATTTGATGCTTAATTGCGTTCAATAGAAAAAAAATGGTCATACCAATGGCCGGATATGTGCACAGTACTCCTTTAACAGTAACTTTTTAATAATATTTTGATTTTGTGATTTTATGTTCTTCTTACTTTTATAACGCTGTTATAGTTCTACGTTTTTGTTGATATGTCTTATGTTTGCAACTGTATTTTATGGTTAACATTCAAGCGTTTTAGAGCACTTTAGTGACGTTTAATTACGCTATTCAAAACTGTTATTTATTTATTTAAATAAAAAAATGATATATTTAATTACGTGTATATACACGACAGCAGCGGCCGGAGCAGCGTGACGAGGGTAGTGAACTTTGTATTGCAGTTTGTGTCAGAACTTACATGTATGTGTATAGGTTTCAGAACATTTTCAAAACTGGCTTACGATTCATATCTGTTTAGCAGGTGACAGTGACATCTTTAATATATGTTTTCTTCGTCCATGTTAGTTTAGGGCATGCAACTACTTCTTGGTATATAATGTGAGTAGCTGTATCACTTAACGGGGACCTGTACACTAAATCCGGTCATTTACGGGTCCATCTCTTTATATACTCAACAGAATAATTATATGCAGCACAAGAATGAAATTGAGCCATGGCTTAGTACAAAATACACTCATGTGGTCTACAAACGATACAAAGACCATGGTAGTTATAATGAAAATGAGTGTATTGCTCAAGTCATTTAGTGGACAGCACCACTTTAAGGAATCCGGGCTTCTTTTACATTAAATATTAGGACTGTATCGAATGCGTGTCGTGGGGTATTTACATAACAAACCTGATGAACATGCAGACCAAAAGCTTCTTCAAAATCACCCAATACATCAAATCGCGGTAGGTGTACGTCCGCCTGGTCTCTCCGGTCGTATGGCTTTGACCAATATCATCAAATATTCCGTCCAGTGGTGGGCATTTCTTTCCATTCATCCGTGAAATTCGCTTGACGATGGCCTCTGCCTCTTTTGTCCTTGATTGAGTCACCAACCATCGTAAACTCTCTGGAACAAAGCTGTTAGGGCTGCAATACTATACTGCCTAAGTGACTATCATCGATAATAATAAACTCGGCAACAACAGTTACTGTCGTGGAAGTAAAAGCAAATATTACCAACATAGTTTTGTCTCAAACATGACATACTTGCTCGGTTAATGGACATTGTTATACATCTGTCGTCTTCTGCGACTCTCATGCCTGTTTGTGTTGCGAGTACACGGTGTAGCACTCAAAAGTTTCCTTTTCACTACGCAACAGCTCTTAAACAGTATCAAAACTAATTGTACATGTTAATGTACTGTGACATTATTGTCTCGAAGAATAAACTCTTCATACACGAACCTGAAAATTCAAACTCAAATGGCCTGTAAGACTGGGCTACTCTACCTATAAAATTCATGCCAGTGTATTGCAAACATTTCTAGTAATACATGTGCTTTGTATACAGGGGGCTATTGATATTCAAATTGAATTCCTCCATTTATTTGGGAAATTCAATGGGTACCATGCTCCGTCAACCTGTAAAACACAGGGCCCACTGATATCATATGATATTATGCTTTGTCTTGTGTGGTTATACACACATGCGAGCCAACTAGCATGCACCATTATCTCAACCATATATTTCGGAAGACAGTATTCACTATATATAGAATTTATATATAAATGATATGGCAAAACATCTACAAAACAAAACAACTGAAACGTTGGGTCTGTTCCCACAACCTACAAACTAAAAACTTCGCCAAATTTCGAAATCTCTGCGACATATTCTCCACAAAGGATAGCGACGATACGTTGAATTATTCCCACAGCACAGCGGAAGATTATGCAATTGAAAACATCATCAATTCTATCAATTACCAAGCAACGTGTCTCTCGCAAAGGTGACCCACCATAACAGACTACGTAATCTAACTGGATGGTACCCATAAGAAACAGAATCCGTCTTACTCAAGCAGAAATTTGATATTCCATAACTGTAACAGTGACGGGCGTTAAATTAAAACAAACGCGGCAATCTATACTGACACAACAGTTATAAGATAATCTCATATAAATAGATCTCACCATTGCAAGCAAATCACGAATAGTGATTAATTACTGACTTGCATGAGCAAAGGTATCAAATCTAGGATCATTAAAGCTGCATGTCGCGCCACATGTGTTAATTGCTCATTAACAAGACAGGACTAAACTGGTTCTTTCCAGATTACAGGTCGCATTCAATGTATAAATCCTAAAGCAAACTTATAGAATTCACACAAAACGTGACTACATTATAAGGCGCTGTCCCAGAGACAGATCATGCCAATAATATACAAATACAAAATAATTCCGCATATAAAAAGCACAACATAGGCATGTATTATGCTGGATCAAATTACGATTGCTTACATCACTAACTCAAAGTGCAAAACTTGGGCGTGGTACCACTGGTCTAATTAAATAAGCAGCACAAGTCACTTGACCTAAATTCGATGGAATCTATAAATTCCATGCTCAGAATACTCATTGAAGTGGCATATAATATGCCGAATTATACAATTGGCACATATCTTGCATGACCATGGAAATGGTGCTAATGGCTTTGACAAATATTGCCAATCACATTTAAAACAGACACATACTATGCCAATCTATATATCACGCCGTTCCCTGATGAAATTCCACGTTATCATTATAATACTATAGCGGAAAAGTTAATCGAAACATATGCTCAATCTAAATTATGACTATCTGAGCGATGTAGGAACATGAAACACGGACAACTAGACTTTGCTAGATTGTTTGGTATATTCCACAACCTATACATTGAAATTTGTTCAATAAAAGTGAGCATGTACACGAGCAGTCACGGAGCTAAAAGGAATTACAACTTCTATCTAAGCGTGCGTGGGAGAGAATATCAAATATATGTCGGGAATATGAAAGTAATCTAAGATGGCTTTGTCTCAACGTTCAGTCATACTGATTGGTCAAGCCAGGAGGCAACGGACATGTGTCCATACTGATTGGTCAAGCCAGGGGTCTCAACGTTCAGTCATACTGATTGGTCAATCCAGGAGCCAATGGACATGTACCCATACTGCTTGGTCAAGCCAGGAGAAAAAGGACATGTGACCATACTTATTGGTCAAGTAAGGAGACAATGGACATGTGCCCATACTGATTGGTCAAGCCAGTAGACAAAGGACATGAGCCCATAATGATTGGTCAAGCTAGGAGAAAATGGACATGTGCCCATACTGATTGGTCAAGCCAGGTGACAATGGACATGTTCCCATACTGATTGTTCAAGCAAGGAGACAACGGAAATGTGCCCATAATGATTGGTCAAGCCAGGAGACAATAGAAATGTGCCCATACTGATTGGTCAAGCCAGGTGACAATGGAAATGTGCCCATAATGATTGGTCAAGCCAGGAGACAATGGAAATGTGCCCATACTGATTGGTCAAACCATGTGACAATGAACGTGTTCCCATACTGATTGGTCAAGCAAGGAGACAATGGAAATGTGCCCATAGTGATTGGTCAAGCAAGGAGACATTGGGCATGTGCCCATACTGATTGGTCAAGCAAGGAGACAATAGACATGTGCCCAGAGGTCTGATAATTAATTATGACTCACGATGAGACGCAGGCTTTTAATTACCTTCGGGATTCCAATTTCCCTTTAGGAATAATTTAATCACACACGTGCTATAAAGACACAGATGATCAATAACTTTATAACTGAAATTCATTCTCCTTTTGGACACTTCATTAAGAAGAGATAATGGTTCCTGAAATTACAAACTAAATTATTTTAACATACTCACGGCTGGCTACTGTTATGGGACACTGTTACATCGGCCATTTCCGCTTCGCTAAGAAATAACGATATTTCCTAGCGAAGCTGAAATGGCCGAGTCGTTGAGAATACCGTCACCGTACTACAATACACACCAGCAAAACGACAACTTACAATACCGCCACCATAAGATATGGAACGCCGATGGCTGCTGTCGTAAAACATATATGTCGGTAATCCTCGAGGGCGTAAGCCAGAACACCAAAGATCGTCTCGCCGATGACCCAGAATGGAATCATTGTTATCAGATATCTGTACTTTCTGCCCGTGAATTCAATCGGAAGTATGAAGTCTGTGGTAGAGACTCCTCCAATGGATAGTCCAGTGAAGACCCTGCATGGAGGGATTGCATGTACTACAGGCACACATGATATTCGCAAAGGGTACACGTGAACACAATTGTGAAACAAATTATGAAAGACGGCAAAACCATCACCACCGAGAAAAACATATATGTAGTAACTTTGTCATGACGTTCGATCAATTTGTCATTCCGGCTGCCATCTTGAATAATGAGACTTCGCATGAATTTTGTGCGAATTATATGTAGATCTATATATATATTTATTTAAACCACTTATGTTTCATATTGTTTTCCCATGTACATTACCTAGACTATACCCACTGACAACAAGAGCTGGTAATTATCTTAACAATAACTGGGTAGTATTAAACATAAGTGTAGAATTGTTTCTCTTCTGTGTAAGGGCATATGTCTGTTTCTGGTAGTTTACAATATTAGTGGATTCATTTTATCCTTTTGCTGCCATCCAAAGTCGAAAACACATTCAGGATCAGTGACATTTTATATAAATTTTAATATGATGTAATTGGGTTGGGCTGTCCAGACTTTTGTATGAAAACAAAATATTGTTATCCTTTATCAAAATTATTTAAAATTAGTACCAGTATACGGTTATTCAGATCGACTTAAAATTATCAAGCAAATAACTGAAACCTCTCAAAATGACTGGAACCCGTTGTATGTGCTCGTTAAATCTAATTTGTAGTTTTGTACTTTTCCTCTTGATGCTTTTTTACAAGGCATTGACTTGAGTACTCAAAGCTTCATGTACATTTATGTTTACATGAAACTGATTTGTTTTATTTTATTTGTGTAACATGTGGCGTCGAATGCTCACCCAGAAAGCTATTACGTTGATGGTACGAAACTGAATTATACGAACGTTATAAAAAGTGGACATGCGGTAATATTTAAAGCTCGCCGTCGCCATGTATATTACACTTATCCTGTTAGAGGAAACTTCGAGTTAATTCAATAGGTATAATTGACCTATCATGGTAATTTACTGCCTATATGTGCATCATTAAGTAGTTTCAATCTGTTCCTGTCAAATTAAAACTTTTTGGGATATTTAAACAGAATAATCCACAATTTAATGAAAATGTATTATCACTGACTATTTAGCTTCATACAGAAGTGGTAGAAAACCCAAAGTTCAGGAAGATTGATTTTGTAGTTAGAGTAGATCATATTGCAGAGAAAACATATTACAATCACATGGAATTGGATTGTACGGCCGTTACCAAAAACTGAGTATGATATTAACCATTTAATAAAGCATGTTTTTGGAACTGACTTTACAACTTAATTCTTGGAGATAACTATTTTTATTTTCCATGAGATATAATGTACTGAAAATTGGTACGCCCGTTTCTTTTGTGAAAGGTACGTCCGTTATTAAAACCATTTTGCCTGCGTAAGTCGGAAAGAAAAGGTGACCATGTCGTTGACTACACAATCAAGTTATACATGTGTGCAATGTTACGGCCATTCACTTGTGCTTTGTTGCGCTGTGCTGCAAGTTACCTAATACTGTTGGTGGTTAAACATTTTCAATTCTGCAGCATTAATGCATCCATGAAATCATTTATTCACAGTGTATCTATCGATCAAATATGTAGCTATGTTTATTGACTATAGATATACCACAAACCATTATATTATATTAGACTGTTTAATTTGTTATGTTTCAATAACTTCCCAATTGATTTTGGCCACATACGATCGGCCCAATGATTTTAGTTTCACAAGGGTGCGTCCGTTACCGAAAATGGATACATCCGTTACCGAAAATAGGTACGTCAATTACCGAAAATAGGTATGTCCGCTACCATCATTCTGAAACTTGTAGTGACAAACTTCATTTAAGAAGCTACATTGAAACAATATGTAATTCATGGTAATATCAATTTTCCAAAAAGTGGGCAACATTTCAATTTTTCATCTAAAACATTCACAGAGCTAGGAGAGGGCTATAAAACTCCTAAATATATGTCTGAATGGTACGTCCTTTACCGTTGAATGTCCCATAACATTTATTATTTAAAATTGCTGGATCATGTACACGTACTTGGAACCAAAGAAATGGATTCCTCGCCATTTGTAATCAATGCTGACTAACCACGAAGTTGCCCTGCTGGTACCAGTGGTTGCTGCAAATCGCATATAAACAGGTATGGACTTTGATATAATTATACTATAACCTCCAGCTAATAGACTCGGTTTTGGCATCACCAATGGTCCATTATTGGACAAATATATTATTCCAGAAACAGCGACACATTAAAATCTATGTTTCAACAGACTACCACCATGTGCTATGGAATATATTTCGATACTGATTAAGTTAATATAGCGGGAATATTGCGCATCATTATGTACACTTTAGTCCTTTGATATAAATACATAATATGTCATTACCAATAGTATAATTCACTAATATGTATCTATTGTATAATTCAGTTAAGTATGCTATCACTGACAATATATCATACGTTGAAACAGCGAATGAGAGTACTATCGTTCGAGAGTCTAGCAAAAAAAGTAAAAAACAAATGAATATTCATGTAATTTTTCTTTGGTTGTGGAGTTTTACCAATTTACCTGACCCGCCTAAATTAATAATGACACTTTTGTGGCCAACCTGTTTCTCCCATTTAATGCCGTTATACGCGTAATGTGCTATGTCTATACATTCTTGGTTGGAAATAAAATGAATTGTTCAAACCAACCTGCAAGCGACCATAGCACGCCAGGATCCGACCAGAGCCGAACCCAAATTCGTCGCAGTCAGCATAAGGAGAGACCCTAAGAATAAATACTTCCTCCCAAATATGTCGGCGAGTTGTGCCATTACTACGGCTCCGACGAGAACACCAACCATCTGGGCTGTGATTATCGTTGATATGATGGACGATCTGTCGCATACAAGTTCAAACTAACGAACGATGAAGAAATGTAAAATGTGAGTTAACAAAGTCGCACACACACATGCGAGCGATATAATTGCATATAGACGTGTTTATAACTTGTTAGATCATGCCAAGAATTTATGGTCTGGCCAGGCGCGTAGCCAATGGGTGAAGGGGGCTAGGGGGGTGTGCCCCCCCCCAAAATCCAGTGCCCACCCCAGCAAAATTCCAAAAAATAGGTCTCGCATATCTAATTATCCTAGCCATCGACTGACCAAATATAAATGTAGATTTAAACGCCATCATATGCTATTTATTCAAGCGCGAATATACAATATTCAATATAATTACTTTTAATTTATGTTTAACGTCGGCATGTATGTCGGAACTTGATCTACGCACAGGAACCTGGAATTTGGTTGAAAAAAAAACCTCTGCGATCCCGGGTTCCGCCAATAAAAGAGGTTTGTTTACCAGTGTGCACGGCGCGACAAATGTCAGACCATGATCATGTTCCCGACAATAGACCAGAATAACTTACATGTAGTGCATGTGTTCTGTCTGAGATCGTTTCCACATATCTAAGATGTATAAAGCATCATATGGTGTCTATGGTATTCCTCGTACATATGTCTGCCGCAACAACTATGGTAAGAAGTCACTTCCGCAATAGTTGTTGCGAGAGACATGTAAACCGAGCACCATGAGAAGGTAGACTCGTAAAAAGATTAGCCGGCTTCATCGACGAATAAACCCAATGACTATGGGGTAAACTCAGCACTTTGAGCCTTGGATGGTGGGGTGGAATGATGTAAGAAATTCTTTGATAGTATCATTATTGTAGTGATAACACCGCCTGGAGTTTGGATTGAAACTACCGTATATTATGATCTAGCAGAATTAGAGACCATGAATTCGTTATTGGGGTGTCATATGGTTGTTGAAAAGTTGTCTTGATTTCTCTGATAGAAAAGACACCAGCAATGCATAAAGAGACGCCAAATTCGCTCTCAGAGCACTTAACATTCATAAACAATTTCCACCCTCTCGAGGGGGACACCCCCTCGCGGACCCAACGGCATATCGTGCTAGGACCCCCCCCCCCCATATAATGATTAGGCCCCCCCTATTTGGGGATCCTAGCTACGCGCCTGGTTCTGGCTAAAGCCCGCAGAGATCATATTCAACCCGCACAAAACCTTGGAACTTGTTGATGTATTTCACGGGGAAACTTTTACAGTCGAAAAAGTCGCGGGGAATATATTTCTTAGTTATTTTCTGTTCGTCAATAATGTAATTATCTGTAGGTGAAGGTCCCAACTCAAAATTTCACGATTTAAGTGACTTTGCACATGAATCTCAACATTAAAGCAGATTTTATTTTAGACATGTCGAAAAAATCACAACTTTACCTCAGTAACAACAGTGACCATGCTGTCATCGAACACAATATTTCTGCATTCTGTATTGTTGTATGTGCATTGTTGGTAAGTTGAGTTCCAGCGTGACATATTTATAACATCATATCCATTCTCCTCACCGACACACCACCATCCCGGGTCTTTAGCGGCAAAAGCCATCATCAACGTAGTCATCGCATCGATCATCCAGGACCCGGATGTAAGCAGAATAAGAATAATCTGAAATGGACCCATCCCTCCAATGGCGTCGATAATATCTTCCAGTTTGTTATATTTTATTGTTTCCCCTTTACCACTTTCATGCCTGGAGCTTCCTGAAATTTTGCGAAAAATACGTGCCAATGCATAAAATATTGTCGAAAACTATAAATAATGTAGGATTACAAGGTCTGACAAAATTATGCACGTCAATTAACGATTTCAGGGAGATTCGTGAATTGTTGCGAAAACTCTGTTGTTATACATTCTCTTATATATGCGACGAGAGTCGAACATATGTCGCCTCGCATATATAAGAGAATGCTTGGCCTACCAAATCTTAAATTATTTTTTATAATTGTAAAGAATGTAAGAAAAAATTATAAAAATGATAAATATTGTTGATGATTCTAATATAAAATTATAAAATTGATAAAATTGTTAAGAATATAAGAAAACATTAGTAAAATTGCTATAGAATGTAAGAAAAAATTAAAAAAATTGTTAAAAAATTATAACACAAATTGATAAATAATGATAAAAAATGGTCGAATCGCAAATATAAGAGAATGCATTAGCACGGGGTATATAATATGAGGTTGGTAAGTTGAGTTAAGTGTGACATATTTATAACATCATTTCCATTCTCATCCACACACCGCCACCCCGGGTCTTCAGCGGTGAAGGCCATCATCATCTGAGAAACCGGGACCAGGATTTAACGAGAATAAGAATAATCTGAACGCGAGTCTCCATTGGGAGACATAAGTGTCTAGTTTATAAAATACTCTCTAAAACTATAGACAATGTAGGATTACAAGCTCTGACAAAATTATGCACGTTGCAAAAATTGTCAATATAAAAAGGGTGTAAGGGTGGATACACACATGCATGTAATGTCTGTATGTAAAATACATGTATTTTACATGGTCCACCAATCATTGATAGCATTATTCGCCTGCGCGAGATCGTTCCATTTCAACAGGCGAGACCGGTGAGTAGTTATAAGCCAAAATCAAACTAACTATTATCAAGAGATTTCAGGCCAGTCATAAACATGTCTTTTTTCATGGGTGCCGAAATGAATAAATCCTGTCTGATATATGTTGCTGTTTTTCACGAGTTTTAGTTCATTTCGAAAAGTGGATTTGAGTCTGTCGATTTTATACTTGATTTGTTTCTCGTCATTTCTTGGAAACAGGGTCATCCAAAATAAAAAATAAATGTGTAGACTTTTGAAGCTATTTTAGGACGATTGTGATACATGAGTGTTTAATGCCCCACACACTGACTCCCAATTTGATCTCGTCCAGCAGAACCCGAACGGCTTTCTGGCTCCACATTTTGGAAGTGCTATATTAATACACATGGCAATCAACTAACTCATACATGGTGAATTCCATGTTATAAAGTGATTTAGCCTAATTGGACAACGCCGAATCGAGTCAGGATAAGGGTATTTGTTCCTCGACTATGCATGGCCTCAGTTCAAATTTTAACAATCCGATATGGTGCTCTCATGCCTTGAATACAGGCATTGGAGCATTAAGACAGACAATACCAGTTTGTTGAGATTGCTTGGATAATTTGAGGGCGAGCTCATGTGATAACTTTCAATTGGGATTTCTTTGCATATATCCATTACAGCGCCAAAACATTAATGCAGGTACAACGTTGAAAGAAAAAAGAGTCACCCCCCCCCCATTTTAACCCAGAATTTACAGAGCAGTGTTTGTTTCTCAGGCCAAAGGATGAACAAGTTCCTAACTGTCACCATTTTAGCCTGTACAGGCTTGAATTATCACATTTTGGACTATAATCCATGATTGGGGGAGGGGGCTGGTTCTCGAAAGTTTCGAATAACTAAGGGATTTAGTTGAATGTATCGGCCGGGATTATCTGGGCAAGAATGTACAACATAATGTTTTACTTAAATATTTCATAGTTGTAAATTGTGTGTATATAACACAAGAGAGGAAAGGTGGCGTAGTTGTGGACTCGTAGCTGGACAACCCTTTTCCCGAATGAAGACACACATGCAGCAACACCACCTTCTGTATACCTTCAAATTTAAAGCTGTAATAATATGTTCATAATTATATGAATAGCATCAATTGCTGCATATGAGATTAATTACTCGTAGCAAACAGGCACGGCAGATATGACTGTCAACTACAATATTTACAAATCAGGAGTGGCTTCGTGGCTTCAGGGGGGTAGGCCTCATGTTGCTGCATGCCCCCCCCCTCCGGTCGATGAAATATGTAATGGTCAGTCCGGTAGCTTCCGGTATAATATAGCCCCTACATTGTGGAAATCCTGGGACCATCACTGGTATACAACCAAGAGAAGACTGACAATGATTTAAACAGAACGTCCAACATTTGGGTTATCGCGCGAACAATTATTTTAAGCGGCCTGACGACTTCGTCCAGTCAACGACACTCTACACGTTCAGAGCGTTACTCGCTGTGGTCAAACATAGCCGCAATGATTGGGTTATCAGCAGACACATATTACATGGTCTGTATGATCCATGTAAAACGCCAAATACACGATATTTACAGAGATTACATGCATGTGTGTATCCACCCTAAACGCTACTAAAATGTCGGGACCAGCTCATTGTAACAGCACAAAAGTTGAATACCCTGAGTCTTCTCACCCAAAACTACTCAGTGGTCAAGTGTCGCTTCAGTCAACTCCAAGATGGCTCACGTCAATTAGCCCTATCATGACGGGAGCTTCCTGAATTGTTGCGAAAACCCTGTGGTTATGCATTCTCGTATATATGCGATGCGAGTCGACCATAGATCGCCTCGCATATATAAGAGAATGCATTGACCTAACAAATCTTATACTCTTGTTTTAAATTGTTAAAGAATGTACGAAATAATGAAAAATTTAAAAATAATTGTTAAAGAGTGTAAGAAATAATGATAAAAATGATAACAAAAATTGTTAAAGAATGTAAGAGAAAATAATAAAAAATATAAAATCGTTACAAAATGTAAGAAAAAATAATAAAAATTATCATTATTGTTGAAGAATGTAAGAGAATATAACAAAAAATTGATAACATGGTTAAAAGAAAATAAGAAAAAATGATAAAAATTGCTATAGAATGTAAGAAAAAATTATAAAAAATGATAACAGTTGTGAAAATGTGGTCATATATTGACAAATAATGATAAAAAATTGTCAGGCCAATGCATTCTCTTATATGGTCCACCGCATATATAAGATAATGCATTGGCAAATGTTATTTAACGCTGCACCAGCGCAGCTCCCACCATGAAAGGGACAGCTCATACTAGCAGGTGCACAGGTTCCCATGGTGGTAAATAGCTGTGCCAAGTTTCCACCATGTAGGACTAAAAGCTCTGACAAAATTATGCACGTCAATTAATCCTTTCAGGGAGCTTCTGAATTGTTGCGAAAACCCTGTGATTATACATTCTCTTATATATGCGATGAGAGTCAACCATAGGTCGCCTCCCATATATAAGAGAATGCTTGACCTACCAAATCTTATATTATTTTTTATAATTGTAAAGAATGTAAGAACAAATTATAAAATTTGATAACATTGTTAAGAATGTAAGAAAACAATATTAAAGTTGCTATAGGATGTAAGAAACAATTATAAAAATTGTTAAAAAAAAATGTAAAACAAATTGATAAATAATGATAAAAAATGGTCGATTCACATATATGAGAGAATGCATTAGCACATGGTACATACTATCAGTTTGGTAAGTTTAGTTAAGTTAAGTGTGACATATTTATAACATCATTTCCATTCTCATTCACACACAGCCACCCCGGGTCTTCAGCGGGGAAGGCCATCAGCATCTGAGAAACCAGGACCAGGATGTAACGAGAATAAGAATAATCTGAATGCGAGTCTCCATGGGGAGACATAAACCTATAGATATTCTGTTATATATGCGATGCGAGTCGACCATAGGAAAATAATAATAAATAATAATAACAAATATTATAAATCGTTACAAAATGTAAGAAACAATATTAAAAATTATCATTGTTGTTGAAGAATGTAAGAGAATATAATACAAATTTATAAGATTGTTAAAGAAAATAAGAAACAATTCTAAAAATTGCTACAGTATGTAAGATAAAATCATAAAAAATGATAACAATTGTGAAAATGTGGTCATAAATTGATAAATAATGATAAAAAATTGTCAGGCCAATGCATGCTCTTATATGGTCCACTCGCATATATAAGAGAATGCATTGGCAAATGGTATTTAACGATGACACCAGCGCGGCTCCCACCCTGAAAGGGACCAGCTCATACTAGCAGGTGCACAGGTTCCCATGGTGGTAAATAGCTGTGCCACATTTCCACCATGTAGGTCTACAAGCTGGGACAAAGTTATGCATGTTACAACAAACATGAATATAAGTCGAAAAAGGGATATAACATCACAAAACGTCGGACGGTGATCATAAGTTTTCATAGTAATAAATAAATGTGCCAAATAAAAAAATATGACTGAAAAGTTTATAAATAGAAGCTCAGAGAAAGTTGCATCTACGACTCGACGGACGGCACGACGGACACACATACAAGCGGATTCATATATACCCCAATAGCACGTTATATGCGGGGTATAGAAACCATAACTATGCCGGTTATTTCGTTAATAGTCATATAGACGAATAAGGGACATATCTAAATATTCACACAACACAGAAACAGATACATTGGGACAACATTGAAACATGGCGCGCCGCGAGCGGTTCCTGGGAAGCGGGCAAGCCGAGTGGGCTCGGAGAAGCGGAAAGGGCGAGTGGCCCGGGGGCAGGCCAGTGGGTGAATGAATCCAGCCAAAATTTTCAAGAGATTTTCAACAAAAAATATTCGGAATCTATCAGCCGAATAATCTTTAATTTCACATATAATTTTAATGGTATATAGAGAGTAATCAGTTGTTCCGAGAATTACGTTAAATAATTCACGAGAGGCTAGAGACGTCGGTAAGAAACGAGTGCGCGTTAGAGCACGAGTTTTTTTTTTTACCCAAACGTCTCCCGCCTCGAGTGAATTATTGAACGTCATTAAACGTATTTAAATCAAAAAGTGTATCATGACAAAAACAGCCCAAAATACCCAAATAGCACCCTTGGCAAAAGTTAATAGGAACAATTTCTCTTCATATTGAAACCCGATGATGTATTAAGTCAATCCTACGCGAGTCCAAATGCGCCCAAAACATTACGCGTTCGTCTTTCCAAACCCAATGACGTATCGATGGTGTTATGAGCTTGGTGTTATGAGCCGTTGCGCATTCACCGAGAAATAACTGCAACTAGCCACGTGGGCGCCGACCAATCAGCATGTTGGATTTAGTGATGACAACACTTAATATGTAAATATATATGAATAAAACACACGGAAATAATGCATGAATGTCTCGATGTGGAGAAAGATCAACCATCGGAAATTCAGTCTAGATCAGTAAGCGACGTAACGTCAATGACGTCACGGGACATGACGTATTCACTAGTGAGTCGTGACATTACCATTATTAATTAACAGCGTTTTCAATGGAAATCGCGCATATGAGTGTAATAAATAAGTATAATCTGAGCAATTATTAAGACAAAAATAATGGAGTTTAAAATATTTGAGAAGTTGAAACTATTATTTTATTTTCTCTCCTTTTCGCTAGCAAGAAATGCCAGAATAATTATAATTTTTATACAACACGCCAATCGCAATATAGCTTATTGTCTTGGCTCTATGAGAGGAAGCTTCAATTGTATCATTATGTGGAGTTGTTTAATTGCATAACCACACTAAATCATTATTATATCATTAAAAAAACATTATATTACCTTATCTCTCACTAGTGACGAATAGGCGCATGCCCCCCGGCTGATTGGCATCTTGCCAACGAAATGACTTCACATTGAATCAGGCGGATTAATACTATTTATCAAAGTCGCACACGACAACACCAGACAATGCCAAATGATTGCTTTGTTCATTAAATTGAATTATTGTCCAACTTCGTTACACTAACGAAAATATACATAAAACAGATGCCAATTGGGGGACTATATCATCCGTGGGCAGCTCGAGCGCGCAATACGGTCGTATACGGGGGCCTATAAATAATGTATGCGATGTCTACCAACGCGAATGCTCAACGTGAATGACATGACGACTTCGCGGAGATCGATTTCATGGCACATAATGCGCATAAGATTGTCCACTTATAAACGGACAATCCGTACCTAAAATGGTCGTTAATTAATGGACAATCCGACCACGCGTGGCACGCGATATTGGGATAGTCCACTACATCACGACATATATAGACAATCCTGCATGTTAGCTTCATATTAAATCTGAAGGGTAATAACTCTATAACGAATGAACCTTTACTAAATAACGGAGATTTGTATGAGATATTTGCAGCACCACAACAGATCAACTCTTGTGAAATATAAGTCAAATTCTTCCCTTGTGTGGGTGGGCTTGGGGAAGGTTTGGGGTACGCTCTTTAAAACACTTCTTCGAATATTTCCGTTATTTCGTCAAAAACTCTTCTTCAAATATCTCCGATATTTCGTCAAAAACATGCAAGCTCGAGTGTCACGCGTGGTCGGATTGTCCATTAATTAACGACAATTTTAGGTAAGGATTGTCCGTTTATAAATGGCCAATCCTTGAAGAATTGCCTGTTTCATGGATATGTGTCAATCAAAGAATTGCGAACTGTGTTGGGCTGTACCGTCTTAATCATAATCCGCTCGCCAATCTAAAGATTTAACACGTACATGACTGGAGATTCCTTAAATTTATCGAAAACCCTGTGTCAATGCATGCATTCTCTTATACACCCGAAGACAAATAAATAGTAATTTAGGGGCGCGTAATCGGATTGAGTACCTTTAACGTAATATACATGTAGTATAATGCAGCAGTATGTCTAATATATGCATTGAATGATATAACCAGCCTGTTTCATGTTTGAAGTTGCGGTATATATTGACTTTGAATGACCAGTTTCTACAAAACGTCAACGCACGTCTGTCTATCACGTGAATCATTCAACTAACTCTAAAGTCTAAAAGTTATCTTAAAGTGATGTGAAATACACCGGTGGGGTGATTATATAGAAATTGAGAATAATCTTGCTCATTGTAGCTATTTTTTACGAATATTAATCCAAATTGACAACACACATGGTCATTTTTATATATCAATTAAATGCAATGACTTTCGATGGCGATATCAATTATGTTAGTATATCGCCAAAAGTTGCTTCCCGAATGGAGGTGTAAATATTTACAATTGAGCGTAGTTCAGACGATATTTTCTATGGAGTGATTTCTTTGACTTTTTCGGAGACATTAGTAGAATGCTACTTGACCTAAGTTGCCATATCGCATAAGTATTAAATTATCAATTTCACGGACACTGAACACGTCCATAATATGTCTTTAAACTATAATATATACATATGAATATCGGTCGGTGTGTGCATTCGATACAAGATGCATAATGATACATAATATCGAGCCCACCTACCAGTAACATCCCTGATCGCACGGAATTTGCCTTCGATAGTTCTCAGATTGAGTATATATCTATGTTCAACCTTACGCATATCCATGCATGTACTTTTAAGATATAAATACACTGCGCATCGGCGTGTATAGTAGAATTTGACCACAATGAAACTGATTGTTGATGGACGAAGCGGAGTCCTGCAATCAGTTTATTTGGTCAATTTCTAATATACACGCCGATGCGCAGTGTATTTATTTCTTTTGTAATTCGACTGTATGTTTTGGTGGTCACATTTTTGTGGTACAATTCAGATTATATAGAATTGTACCAGAAAACGACGGTCGTGTCTCCATTGGAATACATGATACTGACAAATGAGGACGAGCATTGTATGCAGTTTTAGGCAAGGTCGTGTTACAATTAACCTTATAAATGTTCTTGTACATTTAACCCCATAGATATTTGGACAGTTGGGATGTCTTATCAAACATCAGTAATTAGCCTTTCTCTGACCTCTCCATCACAGTCTGGTATGTTGACGAGTTCACAATGGCATTCCAATGATAATATAAAAGGATTTTGACTTGAGAACTAGTGGGAAGTCCTAATAATGAATATCGCTCCTTTTGGATGCACGGATATTCACTATGCGATGTTATAATTATCACGTCTCATTCGTAAACACCAGGGCTGCTATTCACCAAGCGAGACTATTTTATAAACCAGGTAGTTTATATGGTAGCGGCTGAACGCAAACGTATCTTTTCTTTAGCGCAAACGACACACGCTGTCGATGGTGTGATTGGTCCAATCTATCAGATTTGTCACCTGTCAATTGACGCCGTCTTACGACTAATTCATGAACACTCACCGGCCACAATCGGCATGTATAGCGGTATAATTTTTGGGTATAATTGTGTGGAGACTCATGCTTGCGTTTATATATCTGCAGAATGAGTTTCAATGATATTAATGAGGTTTTTTAATTAGCACAGTGTGAAAATGAAGAGCCAAGAAGATAACGTCTCAGAAGAATTTTGTTTGTGTTTTGGTTCTGTTTGGATATTTCCCTACTATTTCAAAGAAATTTCTTTCCATGCATCATTTTTCCGGCGCTGGTGAATGGTGCCGGTTTCTTTGTTCTTTATTATTTCGATTCTTCTCTCCACAATGCCCAAGAAACTGTTACGCTCGTCGGCAGTGGGGGGGGGGGGGGGGGGGGGGGGGGGCTGGAAAACAATTGCACATATAGGGCCCAAAAGTTATTTTCAGACCCCGAGGGACCTACCACCCCATTTATGCAAATTGGGTCCTCCAAATGTTAGGGACCCACCCCCTTTCTCATGTTTTTATAAAAATTTCAGAGTTTTTTAGCCGTTCTTCAATAACTGTGTTAACTGCCTTTCAATCCTATTCCACTATCCTTGTTTTGGTGCAAAGTGTGTAAAATTAAGACTCAAGCAATAACATCCTTAATCGGTAGAGCACAGGTCAGAAAAACGAAAAATAACTGTATTTCCAGGTGTTTCCCCGTGTTTCCAGTATCTAACAACAATAATAAAGCATTGTGTAGGTACACTGTATGCCACAAATTGCCCCAGACCGCATTATAGCCTTAACATATCGAGCGTGTTTAGTCTGACAGAGAACACTGGCCAGTGTAAATAGTGGTAAACAGGTCAGGGGTTCTACAATTATTTGTGCATGATCAAAGAACTCTTTAGTCTTATCCACCGGGGTGGGTGAGGAGGGGAATTGTTTTGGTTAGGTATACACATAGATAAATGGTTATTATACCCCCGATATTAGTCGGCGGGTATATAGTTGACGTCTCGAGCCGTCCGTGCGTCCGTCCGTACAAACATTTTGCATCATAACTCAAGAGTCGGTTGTCATATTTTGATGCTCTATGACATGTGACGGACCAGAAATGGGGAACGAATATGCATAATATCACGGATTGTGAGTACCAATGCCTACCAGAGTTATCCATGAGCCCTGTTTATGAAATTCAATCCGTACAAAGTTTTTGCCATATAAGTTGAAGTGTCGGTTGTCGAAATTTGAAGTGGTTTGGTATGGTGATAGACCTGAATGATACGGGAAGGATGTACGCATATATTACTGCATATCACAGGTTTTGCCTGTCGATACATACCCGAGCTACCAATTTGGTTCCATCCGTAAACACATTTTGCATTATTATAACTCAACCATTTGTATGTATATTTGTGCACTAGAGTCTGCAGTATAGTCTCAGTCAGATTTTATTCTTGATTTTAGTTTGAACTTTGAAGACATTGAGGAATGTCATTTCTCAAAGCATCTGAATGCATCACATTATTTCAGTTCATCTATTTGCAAGCGATAACAGTATACAATTAGTATTGTAGTTTAGACTTGTTGAGCAGTATTTAATTATATAAGCTTCAAGATGAAGTTCGTAAATTCAATAGCGTCATCTTCAGTTGGTATTGTCTGAACAATAAACAGTAACGGTCATTCATCATAACCAATTCAGTTTTATTTGGATAAGTGCTGCAAATTAACATTACTTGCAATCATTAAAAAGATGAGAAATAACTAGAAGGAATTAATTTGATTGCATGCCAGAACAAGACAGTATTTCAGACATTAGAAATTTATGAGATACCCTTTTCAATTTCATGTTATGCAACAATCGGGTCAATGATATCTAGTCATCATTGAGTATTCACCATGTAGTATTTGTGATACAGTTTTTTTTATTTTATTACTATTATTCGGGTAATACAACTGGGTAATACATTAATTTTTTTTACTAAATTACGGTTTTCCACTGAGAAGTGGGACGGGATCCTGTGAAATCCAGAATGTTGCTAAATCTGAGGCTAAATAGTCACTATAGCTGTCTATATAGCCATATGCCAACAAAAATGATACTAACATGCTTACAAACAACATTACATGGTCAGTACTTGTAAATTGTTTGAAAAAAAAAACATTTTGGAAAAAAAATTACAAGCACGATTGTTTCGGCCTCTGGACCACCCACCCACCCGGCCCTATATACGAATTTTGTTTGTAGACCCCCTCATGTCGTCCAGAGGCCGAAACAATCGTGCTTGTAATTTTTTTTCAAAAATGTGTTTTTTTCAAACAATTTACAAGTACTGACCATGTAATGTTGTTTGTAAGCATGTTAGTATCATGTTTGTTGGCATATGGCTATATAGACAGCTATAGTGACTATTTAGCCTCAGATTTAGCAACATTCTGGATTTCACAGGATCCCGTCCCACTTCTCAGTGGAAAACAGTAATTTAGTGAAAAAAATTAATGTATTACCCAGTTGTATTACCCGAATAAAAGTAATAACATAACAAAACTGTATCACAAATACTACATGGTGAATACTCAATGATGACTAGATATCATTGGCCCGATTGTTGCATAACATGAAATTGAAAAGGGTGTCTCTTAAATTTCTAATGTCTGAAATACTGTCTTGTTCTGGCAGGCAATCAAATTCATTCCTTTTGGTTATTTCTCATCTTTTTAATGATTGCAAGTAATGTTAATTTGCAGAACTTATCCAAATAAAACTGAATTGGTTATGATGAATGGCCGTTACTGTTTATTGTTCAGACAATCCCAACTGAAGGTGACGCTATTCTCCTTGAATTTACGAACTTCATCTTGAAGCTTAAATACTGCTCAACAAGACTAAACTACAATACTAATTGTATACTGTTATCGCTTACAAATAGATGAACTGAAATAATGTTCTGCATTCAGATGCTTTGAGAAATGACATTCTTCAATGTCTTCAAAGTTCAAACTAAAATCAAGAATAAAATCTGACTGAGACTATACTGCAGACTCTAGTGCACAAATATACGTACAAATGGTTGAGTTATAATAATGCAAAATGTGTTTACGGATGGAACCAAGTTGGTAGCTCTGGTATGCATCGACAGGCAAAACCTGTGATAAGCAGTCATATATGCACACATCCTTCCCGTATCATTCAGGTCTATCACCATACCAAACCACTTCAAAATTCGACAACCGACACTTCAACTTATATGGCAAAAACTTTTTACGGATTTAATTTCATAAACAGGGCCCATGGATAACTCTGGTAGGCATTGGTACTCACAATCCGTGATATTATGCATATTCGTTCCCCATTTCTGGTCCGTCACATGTCATAGAGCATCAAAATATGACAACCGACTCTTGAGTTATGATGCAAAATGTTTGTACGGACGGACACACGGACGGCTCGAGACGTCAACTATATACCCGCTGACTAATATCGGGGGTATGATAACCATATATCTATGTGTATTATACCTAACCAAAACAATTCCCCTCCTCACCCACCCTGGTGAATAAGACTAAAGAGTTCTTTGATCATGCACAAATAATTGTAGAACCCCTGACCTGTTTACCACTATTTACACTGGCCAGTGTTCTCTGTCAGACTAAACACGCTCGATATATTAAGTCTATACTGCGGTCTATAGGGCAATTTGTGACATACAGTGTACCTACACAATGCTTTATTATTGTTGTTAGATACTGGAAACACCAGGAAACACCTGGAAATACAGTTTATTTTTCGTTTTTCTGACCTTTGCTTTACCGATTAAGGATGTTATTGCTTGAGTCTTAATTTTACACACTTTGCACCAAAAGAGGATAGTGAATGGGATTGAAAGGCAGTTAACACAGTTATTGAAGAACGGCTAAAAAAACTCTTAAATTTTGATAAAAACATGAGAAAGGGGGTGGGTCCCTAACATTTGGAGGAACGAATTTGCACAAATGGGGTGGTGGGTCCATCGGGGTCGGAAAAAACTTTTTGGGCCCTATATGTGCAATTGTTTTCCAGACCCCCCCCCCCCCCACTGCCGACGAGCGTAACACTTTTTTGGGCATTGTGGAGAGAAGAATCAAAATATTAAAGAACAAAGAAACCGGCACCATTCACCAGCGCCGGAAAAATGATGCATGGAAAGAAATTTCTTTGGAAATAGCAGGGAAATATCCAAACAGAACCAAAACACAAACAATATTCTTCTGAGACGTTATCTTCTTGGCTCTTCATTTTCACATTGTGCTAATTAAAAAAAAACTCATTAATATCATTGAAACTCATTCTGCAGATATATAAACGCAAGCATGAGTCTCCACACAATTATACCCAAAAATTATATACATGCCGATTGTGGCCGGTGAGTGTTCATGAATTAGTCGTAAGACGGCGTCAATTGATAGGTGACAAACTGATAGATTGGATCAATCACACCATCGACAGCGTGTGTCGTTTGCGCTAAAGCAAAGATACCTTTGCGTTCAGCCGCTACCATATAAACTACCTGGTTTATAAAATAGTCTCGCTTGGTGAATAGCACCCTTGGGGTGCGATTCACCAAGCGAGACTATTTTAAAACCATGTAGTTTATTTGGTAGTGGCTGAACGCAAATGTATCTTTGCTTTAGCACCAACGACACACGTTGTCGATGATGTGATTGATCCACTCTATCAGATTTGTCACTTGTCGATTGACGTCGTCTCACGACTAATTCGTGAACGCTTACAAGCCACAATCGGCATGCATAGCGGTATAATTTTTGGGTATAATTGTGTGGAGACTCATGCTGGCGTTTATACATCTGCAGAATGAGTTTCAATTATATTATTGAGGTTTTTTTTAATTAGCACAGCGTGAAAATGAAGAGCCAAGAAGATAACCTCTCAGAAGAATTTGGTTTGTCTTTTGGTTCTGTTTTGAAATTTCCCTGCCATTTCCAAAGAATTTCTTTCCATGCATCATTTTTTCCGGCGCTGGTGACTGGTGCCGGTTTCTTTGTTCTCTAATATTTTGATTCTTCTCTCCACAATGCCCTAAAACGTTTTACGCTCGTCGGTGGTATATTTTGCCCCACGTCCTTTTCCCCGGTTGCTCATTGTTGAAAAGAACCAAACGTGTACTGTTACGCGCAGCATGTTTATGTGACCGGTGGCCAATCTATGATTGACGCCAATCACCTTGATTGGATAATCCTATACCGCGCGCCGATGTCTTCCCATCTATTTTTCCACCGATAGCTTAGCATCGAGCGTCACCTCGTAAAACTACCTGGACTATATTATGAACCCAGCCGGTGAATACCACCCTCGTTGCTTATACCACCGTTGCATTATACGATGTAAATAAAGTTATCTATACTGAATACATATCAAATCATCACTTAACAACAGACCTTCACATCGACCCAGGTTGTTGTCATTCCCCATTATGTAACAATAACCCAACTTCATATTTCTAAAAACAAATATTAAAACAGTGTCGTACTAAATCGACACCATGTGTGTTCATGTGACGTAATAACATGTATTGATCGATACGAGCGATTAGTCCCGATGACGTACGATACGGAAGTCAACTTATATTCAATTGTTCTTAAATTTGTAATGAAGGAACGATTGATCATGTTAATAAGTCATTTAGAAATGCAACGTTGTGTCATTATTAACTAAAATAGGCCAACGCAAAAGGTTGCAAAACAAATTATATTGGGAGACTGAAATTTTCTGTAATTTTATTACGAGAACAATTTGGTTGTTCAATTGGGTGCGCGATCACATAGTTTCCACAAAATAAAAAGGGAAATGGTTTGGTTTAAACATATTTTAATAGTATATTTATAGGTGATTACTAGGTGATTGGATGACGAGTTCTTAAAACTTAGATGGACCCCCGCTCCCCACAATACAGAATAAGTATGACAACAGATATATGTGGTATATTAAACAAAATAGGTTTGGCATGACGGTGCATGTATACAATAACAATTGAATTTGAATAACTATACTATTAAGTATTACTGGTGAGTGATAGTGTGGTGGTGGTGGTCTGGTGGGGGTACGTCTGGGGTGCGAGTTAAATATATAAGTCATGTGGTTCGTTAATGGATGTTGATTGGGGTACATTTGTTAGGGGTGACTAACTATATAGCCGACATGTGAGTTTGTACGCATGAACGTTATATTTAATGTTTTTTATGATGACTTAATTCAATCAGTGCATATATATATACGCTTATGTATACATATGTACACATATATACACAAGGATACATGCATAATATATTTAGTTTATTGATTAATTACGATAATCTGCCGGACAATTTAATAAATTTTAAGGCTGCATCAAGGAGATTGAAATTATCGTTGTTTTTGAGCGTGATGTCGACAATCAAGAAAGCTTCATGGGGAAATACTTGAAATGAATTCATTGTATCAATCAGATCAGTTCATTGGGTTGAGTACAACGGACAGGTTATCAGAAAGTGTTCGGTATCTCCCTTAACCTTTTGAACCCTGGTTCTCTAAAGCGAGCTGTGCCCTGACCGGGCCTCCCAGAGGTTTTTAGACCTATTGTAGACACGTGTTTATGCGCATGATATTGGTTATGTTCAAGTAGCACCACAGGTCTGAAACATTACAGGTATGTTCCCCATGGACCATTCAGTATTTTAAGATCGGGACACTTTGCCATATCATCACTCCCTGGTAACGGTTGCTAGGCAACTACCCGGAATTGAAAGTACAATGCAATTATAGCTTTTATCATCGTAAATAAGTGCTGGGAAATGGCGTTTTCAATTCAGTCAGCACCTTATTGTGAAATATTAGACATATCTAGCCAGAAGAGTGAAACTAACAGTTATTTAAAGGTAGTAGCGGTTGCTAAGCAAACACCCCAAATGATCGAATGACTCCATTGCGCTGATAATACAATTGTATTATGCCCCATGTTAGACATCGCGTATGCGTATGGTGTTGGTTGTGTTGAAAAGGAGCCACATTTCTGAAACTTTATATGTACATCAGGGTTTGTGCGATTACATGCAAATGTAATCGATTACGATTACAATTACTTTTGATTTATATGATTCCGATTACGATTACTGATTACATTTTTTCCAATGTAATCGACTACGATTACAATTACATTGTACATTTACATGTATTGGAAAGGTTTCATCGTGAAGTTATGCACCAACTTATTGGGAATGTTTTATGTGTATTTATTTATATAAATATATTTTAATATATTTTTAATTTTCTTACATGCATTCAAAAAATTATAAATTATGTTCATGTTCTGCTAGATTCAATACCCATCACATAGAAGATAACACTAAGAATTATTTGATGATCATCCGTTTGTTAATCATGATGTGGAAGATCTACTACACAAGTTTCAGAGTACAGATGCCGGAACCAGCATTGGAAATATTCATCTGAACGCCGCAGTTTGTGCCGATGATGTAGCAGTTTTCAGCACAAACCCGGGAGATTTGCAAATACTTATTAACCTGGCATACCACCATAGCTGCTTACACAGATATAAGCTACAACAGCCGAAAAGTGTTACAGTTATTGTCCATCCGAACAACCGAAAGTACTCAAATGAACATGCCTGGATTATGAGCAATGACAGTATGCCTAACGTGGAATCTACAATGCACCTGTGACTCATACGATCAACAAGCACAGAACAGTCGCTTAAACAGTCCATTGAGAACAACATCACAGAAGTACGTAGAGCAACATACAGCTTAATGTCTATCGGACTGCATGGAAAATGGTCTGGATCCTGGCACTTGTATTCACCTGTATATAACCTACATATATCACTTATTGACATACGGATGTGATATACTGCTATCATATGGGATTAATCTCCAACATCTAGAAACATTTAAAAAAAGTTCAAGAGAATAATGTCTCTACCCACCAATGTTGCTGATCCAGCCGTGTACATCCTCTCCGGACTCTTACCAATAGAAGGGCAGATACAGATCAAAGCTCTCGCATTATATAACAACATCTGTATCCAGGACGACTCATGCATCGAGAGACAACTAGCAAAAAGACAGCTGATGACCAAAGAGCTTAGTAGTCACAGTTGGTTTATCAACATTAAGCAGCAGACAGAACATTGGCAAATCCAATGGTATATGTTGATTATGTCACAAGGAGAAAGAAGATAGGCTACATTTTCTACTGCAATGCCATGCTTTAAATGACGTAAGGGCGAGTGTGCTCACAACCATATCCGAAGAGTACCATAATCTATTCCATCAAAATTTCAACAGGTTTCCTGATGATGAAAAACTAGAGGTCATCCTGGATTGCTCTAAGATCAGTATTAGTGACTCTTCACCCATCAAGATTGACACTCTACAACTCCTAACAACAAGATTATGCCATGTCATGCACTGCAGAAGATTCAGACTACTCCAGCACGACAAAGGTTAAATTGCTGGTCCAACCATTCATGCATGCTTGAATTTGAATCTGACATATTTTAGATGTACATAATTTTAAATGAGGGAAGATATTTACCAATACTATGATCGGGATAACTCGGAAGAGGTTGACCACACATGGTCAGACAGAAGAAGTAAAATAAAATGTACATCACACCTGCTTTGTTCAGTTAATTAGCCCTATTGTACCAGTGTGACTCTACGGCCATTGTCTGCAGCAGTCCTAATTCAATTTAATCCTAAATGAAGTCGGCTAGCCTATTTGTTCATATTAGAACATGTCATTGTCTGTATCACAAGTTTATAGCCATTCATGATGTATTCAACAATTGTGTGTTGTTAGCTGTGTCCACTGCCAGAATGTATATACACACTGTACCACTAACATAACACATGACAAAATTGTACTAACTTTCTAATATGTTGTTTGTATCTTTGCACACTCCACAGTACCACAGTGTGAGACTATGATTATCCAATAGCCATCCATATGGATATTTTTGTAAAAGTAATGAGAAATATCCGTGATATGTTTATAGCGTGTATGCCCTCCGTTACGACATATCTGCGCACATTAAACGGAAATGGCTCACATGAACCGACGAATAATATACAGAGACATGTATCTACGAGTAACAGACAGAGAGCCCAGAGAGTTTCAATTGCACTATCGCATACGAAATGTGTGATGCCTTCGATATGGTATCACGTTTGGACCATTGCAGAAACCCCATTTCTTAAGTTTAACGTATATATTTAGATTAGGGTGAGTAATCGTCTGTAATCAGTAATCATGACATTTCTTGATTACAAGTAATCGTAATCGTAATCGATTACTTTCAAATGTACCTGTAATCATGATTTCTGGCGTCGTAAATATCTCATTAAAATGTTATCATTAGCTTTCAGCGTCGAAAACTATAGTGGATTCAAGTCAGGTTGGACATCTCTAACGGTGATCCTGGAATCATTATCTCAATAGGGGTCCGCACTAATAACATGGAAATCGATTTTCAACTTCACCGGATCTTGGTAACTTAATTGTATACGGACTTTATATGTTTCAGAAAGTCATACCAAGTTCGGTTCCGATTTTCTTCAGAATATATGAAACAATAAAGAGTGTGTCTGTTATATCTCAAAGATTGAAAACAGCTTAAAAATTGCAACCACTTTTTGTAATAAATTTTATAGTATACTTAGATCGTCGACAGTTTGTGTATTTAACCACCAATATTAAAAATCGATTAAAGTGAAAACAACTCCTACCACTTGATCTGGGCGTAAAGTCTGATACCAAGACTTCGACGTAAAACCAGCATTATCCCAACAGATTTCATTAGCTGGTTCACGTCGAAGGAAACTTGGACAAACGGACTCACATAAAGACTTACTCAAGTTTGAGTTTAGTTTGAGCAGGCTTTTTTTCAGAGCAGACTGGAAGATTAAAAAGCGTAGTCCCAAATTAATAACAAACAATGTCATAACAATATAATAATTTTGCGGCTGTGTGATTGCGAGATCTATTCCTGATTTGGCAAAATAAAGAGCGTTTATTTTATATGTCAAAGCAGCTGGCAAATTGATATTATTTTGGACAGATTTTTCAGGGTATACACATATTTGTTTCGTTCAGCAATTCGTGTATTTAGCGACCCATCTTTACCTCCTTCCAAATATATGGAAGAATGAACGAGTCATGGCCATCAAATGAGCATGGGCATCGGGCAACAGGGGCATGTACGCACTAAACATCCCGACGACATTTCCAAAATTTTCAGCATCGAAAAGTCACAAAGTTCGGTATCTGGCGGCGTAAATTCTCATTAACATGTTCTCATTAGTATTCAGGATTGAACACGAAAACTATAGTTGAGCAACGTCAGACAGGAGAGCATTAATGATGCTCCGGAGGGCATTATCTCAATAGGGGTCTGCACTAATAGCCTGGAAATCGATGTACACATATTGGTCAAGTCACAGTTAAGTTGGGTACCGATTTTTCTCAGAGCAAAGAATAATAAGGAGCGTTCTAGTTAGTCTATACCTGATATGGTAATACAAAGAACGTCAAATATGTAGAGGATAATCATGTTTTCTGGTGTGATTTGGGACCTTTATCGATGGAGTTTTGAGATGGAAAATACAGTTTTAAATATCGGCGCCGCGTCGAGCCGGTACAACGGATATTTTCAATCAGAAAACCTACCGATAACCGTCCCAAAATCAATCCAGACAGACAGCACGTTTATCCCCATTCTAAATCACACAAATCGCAACACCATACTATAGTCATACAATCTACCCAAGATTTGCTGTAGTGGACATGATTGACAGTTTACAAATAATCCATATCACTTCCTCAGAAATTGTACTCCCTCCAATGAATTGAAAAACATCGAACAATCCAAAGGAATCAGGGAAATCCAACGACGCGAATCCCGCCCATTTAACATCGGATATGTATATGTTATATTAAAGACATATTGTGGACTTGTGCCGGTGCGTTAAACTGATAAGTTAGCACTCAACATCCCCGTGTACCCGGAATGTATCACCAAACATGAGTGAATGGGGAAAGCAATTTTCACGCATATAATATACGCGAATAAGTTTGTTTCTCATCGTAAAACAGACAAGGGAGAAATTATGTGCGTCCGTACGAAGCATGAATAGTATACCCACACGATGTCAGTCGGTTATCCCAGATCTAACCATTTACCAATTGTTAGCGAATTATTTCAACAGTGTTTTTTATTTTGCTCTCTCAAAGAAAATCTATTCACTAGTATAATCTCTGACCTTCGATCCACACTGCCGACAATGTGCCGGTATGAGCATATATTTTAACAGAGTTTTAAAAACACGTATATCATTCTCAAAATGAGCGCGATATGGTGGGACCACTATCGGTCCAGATAGATGTCAAGGGGCGGATCAAGTTGTCACTAACACAGGATCTTCTGTGCAGTAAATATCCAAAGTACTTTTAGAGTTCTGGTGAGTTTTCGCGTGTTTCGTGTGTATCTGAGACTGATGAGTTGGACTACTTATCTCATCTCAATATGAATGCGAATCATGTATACACATCTATTGTGGATGGATTAATTAAATTAATTGAACATTCATCTCAAAAGTCAAATTTGCGCATTCAAAATTAATCAAAGATGACGTATACATAAGGCCATGCATGCTGTCGTTTCGGTTATCCGTTTAGTCGTATCCGATTCGGGGTTGTGTTGAGACCCCACATGGCGAAACATTACGATACGATGATGGTAATTTAAGAAACAGTTAATACCATATATTAAGGAGGTTATCCTGCCATATAGAATGAAGCCACCTCATCTTACTTTTCACGTATTAACTTTTGTCACCAGAGACCGGGTTTGTGTTTTTAATTTCTACTTGTGTGGTGTCTCGCCCAACCTCGATCAAACCGTTCAACAGGGAGACCACGGTAGCTATTAGAGGGTGGGGTCATTTAAGTGAACAAAGCAAATCTGTCACAAAACTTCTCAACAAAAGATAAATAATTATGCGTCCTCTATATATCCATGAATATATCGAAGTTAATCTGTTCTCTTAGTCGGTATTTTTTGGCTCAATCGCCTATATATGAAACATTATGTACTATACTATAGTCTGCGGCACATTACGCAAAGTAGCCGCCATGACAGACACCATTTCCTCTGGAGAGGCCACTTTTTCTAGGTAGCATCCGGAAAACAGAATCCTGGTTGACCTTGGTAAGATATTCACAACCACATATATACACCTATTGTATAGAGAATTTCACGCCATTCCGTTTGGTATATAAGTAATATAACATGTCCTAACTATTTAAATGCACTTCTTGTTGGGTCCATTTCAATCGAACTACCCTTAAACAAAAGCGATCGAAAAGAACTATGGTAATAGCGGGAAATGATTACAATTTTCATACATTACAAACAGATCTCAAAGCGAATTTTGTTTATGTTGTCAAGCCCCTGCATACATTAAGAATAAAATAAATTCTGTAACATGTTGTCGTATTTTGACTGAACTAAAGCATTGGGTGCAAATGGAACTACTCGACCCGGGGGTGCGCATTAAGAAACTCTGAGTGGAAACACCAACTGAGACCGCTATACAGCCACGTTCCTATCCAACCATGCTTTACACTGTTTAATGTTTCCCTTCCATGAACTGTTCCGGGCCTATATTATTGAAAATAGCCTACTATATAAATGTATTAACATAAAATTCAAACACAAACAGAGACATAGAGAATACGCCCCCTCCCCGTGGGCACATCGCACTGACCCCTCACCGTCCACCAACATACACAACAACAGAGATACATAATTATGCCATGCGCAGACCTGTCCGAAAGATAATGGTATACTCCATATAATGGTGCAATTATCAAACTTGTACTAGCTCAAGTCCTAAAGTCCGTGCAATTCTGAGACATTTCTTTCGTGCACGCGAATCCGAACTGGCGGACCAGCTTCACCGATGCTTAAGGAACTATTAGGCGATCTACGTTCATTATGGACCACACCATTAACTGACAAAATTGATAGCTGTTATAATGAAGTATGACTTAATATATAATACATAATTATTATAATAGTTGAAAATAGATTCATTAGAATGCGTGACTGATATTGAGTGATTATCAGTACTAATTCACCGACAAAGACAGTCAATATACGAAATATATAATCCGCATCTTCGACATCCCAACTCCGGTTTGGTGACATCTTATTTCAGTGTCGATCCGCGGGTTTGACCCCCAGAATTCTGGTGGGTGCCCACACTTGATCGCGGACAGTTCATTTTCTTTTTCTTTTTTTGCGAATCGCACTGTAGGGTGGAACAACTTAATGTTACTTGAGCATATATTAGCAACCACTAAGGGTGCTTATACCTAAGGCAGGTGAATGACGTCATATATTTTATTCTATATCCATCAGTGATTTTTCAAGATCGCGGGTATAGATTCTGGAGAAATTGTCACGTCATTTGAGGCATCGCGATAGAAATGAATGTAACTACTTCACAATTTACGTAGAATTCACCTGTGATTTAAATGTATCAATTTGATTTAGACCAATTTCGTTGGTCAGCTTAATGAAAACGAAAAATGAAGAAGTCATGACGATAATCACGGCCGGGTTCATTTGCCCCTTAAATGACAACATGGGCCAGAGAAGCACGGGAGAGCCTGGGTAACCCGGGCGGACCCACGCGGATAGTATAATATGTGATGCTTTGTGGTAATAGAATGCATTTGTTGTGAAAAATTACTTGCTGTGTCATCCAACGCCGGTGTTATAGACAAATTTAATGCCGATATTGGCAAAAAGAACCAAGGAGAGCCCGAGCGTAATATACGAATATCAACTCGATTTACTATTTGATCCAGAGTCCACGATCCCAGTGCCAAAATATGTTTCAGATTGCTGACCAATTTGACCAATTTGACCAATTTGACCCATTGATGGCTGCATTAAACAGTAATGAGAGTAGTCATATTTTCCCCTCTGAATATATACATACATGTATACCGATTTTGGTATATAGTCAGATATCGCTCATATCCCCCCAAAGGCCGGATTCGTCATCTCAGGTTTAAACCTGATCTACGTAAACCTCTAGGTTTAAACCACCGTGAGTCAGCTAAATCCGTGGTTTAAACGCAGATCTAAGTGACGCATTCGTGCTTATATAGGCTCATATATATACATGCGCATATACAATTATGGACCCGATAGTTAAGTATCGGACCGGTATACATCTGCGCACGTGCTAACTGTGAAATATGTCACACATTATTTCAGCGAGACAGTCTATTCCAGTTTCAATATACATGTAATTGTATAGTATTATATATATTGTGGCTCCCTGTGGTCGCGAGATATATAACGAAATGCTTCTCCTTTGAGGATAAAAAGCGTTTATCAAAATATGTCTCTGCGCATGCGCGAAACAACGGGCCCTTCCTGTCACCAATTTAGCTGCTAAAGTCATGGGAATGAAATTGTGATTGCACAAATATATTTAATGTGTGCTTTGTTCGCATTCTGTCTAACGAAATTCTTCTCCTTTGCTGTCGATAAAACACTAATTGTTTCTTTAAATATGCCTCTGCGCATGCGCGAAGAAACAAATCCACTGTAGTCAGTTTGACACCCAAAGTCACAGTGGTAAACCAGGGACTCATGTGCGCAAATCAGAAGTACAATTATTGTGGATATGTGCGTTTACTGCGCTGTATTTCCGTGTCAAAAATCGTATGTTTTCTGGACCGTTATTCCGGTCTACCGGGATATAGTAATATACGGTTCGGATCGGTATTCCGGTCTCCCGGGTTCAAAGGGTTAGGGAATCCACAGGCACAGGATCTGTCATCGGCACTGAAGTTGCTCACGTTGTCGTGATTTAAATCGCTACATCCATTTCTCAACCGGCAATGCAAAAATGTTTGTTGAACGATCACCTATGAGAATGTAAGCGGGGATCTTTTGGGGGGTGGGGGGGGGGGGAGAACAGATGACTTAAAAGAATCGTATGATTTATTTTGAATATCCTTTGCCAAATAATTACAAACGTTTATAGTACTAGGACTGAATGATTGTTTGAATGTCTCGAGTAGGCAAAAGTAGTTAACGAAATCACTCGAGTTTCGCAGAAAGTATCGGTTGGTGTCACCAACCTTTGGTAAAAGCGGGGAAATGGTGGGTTTAGCAACGTCAAATATAACTTTAGTATTAAATATAACTATAATAGTTGAATTAAGGATGTGCCTGACCTAGTAATAGGAACGACCAAAGTTTGCCGTTTTACAATCTAAACCTCTTATGTTTATATACTTTATTTTGTTCAGGGTGATATAATTAGTGGATGGCAGCACAATATCATGAAACGAAATAACACTATATTGCCATACCATCATTTGTAGCCGTAGATTCGCCCAACATTTCGTTCTGTTCTTTCTCCAGGTAGTTTGGTGTCGTCGAATTTTGGTTTGAGTTTTCGCCACGACTTATATTCACGTCATCGGCAAGTAGTTCCATGAATGTTTGGGATTCCATAACATCCAATTCGTTGTTCGAACCCGCGTCCATTATTGAAAGTTGGAGAACGCACACTGACTATCTGTAAATTATTCGATTGATGCATTCGATAGCTACCGTGAACAATTTATGGTTCTTGCCCATGCTTAGTCACGAAGCATAATATGTGTTGTGTGTTATTCTGTTCTCGGTGTACATGCCATTGCATGATACTCCGCTGTGGTTGAAATATGCGCGTGTATTGGTGGATACACAGTTGGATGTAAAATACAGGGTTACCAGTAAGCATTTAATTTTTGTTGGTGGCAAACATCTACATGTACATCTAGAGTTGGATATTGAACAATTTGAAGATATATATATATGAATGTCAGACAATACAACTAATCATGCAGATGGTTATTCGAGGCAGTTACAAACGTTACAAAAATTTGAATTTGGATTAACGTTGCGGCCAATACAGCAGTCTGTGTAATTGTCTGGCAGGCTTCAATCAACGAATGTGTAACAGAGCGAGAGAAGTGTTGGAATCGCACCGAAAGTTGGCAACACCTGATGATATGACGTCTGGCTGGATCCTGGGGCGTGTGTCCTAAACCCCTCCCATTTCTAAAGGTTCCACACTACGTCAGAGGGCCCGGGCCCTTTGTCCCCCGTTGTTTGGCCCTATTGTCTTACGAGGGACCCATTGTACGTCTAACTCCGCCCCACTATATGAGGTCCCCACCGTCTGACAAATGGCACGCGATTCCAGACAAGTTAAATATGTTTATGCGGCAAACTTAGATGCATGCATGCATATTTAACGAATACAACGCAAACTAATTGGTTAAATTTAAGCTTTCCAATTGTCGGAAGCTTCAATATTTGGCATGTATTTTTAAGCCATTGCCATGGCAACCGAACAAATTTGTGTGATGTCTACCCAATTATTTTGGAAAGCATATGACTCACTAATTGAAACATATATAGTCAGTTCCCTACAATAATGTTATTTGCGATATTTGCACGTCAGCCTCCGCTAACCGACCATGTAGTTACCCCATCTGCATCCACCATATGAAGTTGTATTCGATCGTTACCATGACAACGGATATACATGTATATATGGCCAGTCAACGTGTACCATGCATTTCCCGACAAGTTAAATATGTTGATGTGGCAAACTTAGATGCGTGCATGCAGTTTTAATGAATACAACACCAACTACTTGAATATAAGCTTTCCAATTGTCGGAAGCTTCAATATTTGGCATGTATTTTTAGGCCATTACCATGGCAACCGATCAAATTTGTGTGATGTCTACCCAATTATTTTTGAAAGCATATGACTCACTAATTCAAACATATATAGTCAGTTCTCTACAATATAATGTTGTTTGCAATATTTGAACGTCAGCCATCGCTAACCGGCCATGTAGTTACCCCATCTGCATCCACAATATCAAGTGGTATTCGCTCGTTACCATGACAACGGTGATATATATGGCCAGTCCACTTGTGACTTGCCTTTCCCGACAAGTTAAGTATGTTTATGTAGCAAAAATAGATAAGTGCATGGAGTTTTTACGAATCCAACGCGAAATAAGTGGTTAAAATGTAAGCTTTCTAATTGTTGGAAGCTTCAATATTTGGCATGTATTTTTAAGCCGTTGCCATGCCAACCGAGCAAATTTGTGTGACATCTACCCAGTTATTGTTGAAGCATATGACTCACTAATTGAAACATATATAGTCAATTCTCTAAAGTATAATGTTGTTTGTGATATTTGAACGTCAGCCATCGCTAACCGGCCATGTATTTACCCCATCTGCATCCACAATATCAAGTGGTATTCGATCGTTACCATAACAACGGTGATATATATGGCCAGTCCACTTGTGACTTGCCTTTCCCGACAAGTTAAGTATGTTTATGTAGCAAACTTAGATATGTGCATGCAGTTTTAACGAATCCAACGTGAAATAGGTGGTTAAATGTAAGCATTCCAGTTGTTGAAACCTCAATATTTGGTATGTTTATTTAACCCGTTGCCATGGCAACCGAACAACTTTGTGTGATGTCTAACCAATTATTTTTGAAAGCATATAACCTACTGATTGAAGTGCACATATAGTCAGTTCCCCACATGACAATCCTACGGGGGTCTATGGTGGGGCCAGTACTATATGATATGATACTGGTGGGTACCGCTGAATTGAAAAGTACTGTTACTGTTTCCTAAGTAGTAATTTTACGGTGTTTGCACAATACGATTTCTTGTATAGGTTAGCCAATACACCGAATATAGGTAAGTGGTTGTCTAGCAATGTGACACATCTGTCAGAGTCAACGAACATTCCACATTGCACTCCAGAATGACAATAACAAGTCAAATGGAGCATTGGCTTTCCGTTTGTCAACATAGGTATTGTGAAACAATGACTAACAACCAATACGTCATATCATTTCCCAAAACAATGAAGGTGGTATACATAATATATGAATGTCAAAAGAAAGGGGAGGATGTCTGCTTGGCATATTACAGAACACTCGAAGCTAATTATAATGATGACCTATGACCACCCCAATTTATCGCAGACAAATTGCTCCTAGTTCCAATGACATGGTGGAAGCTGGATCCTGGAGCGGTTTATTGGAATTTTGAAAATATAGTAGAACGTACCCCACAAAAACAAGATTTATTTTATGCCAAAATTGGAATTTAAATATTTTTGGAAAATACTCCCAATGAGTTGAAAAGATGCCAAACTGAATGGATAAGACCATCATCAGTTGCAGTTTGCTGGTTTTGCTAAGTGGATGTCACAATACGGTTCGACTCGTTACGATATTATGCTATGATGCTAGTGGGTCCTTCTGAATTGATATGCTGTTAAAGGGGTATTGTACACTAAATCCGGCCATTTATGGGACCATCTACTTTTGTACGCAACAGAATATATGCAACAAATGAATGAATTTGAGCCATGGATTAGTGCAAAATACACTCATGTGCTCTATGAACAATGCAAGCATGGTAATTGTATAAATGAAAATGATTTTATGACTCCAGTCATAACATCATTTTAATGATAATTACCATGTTGTTTGCATCATTCATAGAGCATGTGAAAATATTTTTGCACTAATCCATGACTCAAATTCATTCATTTGTTGCATCTATTCTGTTGAGTATCAAGTAGATGGTCCCATAAATGACTGGATTTAGTGTACAGTACCCCTTTAATGTTCCTACGTATTAATTGTACGGTGTTTGGCTGATGCGATTTGAAAAACAACTTTGTGTCTGCATGAAACATCCATGAACATATATTGAAACTTATTTTCATTGTGGTGCTCAGCTGTTTGCGAAAAACGACAGAAATACATACATTTTGATTAAGGCCGGTTTGCAATTAATTAGGTGGCATTATTAAAATATATGACACTTCTCTTGTATAATTATTATTTTTTGAATGTTTTATAAACCCAATGGCTTCTTTACTCCATTCGTGCACATTAGTCACAACAGGAACACTTAATCAGGGATGAGATCCTCGGATTCCGTTATGTTAAAATCAATACTTTATTAGTGTATTGTGTTATCGTAAGGGTACTCCATCCGATTCGATGGCCCACATATAATCAGATTCCAGCAACAACAACATTTTTTAATAAATGCTGCTTCAGTTGTCAGAATCCATTAATTGCCAAAATATAATGTTAACCACTGTGAACTCTAGTACACAATTTCTCGAAAAGTATTATTGATCAACATGTTGTTCGGAATTTGATTTTGATTTTAGAGTCATCCATCTTCATCCGCAATTTGGTCCGCAACCGTCGGCTTGTCGACTTTTTACTGTGCCACTATTAAGTCTCGATCGTAAAAAATAATAGATTTCAAAACTCGATATCTAATAACTCTGAGAGCTTTGATAGGCGGGTTCCTCGACTCCAAATAAAATAGTAAAATCGGAATATGCATCTTTAACATGAAACTATTAACAAAACATCAAACACGTGTATCCAATTATTATTTTCGAAAATCATCCACGTAGAAATGTTTTGAGATACCTCTTACCACATTATTTAAACATGTCCGTTCAAATAGAATCCAGTTGAGTCTTAGGTGTAGACTCCAATAACAAACATGTATATTGTCAGTCTATCGTGGCCGGGGCGGGGCGACGTCGGTGAGAGGGGTTGTCTCGTCCCACTACTTTGGTCAATTTTATTAGTTCGAAATGTCACACGAAACGTAGGTTGAAATTTTTCATAGTTTAATTTTCCAACCAGTATTTAGTGTTAAATTGGCTGTTTTAAACCAATAGTTGCATATGTGTCGGGCATTAAATTTCAACTGCTGGCGCACAAATTAAAGACTTTGTGCCAATGCATTCTCGTATATACATATACAAGAGAATGCATTGGCCTAACAAATGTTTATCATTTTTTCTTACATTCTATTACAATTTTTATCATTTGTTTTATATTCTTCAACAATTTTATAATTTTTTTCTTACATTCTGTTACAATTTTATAATTTTTTCTTACATTAATATTAGTTTTTATAAATTTTTCTTGCATTCTTTAACAGCTCTATAATTTTTTATTATTATTTCTTACATACTTTAAAATCATTTTATCATTTGTTTCGTTTATTCTTACATTTTTTAACAATTATAAAATATAATATAAAATGTGGTCGACCTATGGTCGACTCGCATATATAAGAGAATGCATTGGTACAGGGATTTTGCGACATGGAAAGTACATGAGTTGGAAACTGTTCCACATTGATATAGGTGTCAAGTTGGAAATTTCAACACTTGGAATGCTCAAAGGAAAACGTTGTAAAAAGATACCAACCCAATGTGGCATGGTGCAAAGTTGTAGATTTCAAGTTGGACACCCCACCGATAACCTATAGATCTGCCCATGGCAGCGGTCCAATCCTTACGAACAAACCACGCATTGTCATACTTAAATTAACCTTGGATATTTTAACTGAGTAATATAGGTCACTTTACAAACTCCCGATGAAACCAGCGAAATGTCAGCTCAGTCGCACATAAAGCAAAAAAGCAGATCTTGAAAGTTCCTCAGCCAGGAACTAATCATAGTGTAGACTGTGATATTCTCAGCAGGGTACATGTATATGATTACCACTTACAGTCACACAAACGACCCGAGTGGATCACTTCATCACCATCGCATGTATCAGGGTCCATAAAGACGCAAGTGTGAATCAGTTAGCCGATATACTTCCCAAGAATATATATCCCTGATAAGTGCTAAGCTGGGACAGACAGGAAAAGTAAAAGCACACAGAAAAGCCACTTCTTCCAACCACTGACACCTCCTTATTGACAAATGTACCACTGTTTGTGTACGTCAGCGCACACCTCCCGTAGATAAGAAGCTCTTAAATGATTTACAATCAGAGGTCTACCATATTAATTGAATAATCTATTAGTTTTCTCGGTAGATTCATTTGCGAATATAATTATTGGTCTGCCATTTGCCTTGTTGAAAGACGATTTCCATCTTCAGAATGTGTAACTAAAGCTCTAGTTATCACACGATCTTTTACAGTCCGATCAACGGACTTCAACAAGGAAACCATGAACCACAGAGTGCCATATTTATAGACCGTCTAATAGGATACACTGATAGCAGGTGAACGTTTGACCAGTCCCTGGCGCGCTATTGTCCATACTATAATAACGACACAATGAGGTATATAGTCTGGGGATCATGCAGTTAAGGGTATATTTACATTGATGTAGATCTGTATACAGATCTACACGCATACTATTGTAAACGGTTTGATATAAAAATGCACACAGAAAGAAAACGGTATTAGTTCGTGTGAGCAAAAATCGTGTCCACTATACGTCACGGTCAACGCCAAAGCTTTGCGACAGGCAAATCTGTTTTCATTAATTGTTACTCGGACTTGGCGAATGTGTTTTAGTTTTCGTTGTCATTTAAACCTGTGTATTTCGAATACTGAACACGGTTTGTTGTTCTAGTTTATTCCAAGCAAAGCCATTATCACGGTAGACCTGGAGAGCTTCTATGGGTATTGTGGTCTTTCCCATAGAAATTAAGTTTCAACAGAACATTGTTTGATAAACTAAAGGCCACCAGCCTCACAAGAGAGATATTGGACATCACAACACAACAGGTGTGTCTTGGATAGTAAGCGCCCTTTTAGTCTGGTCGATAAAAGGTTTGACCTAGAAAAAATTTGGACTAAGTTGGTTTGTATATCATTTTGAAGAGGAATATATCCTCCATAACATATCCAAAATCCGCTAAAATCCGCTTTGAGCATTTTTTGTAATTCAAGATGGCGTCCAAGATGGCTGCCATTTTCATATAAGTCAGCTTGATGCAATTATAGTGAGAACATCTTGTCATATATATACACATGTATACATTTTTGTGACGCTAAGTCATAACGCCACCTTTATGTGCCAAAATTGGAACTCCCCGTCCAAGATGTGTGATCAATTGTGCTCTAAGTCGGTCAGACTCGATTTATTCTGGTAAAGAACAATTGTTGTGCTCTAACCATTACTTATTCTGGGTTTAAACATATCTGGCAAAGATCATGTCTCTCAACGCGAGTTTCACGTGCTGTTCGTTAAGTAAACAGATAGAACATGTTGTAACGAACACATGGAATAACCTTGACACAATGGAACTCAAATCTTCCTACCTTTCAGGCAGAACGGACAAAAATGAATCGTATTTTTATTCGCGTAGAATCAAGATTCCGTATCCGGAGTAAGCCCATCGGGTAAGCCTTGAAATTCCGGTTTGCTAAATGGGCTGGGCATTGATACTTTAACGGAAGATACTTCTTTTGATGTAACGAAATTTGTGTGTATGACATATGGTGTTCAAGTAATTAAGGTGGATTCAGCTCGTGAAGTCCTCTTTTTGAATCTATGTCACATGAAAGCTTACCTCCGACCAGTGATGCTCTTGGTTTTCATATAAAACGAGGACATTTCCTATCATGTCTTTGGCGACAATCAGACCAGCCGTACCCATCGTTACCAAGCCCTGGTGGAATGGGTTGGAAATGTATTGACCATAAATATGTCCCTGAATTGATGTGTTGTGGCTGTTCCTCCACCTGTTCTACCTCCGTTGTGGTTGCAAAAATGTTAAACTTGTGTGCACATCCCAATGTAAGTACAGAGCGACACCTGGTATCTCAGCTAGGCGCATACGATTACAACGTGGGACAGAGACACGAGCCACGGGTCAGCACATTCTATACAACTTCTGCAAATGTAATATACAAGACCATAACATTTCGAACACTATATAATCGGTGATAACAATAAACATGCGTATATGTGCAATATTGTGATGACATTTTTTTACCAATATTAGGTTACATCACATGAAACCCGTACGGTATTATATCATTTATAAAGTCATCACATATTTCCTTATATCTCACAATATGCGCGTGCTTCCCAGGATACTTGGCATCGCGCCAACCAAATTGCCGCGCGGATTAATACTGTTTCGGAAAGCCGCGCTTTACACCAATACCAGACATTGCAGATATGATTGATTTGTTTCTAAAGTTCAGTCATTGTGCAACTTCGTTGCGCTGTAACGAAAATATGCACAAACACAAAGAGGCAAATTGGGAGACTATATTTTTGGTCGCAAGTCAGAGCGCGCAATATTGTCGTATACGGTTGTTATGCGTCTCAGCCGTGAATCTATGTATGTTACATGCATTTTTCGGCTTCTTTGAAAAATTTTAATTTGTTAAAAATGGATCAAGCTCTAGTTTTTGCATGCGATATACAAGATCTTCCACTCGTTATGCTGGGATATAAGATTTTATGAAAATATTAAATCTGCGACTCGTTGTGAATAAATTTTATCAAACTCGTTTCATCAAGTCTTATATCCCAACATAGCTCGTTGTAGAACCTCTATATCTTCGCACAATATCAATATGCAAGAACGACCAATATACGTTTCTCGACAATTGACTTGCATTTCTGCAAACTTAATTTACACGTATATGAGTTTTATAGTATGTTTATCCTTTAACACCCTTCTTTGCACAGAAGGGGTCGCTCATGCACACATGCGGTGGTTCTATGATTGTCAATTTGAGAGATTCTATATTAAGTGCGAGCAAGTATTCCAAAAGTGATTAATACGCAATCAAATTGCATGTTCAACGACAAATCGGCGGACCAGTATATACGAATGGAATAATAATAACGGCAATGGTGTAATACACAAGTACGTGCTGTTTACCCCTAACTATTATTGTCCTTTATGTGGAATAATACTGATACAATTTCAGATAGATGTAATTTGCTCATAATCGCAGATAATCTGTTGCCAGACTCACACAGTACCAGCATAATACGTATTAACGGCAGCCATACTATGTGAAGATAACGTTGCTATGTATCTTGTTAATAAAAGCACTGTGTGAAAACAAGAATGTACATTTTAATTGATTTCATAGGAAATCAATACAGCCCGTCAATCACCATCGAAATGTAAATCCTGAATAATGCGGTCAATTAAGTTACATACCGAAATCCTGAATAATGCGACCACTTAACGTACATACCGAAATTAAGCAACGCTCTTGATATTGACAAGTTATTTATAACCAATTAATATGCCATTAAAGTTTCCACAGAGACGGTGCAATGTTGGGATCCCGATCCTTAGTCGTGATAATGTGAACACATCAAACAAGGAACACGCTTTTGTAAGATTTGGTTAAATTCTCCTGATATTTCAAAAGTTTCCTCTTAAAAAACGCACTTTGTGTCCAAAATGTTGTAAATCTAAATTATATGTGCAATTTTTATGACTGAACCATTTATATTCAAATACTAAACGTCGTTACATGTATGGATAGTCATTAAACACACGATTGCATGATTTGGTGCATGATATATGAGCTAATATATGAGCCCTCTTTGTGGAAATGCCTTTCAACCAGTACCCCAATTTAAGGTCAATTTCGAGGTGGTTGTCGTCATCAGAAATGACGACAACCACTTTTAATGGATTCAGTATATTCGAATTAGGTTATAAAGTGTTTTTGTGTACTTTTCCCCAAAGCTGCTTCTATGTTTGTTATTTGATGAATATTGCGGTTTTCTGTCCAGTCTATATCTTGACGAAGTCAAGCTAAGCTATTGTCGTCTGTGAGTCTGCGAGTCTGTTGACAATTTATTTAGCACAATCTTCAGGCCGTATTTCCCACCGGTCTTCACCATATTTCATATGCTGGTTTGTGCCAACCTAGACCAAATTTGGTTCCGATAAAATAAACCAAACTAAAGTTATCATCCGGAGAGTACGTATACACAGTCAAAGCTGAACTACAAGGTGAGAGACATATAATGCCAGAAAAATGAAAGTGTCAATGACACTGTAGCGTATCTCGGCCTACTGTTGAAACTATAACATTGCCACAACAATTGTATGACTTACGTATTTAAATAAGGTGACCGCCATAGCGGCCATTTGGTTTTTCTGCCTTCAAGACAGTATCATCTGCATAAAGGATTACAATTAGTGTATGTAGTTAGCGTTTTGATCAATAGTAGTCGGATAAAAGCGCCATTTTTAAATATCTTATAGGACAGCATTTCTAGTCTAGGAATTTTCTCAAGAACCAACTTTTTGACCGACGTAGAGCCGAAAATTCATGATGGCGTCCAAGATGGCCGCCAGTTTGACGGTGGTACACCTAATGGTTTTGCTTCTCAATTTGATATGTTAAACATAACGAATTCCACCATATTATATAAGAATGGTGGTTACCGAATAATATCCCCCCTTTTAGTTGAAAAATGGCCACATTTATTATTGATGGGTGCCAAAATGGCGGCCAAAACATGGAAATGTTTGTTTTTTTCCGTATTTTTGTTTAAATACATCACAACTTTCGAGATAATATAAGAGAAGATATCAACAATGTTTTAATTATTCGATAGCATAACCTCTGTGAAAGAGTCGTGCACACTAAAGGTGAAGTAGTATAGTTTGTTCTGGTACAAATATGAGGTAGAATATGTGCTATGTAAAATGAGCAAAATTATTCTCAGACAGGGATTCATTCTGTAAATGCTTAGAAACGAACCATGAATGGCTCGGATGTCTTCCATTATATTTGCGACACTAGTTTATGGTTGGATCAATTGAATACAAATTTGAATACCGAGATCTTTACAAATAAAATATATATTTAGTAAGGGATTTACCACGAAATTAGGAAACACAAAATGACAAAACCTATAATCGTCAAACTCAATTTGGTTCTCAAAACAGGAACATATGGAAAGTATTTTGCAACACATCTTCATCATCCGGCCTCGTATTCATATTACAAATATTTTGAGATATGAAAATGCACTTGTGTGTTTTAATGAACTGAATTGAACAATTCACTTCTCACAACCACATCTACACAACTTATAGATGGAAGTTTGCTTCTAGAACATTTCACCTGGAACAAACCGATTTGCAAACACATTTATTCAGCTCTGTGCACCCTCTAGCTGCTTCTGTGTTGCCATCCATACAGTAACAAAAGAACCGTCAATCAATTTCCATCCAAAGAAGTCAGGTGCTGGAAATTTTGCATCTACTGTGTGGCTTACAGTCCAGATACCAGCCTGGTGTAAATATAACACGATTTTCATTTGCAAGAGCATGTTCCTCGTTGATGGTAAATGTTCAAGTGCTGAACATTTCATGTCTAGCTTCATTCACGGAGATCAGGTTCACAGATTTGTCATAAACAATCACGACGAAATGCTAAAGACACTCAAATAGAGGTGGTGAAACATCAAGATCCACAGACGGATTCCTCGTAATTGGCATCAAGCATTCTGTGTGCTAAACTTTCCAAGCATCCCAAAATTGCGCTCACCCTTACCAAGGAAAAGGGAAGTTGAGTCGCACCCTGATATCGGATGGAATATTATAAGTACAATTGAATGTTTTAGCCCATTGAATTGCACATATCAACTATGTTGTAGGTAACATGGGATTTAGACTTCTCGAAAGACAAACAGTTTCATATGTTTGCATTGAAGAAGCATAGCATGCAGATGTCCCAACATGATCACGACAATATATGTGTCAACAGTGTGTACAATAATCGATGAATTATCGGTTTGTAGCATATGAAATATATATTCTTTTCACACCAAAAACCAGCGATTCCATCATCTATAAAAGGAGGGGCGGTAATAAATGTGACTTCATAAGCTGCACGAATGTCTCATCCGATTCAAACTACACATACACTGTAAGCCAAATCCAAAGGTTCCAAATGGGTGCTCTGATGCACTTACTGTGACATGAAGTCGGGCATATCTTCTCAATGTATATCAGCACAACGTTTATTCAATATGTTATGATGCAGGTCGCAGATTGTAGAAGAATTGACTTGCTTGGACAGGTAAATAGAGGATAGTATCAAAACAGGAATGCGAGAGAAACGTGGCTGCGACATTCGATGTAAGGTTGGGGCTTACCACAAAATCCAGCCAATTGGAATGAATTTCTAAGAAACACAACCAACATGCAAGAATTGTTTGCACTGGTCAATGAATGTCTCTTTAAATTGGAAACCCTGACAGGGAAAACCATCTTCGTAACGGAGGATGATAACACGGTCCTAATGTGGAACCTATTTTCATTGGATATACATACAAAGAGGCTGAAGTAGATTAGTCGGACATTTATCTCAAATGCTACAAACTCATTATTCATCTACTATTGGTCGTACTGTTGACAAGCATACTATCGTGATTCGGTTGTGACATCTGCATGCTATGCTACTCCAATGCAAATATTTGAAACTGTGTCTTTCGGCAAGACTAAATCCCAAGTTATCCGCAACATCGTTGATATGTACAATTCAATTTGGCTCAGAAAATTCAACTGTGCTTCCAATATTCCATAATTTCCATGCGATATCAGGATGTGACTCAACTTCCCTTTTCTTTGGCAAGGATAAGAGCACATTTTGGGATGCTTGAAAAGCTTACCAGAGCTAACAGAATGCTTGATGTCAATTACGAGGATCCTTTTGTGGTACTTGATGTTCCATCACCACTATTTGAGTGTATTTAGCATTTCGTCGTGATTGTTTATGTCAAATCTGCGAACCTGACCTCATTTAATGAAGATAGACATGAAATATTCAGCAAAGATCGTGCAAACGAACAGTTACCGCCAAAGAAATCGTGCTACTAGTATATATTAGGTCGGTGTATGGACTGTGAGGAATGTCGGCCGATACGGACCCTGGCTCTTACGGACCCTGGCTCTCACGGACCATGACTCGTACGGACCACCGGCTGATACGGACCCCGGCTCTTACGGACTCCCGGCTTATACGGACCCTGGCTCATACGGACCTCAATTTTATTTATTTATTTCTTTGTTTAAATAAATTAAAATACTGGCAACATACATACTAAAATAACAAACATTTGAATATAATGAGGCACAACAAAAGTGTAACAACGTTCCACCAGACGATTTATTATTTACACTGGGGCGTACAGCTTGGGGACTTCGTTCAACAACCTGCTGGCAGTAATCCTCATTGACGAGTAGTCTGTCCACAAGAATATCAATCTCCCGGTCGCCTCCCTTCAGATCACCACAGTAATTATAAATGAAATTACAAAAATGTCAATTTATAATCACATATAAATAATACTGGAACATTCAGGTTCAATGCAGTCAATAACCTCCTGAACAGCCGAATGATATATCTACATGAAGTACAGTCAGACATTGTGGAATTAAAAATAAATTATGCCGGTCAGGCAAGTTTGGAGTTTGGGATGATACGCGGGAAGATTTGAAAGGGCCGTCGACCTTCTCCTACAACCCACTTTTGGATGCTGTAATTCAGCTAAAGAGCGTTTGTGGGGTTTGTTTTAACAGACAGTCGAGCTTCCCAAGTGTCGCTAACTTCTCATGGGTTCTTGATGGGACCAGATTCGCGTGAACGATTCTGGTAGATAAGAGATATGGGGACAATGCTTTGCTTCAAATCGAAGGAGAGTCATGTACCAACAACTCAATAACATATAGATTTTTAAACTTGTTACCATTTGGGCGTTCTTTGTGACAAAGATAACACAATCATTCCTGAATATTTCATGCAGACACTTAATTTCTTCGGATATATAGGAAAAAATAAAGATCGCTACAATGACGGAATATATCAGGAACACTTAGCCAGATTTTGTATCGATACTGACATCGTCTTGTCTTTCTTCTATTAGATGGATCAGCTTGCAATATCATGCTAATCAGGTGTAAAGTAAAACTGTTTAATATTGAATTATACATAAGAGCGTTATACCAAATCCACATATAGTGTCTTCGTTTCTTTTCTTTTGAATTGAATACGCTTGCGAACATTTAGGTACTACCAGATGAATTGCAGTCGGGAAGCACACATTGATCGACACAACATTCAATTTGACAATAGAGCGTTACTTTGCGTCCCATCCTAGTGTCTTCTGAATAATAATGCTTCCAGTACAGTATGTAAATAATACCGGTGTGTCATGCTTGTTTTAAAATACACTAAATGTTAAAACATAACTATTTTCTAAACAAATATCAGTAGATTAGGTCTTTGCTCGGGGTTATTAATGATAATAATGCAAAATCAGCTATTTTTGTGCACACTTAGAGACATAATGCGTTTTTGTGCATTTCCTATTTAAATTAAGCAGCAATTTGATAAGTTTATCGGCCTTGACACTTTTAGTTGGGCTGGAACATGTATCACTGTATGATCGAACACCAGATTACTATAATAACCACATTTTCGATTATAAAACCTGACAAGTTCCAGCCCAAATTAAATGTGATAAGACTGAAAATCTGAGCATCAAACTGCTGCTTAATTCTCGTGAGAAATAGACACAAATGCACGTCTCTAAATGTGCACCAGAAGCAGGCTATTTTGCACGTACAAAGACTTTATCTGTCGATTGTTATTGGACAATACTTTCTGTATTGTCAGTCAGTGTACAACCAGCCTATGAATACTTCGAATAGTTTTAACAAACAGCGAAAGAGTCGGAACTTAATTTGATGGAGACGGAATCGGAAGTGTGATAGAATTGATTCCGGTGAAAAAGATTTTTCCCAACGTGATCTCTTTCGGGTGGAAATTAATTAACGATTCTTTTGTTCCTGTATGGATGACAACCAGAGAAGTGGCTATAGTGTGCACCGAATTGATTAAATGTGTTTAAAATTCGGTTTGTTCCAGGTGCAAATGTTCAAAAAGCAAACTTCCATGTACGTAGTTGTGTAGATGTGGTTGTTAGTAATGAATTGTTTAATTTATTAAAACAAAGTGTATTTTCATATTTACTGATTCCATCTTCCCACCACATAGCCCCCCTGGAGTATATCCCAGCAACAATATAACATACAAAATTATACATATGCATATATATGCAATACATTGCACTAATGTATATATTATTGAATCTGGGCTATTCGCATGATTGTTTCATGTTTTGTTGCTGGAATAATTGAGAACACTATATGATACAAGGAAATAATATTATTTCTTAACCCGAACTTAAATATTTTTTCGAGTATAAGTTTCAATCATGTTGTATATAATTGGACATAACAACACTGAATTTAAGTATTGGTAATTTGAATACGAGGCCTCATGATGAAGATATGTTGCAGAATACGTTCCATATGTTCTTGTTTTTTAGAACCAAATTGAGTTTGATGAAAATGAGGTCTGTCGTTTAGTGTTTCCTAAATTCGTGGTAAATCCACTACTAAATTTTTTATTTGTAAACATCTCGACATACACAGTTGTATTCAATTTATCCATCAATATAGTGGTGTCGAAAATATAATTGATAACATCAGTGTCATTCATGGTTGGTTGTTAAGCATCAAAAGGATGAAACACAGTCTGAGAATAATTTCATTCTTTTTATATAGCACATATTCTACCTCACATTTCTACCAGAACGAACAATACTACTTCACCTTTAATGTGCATGACTCTTCCACAGAAGTTATCCCATCGACTAATGAACATATAGTTGATATATTCTCTTATATTATCTCGTATTTAATAAAAAATAAGGAAAAACCCCAATTTATTATGTTTCGGCCGCTATTTTGGCATCCATCTTGAATAATTGTGGCCATTTTTCAATTAAACGTCGCGGTGGTTATTCTATAACACCAATATTTGATAATGTGGGGGAATTCGTTATGTTTACCATATCAAATCGAGAAGCAAATCTATTAGGTGTGCCATCGTAAAACCGACGGCCATCTTGGACGCCATCTTGAATTTTCGGTTCTACGTCAGTCAAAAAGTTGGTTTTTGAGAAAATTCCTAGACTAGAGATGCTGTCCTACAAGATACTAATAAATGGCGCTTTTATCCGACTTGTATCGATCCGAGCATTTTTTGTCCCTAACTACCTACACTAAATCAGTTTCAGTCACTGCCGTATACTATATATTGGACAATTCCGAAGCCTGGAAATATAAGTGCTTGTGGAATTTTAGAGATGTTAGGCATACAATGTACAAACACTTTTAAGAGTCAATAGTGTAATCGGTATTTCTGTTTAGTATCTAAACTCATATGTTCTAATGCTAAAAGAATATACATTAAGAATCCAAGATTAATCATTCAAATGTGCAGAAATTAGCTTCTGTTTGACGAATCGTGTGGAAATTTGGCGGGCAAATTGTCGAGGTGTGTGGACGTAGCCTTAGTCCCGAGGGTGAAGGTGGGCTGTTATCGGTGGTGAACAAGTTGATATCGTGTCTCTAGCAGAGTATAGGGACATGCTATGCCTTGTATTCTCACAATCTCTAGACACTTGGCGAATCAGTCGATCTTTGAGTAGGATGCTCAATATTAATAATTGGCGGACCAATCAAGATGTGTCTTTCATTTTCACAATTCTTACAGTGTATAAAGATCGTTCAGTAAGTTGACACATTGAAGGAGCTGCTATCGACCACGCACCCGACGGAAACCCCGCCTACCAAGTTTCGCTGTCAATTCATGCCCATACATAGGTTCACCTTGAATGACACGCAGAAATCACTAGCGTCTCAGCCATTTAAGCCGCGTGTCTGGTTCAGTATATCTGCGATATTACCTACCTTAAGTGATTGGTGTCATATCCGTTTTTGTGTTGGACCTTGGCAAAACACGACTTTAGGTTGCAATGGAGTTCTTTGTACAAAGTCACGTGATGATGCTGTTCCATGCGATGTTGACCATGTTCTTCATTGAGCACGCAGGTATGTAATCAGTTTGATTGTAAAACTATGAAAATAATATATGTAGATTGGTTCAATGACATGTTCATAATTGGGAGCAGTTTCTATATTGAACTGTAGTAAACTACTGATTTAGGTGCTTTATAATAACTCTAGATATTTTTTGATTTGCAGTAACAGTTTGTTGGACATTGAACTGTATCTCTGGTTCTAACTGGTCAATTTGAGCTTGGTAACAACGGATTGTCAATTAACCCAGCATACATAAAGTGTTTATATCATATTGCTACTTTTATATGACATATTAAATGAACTTGGAATAAAACATGATAACTTCAGTACTGTTTTAATAACTCGAGGTTTTGGTATCAAGTTTGAGAATGTCTCCTCATAAATTACCGTAATATCCGGTGCATTGTATATCTGTATATATGAAAGGGTATTGGAACTGTATATATGTATGTCCGTGTGTCTGTTCGCAACAGTCTGTTCTAAAACTGATTTAAAAATAAGAAATTTTTTAATTTGAAACAAAAATGAAAAAATTGTGTTGTTAAATTGAGTAAGGAGTTGTATCTAGCAAGGAATAATATTTAAAATTTATATTAATATTTGTTTGTTTTAAATTTAATTAATTTTGTTTTTAAATTAAAATATTCAAATGACAAAAATGTGCGCAATTGTGACGCAGGCTCCTGTCGCGCGAAGGGGCCGTATGCCCCTCTGACGCTGAATAAATGCTCCATAATCGAGTCAATCCTAGATCAAGAGGTCAGTCAAGTAAAAGCAATTTGCTTTTGAGTACACACCAGAAGCGGCATCTGAACTTGTTGAAGTGGGCAACTATACAAATGCACAGTTTTTATTTCAGAAATATATTACATGTGTTGCTTTTTATTCAATGTAATAAATTTTTCGTCATGCGGAAAATCCAAAAAGTCCCAAGTTTTGAACTGGTGGAATATTATGGGAATTTATGGGCGGAGCCAGAGTAGATCTATGTGGCATGATCTACATCAAAATATGCTATCAAATTAGACGCTGGTCGGTGGTCGCTGTCGTAATTTGTTATTTTCGCAATCAATAAAACGAGGCGGTCAGAATTAGGAAATTACTATTGCTTATCTCGACGATACAAAGAAACTACTGCTAAACCACTGGTCTGGCTGGACCAGGTTTAAACCAGAGATGACGAATGCGTCACCTAGACATGTGGTCGCGGGTTTAAAACACGGATTTAGCTGACATTGGGTGGTTTAAACCTAGAGGTTTACGTAGACCAGGTTTAAAACCTGAGATGACGAATCGGGCCATAATGCCAGAAAAATGAAAGTGTCAATGACACTGTAGCGTAGCTCGGCCTACTTCTGAAACTATAACAAATATGACTCTTCCTGATTTTCAAAGTGGAGTATACTAGCAGTATTTGTGCTTAAATTTAAATGTATCACAGTTCAACTCATGAGTTTTCTACATGTGTATAGCTAAGACATGATATAGATATTATTATGAATGAAATAAAGGGAGTCGCGACTTTTCAAATTATCAATATTCGCAAAATACGTGCCGGTTAATGAAATACTGTGCCACATGTCGCCTAAGAATACAGTCCTTTGTTCATAAATACACAGGCACACGGGGAGCTCTCCGCCACCCATAAATACAAAACCGTTTTTTAGTTATAGTTGGCGGGGAACGTCGCAGGTGCCTGGCAGCCATATGCATCCAGTTTCTAAATGCTATTTATTTCATTACCGACTTGAGGACCGTCTCCTCCTATGCAAATGCGGAATCTGGTTTGGTTATAGGGTATTCTGGCAGTGCCAATTGAAATAATTCCGACCAATTGCGGCTTAAAGTTCTCCAGCTTTAATTATAGACTGAACATCAATTGTTTTCTGGAACTTCGACTTAGATAATTGGACACATTAACTATCACAGCTACAGTGTTCGCCTTGGGCCGAAATTCCTTGTAGCCATTTTTTTAGCCACTTGCGCAATTTGTTTTAGCCACTTTTGAAAAAGTTTAGCCACATACTGTGGGAAAATTTAGCACAAGATGTAAAACGATACAAACATTTATTTACCCAAAGTTATCAGAGATTCACATCCTTCCACTTTGTGAAAGTAAGTGAGAAATGAAACTCTTCAACTGGAGGCCCTTCGGTTGATCTTTTCATGAGAATGTTCAAATAAGACGCAGACAGTCTATTTTGTTGTTTCATTTTAATAATATTCCGAGTAGGAAAAGCTCGTTCGCAATTTACTGTTGACACTGGTTCACATTACAGAATTACCGCTAAATTACTAACTATCGTAAAAAGTTCTTTATTCCTGATCGCAAATTGTACATAATTGTCTATATCGTCCATGTGCTTTTTGATCCTACACACTTTCCTGAATCTCTCGATTTCAGTTTCCACTTGTTTTTCATTAATGTCATCATGGCGGTGTCGTTTCACATAATCCACCAAACGCTTGGCGTGCTTGGTGATAACTTGCTTATCACTATATCTATTGAACGGCCCAAACAGTTTGGTCAAACTAGAGATGATCTCCAAGTCCCCATCAGCGAATCTACTCTTCCAATTCTCAACCAGAACAGATGCAAACTTCCTGTAGGCTGACACTGTATATTGCCTATGTTTAGGTCCGTCTATAATAGCGAGTCTCGTTGTCCCATTCACCACTGTCCATCGCATTAACGGCAATGAAATTGGAGACGCTAATTGAGCGTAAATATGACTTCACTGTTTTGCAATCAGTTTAAAACCACCGTAAAACAAAGCCGTTTTGTTACATAAGAGAAGCCATTTCATAAATCACTGTTTACTCAATAGTGATAGCCCCTAAACAAAATCCACCTCTAACCGACCATTATCTGTCCAGGGCGTGAAACTGACGCCCGATAGTATTAGTCCATGAGCCAGGCTCCCCAAAAATGGAAAATGGTACCAATGTGGTGGGCAAATTCTATCAACATTTTTCCGAAAGCCTATAACCTGAAGTTTATCTCAATGCTGGGGCGCACTGGGGTAGTGTAGCTTAGTGTACAAATTTGTGTTTCCATGGCAACGGAGGGTGTTTTTGACTGGTATAACAAATATGCTTATAATGGTTTAAAACTAGAAAGTTTAATGCAGTACATGTACCATTGCATCGACGTGGGGTGCAAGCTTTGGTGGGCTTTCTTTTGGCACTGGTGTTTTCCCCTCAGGAGGTCAAGGTCATATATAAAGGTCAAGGTCATCGGCCACAATAATAGCATTTTTCATATTGGGTCATACATTTTCTACCCACTGAGTTTATATATCAGTTCTGAATATGTTATCTTTGCTCAGAAATAATCAATATACTACATGCAGAACTGCGTTATTCTTGAAACCGAGAAGTCTGTCATGAGATATATTCCTCTAAATGTGGCGACCATTTTCCAAAATAGGTCAAAATCAGTTATTTCACAAGATATCGTGCTTCTGTGTATAGTATCCATTATATACTTAAGGGTTGAATAGTTGTTTTAGTGACTATTGCATGAAACTTCAAATATATGTTGCTTAGTTACAAGAAAAACTTGTTTTGAAAGGGTGCTCGGTTTGGGAGGGGGTCATGATTCATGATAAAATCAGGTTTCCATGGCAACGGCATAAAATATTTGATATTGGTATGCTGCTCTTGGTGTACTTTCTTTTTACGCTGGAATTTTCACCTTTGGAGGTTAAGGTCATATACAAAGATCAAGGTCATTGACCAAAATATGAGCTTTTTCATATCGGGTCATACAGTTTCTAGCCACTGATTTTATATATCAGTTCTGAATACGTTATCTTTGCTCAGACATAACCTACAAGCAACCAGCAAGTCGTGAGATAAAGGTCTTTAAACATTGTGGCTATTTCCCAATATATCGTGTTTTTGTGTATATTATAGTTAAATATTCATAGTAGGATGCTTTAACTCATTCAGTGCCGGAGACGGATATATGCATATATTTAAAACTCACAGGCGTGTTATCCCTTTGTCCTGACATGGCTCTTATCCAGCAGAATTCTCAAGCGATTTGATTGCATGAGAGTTATTTAAGGCCCATTGTCATTCTTTAAAAATGTGCAAGTGATTATTTCATGCTATATAGTTCCGTCGCGAGTCGAGAAAATAGAATAAAACTATACATACAACGTCTGTCATTACATGGTCTCGGTCGTTAATATATGGGGTGGGGGTAAATAATAATTAGCGGGGAATTTCCTACATTCGGTCAAAATATTCGACGGGAATTTTCCAATTTTAGTGTCAGTTTGAAAACTTGAGGCCAGTAAAATTTAAAATTGTAATCGTTCTCGCACCTCACTAATTGTTGGCAAGTCAAAACCTGATAATCAATTACAAATTACTAATAAATCAAACTAAAACAAAATGGTCGCCTGAATTTATCTGTAGTTAGAATCTCGGCCTGGTTACAAGGAGCGGGATGCAGCGGGAAAATCACCGAGCCATCTAGTCACGTCGACTAATAAACTATATATTGAACGATATATAGGCACTATTTACGCGATTGTATGCTGTTTCGAAGAAAATATAACACAGGTTATACATTTGTGAATTTTGTACACTGAACATTTGTTAAATTTTGGGGGACATATGTAAGGTCATCGTGGTGGGGTTATAGTTGAAAATCATGCATATACGATGGGACTGATGGGAATTTGCTAACCAAGCGGTATGGCCAATAACTGGAAATGTTATGATACTCTTCGGTTTGAAACATCTAACCTGAAGGGGATGGGAGTACGAAATTAAATTGTCATACTGCTCTGAGTCATGTCTATCCACGTCCCTGTGTATAAACTATAGAATGATACTTAGAATTCGAGCTAGTACATGTATATACATGTAGGTGCAATTCTGATAATAAGTGGAAATTCAAGATACCCCCTATGATTGGACACTATTAATACTTCTATTCGTGCGTATTCTACACAAGACAACACTGGAAAAGAATCAGTATACCCATTTATGCAAGCTTCTTGTGTGCTTTCAACTTCTTAATAATGAGGCAGTGTAACCAGGTTTCGTGTTGTTTGGCGCCAGAATATTCGAAAAATCACATTTTATAAAGAGCGTTTTTAGTTCATTACCAACCAACGATGAAAATTGAAGAGAAATTTAGATCACATTATTTTTGATGTTTCTCGTGGCGCTGTACTAGTGATGCATATGTATAACGATCATTATTTTTCATGTTTTATTGCCTGTTAAATTATTTTGCAATGTTAACTTATTTTATGTCGAACTGGATGGGGCATCTTTAAATTAAGAAAGAAAATAACATAAACAAATAGAATTGGATAGAAATATATTGCTCACATACACTGGCCGAATGCATAGCGCAACTGCAAACTTCAGAGGAAACGACCCTCAACTTGCGAGTCCTAATTCGGATTAAATAATAATTGAATCGTGTTGCTTTTCGTCGTGGACAACAATAACTGTCCGTGCTGAACTGTGTGTGTATAGTCATGTAATCACGACAGAGCTGTGGACAAGACCAAATGGATAATTGGCTCCAATGACAATTCAATGGGTGGGTTTTAAGTTAGATAATATTCTCAGCATCGGGAATTCGATCAAGAATTCGTTTACCGAATCCCTTCTGCTTCGAACATTATCCATTACGTAATTTCAATCTTGGTGCTAATGTGCAGAATACTCCGGATTACACTTGTCTGTTTAATTATCATGGGGGAATCTGATAAGCGTGCAAGCGCTGTATTAGATGAAATTTGTCCCCGTTCAAACGATGTATCGGGCAGGTCCACACATGGACGCGTCTAGGAAAAACAGCTGTCTGAATATACGTAGTGAAAGTTTATGTGCCTTATGATCATGACTTGCAAAGCTCAAGCTCTCTAAGAGGACAATGCTTACAGCATACACATCTGTTAATTGGAAACCGATTTTTATTGCGTGAAGGGCGTGGATATATTCATCTTAAACCGTCTGATTTTATAATTTTATAACTTCATATTTCTACGGAAGTTCTCACCTTTTGTTGACCAATGTCGTTACATGGCAATTGGTGAGCGACTTCGGAACTAATATGAACTTGATTCCAATAATAACGCGCCCATGGATATATTCATCTTAAACCGTATCATTTTATAACTTCACATTTCTACGGAAGTTCTCAACTTTTGTTCACCATGTCGTTACACGGCAATTGGGGAGTGACTTCCGTACCTGCATAGTTGTATATAACACCTGTGGTCAAGTTAAAACCCCACATAGAAACACTAATGTGTCGGCTGTAATTCGGGTTCCGTTACTATAGATATTCCAACATGCACATTTAAGCTCACACGAATTGAATTACCAAGCTGAAGTTCATGCCATCATCTAAATAAAATAATACTGGAGACCTCATGTATTTCCCACTATGGAAACACGCGACACGCGGATGTCTTTATTACTTCTATCTTACTGTTTTGTTTATCACTATAATGGGAGCCTCACCAAATTGCGCTTATTGAATGTATTACAGAAAATTACAGATAAAAAACAACTTCACTGAGCGAAAATATCACAACAATGATCAATACTTTTACAAAGTATAAAATCTTGTTTTGAAGCAACATAAATATAGCGCAAAAACACATGCTTCTTATAGAATATGGCCAGTAAAGATGGCAAGTGATAATCATTAAGAACAAAAACATTTGATGAAGACGGAACCGCCATCACAAAAACCACCAACAGATTAAACGACATCAAACTGAAATAAAATGACCATTATGTCCAAGCGTTTAATGATAGAGGCGCCTTTAGAAACGCTCGTATGAGCACGTCTCTCTGTCAAAGCCATAACGATTTAATGAGGTTCCTCGTATAATTTAATTCAATTAAATGTAATTATCACGTGATTCACCATGAACTTCTTTTCAGACTCCAAGAAGATTATACACTTTTGTCAGTGTTTCTGAGTTATTGAAAAGGCAAGATGTGCCGAAACCGGTAGAGCTGTATGTACATACATGTAATAAATATTCAACAATGAATGGATACCTTTCTTAATTTTCAAACTATTCCATTCTTCACGTCAGCAATCACCTACCTCAGAGGAGAGTTTCTTTTTTTTAAATATATATATATATTAATGCACATTATGTTCATGTACATATGTACGTCTGCATTGACATGTACCACGGATACCGACCAAACATTAGTAAAAACATTTTGTTCCCATTAAAACGTTTCCATTAAATTGGTACCGTTCCATTCAGGGATGTGGGAAGGGAGGGGTACGCACGTTGATAAAGTGCTTATAATGTATTTGCTCATGACAATGCCCAGGTTGTAATCTGAACATGTCATACCGTTACCTGCAGACTTTAATTTGGGAACGTAGTGTCTGTATTATGTGTACATGTGTATGCAGCCTTAACGATAGGAGTAGAGGCAACTTGGGGGGCCCCGGTGGTCCAGTCGGTAGAGTGCCAGGGAAATGACACCGTCACAGGCCGCCCAGTGCTGACGAAGCTGGTTCGAACCCCGCCATATGGAGCGTGACCGGAATCGTGTATCTGGGCAAGTTTGTCAGTTGCTTACCGGGGGTCGGTGGTTTCTACACACAGTGGGACGATTTCTCGGTAAAATTATGCCTTTGTGTGGTCTTTCCTCCACCCTTAAAATTGACAACGTCGTGTGTGTCCTAGCGACTAGAACGACGATAAACCATAACAAACCAAACCAACTAGAGGCAAATTGAGTCTAACCGCCACATATTCATGATCACCTATATAGACTGGCAAGTGTCGTTTTTTACCGATCCAACAGGAAGAGAGCTTTTAATGTTTAATTGAATAACGTTTAGTGAATTACTCGATACGACATACACAAAGGGCGCTAACTACCCAAGACACACAATGACAATTCAATTTTCGAGGATGTTGTAGCCTTTGTGGATATTGCAAAGAAACTGGCTAATATTGACCACTTTTACACACTAATTGGTTCATTATTCTAACATCCGATCCAAGACTAACAACTCACAAAATCTAAAATAATTTACGAATATTACACTGCATGGACACCCATGTATTTACGTTCCAGATGCATAGCGTCCAACACAAATATTAATTTAAGACGGATTTGGTGGTAAGCTAATATATTTATATACACAAAAGACGTATATATACTAATCCTAAAAATCAATAAATTTATCAGAAATCAAATAGAGAAAGCACCCGGATATGGAACAATTAGTTATCGTTACAAAGGTACTATTTTGACACAAACTGGTTCGACGATTATACTGGAACAACACAGAGCAGTTCCTCCACAATTGCATATGTGTTATATGGAATCTAATGGTGTGGTTTTGAGACAAATATGTGGTGCCATCCATGGCAGCAATGGGGGTCAGAATGAACACACAATTGACAACATATTTTTGCCGTCGATTTCCGGCTAACGTATTTGTTGTCATCTCCACTGTACAACGCATCTATGATATATGTTTCAAAGTTGCCAAGGTGGGACAACATTTATATAAACGTTTTATCGTGGACTTCCTGCGAACTAAAAGAACGATATTTCCATGATATAAGAAACATAATTGTTTAATTGAAATTTAAAGGGGCACTATTCGTGTCATGACTGAGGAACGCCAAAATTAATAAAACTGGTTTAAAGTTTCCAAATTGTGGAGTCTATAAGTCAGGAATGTGATGTCCATCGTGTGCCGGGAATAATATATGGATCATATCACACATAAAACTTCATATATTTGGATTATTTTGGGGAACGTTTTTGACAAGCTGTTCAATTAAAGTCATTCTTTCTTGAAATCTTGGAAATGTAGCTGCATGTGTAGCTCAATACGTTTCGTGCGAAAGTGCATACACGAGTATGTGTATTTTGCTTGCACATAGATTATCGTTAATAATAATATGCTGATTCATACATATATTTATTACACCATGTTCGGTGCGCTTAAATCATGAACTCATACCAGCTCATAGTATACATTCAAATGTAACGGCGGTCATCAAATAGAGACAAGAAACGATATAATATAATATATAAGACTGTAATCGTGCTATTTTACCCCATTCACAGATGAATTTCGAATATTAATTCTGAATCAAATCTTCGAGGAAGACATTTCTTTCGTTTGTAACATCAGAATGTCGCTTTTTTTAATCAAAATACAGATAATTAAAAGCAGCCAGTTTTAGGTTGTAAGCCGAGCCGATTCCATATGTTCTATTTGAATACGTAATGATTAAAATATGCGCATACGGGGCAAGTCCACCAGGAATTGTTTTTATAATTTTAGGTTGCTATATCATTCTAAGTGACACATAAAACAGTTTAGTCCTGAAGGTAACTCCAAAATCCAACTTGCTACAAAAGACTCTCAATGCCACATTTCGTTCTACATTGTTCCAAGTGCACATATTTCCACATCACATTCATATTATATTATGTAAAGGAAGAAGTGTTATTGTATCATTAATATGGTTTGATCTGAGTGAAATGATATACAGTTATCTACAGTTTGGTGTGTTATGGCGACCCTTATAATGTAACACTATCACCCGGCCGACTCGGTCTGGCCAGTGATTCATGCAGCCAGATGTGCTCGGATATCGTAAATTGATTAGTTCTGTATTCAAGATTCACAATTGCAATTAGCATGCCGGGAACATGCGATTAAAAGTATTATCTGAACAAACATGTCCGGCGCGTGAATCTCTTCTGTATTTATCTTGCGTTTTATGATTCGATGTTAGACCATGTATCGTTGATCCAACTGGAAATCCGAACCTGTTAACGAATTATTGAGGCATTAGCCACATGTTAGTATTTCTGTGAGTCATTCTTGGAATGACTTATATATCTGGACACTCTCTCGTGCCCAGGGATTCCTGTTAGAACCGTCGCTCAGACAAGTTCAATCTTATAACTATTGTTCAGAACTAGTGCTTGTGTTTCTACTGCCAATTGCCGTGACGTGTTGTTAACATCCATATTCAAATACATAAAGTGACATTGTCTAACCTCTACCTGACATTTGTGATTCAACTCCTCAGAAGTAAAAAGTGTAGACCCGAAGTCTTATAATAATCCATCTGATGAGCTCTCACCATATTTCCAAACTTTAAAAATTGACTCCCTCGAAACAGCTAAATATACACTTACATGTACATGTATGACTCAAGTCTCATACATTAGGTGTATAATATTAGTGATTTAGAATTCCGTGCATCAAATCAATTGATAATGTTAACTTATTCGGTATACTAGTAATTTGTTTCGCAAAACAAATAATGATAATTGTAAATTTGCACTGGAAGATATGGTGAAAAAATGCGATATATGGTGAACGTATGTATTTATAAAACTCGATATATGTTCACCACCTAATGTCAACATGAGCAGGGATATAATTTCTCATATAAAGTAATGTCAAAACCAATATAAATTCCATAAGCGTGAAGCAAAATCGTACTTACTAATGATCTTTGTTAATTTGACATTAAAATCATTGACCGTTCGGCTTTCCGTAATTTTTTACGTCGCGTGACATGGGGGGTCTTGCACTGTTACTTTTTTGTGTCAGTGGGTTGTATACAGAATGGGGACATGGAATTTCGTTTGGATTTTATTTGTGAAATATATACATTAACTAGGCTATTACAACTGGGGAGGTGATTATATTGGAATTACGCGTATTTTGTGTCTCAGTACTACTGTAGTCTGTATTGTAGCTGATGAGAGTTGAGTTGTAGTGTGGTCGTGGTACGCAAAAAAAGGGGTCAACCCAGAAGAAATTGGTATACAAGCGATCTCGGTGTCATTCAACGCGGGAGAACCTCTGCTACAACATATCCCAAATCCGCTAAAATCCGCTTTGGGCAAAATCCAGGATCCAAGATGGCGTCCAACATGGCCGCCTTTAGTCAAAAGAGATTCTGACTGAGATTAATTCGACATAATGAGAACAAATGTTGCCATATTAATACAAATGTATACATTTTTGCGAAGGTAAAGTATTATGCCACATATCTATAGAAAAAATGGAACCCCTCGCCCCAGATGGCTGCCGAAATATTTGCCTAATATCTTAAAGATCAATTCCTGTTGTTTGATAATGGTTCAGACTGGCGACATTGATTAGTCATATTCATGTTAATTCATCATCGGAGCAATGAAAGATACCATAAATGGGGTCCCAGTCTCATATACACCCTCAAAAATTTGATTTTACAGAACGCGGTATAAAATTCCACAAAAATCGCCATTGGGATTCCAGTCGTATATCAACAAGAAATGGACAGAACTGCACAATGTAAGTTGGGCATACCATTATCTATAATTACTCCAATTCAATGAAACCCAAATTGGCGCTTTGTCTAAAAATGGCGGTCAAAATATAGAAAATGGCAGATATTTAGAATGGTCGTCAGAGGGTTAGACCCAGAAGAAATTGGTAAAGAAACGGTTTTGTTGTCATTCGACGCGGGAGAATCTCGTGTATAACATATCCAAAATCCGCTAAAATCCGCTTTGGGGAAAATACAGAATTCAAGATGGCGTCCAACATGGTCGCCAATAATAATGAAAATGGCAAATATGTAGTTATTCACGAAAACCCATTCGACAAAACGCCAATTCGGCACCAATACACATCATTGATTGAAATCAATGTTTTTTGTGGGTATGAGTAGCCAATCACGATTCAAAATGCTAAGATGGCTACCAAAATGGCCACCGAAAATTGTCGAAATTTAAGTTCTGCTCAGAGGAAAGCCGAAACAACACTTCGGTTGTGAGCTAACGATGACAGACCTATTAAACATGTTGCCAATAATCTACTACCACAATCAGTTCAGCCCGAAATGTTCCAACTAAGCAGTATCTACTGCAGGATCCAACACGATGTCCACTTATTACGAGGGACTATCTGGAAATTAATTAAAAAGAAATTAAATTGCTACGAATCTGGATTATTTGAAAACACAGTGTCAACATTTCTACTTATAACGACTATTCGGAACATCAAATATATGGGCATCGGTGGTAGTCCGGAAGCATCAGGCTATAATAGGTTTTCCAGTGCTGGCGAAAGTGAAAAGGACAGGAGGGAAAAGCGAATAATCTGGGGTTTATTTAATTGGTGGGCAAGTTGGTTATCGGAGCTGGGGAGTTTCAAAGTAAAATTATTTTCTTCAATATCAAGAGGAAAAATGAAAATTCGCACGTACATTGTATACCCTTCACACTTTATGTGACAATTCCGTGTCATGCGATTGTGGGTATATACATGTGGATAGAAACATTCTAGTACATATATAGACGCACCTATATCTTCTACACATTTAGTGAATTTCATCAATGATATGTAGACACAATGTGCGTCACGGCTGGATCTGACCCGTAGGCGTAAAGGTATCAACCATTTAGCTTGATTAACTGGCATTTCAAGGTTGTCATTGGATAGAAATGCCACATGAACATGGTGATTAACAACATGTTTGTCTAAGAAATGTGAACAATGAACATGTTATTTTCCGGATGTTAGACAATCAAACTGCCACATAAGGCGTTCATCCATGCTCATCAGAGCACGAAATATGTGCAAATTAATGACACGAAAACTATTTCATGCGGACGACGTACTCTAGACCTACATCCAACGTCATTTCCTATTAACTTTTATTGTTTGTACGGATGGTTTCGAGGTTTGAAAATCCCGCTTGTCCAAGAAAACCTCCACATACTTACGGAGTCGATGTGTAAACAATGTATGGGGATAGTTTCTTCATACATATATGTATTTGGCACACGTATTTTCTAGAACATAAGAGATCACCATTTACCGGAGAGTTGATATCTGGGAAGAGATCAGAGTAAAACTACTTTTCTTACATGTCGAATGGGGAATCCATGGGCTACATTTAGTTCCAGCTTGAAACTTGAAAATGATGGCCGAGCCCGAATAGTTAATATTTCGTCGCATCAGTGCTATAATGTAACCCAGATTTTCAACTTTCCGAGAAAATGAAGGTTGAAGTTTTTAGACAACATTTCTCCTAATGTTGACAAAGCATGACGTATTGTTGTATTTATCCCAATGAAAACTGACATTAGCTGTTCATTGAACCACATATTGTTTTCTGTTTATTCCCTCGTTTTCTTATAACAAGCAATAGCTTGTTTGGAGATATGACATGCCAGCGACGATTCGTTTCCGTGCTATAATGAAGTTGTGTTAATAAATGCAGATTAAGCTATATATGGTGGCAATCGCATGTGTCTATGAACTAAAAAGTGCCTATTCTACACTATGAAAATTCACCCATGTGCATCATCATACAGAAATGCGTGGAACAATCACAAAATTTAAATCACCAAATGATCACGTGACTAACATGGAGATACTGCCATATAGCACACATTTTAGAATTCACAAACACAAAACAGAAGTCACGTGGACAACCTGAAGCGTCCGATTGGCTGCTGTTGGACATACGACCTCATAGCACGAATAATTGTAAAGATCGCTGGAGATACGACATTTGCTTCACTGGTTTGTGCGAATATTTGTCATCCAATGCAAGGACAGTTTGGCCCATCGGATTGGATTTTTTCTCACGATTCGAATGGTATAAAATACTCATTTCCCGCCAAAATGGATATACGACATTATAGCACTGATGAGTCGAGATTTTGTCAACCCGCGGGAAGCCACCAAAAGATTGAAAATAAATAGTTTTGATGTATATGAGCCACATACATGTATATGAGCCAACTATCAACTGCATCCACCACTCACAACTTCCATTATGTGATAAGCTGGGCAGAGTCTACCATTTTCGTTTTGGAACCATATTAGATACAATTTATTGTTTCTTTTTGTCTATTTGGTCTATTTGATCAATTATTTTGTAGACAAGATCTGTTCATCCCTAAATATCAAATGTGACCAGAACCCCAAAGTCGATTTTGGTTAAATTTCATACCACATTCGTTATAACTTATTAGTGAAGGACCAGAGTAAACTATGATATAATCTATTAGAAATTCATTGCTGTAATGATCAGTTGACACGATCATTGAAAGAATATACCCATTGTTTCCCAGTTCAGAGAGCAACAAGTGATAAACAGAAGTGATAGAAAATAGTATTTTTCACATCGGGTGGCCATTTTTGGTACTGATTTTTAAGTTTTTACATAGAGCTAGCATAATGGCATCTTAAAGAGGTATACATTCGTATTTATTTAGTCAATTTTATTCATCAACCACTACTTATAATGGATTGAATGACACTGTGATCAATATCCGCCATTTTCCATATTTTGACCGCCATTTTGAGACAAAGCGCCAATTTGGGTTTCATTGAATTGGAGTATTTATAGATATTGGTATGCCCAACTTACATTGTACAGTTCTGTCCATTTCTTGTTGATATATGACTGTAATCACAATGGAGAGTTTTGTGGAATTTTATACCGCGTTCTGTAAAATCGAATTTTTGAGGGTGTAGATGAGTCTGGGACCCCATTTATGGCATCTTTCATTGTTCCAATGATGAATTAACATGAATATGACTAATCAATGTCGCCAGTCTGAACCATTATCAAACAACAGGAATTGATCTTTAAGATATTAGGCAAAAACTTCAAATGTTCTAGTTTAGGCCGCCATTTTGGCAGCCATCTGGGACGATGGGTTCCATTTTTGCCATAAACAGGTGGCACAACATTTTACCTTTGCAAAAATGTATACATTTGTATACATATGACAACATTTGTTCTCACTGTTATCGAATTAATCTCAGTCAGAGTATCTTTTGACTAACGGCAGCCATGTTGGACGCCATGTTGGATCCTGAATTTTGCCCAAAGCGGATTTTAGCGGATTTTGGATATGTTATACACGAGATTCTCCCGCGTCGAATGACACCAAAACCGCTTCTATACCAATTTCTTCCGGGTCGAACCCTCTGACGACCACACTATTGACAGTGACACTAAACTAAACTAGTGATAGTCGAGTGATAGATAACTATCTGGTTTCGTTTCCCTACTATCATTAAACAACTACTATTAATTAGTCACATTTTAGAAGTTATGAAACACTTTGTATAAGTTGTAGATTTATGTATAATTCAATGGCATTGAATTGTTCAAATTCTTCGCCAGACTGTGCTTACGTTATGTCAAGGCTACGCGCGCGATCATAGCAACGAAGCTACGGTATGCTGCGATAACGGCTCTTCGATAAAATATTTCAATCATCACAAAAACACATTTGTGGCACATATAAAGGCCGACAACCACCATAACGTGATCAGCATAATTATACAAATTATCATAACACTTTTCCCCATAAATGCTTCTAGGATTTCAATTATCATAAAACCAGACTAGTCTAAAATTAAAAAACAAATTTCCATGTCATAAACCAGCCACCGGATATATCAGTGGGATATAGACCAAAATTAGTTAAATTTATGGGGAGCAAACAAATTAGTTTTTGCAGGTTTGGGGTTAGTTGGTCCCGGAAACTGACAGATGCAAAAACCGGGATGCAAAACCAGATGCAAAATCCGGGATTCCATGAACATTCCGACAGGATTCCGGAACATTCCGATCCGATTCCGGAACATTCCGACAGGATTCTGGAAATAATCGGGGTTCCCATTTCGGATATTCCCCAGATATACCCCGCTCTTCTGTGTGACTGGAATCATGGAATATTTTCCCTCAATAGTATCCCAGTACTAACAGTGACACAATGTAGGACGACACACTTGTATAATTATAAAATCAGAGAACACACCTGAGTCTGACATTACGAATGAGTGAGGTATAATTTACATGTACTTGTGTGCTATGAATTTGTAGAAGAATTTATTTTCCGTACAGTATTAATTATATATTGCAGCATCCCATAGGGAGCTTCGCATATATAAAAAATACATTGGCCTAACAATATTTACCTTGACTTGTAAGCCAGCGTATTATCTTACATATGCGAGACTTGAATATATAACAGGATTTTTTGTGCTGCACCCGCACAGCTGCCGTCATAGAAGGGCTAAGAAGGCGCCCCAATTTCTTTTAACCCTTTACCCAACAGAACGGCCCTGTGCCAATGCATTCTCTTATATATGCGAGTCGACCATAGGTCGCCTCGCATATATAAGAGAATGCATTGGCTTAACACATTAAAAATTATAAAATTGTTAAAGAATGTAAGAAAAAATGGTAAAAAGTGTTAAAAACAGATTTTGTTTAGGCCAATGCATTCTCTTATATATGCGAGGCGACCTATGGTCGACTCGCATATATAAGAGAATGCATTGGCACAGGGCATAACTGTAACCATCACAATGTGGTAAATAGGCCGGTTCCAATGATATCCATATTTGTATGGTTTTATTGAGACAGACCCAAGATAATTTAGGCTGTTGCAGCTTTATTTGGCCGTTTTTGGCCGGTTTGTTGGGTAAAGGGTTATACAGGGTAAATACAAGTGGAATGACTAAAACAATGTATAACATATAAACATTAAAATACAGTTCATTGAAGTAGGGGACCAACAATATTGTTTGCCACATCGGTGCAAATTACACAAAAGAGTCACCCAGTGGTCCGAAAAGTTAGTATTGAGTTCTTCGTGTTTCTATTTGAATGTACATGGTCTGATGTGGCATGATAGTGAGGTCGCAATACTTTCCAGAGAAGCGAGTCACACAAGAGCGAACGTACTGAGGTACAGACAGTTTGTACATGTAGGTATGTACACATCATAACCACGTCGTGAGCATAAGTATTTCCTGACTCCCGGACTCTTCACAACCACTCGTCGATTGGGAAATGTCAGAGTACCAAACCAAATTACACCAGTGAACACATTTGTGCAGACAGAAACTAGTCCATTCAGGTATTAAGAACTTTGCTAACCCAATTTTCCCCACAATTAATGGAGTCCAAAATAAAGGTTTATGTTCACTTTTATTAGTTATCACAGTAACCAAACCCATGGATGCAACATTTTATAGTATAATTCATGGTAGATTGTGTTAGAAATTCAAAATGTGAAATTTATAGAAGTTTTTAAAATCTATTTTGTCGAACCCAAATTCAACAAACACAAAGGTCTTATCTAAGAAAAAGATATGGGTATGTGTACTGAACACTGTGAAGAATGATGAACACTAAAGATATACTCACATTTCTTCAGTTTTGGCTTGGAAGCGGTTGTTTACAAAATGTAGATTTCATTGCTCAGAAAAGCTATTTGGGAATTGAATTTGATGGGTCAAGATAATGTTCACTCAAGCCAGCTGGAATTATGACCATGCAGCCAGTGCTGAACCATGAAACTATTATATCCTGATTCAGGCTAATTGGTGATCTAGTTTCTGGGCTATGGGGTACCCCAGATTGGGGATTACACAATTCTTTTGTCAAGAGATTCTTAACACACCACTGTCCACAGATATTAACACTTAACTGCCACCTCATTACAATCGATGTCAGGCAAGTTACTCAATTATTTGTAAACAATTGGTTCTTAGTAATTTTATCAAAGAATGCTTGATAAATATGAGTATAGCTTTAGTGTTCATCATTCTTCACAGTGTTCAGTACACATTGCCATATTTTTTAATATATGGACTTTGTATTTATTGATTTTGGAATCGAAAAAATAGATTTAAAAAACCTCTATAAATTTCACATTTAGTTTTTCTAACATATTCCACCATGAATAAGACTTTTTGAAATATTGCATTCATGTGTTTGGTTACTGTGGTTACTAACAAAGGTGAACATAAACCTTTATTTTGACTCCATCAAATTTGGGGAAAATTGGGTTAGCAAAGAAAGTCCTTAAGTAGCCAAATAATAAGACCGTTTTCACCCGCATATAACATGTCATTCCAGGCGCAATAAAGGCTTGGTTCTCAGCGGTGCCCATGTCATCTGTAAGTAATGGCGTAGAATGCTGTGCAGCAAGCGGCATGTCGATATACAAAATGAAGAACTTGACAGAGGCGGTGAATGTTATTGATTATCTCGGGTGAGTTGAGTATACATCGCTACGGCCAATGTCCACAGGTGGCAATCAAATAATTATTAGCGGACATGTTCTACCAATCAACGACTCAGCCGGTCGCCTGTTGCATTGATTTTTTATGCGCGCATACTTTGCCCATTCAAACAACCTGTTTGTTGTCAAATCATAATGAACTGAAATTTCGATTTATGCAATGGTTCTGGGAGTTCATCCTTGATTAAAACATTGTTTTATTTTGTCTGAAACTTGTAACATTTTCTCACAATTAAAGGCGAAAAGAATGTAGGACCTGTAACCAGGGCCCTAATCATTCGTGAACATGTCAGTCACAGTTATGCCTTATAATTCAGCTCCATGTCTTTGTCATGTCAGAAAACATTCAAAGTGTTCTTAAAATGGTTTGACGTCTCGCTGTATATCACTTCCTCTGGCAGATTGTTCCACGGGTTCACAACTATATTGCTGACATATAGGTTCCCGCACTATGTGTATAATTTACAAATGTGTCCTATTGTTATTGACTCATGAGGTGTATAAATACTATTTTGTCATGTTGTGGCGGGAGTTCGTGGTCAACTACAAAACAATTGTGTGTTCAATTCAATTCAAGTTCAATTTAATATTAATATATGAGATAACAACATCAATACATATAAACATATAAAGCATATAACTAATCTCTATTATCTAATTACTTATATAATATTTATAAACATTAAGTATAAATATATAATTGTTATGATCAAATTATATATTACTTACAAGAATCCGAATAAGTAAACATATTTAATTGTTATTATCAAATTATATACAAGTATCCGATTAAGTAAACATATTTAATTGTAATAATCAAATTATATATTACTGACAAGTATCCGTGGAAATATATTCACTCATATACATGTGTACGGGCCCGTATGTACGAATGTACACGTGCATATGGGCACATCTTTTCAGCCTCAGGAGTATCTGAAATTTCCAAAATCTTCTTAATAAATATCGAAAGGTTTATATTGTGTGTTCGTTACTGTGGTTGAATAGTTGGTTCAACTTCAAAGTGTTTGGTCTATTGATATAGTATGTTTTTATGTATCTTACTATCAACTGTTCAATTGGTAATTTATTATTTCTTGTCCGAAATTTGGCGAGGGCATGGATTATACAAGTGTCGCTGAATGATAAATATTTTTCTCGGACGTAGTAATTTTTTTCCAAACAATTGGTTCCTTCTGTTTTATCAAGCTCGTACGGTAACTCAAATATATGATTCATAGGTATACATTAACAACATGGGCCGAATACGGCCGATTAATTAGAATTGTTTTTAAATTAACAGTACTAGTATATGTGACATGTTTGTATTGTCCCACACACCAGCGTCACTTTATATAACAACGACACCTCTGAAATCACTCAAACAATACAACTTTTTTTGTGATAGTGTGTTGAAGCCCAGACATAAGAAATTTCTTATTATGGTAACAAAAACACATAACTAATGAACTCAATTTAACGTGCGTTTATATTCAACTCGCTTGGAACCAAGTGGTTGTAAGTGCTTTACATATCATACATAAGTATATGTATATCTTTCTTGCGCGAAATAAAGTTAATGTTTACTGTTATCAATGGGACAAGACCAATATTTGGGAAATGTATAGCTTATCTATAGATGTGTGTATCTGTAATTCAGGTACGATATATATGATAACATCGGTACCCAATATACCGGAGGGCGTGGAGCTTTTTTGCTATTTTATTTAAACTTTCTGACTGATTCTGAAACTGCCTATCATTAGCTTGTGTTAGCTTCCGGTTGGCAAGATATGGTACATATTGTCGAGGACTCAAGTGTCAATAGACATCTCCCTTCCACATATGTGGGTCATACACAGTTATTGCGGTTCTACATTTGTTGATATACTCTGCATAACACCGAGTGCGAATTGTTACGCACGAGAATGGGTCATTTCTCAATGCTGACTCTAGTATGGCATGTTTCGTGTTCCAATGCACATACTACACTGAACAAACAAGTGTTTAACTTATACACACAAAGCTAAACATATGTATGTGTTTAGATAAATAACACCTAGGTGTTTAAGTAATTAAACACATCACATGCTTAGACAATGAATGAAGTGCTCAGGTAAAGTAAACACGGTGTTTACAAAATAAACACCTCACTATGTTTATTAAATAAATGTATACATGTGTATATGGCTTGTCCAACTTTATAAACACAACCAGGTATTTAGTTCCTATACATGTTTATTAATGTGTAATCATCAGTGAATATGAAGTCAGACATAAACTGTAAAACATTAATATACATAGAGTTCATACAGATGTCAATTGAATTCAGGTAATGTACAAAGGATATAACATAGTACTGAATTTCAGCATTATAATTTAACATTTCAGTATGTATTTGTGTGTAAAATGGAGAAAAGTAGCACTGAATGCCAAAATATAATCTATAACTCTGTTGTAGATTGCAAAAAATACATGTGACATAATCCAGTTATTAAATTGTTGTTATTACGCCATAAAATAAATACCTAGATTATCAGATTTTCTTGGAAAATTAGGGAGCGAGGGGATTTTATTTTTGTATTATTTAGTTTCTGTCCACCAATCTGACAGAGACAAAGAAAAGTCCCTCTCTATACACATTGAACCATGCATGGGCTAGAAATTCACACATGCATACAAGTAAAGTGTAACAGCTATAAGAATGTTAAATTCATTAATTTAAAAAAATCGCAATTTCATACTATACATTTGAAGGGGAAAATCATTAAAAAAAATAAAAACTTTTTTGAGGTGGATCGATCGAGTTTGACAGGAAATATGTGCACACACAAACTCATTGCATCATTATCTAGCTTATAGACCCAGCTATAGTGTATGCAGTCAGTGTACCAATCATGCATATAATAATGATCATCACAGCTTCCTGGCCAGTAATAACGTTTGAAGCTGGTAGAAAACAATTTCACCAGCCATGGTGAATACTCCAAAAGATACCAGACCTGTTAAAAATGTTGTTTTGGTGTCATATTGATAAACTCCAAACTTCATTTTGATTTTGTCTGCATTGAGCTGATCTCTCTCATATCGAAGATAATTGATTCTTCTTGTGTAATTTGTCCTTTTATGAGAGAGATACCATATTCTAATTACAGATGTTATGGCATAATAAATTCAGAAGTCAGCTTACTGTTAGTATTTATAGTTATATAATTTTATGGTTGGTTATAAATTCACAACGAACTCAGTAGTCATTCCATTCAAAATTCATGCATTGTGCCAATAGTTTACCAAACTTATTAATTATCTCCCCCCAAATAAGGAAATGCTGCGATTGACGCTAAATGGAATTAAAATTAACCATGGCCTTATATCTCATTTTCGAATACCAGTACTTGTACCAATACAGTAGGTGTCGTGTATATTACATTCAACATACCTTCAACTTGCTGGTCATCTTTTGAGACTGTTGTGTTATCAGATGAGGATATGCAGCTTCTGCTTCGTCGTATATCAGTTTTTGACTGAGTCCCTTTTTCGGTGCCTCTTCTCACGGCCAATCTACGATTCAGGTATTGCCAGGCTCATTTTGGAGTGCCGCATTTCTTACGACGGTGCACAATCTGGATGAGTGGGACCATCGTGCCTGCTGCCTGTAGGGGGAAATTATATGAAAGAGTTAACAACGAATACACAAAACCCGATCTTCCATACATGTAATAAATCCACTTCTTGACAACTGTAATTCAAATATTAAAACCGATATTAAAAAGATAACCTTCATTTTTTTGTGCTGAAAAATCTCAATTGGAAAGTTTGAACTCATTTGAAAAAAAAAACAATTGTCACACTTCCCGGAATATCAACACAGTCAACTCGGGAACGCATTGTGACATTAAAAACTAACCATGATTGAACAGTCACATTAACGGTTTGACAGACTCATACAATACTGTATGTCGCAAGCATATGAACGCATGCATACACTCTATAAATATGTCAACATCACTTGGAATAAACGCAAAACCGCACGCGTGTGGTACTGTTGTTACTGTTACTATCAGGGTATCGGACGACTGCAATGAGTAAGGACAGAACGATATGTGTGTCGAAATCATATGTATGCAATAGACATTGAACCAACATCGCACGTTTTGGGATGGAATAAATACACAAAACCGCAATCGCGAGTTGTTACTGTTTTCAGAATCCTTACGCAATTGTTTGTCCAACATATTCTAACTGCCCCCTCGGCCGTTGTCTCAAAATGGGTGTTGCCTAAATATGTTTCTGCAATGAGCCGCTAAATTTCAAGTTCAATACTATTTAACCACAAAAGATGGAAATCTTAAGCATTTTAGCGACGTTTATTGTAATTTTCTTGCAACCATATCTGGTTAAATTTAAAAGCATCGAAAACATTGTACATAATTACTGGATATCTCAACTTTAAGACTGGATTTTTTATTTTTTTTCAATATTTTCCTACATCAATAATTTTAAAACTGTGCTACTACATCAATAAATAACTTTCAGTTTGTATTATAGGATGCGTTGATCAATGTCGCAACCATATGGACACCCCTTCCGGAATTTCGATAGATTACTACTTTGGGACGCATTGTGACATTTGGATATAGCCATGATTGAACTATATCGTTAACGGATTAACAGGTTATTGCAATCTTGTATGGCGCAAGCATATGGACGCACTTGCCATCGTATCAATACCATATGCTCGGTATGAAATATATACAAACACGCATATCTCTGTTTATGTCGCAAGTTCATCGGACAAGTGTAATGGAGTAATGATAGCTTGACACATCCCAAGTCTAGAATGTATTGTGAAATTAAGAAATAGCAATACCTTACAAGTTAGCAGACTCTTGTCACATTTTATGTCACAAGCATATGGACTCACTTGTCACTATATCAATATGATACGTTGGTATGAAATATGTACACCAAATTGCACGGGTGTGCTACTATCGCAAGTTTTTTCGGACGAGTGCAATTGCGTAAGGATAGTCAGTGAAATACCCTACATGGTGTCCTTACGTGATCGCACGTCTTAAAGTTTCGGCCAGTAACACACGTGAGCTATTGTGATTGCCACACGGTATGTACACATCTCTAACTGACCCGTTGTCTTTACATCTCTGCAAGACGGGTGTTGGCTAACACAGTTCCTTCAGATGAATCGCGAAATTTCAACTTGGCAACTCATCGTTTTAACCAAAAACACTGGACATTTTAAGCAGTATAATATCACTACAATGCTTAACATATCACTGACATTGTTTGTGTTTGTGTGACGGTGGTAAATTACATAAATATATCATATTATTATTATGTCTTTTGTAATTAATGTAAGCATGATGCATGTGCATGTATAGCATACTAAACAAATAACATAATTCATATGCACACCCTCACGCCCCTGTTTGCCTATATCTACCTGTATACATTCCCGCCATTCTAAACTGGCCCAATAATAACAAAAATATAACAAGAAATAACAAGAAATAACAAGCCTCCATACTGGAGCATTAAGTTATTAATTAACAGTAGAGTAGTATTTTATTTATTTTGCATGTATATGTTTATTTGTGTTATAGAGTAGGACCTATTTATGTTTCAGGGTCTATGTGTGATGTGTCATCAATTTGTTCACTCTGTAATCTATATATGTCGCTGATCGGACATGTTGGAATTGGAAAATTACAGATTATGAAGTAGGATCGAATCTTATTTTATTTCACTTCCCAAATCCCATACACTAAATCTCTAGACAGTGAATTATGTTACTATCCTATATAGTCTCGTGCTCGGGTTAAAATGACAAGATATAGGTGGTAATATTTGTCCTGGGATAAATTGTTCCATGTCTACATCCATCACACATTCATGCCATCTAAAGGTCAACACTGAGCTGAATTACTGAGAAATCAACACATTTAATACTTTATACACCCGTCACAACGGCCGTGGGGGTCGTGCTTACTCACGGGGACCCCCCTGTGCAAACATCCTATTAGCCTTCAAGTGCCAACCTACATTCATATTTTATACAATAACATGTTTTGTATTGCATAAAGATTTATATCATGAGTTTCATTTATATTAGTGAGAAGATACAACCAATGATAATAACCAGAAACAGTGGCAGACAGATAAATTTGGGATGAATTTGAATAAGGTTGTACATTTTGGGATTAATTTGTTAACACAATAGGATTGTTTGACGAGTGAGCAAGTTAATTGTGTTACACTAATGCTTATTATTCAAGATAATAGTAATTCCTATAAAAACAAAACAGTGAGATGCAGATGGACAGTAAGTGCCACATCCTTTGACTTTATTAATTTGATGCCTCTGATTGATCCAACAACTAAGAACAGAATAAGATGTCTACTATTATTCATCTTTATTTTTAAGAAAAACAACTGGAAAAAATAATAAAAGCACAGATGTGCTTGAGTATCTTCTTCTATTCTACATAATAGAACGATGTGGTTGTATTCACCTTCCAAATGCTCAAAAATGAGGGCGGCTTATCTACGAGGCCTACTCCATGTTTTATTTAAGAAAAATACCCCATACTGGATTTATCTACGAGGGGGGCTTACTGACGTGTCTATATAGTATGTGTGCTAAACTAGAGTTTGGTGGGGGTAAAATAGGTTTGGCAGGGAGGCCCAATTGGAATCAGCTTGATATATTGGTATTTATGGCTCAACGCTGTCCCCTGGAACAAGCATGGCAAGAATTAAACGAATACTACCGGGTATCTCTTTCTAATAACAATATACCCCACTGTGATATTCTGGCTTGTTGGTGAATTTCGAATTAGTTTAGAATATTGTGATCATATTGTTGGAACCAATCTTTTATTAATCAGAAGGCAATCACATGATCTGGGACTCTTTGTGTCTTCTTTGATTACACTTTCTGTAAGAAACACACATTCAAGTGTAAATTACATGGCGTTTTCCAGACGTTATACAACAAGATTTATGTTATTCAGAATTGAGGGAGTGTATATTTTCGTTAGAACACGTGAATAAACACTCTGCATATTGATAAGATGTTTTGCACTGGAGAAAAGAAATATGCATCTGCTTCCTGGAGTGATTTCGTTTTGTGACGACAGACTCAAGAATCACCATATGTGCAATGTACACGTGGAAGCCTTGCATTGCCTCCACACCAAAGGTATCCATTGCGCATAGGACTACCTCAAATAATTTGGAAAGAACGTGTTTCCTGCTATCTTGCATTTCCAAACACTTCATTATAGTATTATGAGGAAGCTGGAATAGCAAATTCTTTAAAAAAAAGTTCGTTCCTGTTTTGTCAGTTTATGTCGATATTGTCTTTGCCGGTGACACACATTCCATCACGAGAACTCATTTTGTTTTAACATGAACAAATTATAGTATTGCTGTCAACATTAAAAACAACATTGGAATCATTACTAGCTGGGCACTGGGAGTTGCTCAGTTAAAGATGGATTATAACAAAATTTAAATAGTTGCGTGGGTATACATGAACTGAAGACCCCTGTCCGGAAAGGTTTCTATCAATTAATATTGATTTTATTTAGAATATTTTATTGGGACCGTTTATTTGTCTATTTTTAAAACAGACCATTCGGGTGATACCGAATAGCGATATAGGGCATTATGCTGTTCTTATGGTTACGCACCGAACGTTAAATGTCCCAGATTGATTGGTTGTATTGTGTTATTCCATAGTTATAAGCGACAATGAGCATAATTAACGTTTATTTGTGACAAAATTACACCATAACATTTCTGGTCTCTGTTAGCAATAACCACTAATGTTCGTTGGCTAAACAACCACACCTTTTAGACCAGAACATATTCTAAATCAAATGACTATTAATCAATACAAGCTTTTCCGGACAGGAGTCTTCGATTCAGATCTAGTATTTATACCCCGGTAACTATATAATACATGTTTACAAAGAGATAATATACCTTTAAGTGTGGATTAAAATAGTAGTGCACATTCAAGACTTATATCCAAGTCATTTAAATTGATTATTTTAGTGATTTGTGTAGTCAACTGAGATAACCTGACCTATTCCATTAGACACCAGAGGAAAGTTCCACTGATTCTCACTCCATATCATCTAAACTGAAGATAAACGCTCTTTTGTTGCTAATTATTAGTGCCACTTTAAGTTATCGTATCACATATCCCATGGTAATCCCTTGGTCAAATTACCCATTTGAATATATTTCCTCATATACCTTCTATCTGATACTGTAGACTCTTTATTAATCATCTATATTTGTTCATATAAACATATGATCTGCACTGATAATTGCATACATGGAAACTAAACACCATACACCTAAACATATTGCAATGAACATCTTCACACAAAACCTAAACTATATGTTTACTATCTATACACGGTGTATATACAATAAACACCTTCACGCAAAGTTATACATGACAGCCCGGCTTTTTGTTCAGTGTATGCACACGTTTGACTACCAACAGATAGTTAATCGTGCTTCACGATTAGATGGCTATTGTCATATGATCGCGACCACAGGAGCCACGCGTGGTTACGTTTGGGTATCATTGAGTATCATATTTAATCTGAAGGGTGATGACTGTAAAGAATGTACGAAATAACTGCGATTTGTATGAGAAATTGCAACAACACAATTGGTCAACTCTGGTGAAATATAAGTCAAATTCTTCTATTGTGTGGGTGGGCTTGATGAGGTTTGGGTTACTCTCTTTACAACACGCTCTTTAAAACACTTCTTCAAATATGTCCGTTATTGCGTTAACAACACTTCTTCAAATATCTCAGTTATTTCATTAATAATAATAATTTCCTCTTTCTATATTTCGCGCTGTTTCGCCATTTCGCTACATTTTTTATTTCGCTGTATTTCCTTATTTAGCTTTTTCGATAATTCGCTACATTTGACATAATGTGGGATCCCATATTCTGATATTCAATCGATCACCACGTGCCAACTGTGGTCGCGATTGGCGATCTAATCGTGAACCCCGATTACATATTGTTTGTTATATAATTATTGGCGTATTGGCTGTTCATTGACAATTACCGCTATGTTATGTTGCATATATGTTTCGTTTTGGAATATAATATAGCTGTCTGCATGACTACTGGACTATATATTTTGCCGCATATGGCACAGGTCATGATATTCTGTTATCCCCGACCGAGAATACCAATCAAATTGGTTTTACTAAATGTTGTAGAGTTTGAAAACATCGTTGTCCATTTAGGTACCAACAACTTCAATAATAGTTAATAACTTACGTGCACACAGCAATCCAATCACCAAATAGCAGACATTTTGCATAAGTTCATACTACCTAAAACAGTAAGATATTAAATAAGTGTCATGACAGTATAGTAAAGGTGGTTATAATTTCGTTCCAACGGGTCCATCGTCCTAAATAGTGTCACAATAATCGATAATACAAAATGTCAAGGAAAAAATCCGAACAGGTGTCAAGAAAACCTAATTTGCATATCCAGGACATTTTGTTTTTTAAAGCTTCTATGTATGTTGGTACCGGTTGGTAGACAATGAACAGTGAAGATGTTATTCATTAAGTAATACGTCTATAAAGGTATAGTATATATTGGTATATAATAAACACAATTAAATAGCTAGACCACGAAAAGTGAAGATACTTTTTGTTAAGTAAAAAAGTAGTATATATTGGAAGTATATATAAACTATTTAAAATATTGTTTTCTATTTCATTTCTACGTGAGAGTCCAAAACATCGAATCAGTTACACAGCAGAGATGTTTCTCGAAATCGTAACTTGTGATGTGTAATACTACATACAGTATGTGTAATTAATTAGACAAAAAGTCGAGTCATTTCCTACTTTCGGTCAAGATTTTAGACTGAAATAGCCATCTTTGAGTCTTGGAAATTTCCAACAATAGCGAATAATGAAATATTTCAACCCACTGGGGGCGGGATGCAAATAGGAATGTCCCAGTTCAAGGGGGTGCTGTTGGAAATATCGTTGGAAACCCACAAAGGAGACTCAATAACCACGTCCCTGTGTGATATGGCCTGCCATCGAGAAACCGATAAACCACATCAAGATAATAACGAACATCATTATATCCAATAGGTTGGCATTTTCTTCTGTCACAGTGTTGTATCACTTCACTGGAATTGAGTGGAATACTATGTCGAACGCATACTACTGGTACGACGACGGCACGGTTGCGAATGTGGACCCAGCCACGTGGTGCCCAGGACAGACTGATACATCAGGAACACAAGATCAACACGTCGTGATTGTTCCCGCGTCGAACGGTGGGCCTTGTTACAAGATCGGCTACTCGAACATATACTTCATTTGTGAGAGAATCGGTAAGTTTATTCACCTGGACATGATGAAGGGGGTCTAGATGTGTCTCACCACAACTTTTGTATATTTTGGAAACATTTCGAAATTTCATGGCTGAAACAAACCGCTCGAGTCAACATACACCAAACATTACTATTGTCTGTCACATAGATACCATTCTGACCGCCACATCCATCAGATGCATAATCAATATCTTACTCGATACTTACTTCCAGTGTAACTTTCAAGACTGGCATATAGTGCTAGTCGCCAAATTTTCTACTACATCAATTAAGATTAACTTCACATTCTAGTTTTGAGTCATAACCCTGAACTTTATTTATTTCCTTACTCCTTGACATGTCCACGTAGACACACGCAATTTGCAAACACAATTTTCTCACCATGTACATACGTGTTCTGTTATCACATTCTTGGCATTTTATAACAATGTATTCACGAGGGGGAGGGGGAAATATTTTCAAGTTTATAAAGTTTTTATTTTTATTTTTGGGAACTCGGGAAAGCAAGTTTTTTTCTGTCCATCTCGGACGCCCACCCATCCGACGCAAGTTATTTTTCTAATGGTAAATAAGGGCTCACCCCAAAAGTTTGAAAAACAATGAAAATATTAAATAAAATGGTGTAAAATGTTTTTTATATAAACTATGCGGACGAAACGCCAATCACGTAAGCTAAATAAAGCACCAGAAAATCACTCAACACTCGCTAATTAATCTTCTCGGAAACGGTTCTCAAAAACGGTGTCCATATCCACAGGTTACCCGCATTGCTAGCTTAGATGTAACATGAATGTTTGTGCACACCAGGTCATTACCCAACATGGTGAATATAGCCCCTTGCTATGATTTATAATTATTACACGATGTTACGTTCGTTTAATAGCAGGAAATAGTGCCAGGCGACCTTTGATTTTCGGTTAGTCGTCTGTTTACATTCCGCATGCTACGTCTCGAAATACTATGGCTTCCAATATTTCTCTAACAAACTGTAATGAATGAAGAGTTTTAAATGTTGTAATTACATATATGCCATTACATACGTCAAAGATTCTTAATTTATCTGGGACTATTTCTTTATGCGGGCAAACAACGTATAGATACGTGAAACGTCGTCGCATGCCTTATAGAAGCCGATGTTAGTTTCGCGTTCCATTTGTTGATTTAAGTATTTTTTGCATCATATAATAAATACTGTTCCATGTGAATCTCTGGAACGATACTTACATAACTATGGCTTGCTGCAGAATGTTCTGATCACCTATTTCATAAGGAATAGACTATCTAGAGAGACATAACTAAATATCGCACCATTGTCACTGTTATGAAATATAGACAAAACGATGCCAGCTCATGTTTGCAAGTCTGCCTGGTACGTCACAGTGTGGCGTTGGAAGCAGTTGAGTGGATTGCTGTTTGCAAGTCCAGTTGAAATGTCTCATGTTGCTATAATCAGGTTTGGCAATTCCCAAATATATCTACAATAGCCATATGATGATGGGTGAATCTGGTTGAAGGGAGATAAGCTAATCCAACAAATAATCATTAAATACAAAAGAACATGATTTTATTGTACTCTTAGTTAATAAACATTGTTTGCCATTTTCATGTATAATTAACAAAAAAAATTCCAACACTGTTACCCTTTCTTGACAACAAACTAGAATAATATATCACATGTGGATGGATCTGAGTCCCATATGACATAACCAATTTCTAAACAGATGCACGTGCTTAGCTATGCTATACATATAGCTATTGTAGCTATACTTGGAAATTGCCAGACCTGATAATATTTAACGTTTCCCGGCGGCGTTGGACTATATATTTGGTGTTGTCTTTAGAATTTATTAAATGGGTACTGTACACTGTATCCGGCCATGTGTGGGACCATCTCCTGTTATACTCAACATAATATATGCAACACATGAATGAATTTGAGCCATGTTTTGGTGCAAAATAAACTCATGTGATATACGAACAACATGGTGGTTATTATAAAAATGAGTTTATATATACATCTTTATTATTATTCATATATAAATATTTATATTACATATATGTGAACAAACACTAATTGATACATAACATATAGTGTATCTTAAATATAAAATGGTAAGTATATATACAACAAGACAATCACAATCGTTCATATGCGGGCTACATGTGTACCACGCATACACATGCGCGCGAACATGCCAACATATATTAAATGTGCACAAGTGATTAATACACTCATGCAGGCACATATGCAAACAAACGGCCAGACATAAAGGCATATATACACGATAAACATACGGGAAGTCTTATATGTATAGGCAGACATACATATGTACAGACACACATAGGGACGAACAATGTAACAACATTAGCCAGTTGATCAGATTAACAAGAGTGTGGCCTAAATGTGACTCACGCCATATAGCTAATAAGTTTACCCTTACACATCTTCAGATGAGAACATGAAACCAGAGGGATCTTGCTATCGACAGATTACCACTTGGGAATTGCACAGTTCAGCAAAGGGTGAGTACATAACATGAGTTACCTCCCCCTTTTGATACTCCGGTTTCAGACCATTTGAAATGCATACCCCGCTGTTAGCCGGTATTCATGATTCATACGTCCGCCCGTCTTAACCATTTACCCAACAAACCGGCCAAAACCAGCCAAATAAAGCTTCAACAGCCTAAAATATCTTCGGTCTGTCTCAATAGAACCATACAAATATGGATATCATTGGAACCGGCTCCTTGACCACATTGTGATAGTTACAGTTAGACCTGTGCCAATGCATTCTCTTATATATGCGAGTCGACCATAGGTCGCCTCGCATATATAATAGAATGCATTGGCCTAAAAATATTCTTTTTTTAACACTTTTTACAATTTTTTCTTACATTCTTTAACAATTTTATAATTTTTAATGTGTTAAGCCAATGCATTCTCTTATATATGCGAGGCGACCTATGGTCGACTCGCATATATAAGAGAATGCATTGGCACAGAGTCGTTCTGTTGGGTAAAGGGTTAACCATTTTGACTGGACTTAAGCTTTACAATCAGATGAGTAGGAACAAAATGAACTTTAAAAGGCTTTTGCTCTGGTCCTTTATTAAACCATCATACTTCAGCCAGACACTGCACCCATTATAAAGTAATAGTAACCCCAGTGCATGGTACTGCCACCATGTATACACATAATGCAATTAGCTCTATATCGGATACACCATTCCGTTACTTTTTTCATATTGTTTTCGTTCATCAAAATATTATTCCATTTCACGTTGTCGTTTCATGACTTTAATTCCATTTACATATAGGCCAACAAGAAGACGGCCTTTGTTTGGCCATGCCGCTCTTGTACAGTATACTTATACTCATTTTTAAAGATTTTATTGTTACCATATGTCTATAAATATTGTAAAAATAAACACTACTACTTTTTCATGACGGGAGCTGCGCTGGTCCGGCATTAAAGATCGTGTGCCAGTGCATTCTCTTATATATGCGAATCTCCCATAGGGAGCCTCGCATATACATGTATAAGAGAATGCACTGACTTACAAGGACAAGGCAAATATTTTAGGCCAATGTATTATCTTATATATGCGAGAGGGACTCCAATATATAAGAGAATGCATTGGCACAGGGTTTTCTACAAAATTTCAAGAAGCTCCAGTTAAAGAAGGGTTAAACAGTATTTTGTAAAGTGAAAATGTGATTATATACTCAACACGTCAGTATCCTTCAGATGTTTTATTCAATGTGTGTAGCGCCTCACATGTACTTTGTGGTATATAAAGGCACCGCCATGCTCACGCTATATTTGTTGGTTTTTAACCATGTTTTTCGCAATGTTTGACTCTAATTTACAAGTAATTGGCACGTACACGCATATCTATTGACGGTGATTCTTCATCAGAGGCACTCCCCTATATAATGAATATTTACACGTGTATGCACTCATCTGTCCTCCTTTTATTTATTAGAAGAGGCTTTTTAGGATCAGTTTATATCCTTTTTGTAGATGCCATCGATTTGATATATACATATACCCCCTTGTGTGTTCGGAGATTTGTTCTTAACCTCTTCTTAATAATTCTCCAATTCAGTTAGAAAAGTATACGTTGGAATGGTATATTATTCATGTGCAGGGATGTTCGAAAAACAACAGACAAACGAACAGAATACACGTACACGTGTTTAGATAATAAGTTCAACAAACCGTCCATGGTAACTAGTCCAATAAGTAATTATGATAAAGTGAAACATCTGCTTAATTGCCGTTCACAGGTGGATGCTATTTTCGGGACGTGAGCGGCAGAATCGATACACCGGTCTACACAAGTAAAATCCAAGGGTTTCCCAGTTTACTGTTGGAAGACTGCTTCTGCAAGTGCCGACAAATGGGACCAGAAAACTGCCGGATAGTTCAGTTCAATGGCGCGGGGGTGGGTGGGTATGATTACTGTGTATTTTATATACCTTAGATGATTCACAGTTCATTGGAGCGGGGGTGTGTGGGTATGATTGCTGTGTATTTTATATACCTTAGATGATTCACAGTTCATTGACATCATGTTAAAGATAGTGTATCTCTCCAGGCCACAACTACAGCATAATGTTATAAAACCCCGCTTTCAGAACTAAGCAAATTACAATGTGTTTAACCCACACATGACTGACGCTTACTAATTTGTTTGCGAAATCCCCTATGCCAACGCATTATCTTATATATGCGAGGCTCGAGAATACATTGGCCGAACGATATTTACCTTACACTGTAAGCCAGTATATTATCTTATATATGCGAGGCTCCAATATATTAAAGAGAATACACTGGCTCTTGATATTTAACGCTGCAGCAGCATCATACAAAACGTGAAAATCTCCTGAAGATTGTATATTGTCTATACATGTAGAAGCATAATAAAGTGGTTTATTTCTGATGCAGCCGACAGAAATCTCTGAACCTAAATGACATCTAGCCATGACGGAGAGTGCTAAAACGATAGAGTTCTCCCTATTTCTGAGTTAAAACATTCCGAACGTTTCTGCAACAGGTCGCGTGTTCTAAAAATAGCCCGATAAAATTTATGTATTATACATGTATAAAAACAATTCTAAACAAAATCGATATTAATGATTGATTGAAGCGTTTCCGGACAGGTGTCCTCGATTCATATCTACTACCTTACTCGTATTTAAATTCGCTCAGTACTATTTTTCGCTCAGTTGTTAATTCGCCCACTTTGAATTCGCGCACCTAGCTGCTCGAAATCAAAACTGACAAAAATATTTTAGTCCGTGGTCCAATTCTCAGAAAGCCTCTAGTTTAGAAGTTGGCTGCACCCCCCTCCAACAAAGGTTTTTATATATCAAATTAAATGTCATTACATGAATTTGCTTGTTGCCCGCTTCAGAATGTGTCCCAAAATAGATTTGTTCAAGGAAGACAACTCCTACCGCTTAATAAAATAAAAAAACTCATCGAGTACAAGTGTCAGTGTATACAAATATGACTGTGGTTATAAAGTGAACAAGACATCGTTTATATTAATTACAGATCACCATAAAACAACATGAGATACAACACTGGACCAATGTATAAGCTAGTTCGAACAAATTGCGATAAATATTTTGAAATTGCGAAAAATTACTTGAATTTCGAAAAATAGTGTCACGTATAATTGGCTGTAACTTGTGAAACACATTGGCTATTGACGCGCAACATATCTCAAAAATTGCCCCAAATACCTAGCAAAGCAATTTGGATGATGGACTGATAATTATATTGCTGTGAAAATGCGCTGTGGGCATAAACTTAACTCCACTCCCTAAAATATAATTTTATCAGAAAATTGAATTGCATAGTTTACACTTAGAATGCCGCATGCAAAGAATGCTTTAGGGGCATAAAATGAAAGAGTGTAGAGATTGATGAAGGAGCATCATAAACAACCTTGTCCGAACATGTTCTAAGATGAAAATTTGGGGGGAAATGGTATTTTTTAAAATAATTTTTCAAAATTTTACAACATTGTGATTAAATTTTGATAGGGGTATGGAAACGTCACACGAGGATACTGGTCCAGAAAATGGAAATTCATAAAACCTCACATGATCACTTTTTGTCAACTATTTCATATTTTTACAATTTTTATTTGAATTTTTGTACAAAGCCGATTATATATATATATATATTTCAACTGGTCACATATGGTTAGCAAAGGCTGATGAGTGAGACTTACGTTTTACTGGGAGGTATTTTCTTATTGTGTTGCGCATTTTGTGACACTAGAGACAATTTACGATATATATAGCATCGAACACTTCATGTTTGATAATTGTTTTAAGATGGCATCCAAAACGGCCACCAACATCGAAGATTTTCAAACTTACCGACACAGTTTAAACTGGGTTCGTCATATGAGGATAATGGAATTGTTCATTAAGAATGCATTCATTTGTGCTCCTCGACAAACTAAAGAACTCTAATATATTGTACCAACTCGTTTATTGTGATGAATAATTGATTGACGAAAATGCCCAATAACTCTGATCATCCTCATGGTAGCCAGTAAAGTCAAAATTGGCACTACTTCGGTTATTCCATGCAGATATCCTCACATTTCATATACCAGTACATCCTGACATGTCGGCTGCCAAATAACAATTCGGATGAATCATTGTAGCCAATAGCAAATCTCAATACAAATATGACTGTGGTTATAAAGTGAACAAGACATCGTTTATATTAATTATAGATCACCATAAAACAGCATGAGATACAACACTGGACCAATGTATAAGCTAGTTCGAAAAAATTGCGATTAATATTTTGAAATTGCGAAAAATTACTTGAATTTCGAAAAATAGTGTCACGTATAATTGGCTGTAACTTGTGAAACACATTGGCTATTGACGCGCATCATATCTCAAAAATTGCCCCAAATACCTAGCAAGGCAATTTGGATGATGGACTGATAATTATATTGCTGTGAAAATGCGCTGTGGGCATAAACTTAACCCCACCCCCTAAAATATAATTTTCTCAGAAAAATGAATTGCATAGTTTACACTTAGAATGTCGCATGCAAAGAATGCTTTAGTCGCATAAAATGAAAGAGTGTAGAGATTGATGAAGGATAATCATAAACAACCTTGTCCGAACATGTTCTAAGATGAAAATTTGGGGGGGGGGGGGGGGGAAATGGTATTTTTTACTAATTTTTCAAAATTTTACAACATTGTGATTAAATTTTGATAGGGGTATGGAAACGTCACACGAGGATACTGGTCCAGAAAATGGAAATTCATAAAACCTCACATGTTCACTTTTTTATCAACTATTTCATATTTTTACAATTTTTATTTGAATTTTTGTACAAAGCCGATTATATATATATATTACAACTGGTCACATATGGTTAGCAAAGGCTGATGAGTGAGACTTACGTTTTACTGGGAGGTATTTTCTTATTTTGTTGCGCATTTTGTGACACTAGAGACAATTTACGATATATATAGCATCGAACACTTCATGTTTGATAATTGTTTTAAGATGGCATCCAAAACGGCCACCAACATCGAAGATTTTCAAACTTACCGACACAAATTAAACTGGGTTCGTCATATGAGGATAATGGAGTTGTTCATTAAGAATGCATTCACTGGTGCTCCTCAACAAACTAAAGAACTCTAATATATTGTACCAACTCGTTTATTGTGATGAATAATTGATTGACGAAAATGCCCAATAACTCTGATCATCCTCATGGTAGCCAGTACAGTCAAAATTGGCACTACTTCGGTTATTCCATGCAGATATCCTCACATGTCATATACCAGTACATCCTGACATGTCGGCTGCCAAATAACAATTCGGATGCATCATTGTAGCCAATAGCAAATCTCAATAGTTATATAACTGCATTTGGATAGGAATGAAGTGCCATCAATGCGTTGTTGACATGTAGGGCTTCCGGGGCCCACACTCAGTGACCATGCGATGGCCGTCAATGAAAACCAAACCCATATAATCCGATGCACCCATATATCTCATGCACGGTGACCATGCTTTCTATACCGGTACTTCTGTTGCGGGGTAATTTTAGCCAGACCTATTTTCAACCTTGAGGGAGACAAGCAGAACTCCCTTGGCTTGATTATATATTAGCCACCCGGGACGAGCCGATACACTGCATGACAAAAGGTTCAGTACTTCATGATTTTAGGAACAATATTTGACTCTTTTCAGCTGTTATGTTTCTGCCCAGCTTGTGGGTATACATTCTTGGTCAACTGAAATCATTAGGGTTTGTTAACAATCCGAAGATTATAATAGTAGCATGGTGCTGATCTTTGCTATGAACCCGACGGGCATGAATGAGACAATGAGAATGGACTGGCCGATCATGATTACGCCTGAATCTTGCTTCATCATTGATTCATTATAGATTCGTTTTTATGCATGTGCATCTGGGTGCTGACCATTCCCGCTCTGTGTCCAGGGGATATCATTGTTTACATGGCACTCACACTGGCATATAGGTAAAGGGACATACTTTAGGGACACCTCATGTCACAATGCCTATCGTTGTTATCATATAACCATAAACATGTATCTTGTGCACTATATATAGGGCTATGGTCATATATGTCACACAACATAGGACAATATATGGAGCCCAAATTGTATAGGGTTATAAGGACATGGCATTCGAGAATGGGTTGAGTTATTGTGCCAAGTAATTTCCTGATTGCTCGCAAGAAAAAAGTGTTGCTTAAGAAGTCTGAAGTTTTGTTATAGTTCTCGTTTAACAACAGGAGAACAAGTATCGTAGTTCGTCGACTTGAATACATGTCGGCTTGTCACATGAAGCACATACAAATTATTGACAGGATGTAAGTAGGTCATCATCGATATTAGTAGATTGTTGAAGTTGTTGCATAATATGATACATTGCAATTCTTTTTCAGAATAAGTCATTATGCTACATTTTTCCTGCAACCCGAGAATACATTCCTGGTATTCAAGCAAGGCTTCACACATCCTGTATCCATGACACAGTTCCAGAAAATGTCAAATATTTATCAGGTGGTGATACCAAAGACTCCTTGACAAGCTTCTATTTTTTTCGCGAATGGTCGAATGCAGAATCTACATGTGTTTCAAAAACACTGAATGATATGTTTGCCATGGGGTCGAATGTCACGTGATATGGTCCCTGAATGGCGACGCTCGCTTGGAGTTAGTTCCTAATCCCGTGCTATTATGTTACCACGAGGAAGCGGATACACGTATACTATTACATGCAGCCAATGCAGCATGCCTCGGTCGGAAGCTAGTTATTATTTTTAGTCCACTGACGTACATGTCGAAATACTAGAACGTTATGTTTCTCGATGAATAGGAGCTATGATAATTCTTCATACTGAATCCAAAAATAGGTCATGTGTCATTTCCGTGAACGACATAGCGGACAGTATTGTCCAATAAGGTGTGTGAAACATTGCCTCTAATTCACGCGTTAATTCAAGCTACGACATTCACAAATACCTGAATGAATCCGTTTGACTTAATAGTTAAAAGCAGTCAAATGTGATGCGACTTTAAATTTGCATCAATTTGTGTAGTCTATTAATGTTGACGGTGACACTATATATCCTACAAAGAGTTTGCATGTGGGCTATATTATGGTGGTTCATAATGTCGTCTATTCGACAAATAAATGCACACGTTCTTATGTAACTTTTGTAACTAATGTAACTTTTGACGACTCATAGGATGAGTAGAGTGAGAGAACATTTACGGACTTTATATACTCAAATTATAGAACAGGAAGTTGTAGCATGTCTTGAAAACTGTTTGGCAACACAATATTATATACTACAAAGGTCATTTCTTTATTGACAAAAAATCCTGTGTATAACATCTAATTTCTTTAATATAAAATATTTCACCTGAACACACCAGAGATATGCAACTTGAATTTGGAGGCTGTTAATTTAGGCATACAATTTAAACTCTCTTCAGAAACATTATATAAATTGATATTACTTATCTAAACTGATCCAAAAGTCACATATTAGTGATGATTGTTTTAATCTTTCTATACACTGAATTGTATCAAGTATTCCCCAATAAATGAGTATATATAGCCATTAAGACAACCAATTACTCATTAGCTTAAATTAATTGAAACAATAGTAGGGTTCTAAGGTCTGTTTATGGTTAACAGTGAACTCGTGATTAACAATAATTCCCTTGTCCCCAGATAACGAACTCAGTCACGTTTGTGAAGGAAAATGTGAGAAACTTCGATTTTGTTGGCCGATTTGGATGCCATCCTAAACTTATTGTCAAACATGGAGCGTATGTAATGTCGTACCTATTGTCAGTTGTGATCACTGTCCCGACATGCGCGGCACATATAAGAAAATACCGTTATGTATAACGAAAGTCTCACTCATAAGCCTTTGTAGCCATATGTGTTCACTTGAAATATATAATTATATAATATTTCCATAAAAACTCAAGTAAAAATTGAAAAATATACGAAATAGTTGCCAGAAAGGTGATCCTGTGAGGTTTTATGAACTTAGTAATTATAGACCAGTGTTCTTGTGAGGTTATATCATAGCCAATCAAAATTTAATCAAAATGTTGTAAAATTTACAGAAATTAGTAGAAATTCTCATTTTTCACATTTTTTTCTTCAAATTTTAATCTTAGATCACGTTGCGACACAGTTATTTATCATTTCCTTCATCACTCTGTACACTGTTTCAGTTTATGCTTCCAAAACCAACTTGACATGCAGCATTCTAAGTGTAAACTAAATAATTCGTTTTTCTGCAAAAGTTATATTTTAAGGGTGGGATTAAGTTTACGCTCATATAACATTTTCACAGCAATATTCTTGGCATTCGATTATTAAAATCGTTTTGATATGTCATCGGGGCAAATTTTAGCCATGTTGCGAATCAATAGGTCATGTGGTTCACAAGTTATAGTTACTTTTCAAAATCCAAGTAATTTTTCGCGATTTCAAAATATTTATCGCGATTTTTTCTAACTAGCTCATAAATTGGTCTAGTTTTGTATCTCGTGTCATTTTATGATCATTTCTTATTAATATAAACTATATTGTGCAGTTTATAACCGCAATATTTTGTTTATGCTCTGACACTTGTACTCAAGAAAATTTTCATTTTATTTTAGGGGTAAGAGTTGTCTTCCCTGAAAAATCTATTTTGGGACACTTTCTGAAACGGGCAACAAGCAAAATCGTATGCGCCATATGATGACGTTTAATTTGACATGGAGAAACCTTTGCTGGAGGGGGGGGGGTGCAGCCAACTCGAAAAATATATTGTTTGGCCCACGGACTAAGTCAGTCAGTGACGTCACAAACTATAAAGGGAGATAATAATTCTTCTAAAATGGCGGCGTCAAGTTACCGGTATAATTGTGTGTGCCGGTTACGTGTAGTTTGAGACGCCATATCTCCGATCTTGTGTGCAGATAATCGCAAATTTTTTACACACGAACAGAGAACAGCTCGCTTAACCCTTTACCCAACAAACCGGCCAAAACCGGCCAAATAAAGCTTCAACAGCCTAAAATATCTTCGGTCTGTCTCAATAGAACCATACAAATATGGATATCATTGGAACCGGCTCCTTGACCACATTGTGATAGTTACAGTTATGCCCTGTGCCAATGCATTCTCTTATATATGCGAGTCGACCATAGGTCGCCTCGCATATATAAGAGAATGCATTGGCCTAAAAAAAAACTTTTTTTAACACTTTTTACAATTTTTTCTTACTTTCTTAACAATTTTATAATTTTTAATGTGTTAAGCCAATGCATTCTCTTATATATGCGAGACGACCTATGGTCGACTCGCATATATAAGAGAATGCATTGGCACAGGGCCCTTCTGTTGGGTAAAGGTTAATGCACATTCCTTTTCGTTATGCGAGAGTTTCCTTCCCCTTTAATAGAGCTTTCCGTTTTCAGTGGATTAAATTGCACTAGCCATTCCGACGCCCACCACAATACAGTTTCCATGTCATTATTGATTAGTTTGGCAGCCAGTGTGGCGTCTTCGATAGTAAGAAAAAGAGAGGTGTTACGAGGAAACAGACGAATAATACACTGTATATGTATAAGTTAACTGCAGTACCACATATAATAAAAGGCCGCTATAGGCCAAATGTCCCCGAATAAAGTGGCTTTATTTAACCGGTGGCTTTTTGTTTAGCAATACAAAATATAATTCTGGAAACAACCATTTAATTAAACTGTGCTTCATACTGACTATGCTACATGTATCTATTTCTGACGCAAAATTCATAAATTATAAATCGTCACGCAAAGTTCATTGGACGTAGCCCAGATTCTAACTGGGCTCAGATTATCAAATAATAAGTCGATAAGGCCTATAACCGCGATCAAATGGGCAGATCAAACCTAAATTCGAACTGTATTTTCATATGAGTAATCCATATACCAGTTCTTCTTTTATTTAAATCAGATAACTAAACAGTGTAATCGGGAAACCACCCGGGACGGCCAGCCCCACCAACAGACACGTGTGAGGGTGCGTTCTTTTGACGGCCATCCCCACCAACATACACGTGTGAGGGTGCGTTCTTTTGACGGCCAGCCCCACCAACAGAAACGTGTGAGGGTGCGTTCTTTTCACGGCCAGTCCCACCAACAGACCTGTGTGAGGGTATGTTATTTTGACGGCCAGCTCCAGCAACAGACACGTATGAGGATGCGTTCTTTTGTTATACGTCATTAAATCGACTTCAGCACACCTCAATCACAATCTCAAAACTAGAGAAGTGATTTTTAATGACCCGGATGATAAATTTAGCAACATTACACACAACAATTCTTCATATTGGATTTAATGTCGCTCCTGTATTCATCCCGGAATTCTTTGAATAATTCACATGGGACAAGTATGTGCAATATGCCCACATTGGTCGAACGATCACAGATTCCTTCGCGATGGGCTCATTAGAGCTACCCGTATCTGTCCGAATGGTAGATTTAGCAACATAACAAACAACGTTCCTTCAAATTGGATTGTCAGTTTCTCCTGGAATCATCCCTGAATTCTTTGAATTTCTCACCGGGGACCGGTATGTGCCATACGCCCACATCCGTCGACCGATCGACAAATTCCTTTGCGATGTGCTCGTTAGAGCTACCCCTATTTGTCAGAATGATAGATTTAGCAACATAGCAAACAACGTTCCTTCATATTGTATTTTCAATTGCTCCTTTGTGCTCTAAGCGTAATAGATTCGTCAACGATTATGTAGGGAATTCAGAGTTGCAATGTCTGAGCTTAGTAAATGAGCTCTATGTTGCATTTATATAAAGAGCGTTTAATCCATTTCGTATTCACCGAAAATGCCGTTTAGATATAACTGTGCGGCAATGTCATATACAACATAAATCTGTTGTTTGAGATACATGTTATCGAAGACTCAAGCATACAAGTACACTGAAAATCTTATTGAGTAAAATCTGTGCTCAACACGTTTAGTGATAATTTGTTGAGAGATTTGTATTCAACAGTTGAGTAACGTGTACTCAACAATGATACACCATGATATCTGAATCGCTGATTTAATCAACACGTTGATTAAAAGTTCTAGGAACAATAACTCCATGTGTGGGTCAGACGCACGATTTGCCAAAATGTCCTGGTATTTCAAAATGGATTTTCTCAAAATCTGTTACGAATTTCTTTGTGAAATTTGATACAAGCGATTACTGTGACAATATTTAAGAACCATCGACCAATTGGTTATTATAACCTCATTTACCTTATTTTAATGGCATGGCAAATATTTAAAATTTCACTGTTTTCATGTACCAAGAACTTCTGTAAAATATGTTTTCAAAAGTGCAGTTCATATATCCACGATAGCATATCTCAAGATCATGAGAGGAGACTTAATTATTCTTTATTTGTGAAATTTAATGATTCAATAAGAAAGGCAACTAACATAACTAATTGAGGATTTTCATAGCATTCCTTAATGCTGAGATGAGTTGTGGGTCATGGGTTTATAACCAAGTTAAAGCTGACCACCATATCTCTTAACATAGTGACCTAATTTCTGTTGATTGCTCTCCGCTTGAGTGGACCACACTGCATATCAATATGTGTTATCATTGGGCTGGAATATTTGTGACTGCTTTATTCTTCAATATAGTATATGGGATATGATGCTATATTATGAAATTAAAAATCTAGCTCAACATTATGATACAAATGAAGCCTCCTTTCATATTGCCAAAACAATGACTTATTTGGTGATTGGAGTTTTGTGTGAATTTATTAATTATTCTAGCATTTCTTGGTATCGAAAGGGGAAAATAATTAAATAATACTTTCATTCTCTCAAATGTATTAATATCCATTGTTTTTGTTCACTCTTAATAATTGCTCAGATTCCACATACAATGAAGATTATATGTCACAATTCCAGATATTTTTGCCAGACAGATCTAGAGAAATTCTTTGTTGAAAATTTCTTGCCATTTTTGGCTGGATTTATGCAAAACGTCTCCCCTTAAAAATTGTGCATGTATAATCGTAGTCATTTCGATATGTTTAATCTACATTTCAACATATTTTTTTGGATCTATAAATGCAAGATTGAGATGGGAGGAGTTGGCCGATTGGTATGTCGTCGCCTCATTAAAGAGTAAACATTTTGAGTCCGGGGTTCTAATTTCATGGACACCACAAACAATATAGTTATATGAACTACATAAATCAAATATATCACCGAATAAATTAATATCTTCCAACATACTATTTTCGGATACTATATCGCGAATTTCATAGATTTCCCGATATTTTCAAATCTGATTCGGTCGCTGATCCTGAATATATGATATATATTGGCTGTGCATCATTAGTTTTATAGGTTAACCATTATAGGTAAGCGATGGGTGTCTATCCAGGCGACACATCTCAGGATCAACGAGAATCACGCCAGCCCTCTGGAATCACAGTGCCAATTTTCCTACACAATGAACGCTATTATTGTTCATAGTTGCCACTTTAAGTCGTATGCGGTCAACGGCATCTATTTCATTATATTATACGGGGTCAATTTATCTCCGTGTTTTAATTGAAATATTGTTGGGTGTATAATTAACTGGATGTAATCTGACCCAAAAGGCACTATGATAGTGATGATTGTTTTAATATGTATATACATTGACTTTTATCAAGTATGCCCCCATAAATGAGTATATAGTATCTATAGTCCTTAAGACAATCAATTACTCATTGTGTTAAATTAAATGAAACAATAGTAGGGTACTTCGGTTTGTTTATGGTTACCAGTGAACTAATAACTAATAATCCCCTTGTCACCAGACAACCAACTCAATCACGTCTGTTGCGTAAAGTGTGAGAAACTTCGATTTAGTTGGCCGTTTTGGATGCTATCCTAAACATATTGTCAAAAATGAAGCGTACGTAATGCCATATTTATTGCCAGTTGTGGTCACTGTCCCGACATGCTTGGCACAAATAAGAAAATGTCATTATGTATAAAGTAAGTCTCACCCATAAGCCTTTGTAGCCATATGTGACACTTTCTGAAACGGAATACAAGCAAAATCTGATACGCCATATGATTACCTTTAATTTGATATAAATAGAAACCTTTGTTGGAAGGGGTGCAGCCAATTTGAAAAATATCTTGATTGGCCCACGGACTATTTCGTAAATGTCTTGGATCTCATAACAGTTACAGTTCTTAATCATTCCCGGTGATATCTGTTTGTATTCAACACCATCATAATGGATGTATATAATGTAAAACATATCTGCATCATCAATATGTTCAAAAGATGGGTGTGTGTGCATGTGCTCTAATAGTTATTCTGACATTGAAATATTTATAGACATCATTGACTTGAACTCGGAAGAAGTAAAACCACAACCGCGTATATATATAGACGCAGCTGTCTTCAGAACAAAATCAACAATTGCGGGTTGTGTTCACAGAACTACAATCCAGGCTGTTTGGTCACTCCACGGTTGTACTGAGGACATGCTTTCGCACATCTTCAGTCTGGAACGTGTGTTTTTTTAAATTACAAGTACATGTATTTCAACATAGACGATGTTACGATGATTAATCGCTTCGCATATTAGTAATGTTTGTTATGTTGGTTGCCCGTACGTAAATATAGTTATACAAGCAGGCCTAATTGTCTATGCAGTCTATAATATCCGGTATTGTATGTGAATCATCAACACAGTGCTTGTATTTCCCCTGTTATTTCGTATATAAACTCATCAGGAGTCGTACTATACTTTTCGCTCAGTTTTAAAAACTACTGCGCGAATTTAAATACGAGTAAGGTAGTTTATTCCCCTGAATCTATATAAAACTTGATAGGAAGAGATACACTACCTTTAATTAAATCAAAATAAAGACATAATATTCCGTCATTTGGTATCATCATAGCGAGTTATTTTAACAGACATGGCTGCGGTTTTAGGTATAAGAACGTCTGGCAGCTGCAGTGTAAGCCAGTACATTGGGAGATTCTGTATATAAGGTAATGCACTGGCACAGGAGCTTTAATGCTGCACCAACACAGCTGCTCCCATACGTTATTAAAGCTACAACATAAGCATGTATGTTAAAATAACATCATAATGCCTTGGGACTTTTGAATTAAAGGCCCAATTAATTTTCGAACCCCCAGATCACATCATATAAAATATATGCCATTTTATATACCATTTCCAAGAGGAAGAAAATTAAAACATTCTATTTTCAACATATTTGATGTATTAAACTGTGGATATGTTGTATTTGTTGAGATACCGACGTATGTCATTTGCTCAAGTTTCTGCACAAAATATATTATTTACAATGGAAGGGGAATAGCTCTATATATTTAGATATAGAGTTATTCCCCTTCCATTGAAAACAAACTATACTTTGGATTATGTTGCATTTTGGGAGCCACAACGAGGGAAATGTTTTTTGTTATGATTTCAGCTATGTCTATCACTCTATGGGCACATTCTGAGGCACGGTCTTTCCAAACCGTTATAAATTATAGTATTTTAATCATATTTTATGGCATACATTTTTACTAAAACTGTATATCAAGGCACTATAAAAAAATAATCGGTGATAATCGAATAAAATTAAATATACCTTTAAGTACTACATCCATTAAATTCAGCACAAATGGTGCTTTCGTTAGCATGCAGTAACTTAGTAGATCGACAAGAAGTCATTTCATGAGTACAGATATACTAAACATGCATGTAGGATTTCCCGAGATACAACTTCATTAATGTTGATATACATTGTAGTGGTACTCAGGCGGCCACAATGTCACAAATAATGCTTGACTGGAACCCTTAACATGTACACATATCCATGGCGGGAGGCATTTATTGAAGTTGGGTACACATGTCAGTCATAAAGGAAGTCACTTGCCAAATAATGCCTTCAACGATAACGGGGTTTATGGCGATAGAGTTGTGGAATACAATAATATACACGACCTGTATCTGGTTCAGATTATAATGCGGTGGTTTTCGTTATGGAGACACGAGGTGTGCCAATGTCGTGCAAACAAAAAAGCTTTTACTACAAACGCCGGCAATAATTACTTCAAAACTTGGACCTTATTTTACTAAGTGGATTTAAAATGCTTCTCCCTCGTCTGGTGGTAGCTATTACTTTTTAGAGAGTTATTGGTCCACTATATACATGTATCGTTTTACTAATACATATCTAATGGAATAAAATATGCATGGATTTGCAAAAAAGTGCTTAATATCGGTTCAAATAATAATAAACGATACTATTCAGAATTTGGCCTTAACATGAGCATTCCAGTTATGCCATTTGATTTCGGTTCACGGAGATAATGTTAATTACACTAATTGCCCACATGTTGAATGTGTTCATTAATTGTCTTCTTTACAAGCAGTCAAATATGATTCCGTTTGAAATGGCCATCAGTTGGAAAATAGTGCAAATGAAATTTAATTAGAATATTCCGGACTTGGAAACTGTTACCTTGTTTGGTGAGGGGGCGGGTGTGGGGGATGCAACTGGAAATTCCAGGTTATTTGTCCCGCTTTAAAAATTCCATGGAAAGACACATCTTGCCATGGCCCGACAAAACGGAAGGTACAATTTTGTTTTATCAGTTACATAGAGAGTAATTAATTGGTTCCGAGAATTACGTTAAATAATTCATGAGAGCGAGAGACGTCGGTAAGAAACGAGTGCGCGTTGGCGCACGAGTTTCTTACCTAAACGTCGCCCTCCTCGCGTGAATTATTTAACATAATTCTCGGAACTAATTGATTACTCTATCTATTACACTTCTGTTTCAATTTGGTTCGCCAAATATGATTAAAACACCCAGAATTAATTGCATGAATGTCTCTATGTTGAGAAAGATCAAACCATCGAAAATTCAGTCTAGATCAATAAGCAACGTCAATGACGTCATGAGAAATGAAATAATTCACTAGTGACATTGCCATTTTTAATTAACGTCGTTTTCAATGGGAATCGCACTTAGAAGTGTAATAAATGTATATATCCTATAGTCATACTCATTTCATATCCTCTATTTTCATTAATGTTTTTCTTCGTTTTGATCATGATTGTCTTTAAAGTGGCACAGAGTTAGGATAATTTCAGCATTTGTATCAATTCAAATTTGTCAGCAACATAACGCTTTCTATATACTAAATACTCATTGACGAGTAGTTCCTTTAGGAAATGTTCAGACAATACGTTCAACAAACGACCATAGGATATTCGACAAACCAACATTTGGGCGTATCGAACGGATTAATTCTTAGACAAATAAGTAAAACTATGTTATATTCACAAGGAAATTAACGCTAATTTTGATTTTTACCGAACAATCAAAAATACATAATTTTATAACAACTATGACACCATGCGCCATGATATTTTAAATATATAGTTTCAACGTTCTATCAATTGTGTGAATCATTTTTGAAACATACATACTACATACATACATACATACATTTGATACATACATACAATCTTGGCAAATCACAGAAAAATGTCATTTATGACCACGGGAAAGACAAAACATACAGCAACCTGATTCCGAATTGGATTACCCATATATTGTGAAGTGAAGATATATATGTATATATAGCAGAATACATGAAACGTATGATACATAGTACTATGATATTATAGAGAACAAGTGTATATACATTAATATGTGAGTAGACGGCATGAAACATATACAAAAGAGGTACCTGGATGTGTGGCAATTCTCCAGCTAACCAATTTACCCTAAAGCGGGAAGGGTGGTAGGTTTTTCTAAAACTAATATTGTGTTTATTATCCATGCTAATGAAAGAAACAAATCTTCTAAAATAAAATAACTTATTGTTTACACAATGTCATATCATCTACCATTATTGCAAGTGATCATTTTGGCTAACGCGGACTTGGGGCGTGTGACTTGAAACGTTATTTTCACTTTATTTTAAAAAACTGGACGCAGTTCCATCGGCTTGGGTGTCTTACACCACCGTTAATTTTATACATATTGTTCAATAGTTAGAATATCATAAATGAAACCCCTTTGGAAATGCGGAATGTGATGATTGTGTTCAGGGGCGTGGATATAGGGGGTGTTGGGGTGTGTAACCTTGGTCATAATGTTCAACATTTGGAATTTCATGACTGACACAACATTAATTGGAGTTGGAAATGTTCCATCGCATACAGGTTGAAATTGTTAAAGCAGACGACAGATAACTAAAAGTGCAGAATGAGCCGTATTTCTTGAGGGATATGTTTATATAATACGTTCAACAAACGAGCTGTGTTGAACAAATTATCTGAATATATCACATGGAATAACTACTCGTCAATGATGCTTACGTATATACATTGTTAGCGCAATGAAACTACTAATATAACACGTTACATAACAGGAAATTCTCCGACCGAACATTTGTGTGCTTATTATGAGATTCCGATGATCAAATATCAACATTGATAACATGCAGTTTTTGAAGTTCGTCGCTATCGAACTATTCAAATGATATCAATGGCGGCGAGCGTGTGTTCGGATAATAAGTTAACCAAATCGTTTGTTGAACTTATTATCTGAACATTTCCCTCTCATGAATAGGAATGAGGAATCATTTTTGCACTTTGCACTTGGTTAAAATAAAACATACATATGTGCATCATGCTATTGTGCCATACTCAAGTCGGAATAACTATAATGTTTAATCAGTCTGTATCCCAAACTTACTACAAAACGATTTGATGACCTTTGCCTATAGTCACCTCATGATTTTCTTCGTAAACGGACGTGTGCTATCTTGGTGAGGCAGCGGGCATGCGTGCACGTGCATTGTAGATTGCAAATATGGAATATTTTACCATTTGGCTTAAATGGTGTCTATTAAAATAAACTATTGGAAAGGTAACAACACCATTAAACTTACAGTCAAATAACACATTTATTGATCTATACAAATTCATAAATAGGCAACGTAATTTGTTATTGAAGAAAGAACATTTATTGTTAGTGTATGCTTGGACTATTGCTGCAACAAACGATAACACCGTATATGATTGTTTGCAGACAAAAATTAAGGAGGCGCCCGTTCGTGAATTTTCAAAAACAATCCCAATTGCAAAAACTATCAGTTAGAAGGAGAAAATTATCATCCTCTATAACCAATGTATATTATAGTGCTATAACAACACATGTTTACCCTCACACTATGAGTAATACCTCCTTGTTACGTAAGACAGTGGTTTATATAAAATAAAAACAACAGTTTTCAAGGCTGGACATTGGAGAGCTTGACAGGAAATATTTGAAATAAATACACTGCATTATCTAGCTTATGAACCAAACTATGGTATATGCTCAGTTTAGAAATCTGAAATCATGAAATCATGAAATCTGAAATCTGAAATCTGAAATCATGAAATCTTCAATCTGAAATCAGCAACAACAAAAAATAAAACATTTTTCATTGCATATTTTAGTTTTTCGGTGGCCAATTGCTGAAATATTATTTATTGTCCTGTGATGGACCAAAACAACAACATACATATTATTCAAAGACGTTTGCAATAATATGACAGGCATTAACACTCAATACTGATTCATCTTCTCAAACATCATGTTGTTTTATAGTGAATTTTCCTCCAAAAATAGTTCTGAAAATATCAGCCGATAAACTGAAATCTGCAATGACAAATATTTGATTTATTTTCTCGCAGACTTTCACGATTCAGATAGTAAACTGAGCGCATATCCTAGATGGGTTCATAAGCGAGATAATACAGTGCATTTGTTGCCAATAGTTCCTGTCAATCTCTGCAATGAGCAGCCTAAACAATTGTCGTTTTTATTTTGTTTAGAAACTTTTTTGTTTACATAATTAGAACATCTCTCATTATGTGAGGGTGAACAGGTGTTGTTATAACACTATAGCATTCACTGGTTATAGGGGATAATATTTTCCCCTACAAATTGATAGTTTGAAATTAAGATTTCTTGACAATTCACGACTGAGCTTCTACTTAAAAGCAATGCTTCTGAGTTCATGTGTACACGAACATAGGCCTTAGGTAGAAGAAATTAAATATACACATGTATCATATTACACCATACCTTTCTCGTGTACTTCTTCTCATATAAATTGTATGGATATTGCACTAAGATAATATTCTTCGTGCATGTAATAGCATAAACGATCTTTCAGTTTCAAATTGTTTTTCTTGTATTGTTGAATATATATGTATGCCATGACAAATATTTAATTGATATTTATATAAGTTTCTCAATGTTAATGTTAAACATACCACTATAATGTTTGCACAATATTTAATATGCAAATACTTAATCCGGGTCGCATGGTTGATCGCTGTTCCTCAATGTTTCACAATATGAGAACAATTGATTGTTATTGGGTAGGTAACATGTTTCAGCTTCGCGGAAATACAATGCATATAATTATTTAAAAATAGTTCCTTCAGACATAACCATACTCTAAGTTGGTTAAGATACAGTTGTTTATATATTATCGCAGTGTCTAACCATATTGCCCGCTGCTGCGTCAGGTGCGAAAGTTGTATGTATCGAATTTGTTGCTATTTAAGCTCCATGATCATATATGGTTATCATTTTACACAATATACAAAAGGCGATTGTGTTGTCTCCATTATAGGGAGCTATGTTTGGCCATGAAATTGGAACGCTTGACAAACAGTGTGACATTATATACTACATTGGAAATAGGACTCAGTTACAGAACATCTCGCTCGATAGCTTCTAGCAGTACACATTTGTTGACAGATACAAATAGTGTTCAAGACGGATATAAATATATCGGTTAAGTCTGGAACTATGACTCATTATTAATCCCACTAAATATGTTATGGACTAGCATGTATGATATAATATTTGATTGGATGTGATGTACAGATACTGGTTGACTTTCTTTCTGCTCGACATAATCATGCAATTTATTCTGTTAAGAAAAGTATCCACACCCTGCTAAAATATTTGGATAATATATTGTAAACATATGGAATAGAAAGTACAAATAAATGTGTTCCTGCACCTGAATACAGTGGAAATTCAAGGACCTGCAATGTCGTAGCAAAATGCGTTAATCTTTTGTCTTTTAATCCACCATCTTTGTTTCGTCGTTACCGCATGCATAAATGCCTACAGTGTCGTTATTGAAATACAGCCTGACAGAACCATTTAAAAAATCGGAAATGGTATAAAATCAAGGCTTATCAAAATGTTTACCAAACTGTTTTACCAGATGAGTCTTAGTAACTTTGAAAACAGATTACGACCCGGATTATGTATTATTTAAAGATGTTCTATCTCTTCCTGATATACAGCAAAACCAGAATAAGTTTAACGGAACTCACTTTCAAGGTATCGTTCAATTATAATTGAAAAAAAGAATATTAGAAAGACCATGTGTTGTATATATTTGACAGACAAGTGTTTTACAATATAGATTTCCAATCAACAAATTTGGTTCTCGGTTCACGTAGAGATACAATGTACAGCAGTGACGAAATCGCACATTGATTAGTCTCATTGATACCAAATTATCGTTGTACCACCAAACATATACAGGAATCTTGGGAAGAGATGTAATATCTTCGTCAATATTGCTAGATGTTTGTCAATTGTTAAAGCCACACATGGTGTTTTGTGATTCGTTAATGGAACTGTTGTGAATTTTTCCACATTGCACTGCCAGCCAATAATTGAAAATAATTGATTACACTTACTACCGTTCACAATGAAGCTATCTTAATATATTGATGAAGTATATATATTGATGTGATTCAGACAAAGATAGTGTATATGAGACAAAACTAGTTTATCAGAACATCAAAAAACAAATTAACCTAACAGGACCATTTGTTGAATTTCAGGAAAATCAGATACAGTGAAAGTTACTGTTATTGAAAATGATCGCCTCTTAGTGTTTTGTGATAAAGATCGATACGAAATATTGTTAACCCTTTCATGACGGCAGCTGCGATGGCGCAACATTAAAGACCATGTGCCAATGCATTCTCTTATATATGAGTGTTGGTCATAGGTCGCCTCGCATATATAAGAGAATGCATGGCCTAACAATTTTTTTTATAATTTGTTATCAATTGTTCTTACATTATTTAACAATTTTTATCATTTTTTATAATTGTTTCTTACAATCTATAACAATTTTTTCTTATATTTTAAAAAAATGTTACCATTTTTTATCATTTTTCTTACATGCTTTTTTATTTATTTTTTATCATTTTTCTTACATTCTTTAACAATTTTTTCATTTTTTCTTACATTTTTTTAAAATTAAAAAAATAATATAAAATTTGTTAGGCCAATGCATTCTCTTATATATGCGAGGCGACCTATGGTCGACTCGCATATATAAGAGAATGTAATGGCATAGGGTTTTTTCGCAAAAAATTAGGAAGCTCCCGTCATGAAAGTTAAAATAAAGTGCACATTATTTTAATTGTATGTTCTATCGAGAAATTCATGTAGTGATTCCTGCAAATATGAAATTATAAAAAATATCCTTTCGATTTCCGCTTCACCTTATATCTGTGTGTTAAGGACAAAATATACTCAACAGTGGATAAATTTCAATGTATAGAACATATTTTTTTACCATAAATGATTGGTGCATTTTAGTTAAATAAAATATCATTTTTTGATAGTTTTCTCAACTGAACTGAACCTTTATACCAAAATTTATTCACGACGCGAGCTGCGCTGGCGCAACATTAAAAACCCTGTGCCAATACATCCTTTTATATATGCGAGTAGACCATCATAGGTCGCCTGGTATATTTAAGAGAATGCATTGGCCAAACAATTTTTTATAATTTTTTCTTACAATCTATAACAATTTTTATCATTTTATTGTTGTATTCTTTAAAATTGTTATCATTTTTTATAATTTTTTTCTTATATTCTTTAACAATTTTAATAAATTTTTCTTACATTCTTTTTTTGTCATTTTTCATCATTATCTCTTACATTTTTTAACAATTTTGTTTTTTAATTTTTAAAATTTTTCTCTTTTTAACAATTTAAAAAATAACATAAAATTTGTTATGCCAATGCATTCTCTAATATATTCGAGGCGACATATGGTCGGCTCGCATATATAAGAGAATACATTGTCAGAGGATTTTAAATTTTCAAGTTGCCTATCGCTGAAGTAAACGTACCCGGGTGAATGTTTTTTAGTGACAAAATGTGTATTTCTTCAAAGGATCTTTTGTCAATACTACCAGTAAATCTTCAATTATTATGACCTATGAAAGTATGGTAAATTGAAATATTTTACTGTTCGTTTCTTTAAGAAATTACTTTTGCAACAACAAAAATGTGTAACCTGTTTTCGCAGCTTGTTCTCCTGAAAATACGTTCATATTGGACGCAATTCAGACCCCAAATACGCCCACATCGGCGTTATTTGAATGTGAATTACGCTCTATAAGAACGTAAACGTGACACCAAAAACAGTCGAATATGAGCGTATTCATATTACAAATACGTACGTATCGGGCGTATTTGATGCACCCCCATATGAAACACGCCCATATTGGCATGAGTTAGTCTAACTTTGATCATCGACACGACTTACCAGAAGCACACTCTTTATAATGTCGTTTCACAACAGGTTTACACTCATTATGGATTTATTTCAGAGTCGACTGTTTTCGTGTCCCATTTATGTTCATATAAAACGTAATTCAGATTCAAATAATGCCAATATGGGTGTATTGGGTTTTTGAAATACGTTCAATATTAACCTATTTGCATGAGGATATGTTACTATTTGTTACTATTTCCTGCACTATAATTTGAGTATCTATAGTTCTTAATTTCGTGGATTGTTTTTTCTTACAATGACGAAATTGTGAACCCTGTATGGCTTTAATATATCGCCGTTATGTTATTTTTGCATTGTTTTTCTCATTGCTGCATTGACTCTCTTGTAGATTTTGTAATAAAATTTCGCATCGACAGAATAATCCGACATAAACAAGTCTGACACATAATGAATCCAACTACTATAGCTGTACATGGATAGAGTTAGTCCATTCATTGTTTGATAAAATCGAAAAAAAAATAGTACACAACTTATGAAAATATGGCTACATGCACCTCGTTAATTGGTATCAATTTTGATTTCGCTAAAGCGCGTATTTTCCATTCCTTGGTGATGATCTTGTTGATACATAATTCTGGAGTATACCGTGTTCTTGTAATTTATTATTCATTAACACGAGTGTTCTGCATAATTTTGCAGTATGTGGCGCAGACAGTAAATTGGCTTATATAATTAAATAGAATTCCAATGGTTATTACAATTATAATAGTTGATTTCAGGAGGTGTCGGGTCTGGGTCACACAGCTATGAAATCACATCACAAGTGTTTGTTTCAATGGACACCGTTCGCACATTGAGCTACTACTGATAAGAATTACGACTAGGGTACTACGTCACTATAAAGTGTGTTCTTTCTATCAGTTGCCGTTTGCAATATCCGTAGTAAGGATTACGATTTCAAGAAGCCAAACTTGGGTACATTGGCTTTGTGTGCAATCGTCAAGCTGATAACAACACACTTAAAGATGCATAATCCGAACTAACGCTCGCAAATAACTATTTACTTGGCTTCGGGGGGTAAAAAATATTTGATTCGAGTCGAGTAATCCACTCATCAAAGCTCAGAGTGATCAGGTATCGATGTTTGAAATCTATTATTTTGTTCACCAACGATAATTTTAAGTGGCCAAGTAAACAGTCGACGAGAAAAGCGTCTCAGACCAAATTGCGGATGAAGATGGATAACTCTAAAATCAAGTGGCTTTTTTGTGACAGATATTTGACAAACCGGAAATATTTAGTTCAATAAAATTATTTTGCAGGGTTTTGGCCAATTTTTTTACTATATTTGACTATGGTTATCATTATTTTTGGTAAATTTTCGATTCTGATAACTGAAGCGGCATTTCCAAAAAATGTTGTTGTTGTTGTTGGAATATAATGACATAGGGATCATCGAATCGGATTGAGTACATTGAAGAACAAACTTATGACAGCAAACAAAATCATACCACTGTAAGCGAATGGCAAGTCTGAACATCACTATTTTCTCACAAACGACTCGCAGTTGACATTTCTGCGAAAAGGTTTTCGAACCGTACGAAACATTTATTACTACGTATACTATAAGCTATACGTAAATCTTGGATCTCATTCTGCAAATAACAGACGCACTATATGCTGACATGGGGACGAGTGTCAGTCTAACCAAGCCTGAGTTTAGTGGGTCTGTCATTTGCAGAATGAGGTCCCAATAGGGTGAATTTAATGACGCTATCCCGCATAGCGGGCTAGCATCACTAAGTTCACCCTCTGGTGACCTCATTATGATTAGGCCTCATCTTCTCTGGAAAGTTTTTTATTATAAAATTTCTATAGCGGGATGGCGTCACTAAATTCACACTCTGGGGACTTCATTCTGCAAATGACAGGCACACTTTGTCGAAAGAACACAAATTATATAGTAACGTAGTACTATTCTTATCTGTCGTAGTTCATTATGCGATAGGTGTCCATGCACTATCGCTTTGTAATAATTATGGTAAATACAGTAATGCCCTAAATAGTCGACTCCTTAACTAACCACAGCAGAATTATTGGTAATGTTTCAGGATTTAGTCGGAAATATGGCTTGTTACCATTCATCGGAAAGCTCTTACCGGAAGCTTTCCGATGAATGGCAACAAGCCATATTTCCGACTAAATCCTGAAAAGTTACCCATTATTCTGCTGTGGTTAGGTAGTCGATTATGTAGGGCATCACTGTATTTGCTTGGGCAATGTTCAACACTTTGTTCCTAAAGACCCGCATTATGCCCGAAGGTCGTCACTACTGTTTTTATTTACTCTACCAAGTTCTGTATTCTATACAAATGTTCAGACATACACAGTAGAGCTATCGATTTACCCAATCGAGTATAGTTTAAAACGGATGAAAAGCGATGTAGACATGCAATTTAATTTCTCCCAAGTCAGCAACAAACACAGCCACCCTGGCTGGTCCGGTCAATGGACATTTTGTACACTGAAATAAAGAAATTACGAAATCAACTATTGAAGAGTAAAGTTTGACCCAGTCCTAATTTGTGTATACAATGTACTTACGGTCACTGCAACACAGACCCTGAGTGTTTTAGATTGGTGGTACATGTATATGCTTTCAATAGTTTAAATGACAAGGATGGTGAGTGAAATTTTCAAAAATATAAAGTATTTAAAATAATACGACCAGTCAATGTTAACAATATCTGGGGCATATCCCGGATCGAATAAGGTAGCAATACACAATTTACAGAAATTTGTTTCTTACTTGGGGTGGGGGTACTGTATTTCAGATCTATGTTGAGCCATTATCTTTGGCATAGGTCCAATCAAGCATGTTCTATTTTCGACATCAATTGTGGGTTTAATCAAATGTCTATACTGTACCTTCCTCTTACAATTTGTCACTGAATTGACGCTTACAG